>CM077664.1:225339587-225964587 GCA_039707655.1 Elymus sibiricus | reverse complement strand
TGAGTTGGATGACACAAGTGCAAGTCCTGCAACGCCTTCATCTTGACTATAGTCGGAGTTGTAGTGATAAGTTCTCTCGGATTGGTTGTCGGAGTCGGAGCCGGAAACCCATTCACCAACATGAGCTTGATGTCTTCTTCATGTGTAGCTCTTGGATGACTTGTCCTTCCTCTTCGAATCCTTACTTCTTCGAGAGTGTCTTCGTTCATAATAATCATCTCTACTCCTTCTCTCTTTACGAGGTGATTCATCTCTTCTATGTCTTCCTCTTGGTGATTCGTCTCTTTTCTTGTAGGGAGCCGTACACTCATTGGAGTAGTCTCCGGGCTTTCCACAATTGTCGCAATTACGGTCACGACTTGATGATCTTCTCTCATAATGTCTTGAGCTAGAGCTTCTTTCTTTTCCTTTGTTCTTGTAGAACTTGTTGAACCTTTTCACCATTAGGCTTATCTCTTCATTGGATACTAGCTGGTCATTTGAAGTTGTTGGAGCATCGGTTGAGGCTTTGTAAGCACCACTTGACTTGTTGTGCAGCTCCTCTTTGTCCTTGAGCGACATTTCATGAGCGACAATCCTTCCAATGACTTCCGTGGGCTTGAGATCTTTGTAATTTGGCATCATTTGGATCAATGTGCAGACGGTATCATATTTTCCATCTAAAGCTCTAAGTATCTTTTTGATGATGAATTTGTCGGTCATCTCTTCACTTCCTAAGCCGGCAATCTCATTTGTGATGAGAGCAAGCCTAGAGTACATCTCTACGACTCCTTCACCATCCTTCATCTTGTACTTATCAAGTTGACTTTGGAGCACATCCAACTTAGATTCCTTGACGGATTCGGTACCCTCATGCACATCAACCAAACTAACCCAAATTTCCTTTGCATTCTCGAGGCGGCTGATGTTGTTGAATTCCTCGGGACATAGACCGTTGAATAGAATGTCACAAGCTTGAGCATTGTATTACAACATCTTTAGTTCTTCCGGGGTTGCTTCACGATCTGGTTCCTTGCCATCCTCAAAGAAGTCACCTTGCAAGCCAACACGAACAACAGCCCAAACGGCAGGGTTATGACCAAGAATATGCATTTTCATCTTATGTTTCCAACTAGCAAAGTTTGTACCATCAAAATATGGACCTCTACGGTGATAGTTACCCTCACTAGACGCCATACTCTCCTAGGTTGTGAAACCAAGGCTATGATCACCAAAGCAATCGAAATCAAGGCTTAAGGAGACCAAAGCTCTGATACCACTTGTAGGATCGAAAGTATGTCTAGAGGGGGGGGGTGATTAGACTACTTGACCAAATAAAACCTAACCTTTTCCCAATTTTAATTGTGGGCAGTTTTTAGCAATAGTACATGTCAAGCATCACCCTACACATGCAATTCTAAGAGTATAGCAGCGGAATATAAGCAATTGCATATGTATGTAAAGGAGGGATTGGAGATTTCAAACGCAATGAAGACACGGTGGTTTTTGGCGTGGTTCCGATAGGTGGTGCTATCGTATGTCCACGTTGATGGAGACTTCAACCCACGAAGGGTAACGGTTGTGCGAGTCCACGGAGGGCTCCACCCACGAAGGGTCCACGAAGAAGCAACCTTGTCTATTCCACCATGGCTTACGTCCACGAAGGACTAGCCTCACTCGGGGTAGATCTTCACAAAGTAGGCGATCTCCTTGCCCTTACAAACTTCTTGGTTCAACTCCACATCTGGTTGGAGGCTCCCAAGCGACACCTAACCAATCTAGGAGACACCACTCTCCAAAAGGTAATAGACGGTGTGTTGTTGATGAACTCCTTGCTCTTGTGCTTCAAATGATAGTCTTCCCAGCACTCAAACACTCCTCACAGATTTGGCTATGGTGGAAGAAGGATTTGAGTGGAAAGCAACTTGGGAAAGGCTAGAGATCAAGGTTCAAATGGTAGGAATGGAATATCTTGATCTCAACACATGAGTATGTGGTTCTCTCTCAGAAAATGAATGGTGGAAGTGTAGGCACGTTCTGATGGCTCTCCTTACTAAGAAGGATGGGGTGGAGGGGTATATATAGCCTCCACACAAAATCCAACCGTTACACACTTTTGACCCAACTCGGTGGCACCGAAACGATAATCACGGTAGCACCAAACTGTGTAAAAGATATGAACTTTAGGAAACTCGGTGGGACCGATACGAACAACTCGGATGGACCGAAGTGCAATGGCTTAGGGCAATCCTCATCTCGGTGGCACCGATTGCATCAACTCGGTAGGACCGAAGTGAAGCAATAAGGCAACAGAGAGTTGGCAACCCATCTCGGTGAGACCGATTTGCAAACTCGGTGAGACCGAAGTAAATGCAAACGATTACAGAGAGTTGGCAAGGCCATCTCGGTGAGACCGAGATCCATTTCGGTGGATCCGATTTGTTAGGGTTTGGCAGTGGCTAAGTCTTGGATGAACTCGGTGAGGCCGGATTGGAAATTTCGGTGGGGCCGAGTTGGACTTTGGGTTTTGGACATATTTGGGATTGAGAGAGTGGTTGAGGGTTTAGGAATGCTGTCACTAAGCACTTGAGCAAAAAGACCATTAAGCAACACCTCATACCCTTTTAATAGTATTGGCTTTCCTATGGACTCAATGTGATCTTGGATCACTAAACCAAAAATGTAGAGTCTTGATCTTTGCCAATTCTTGTCCTTAGCATTTTGAGGGGTCCACATCTCTAGTCCATGCCATGCCAATCATTGAACATCCTGAAATCTTAATCTTGAATGGATATTAGTTCAATGAGATATATGTTGTTATGAATTACCAAAACCACCAAGGGAGCAAATGTGCTTTCACCAACATTACCAATTCTTTGACATTCATCACAAGAGAGGACAAAATTACGTGCATCTTTGAAAAGAGTAGGCCAATAAAAACCAGATTGTAATACCTTATGTGCAGTTCTATCTCCCGCATGGTGTCCTCCGTATGCCTCGGAATGACACCTCCGTAGGATTTATTCCTGTTCATGCTCAGGTACACAACGTCTAATAATACCATCTACTCCTTCTTTATATAAATGTGGATCATCCCAAAAGTAATGTCTTAAATCAAAGAAGAACTTTTTCTTTTGTTGGTATGTGAAACTAGGTGGTATATATTTAGCAACAATGTAATTAGCATAGTCTGCATACCAAGGAGTATTACGAGAAGCATTTATAACAGCTAATTGTTCATTGATAACCCACAGGTATAGGGGATCAGTTGTAGCCTTTCTCGATAAATAAGAGTGTTGCAACGAGGAGCTAAAGGTAGAATTAATATTCCCTTCAAGTTCTATCGACCACCGATACAACTCTACGCACACTTAACGTTCGCTTTACCTAAAACAAGTATGAAACTATTTTGTAGGTGTAATACTAGAGCTACTTTGCAAGAATAAAACTAAGAGTACTTAGCAAGAATAAAACTATGAGTAAATTGCAAGATAATAAAAGTTAGTTCTTTAGTAGAAAGCTTTTGTAACACAAGAGAAGGATTTGTCCCTAGGTAATCGATAACTAGACCGGTAATCATTATTGCAATTTTATATGAGGGAGAGGCATGAGCTAACATACTTTCCGTACTTGGATCATATGCACTTATGATTGGAACTCTAGCAAGCATCCGCAACTACCAAAGATCATTAAGGTAAAACCCAACCATAGCATTAAGTAACAAGTCCCCTTTACTCCCATACGCAACAACCCCCTTACTCGACGGCGGAAAGGTTTTCTCTTCTGTCTCTCTGGTATATTGGGAATATTTGGGAATTTATAGCGCTGGAATTAGGTCAGGAGGGGCTACGAGGGGCCCATAAGCCTGGGGGCGCGCCTACCCTCCCTGGGCGCGCCCTCCAGGCTTCCGCCTCCTTGTGGCTCCTCTGGTCTTCTCCCGATGCTTCGTGGGTCTCTTCTAGTCCAGAAAAAAATTAATTTAAAGTTTTTTTCTCGTTTGGACTCTTTTTGATAATGATTTTCTGAGAAGACATAAACAAGCAAAAAACAGCAACGGGCATTGGGCACTGGGTTAATAGGTTAGTCCCAAAAAATAATATATAATGGCATATAATTGCATATAAAACATCCAAGATTGATACTATAATCGCATGGAACAATAAAAAATTATAGATACATTGGAGACGTATAATTAAGCACCATGTTTAAGTAGAGATTACAGGGGGGAGAAGAGGTGTTACACCGCTGCATAGAGGGTGAGAGAGTTGGTGTTGACGGCTAATTCCTGCTCGTCCTCGAGTAGGTGAATGATAAAAGAAATAATTTATGAAGTGTGAATGCTAGCATAGTGCATAAGTTTGATCAATGATAATTCCAATCACTTTTTCTAGCATCAATATATATCATAATCAGTAGCTCGTCTCATAAAACTTCTCATGATCAAGTAGCAAGCTATTCACATGTTTAAAGTATAGGCCATAAAATTTCTTGAAAAATAACAAACTATGTTCGCAGTTATCAAACAATTGCAATTCATCTTATTTTCAGGAAGGGTCTATGTAAGAGCTTTGATCTAGCAAATTCCACATACTCAACCATCTTTTAGTCTTCCATGATTGCTGACACTCAAAGCATATTTTTAGAACAAACCGTTTCAGTCAAACACATAGGAAGATAGGGGCTTAATGTTTTGCCTCCCAACTTATTTATCTCATGGATAATGTCAACAATAATAACTCATGATCACTTATATTCAACTGGATATATGTGCCTGGATCATTCCCTACCACATGATGCTTGCCAACTAGAGAATAATTGAGGTTGAAACGAGAAGAAATAATATTGACTCTTGCATAAAAGTAAATACATAAAAGTAAATGCATAAAAGTAAAAGATAGGCCCTTCGCAGAGGGAAGCAGAGGTTGTCATGCGCTTTTTATTTTTGAATGTCAAGCCCTTAATGCAAAGGAACATCACGTTATATTGCCCCTTGTGATAACAACCTTTATTATGCAGTCCGTCGCTTTTATTTCTTTACCATCACAAGTTCGTACAACGCTTATTTTCCCTTGCAATAAAAGATCATACATATTTTAGGAGCAATTATTATTGCTTTTTGCACCGATGACAACTTACTTGAAGGATCTTATTCAATCCATAGATAGATATGTTGGAAACTCATGGCAAGAAACTGGGTTTAAGGGTTTTTGGATGCACAAGTAGTATCTCTACTTAGTACGAATTTTTGGCTAGCAAAAGATCCTAAGCAAGTGTAACACCCCTGTGTAATGAGCTACAGTAATCCATCATATTAATGCCAAGTCATCTGAGATTTGCAATGATAGTCATGTTGGATTAATATCTCATTTCAAATTCTGCCACTGAATTCAAATTCAAATGCAAGTGAAATTTGAAGTTGCTCAAAAGTTGCTGGAAAAATGTTCATCATTTAACAAAAATTCCAAAACAATTTATTGTTAAGAAAAACAACATCACCATGTTGCTAAAATGGGCATTAGCATTTAAACAGTGATGTTCCAGCAATTTAAAATGCAAATTCATTTATGAAAAATGCAAATGAATTCCTCTGCCTCCCAAAATATTTGTGGCAGTGCCTAAAATGCAATGGATTTAATGGGCCAAGTTCCATAAATTTCCTAAATCATTTGGATGCCCAAATAAATCATTTTCCCTCTTTGTTATTAACTAAAAAGAGAAAAACAAAAACAAAAGAAACGGGCGAGGCCTTACCTGGCACTGGGCCGAACCGGCCCAGCCCAGCCGGGTCGTCCTCTCCACCTGCTCCCGCCCTCCGTGTCGCCGTCTCCGCATCCGGCGCCCGCGCGCGCCGCCCACTGCCCACCACGGCGACGTAGCCGGTGAGCGAGGGGATAAGGGCCACCCCGAGCCTTCCCCCCTGGACGCCCGCAGTTCTCTCCTCTCCTCTCCACGCGCTCGCTCGCTCCCTCTTTTCCCCCTCTGTCCCGAACGCCGCCGCCGCCGCGCGGCTCCACCACGGCGGCCACCGTGCTTCCCTCGCCTCCCTGACCGGCTCAACCGCACCGCCGACGTCCTCCACTTCCTCCCCGACCTCTGGTTGGAGCCGAGGAGCCCTGCCGCTGCCGTTTTGTCCTCGACCGCATCTCCGGCCACCGCGGCGAGCACCGGCGACCCCGACCTCCCCTGCTGCTACAAAACTGCCACGGGCCTCCTTGAGCCGCTCGGTGAGCCACCACCGCTCTCCATTTCCCTCCCCGAGCTCTTTTGTTAGTCGCGCGCGTCGCCGCCGCCATTGCCGAGCTTTGCTCCACCACGGAGCTCGTTGTCTCCGTTGCACTCGGCCTTTGGACGAACCAAATGCGCGGGCGTGCTGCTGGGCTCCCAAGGCAGCGCGTGGGCACTCTAGTTGGACGCGGACGAGCCTCGTTGCTTGGATCCGCGTAGCACCGATTCCGGCCGCCGCCCGTGCTCGCCGTAGCCGCCGTTCCCGACCACCGTAGCTTGCGCCAGTAGGCTAGATCGACGCGGGGTGGAGTAGCCGATCGAACGCCGCAAGAACCACGCAAAACGGAGCACCACAGACGAAACCCGAGCTTGCCGGAGCTCGCCACCGCGTCCGACGTGTCACCGTGTCGGGCCCACCTAGTGACCCTGACAGTGGGCCCCGCCGCTCGTTTGATAGCGTTGACTCCGGTCAACGTGCGCGCAGTGTTCACTGCTGACTCTGCCATGTGGGTCCCCTGTGTCAGTATGTTAATTAGTGACTAATTGCACTTAATTTAATTACACACTGATTAATTAGGTCACTGACAGGCTCTTGCTCTGGGCCGTACTGCTCGAGATCTTGCTGTCGAGTTGCACACCACTCGTGCTCGTCTTTACGACTCTTTGACACTGTTGCTACCAGCAGTCAGTGCACGGATGCACCCAGAGTACATTATTTACCCGCGCAGGACGGAGATGCCACCAGGTCTTGAGTGCCCTGCTGTGGGAGGTTTTACTCCTCCACGTGGTCCTCTTCTTCCAGTTCGGGACCAGGTTCTGCACCAGAGTGTTCACGGAGCGCAGGATCCTTCTTTCGAGGATACCCTGCATCGTCACCTGTAGCTACCTGGCTTCAGTGGTTTTCTCCGACGTTGATGTAGCATATCGCTATGTCGTGTTGTTGTATCCCTCCACCGCGTGCCTGCGTGCCGCCTAGTTGTCTAGCTTTTCTTTATGCTATTGTAACGCTGGCCTATAACCGAACCTATGTATGGATCTGTATGTCATGTTTGACTGTGATGTTGTATCTATTGCACTTCCTTTTGTTGTGCATGTTACTTCATGAATGAATCCATGCTACTGCAATGCTCGTTGCTAAACTAGCCCCTGTTGAATTTTTAGCAGGATGGTTAGACCCACAGGTCGTGGCCGTGGTGACAACAATCCACCACCACCCGACTATATGGCAGCCATGATGCAACAATTTGAAGTGCACCATCAATTTATGCAAGGGTTGATGGATCAGTTTCCACGTCCCAATGCCAACCAGCAGCCAGCCGCAATCACCTTGCTAGAGTTTGTGCGTCTGAATCCAACTATTTATGGCAACTCAGTTCAGCCACTTGATGCTGATGACTGGCTCCGCGACATCTTTTTCGAGATGGAGTCTGCGAATGTGGACCCTACCAGCTATGTCACTTTCGCCTCCTACTTTCTGAAGGGACCCGCAGCCCAATGGTGGGACACTCATAGACAAACCTTAGCTGCTGGAACTATCATCACCTGGATGGAATTCAAGGCTGCTTTCCGTGCCCGTTATATTCCGCAAGGAGTTATGGACCGGAAGAAGCGTGAGTTCCGCAATCTCACCCAGGGCAATAAGTCTGTGGAAGCCTATCAACGGGAATTTCTGGAATTATCTCGCTATGCTGAAGAGGATATTGCTACTGACGCCCGCAGACAGGAAAAGTTCCGTGAAGGGCTCAACCCTGAAATCAAGATGGCACTCCTAGTCCACGACTTTGCTGACTTCGCCACCTTGGTGAACAAGGCTATACAGGTTGATACTGGTATCAAGGATAACAAGGATGCTCTCAAGCGCACCCGTGAAGCGGGCTCATCTTCGGGCTCGTCTTCCCAGAAGCGCCGTATTTGGATCCCGCAAAGCATGTACCGTCCAGCTATGCCAGTTCAGAGGCCATCGTATGTTGCACCACGTATGCCTCCTCCACCTCCAAGGCCGTTCCGACCTCAGGCTCCAATGCCCCGAGCTCCTGCTCCCCGTCCCGACAATGGACTCTGCTTCAAGTGTGGCCATCCAGGTCACCATGCCAGAGACTGCTCCCAGAGTCAGAATCAGCTTATGCTTCCCTCTGCTGGCCGTGGTAATGGCCGTGGCAACAACCACCCCAGCTACAACAATGCCAGGCCTTCTTATGGTCGTGGGCAGGCTTATCATGTCAACATGAGTGAAGACCCAGACCAACCTGAGACTATGATGGGTACACTTCTTGTTAATTCAGTACCTGCATCTGTTCTATTTGATACAGGAGCATCGCATTCTTTTATATCAGAACAGTTTGCATTCATGCATGGCGTTAAACATGAAAATTTGCACCAGCCGTTAGTGGTTAACACTCCCGCGGGCCATTGTCGAACCTTTATGTTCAGCCCCGATGTCACCATTGAAATTGAAGGGTTGGAGTTTCATGCTTTTCCCATTATTCTGAAGTCTTCCAAGATTGACCTCATTCTGGGAATGGATTGGTTGAAGGCTCACACTGCCTTAATCAATTGTGCCACCAAAGTCGTACACCTCTTGCACCCATCAGATGAGCTAGTGAATTACCGTGCTCATGTCGTTCAAAGTGCCGAGGCTCAGATTTATGCCCTGAATGCGTTGAATGCTTCTCCTCTTGAGGGGATAGAAAATGTTCCAGTCGTTCGCGACTTCCAAGATGTATTCCTGGAAGAACTTCCAGGAGTACCCCCTGTTAGGGCTGTCGAGTTTGTCATCGATCTAAAACCAGGCACCACTCCTATTGCGAAGCGTCCTTATAAGATGCCTCCGCATGAACTTCTCGAGCTTAAGGAGGAACTCGAAAAATCACTTCAAAAGGGTTTCATCCGTCCAAGTTCCTCTGCCTGGGGAGCACCTTCTCTCTTTGTCAAGAAGGAAGATGGTACAAACCGATTGGTCCAAGATTACTGGCCTATCAACCAAGCCACCATTCAGAACAAATATCCGCTTCCTCGGATCAATGACCTGTATGATCAACTTGCTGGATCATCAGTGTTCTCTAAACTCGGCCTGAGGTAGGGTTATCATTAGATACGTGTCCGCGAAGAGGATATCCCTAAGACTGCCTTTGTAACTCGATATGGCTCTTATGAGTACACAGTTATGTCTTTTGGCTTAACAAATGCACCAGCAACGTTCTCCCGCCTGATGAATTATATCTTCATGGATTACCTCGACAAATTTGTCGTGGTTTATCTGGATGATATTCTGGTATTTTCCAAGAATAAGGGAGAACATGCTGAACATCTTCGTCTGGTTCTGGAAAAGCTTCGAGAGCACCAGTTATATGCCAAGTACTCCAAATGTGAATTCTGGTTGTCTGAAGTAACCTACCTTGGTCATGTGATTTCCAAGGATGGCATTGCTATCAACCCAGAGCGAGTTCAGGCTATTCTTGACTGGACTCCCCCGAAGAATGTGAAGCAAGTCAGAAGTTTTCTCGGTCTCGCAAGCTATTGTCGTCGCTTTGTCGAGAACTTCTCAAAGATTGCCAAGCCTCTGACTGATCTGCTTCACAAAGGCGTTAAGTTTGAGTGGACAGACAAATGTCAGGAAAGTTTTCAGACCCTTAAGGACAAGCTTACTTCAGCTCCAGTGCTTGCTCCTCCAGATTCTCGCAAGGATTTCATGATTTATTGTGACGCTTCTCGTCAGGGATTAGGCTGTGTCTTGATGCAAGAGCGCAGAGTAATTGCTTATGCCTCGCGACAGTTGCGTCCTCACGAAGAGAATTATCCAGTGCATGATCTCGAACTTGCTGCAGTGATTTATGCATTGAAGCTGTGGCGACATTACCTTCTCGGTAATCGATGTGAGATATATACTGATCATCAAAGTTTGAAGTATTTATTTACTCAGTCGGATCTCAATCTCCGCCAACAGTGATGGTTGGAAACAATTACGGACTATGACTGTGGTATTTCATATACCCCTGGCAAGGCTAATGTGATGGCTGATGCCTTGAGCCGCAAGTCCTATTGTAACAACCTCATGGTTCAGCGAGCTCAACCTCATCTGTATGAAGAACTGCGTAAGCTGAACCTCTGCATTGTTCCATAGGGTTCTCTTAATACCCTTGTTATACAGCCAGATCTTGAGAAGGCTGTTAAACGCACGCAAGCTAAAGATGCTGCAGTTGATCTCATGAAAAGGGATCTTCACCTTGAAAAGTACAGGGATTTCTCGCTTGCTGAAGATGGAACCTTGTATTTCAAAGACCGCATTGTGGTACCTCGGTTCGAATTGATGACTAACAAGGTTATGAAGGAGGCACGTGATACACCACTGTCTATTCATCTGGGTAGCACCAAGATGTATCATGATCTCCGACAAAGGTATTGGTGGTCTAGAATGAAGCAAGATATTGCTCGATATGTTGCTGAATGTGACGTTTGCTGTCGCGTGAAAGCAGAACATCAGAAGCCTGCTGGAATACTGCAACCGCTCCCTATTCCTGAATGGAAATGGGACAAAGTGCAAATGGACCTTATCACTGGCCTTCCCAGGTCACAGAAAGGTCATGATGCTATTCTGGTCGTCATTGATCAACTCTCCAAAGTTGCACGCTTTCTGCCAGTCAAGGGGACGATCACTGCTAGTCAGTTAGCGGATTTATATATCTCCAGAATTTTATCACTCCACGGTATTCCGAAGGAGATAAGTTCAGACCGTGGCAGCCTTTTCACCTCAATGTTCTGGAAAAGTTTCCAAGAAGCTATGGGAACTCATATTACTTGGAGTTCAGCTTATCACCCCCAGTCCCAAGGCCAAGTCGAACGAGTGAATCAAGTGCTTGAAGATATGCTGCGAGCTTGTGTTATATCATTTGGCAAGAAGTGGGAAGAATCTCTCCCGTATGCCGAATTCTCTTACAATAACAGCTATCAAGCAAGCTTGAAAATGGCCCCCTTCGAAGTGTTATATGGACGTAAGTGTTGAACCCCTCTGAATTGGTCAAAAACTGGGGAACGACCGCTCATTGGTCCGGATATTATCCAACACGCCGAAGAGCAAGTCTGTATTGTTCGGGAAAATCTCAAGGTGGCCCAGGATCGCCAGAAGAGCAATTATGATCGTAAACACTGGGGATCGATCTATCAACCTGGTGAGCAAGCTTATCTGCGTGTCACTCCGATGAAGGGCACTCACCGTTTTGGAATCAAGGGCAAGTTAGCTCCTCGCTACATCGGCCCCTTCCGCATTCTCGCCAGACGTGGACATGTGGCTTATAAATTGGAGTTGCCGCCGCAATTCTCTCACATCCACGACGTCTTCCATGTGTCGCAACTTCGCCGTTGCTTCAAGGAATCTCCGTACCGAGCTGTGGATCATGAGTTGCTCGATTTGCAAGATGATCTGTCTTATAAAGAGCATCCGATCCGCATTCTCGATCAAGCTGAACGTCGGACCCACCAGAAGACAACCAAGTTTCTGAAAGTGCAGTGGTCAAACCATACTGAAGATGAAGCCACTTGGGAACGCGAGGGTCGTCTTCGGGACGAATACCCCGATCTGTTTCCTTCTACCTCCTAAATTCTCGGGATGAGAATTTCTTTTAGAGGAGGAGAATTGTAACACCCCTGTGTAATGAGCTACAGTAATCCATCATATTAATGCCAAGTCATCTGAGATTTGCAATGATAGTCATGTTGGATTAATATCTCATTTCAAATTCTGCCACTGAATTCAAATTCAAATGCAAGTGAAATTTGAAGTTGCTCAAAAGTTGCTGGAAAAATGTTCATCATTTAACAAAAATTCCAAAACAATTTATTGTTAAGAAAAACAACATCACCATGTTGCTAAAATGGGCATTAGCATTTAAACAGTGATGTTCCAGCAATTTAAAATGCAAATTCATTTATGAAAAATGCAAATGAATTCCTCTGCCTCCCAAAATATTTGTGGCAGTGCCTAAAAATGCAATGGATTTAATGGGCCAAGTTCCATAAATTTCCTAAATCATTTGGATGCCCAAATAAATCATTTTCCCTCTCTGTTATTAACTAAAAAGAGAAAAACAAAAAGAAAAGAAACGGGCGAGGCCTTACCTGGCACTGGGCCGAACCGGCCCAGCCCAGCCGGGTCGTCCTCTCCACCTGCTCCCACCCTCCGTGTCGCCGTCCCCGCATCTGGCGCGCGCGCGCCGCCCACTGCCCGCCACGGCGACGTAGCCTGTGAGCGAGGGGATAAGGGCCACCCCGAGCCTTCCCCACTGGACGCCCGCAGTTCTCTCCTCTCCTCTCCACGCGCTCGCTCGCTCCCTCTTTTCCCCTCTGTCCCGAACGCCGCCGCCCCGCGCGGCTCCACCATGGCGGCCACCGTGCTTCCCTCGCCTCCCCGACCGGCTCAACCGCACCGCCGACGTCCTCCACTTCCTCCCCGACCTTTGGTTGGAGCCGAGGAGCCCTGCCGCTGCCGTTTCGTCCTCGACCGCATCTCTGGCCACCGCGGCGAGCACCGGCGACCACGACCTCCCCTGCTGCTACAAAACTGCCACGGGCCTCCTTGAGCCGCTCGGTGAGCCACCACCGCTCTTCATTTCCCTCCCCGAGCTCTTTTGTTAGTCGCGCGCGTCGCCGCCGCCATTGCCGAGCTTTGCTCCGCCGTGGAGCTCGTTGTCGCTGTTGCACTCGGCCTTTGGACGAACCAAATGTGCGGGCGTGCTGCTGGGCTCCCTAGGCAGCGCGTGGGCACTCCAGTTGGACGCGGACGAGCCCCGTTGCTCGGATCCGCGTAGCACCGATTCCGGCCGCCGCCCGTGCTCGCCGTAGCCGCCGTTCCCGACCACCGTAGCTTGCGCCAGTAGGCTAGATCGACGCGGGGTGGAGTAGCCGATCGAACGCCGCAAGAACCGCGCAAAACGGAGCACCACAGACGAAACCCGAGCTCGCCGGAGCTTGCCACCGCTTCCGGCGCTCGCCGGAGCGTTTTCCGGCGCCGGCGTCCGACGTGTCACCGTGTGGGGCCCACCTAGTGACCCTAACAGTGGGCCCCGCCGCTCGTTTGGCCGCGTTGACTCCGGTCAATGCGTGCGCACTGTTCACTGCTGACTCTGCCATGTGGGTCCCCTGTGTTAGTATGTTAATTAGTGACTAATTGCACTTAATTTAATTACACACTGATTATTTAGGTCACTGACAGGCTGGGCCCACTGGTTAATTAGTCTGTTAGTTTAATTTAAACTCTGTTAAAACCCTCGGAGGCTGACAGGTGGGTCCCACCTGCCTGTTTGACCAGTCAGCTGGTCAGCCGACTGCTGATGCAGTGATGATATCAGCATGATGTCATATTCCATTTCTGGCATTTCTGTTAATTTAAATAATTCCAGGAATTTCAGAAAACTATTTAAACCTTCGGAAATGCGTAGAAATTAAACCGTAGCTTGGATAAAAAAACTTTATACATGAAAGTTGATCAGAAAAACGAGACGAATCCGAATACGTGGTCAAAATGCTTGACCATCACTCCTAACTACCTAAACATGGATCCGTCCCCTCCGGTTCAGTATACCAAAATCAGCCTAAACGCCGGGAAAATATCCCAGATATTTTCCCGTTTCGTCTGCGACATGTAGCAATGCATTAGGTCATCACTAACTCTGCATACTGTCATGCCATGCATCTGTGTTGCATTTGTCTGCCTTTATTTATTGTTTCTTCCCCCTCTTCTTCTCCGATAGCCCCCGAGAACGACACAGCTCAGGAGACCGACGACACCACTGACGATCCCTTCTTTGCCGCAGAGCTTCCAGGCAAGCAACCCCCTTGACGCATGCCTATATCACCTATTCTCTCTCCCTCCTGCTTGCATTAGAATTTGCTACTGCTGTTCGATTATCCTATTCTGATGCATAGCCTGTTTTTGTAAACTGCTTTTGATACATTACCTGCAATCCTAAATGCTTAGTGTAGGTTGGATGTAACCACCTGTGGCCCCTCTTCCTTGCTCTAGTTGCCCCGCTGTAGTACCAGTGCCCCGATCGATGCGATCGAACGGGCTGAGACCAGCACATCATCGCACACCCCCCTAAGTTGCACGACTCTGTAGAGCTAATATCGAGTGCCGAGGGTGATACCTCTTATCTCACTCCTGATGTTGCCTCTATAGTATAAGTAGTCGGATGTGAGTTACCGAGGGTGATTCCTCTTCCACCACCTCCGGTGAAGCTTCTGTCGTGCAACCCCGCAAGTGTGAATACCATCGAGGGTGATTCCTCCGGTTTCACCTTGACGGGATCATCGAGAGGAATTCCAACGAGGGTGGTTCCTCGGATTCCTTCTTAATGATATGGACACACGGATACTGTGACTGGATAAAGTCGGGTCGGCCCCGAGGGGTACCCGCGAGTGATGTGATGTGGAGTCGGGTTGACCATGAGGGTACCCGCGAGATGAATACGTGGCACGGCCGGGCATTCTTAGCCCTTGCCGTAAGTCCACGAGACGGGGCGACGGGGTCACAGGATCGTGAGTCTCTGCTCGTTTCCGCGCGCTCCAAACGCACTAATGGGTTAGGATATGTAATCTGAGTAGGCCTCTGGCCTTTTTCGCGCTAACCAGCACGTGGAAATAATATGGGTACTCGGCGTTGTAGTATCAGCCGAAGCTCTTCAGATGTCAGCGGTTGAGCGGCATGCGCCGGGTTGGACTGGGAAAGCCTGCGCTTGTATTAAGGGTGCTAGGTCTGCTCCCGGCTGTCCTCGCAACGCGCAGGAGTGCAAAGGGCGATGGGCCCAAGACCCCTGAGCGCTTAGGATGTAGACCGGCGTGCTGGCCTCTCTATTGAGCCTAGGTAGGGCTACGACGTGTCGATCAGCCGAGGCCGGGCATGTACCAAGCAAGTGTGTCCGGCTAGAGTTAATCGAGCGTGTTGGGTAAGTTGGTGCACCCCTGCAGGGAAGTATATCTATTCGAATAGCCGTGTCCACGGTAACAGGACGCTCGGAGAATATCCCGATCTTCTACAACTAGAAATGGGTTGAATATGTTAGCTCCGGGATTGCTTTCTCGCAGGGAGTCGAGGAAGGATCTCTGGGCGATGTTGATACTTGTTGCTACTACTATATTTATGTACTAATCTGTACTCTTCTAATGCTGCAAGACCCTGAAGATGCTAGTCTTCGATAGGCTAGGCTTTTCTCTCTATTCTGGCACTTCTGCAGCCAAGTCCACATATACAGCCTTCCTTTGATACTAATGCATATTTAGAATAGATCTGATGTCAGTCTTGCTGAGTACTTTGGATGAGTACTCACGGTTGCTTTGCTTTCCTTTTTCCCCATACCCGATAATTGCCACCAGATGACGGAGCCCCGGAGCCAGCTGCCCCTGCTGTCGACGACCACTACGACTACTACTACCCCTCCGGCGGATACTACTACTACGAGGAGCCCTCCGACGACCAGGAGTAGTTAGGAGGCACCCAGGCAGGAGGCCTGCGCCTTTCGATCCAGAGTTTTATTTTGCCCCGCCTTCTTAAAGGCCTATCTGTTTAACTTTATGTCTGTACTCAGATATCTAATGCTTTCGCTGATGCTTGTATGACATCGAGCTTATGTATTCGAGCCCTCGAGGCCCCTGGCTTGTAATATAAAGCTTGTATGACTTTTATTTGAGTTTAGAGTTGGGTTGTGATATCTTCAAGTGAGTCCTTAGGCTTGATCGTGTGCATTTGCGTGTATGATTAGTGCACGATTAAGTCGGGGGCGTCACAGCAAGCATCACATGTTAGAGGATCCATGACAATATAACTTCTATGTGAATATAAACAAACATAACTCATTACATTGTCTTCCTTGTCCAACGTCAACTACTTGATCAAGCTTGAAAATAATTAATGGGGGCTCACAATCATAGAAGATGTCCAAGATAGTATATTTATATGTGAAATTTCTCTTCCTTCAAAATTCTTTCATGAATTATTCAAGTGACCAATGCTATGTTTGTTAACTTTCAATAAATTTTACCACTTATACTTCTTGTATGTGAAGTCACTACTCCCCATGGGACAAGCATATGAAGCATATAAATTTCAACTTTATGATATTCAATTCATTTCAACAATTTACTCATAGGATATAAGTGAAGCACAAGAGTAAATGACAAACTACTCCAAAAAGATATAAGTGAAGATCAAATGAGTAGTTAAGTAATTAAGTAGCTATGTGAGAACTCTCTCTCATTTAAAAATTTCAGATCTTAAGTATTTTATTCAAACAGCAAAGAAAACAAAATAAAATGACATTCCAAGGATAGCACATATCATGTGAAGAAGCAAAAACTTAGGCTCAACCGAAACTGACCGATAGTTGTTGAAGAAGAAAGGTGGGATGCCTACCGGGGCATCCCCAAGCTTAGATGCTTGAGACTTCTTGAAATATTAATTTGGGATGCCTTGGGCATCCCCAATCTTGAGCTCTTGTGTCTCCTTAATTCCTCTCATATCACGATTTCCCTAAATCTTAAATACTTCATCCACACAAAACTCAACAAGAACTCGTGAGATAAGTTAGTATAAATCAACTCAAAACCTTAACATTCTCTACTGTAGCAAATTACAAAAATTATAATTAAACATTGCATAATAAATGCCTCTTCATATTTAATACTCCTATCCTCAAATAGAAACACTAAACACGCAAACATATGCAAACAATGCAACTATAACAGCAATCTGCCAAAACAGAACAGTCTATAAAAGGGGAATAAGAATCCATACTTCCCTATATCCAAAAATTCTGAAAAATGACCACGTGACATATAACTCATTCATTCTTACTGTGTAAAAATTTCAGATTTTTATCATGTTCTGACTATTCAGGAATATTCTGGACATAACAGAAAACTTTCTGTTTTCAAACAGCAACACATGAACTTGCAAACTGGGCATGATAAAGACTATAATTGGCATTTTATTGAGCTAAAAGATAAAAAAACATGATTATTGATAACACCAAGCAAATATCAACAAAATAAAATGACGCTCCAAGCAAAACTCATATTATGTGACGAATAAAAATATAGATCCGAGTGAGGTTACCGATAGTGTTGAAGACGAAAGAGGGGATGCCTTCCGGGGCATCCCCAAGCTTAGACGCTTGACTCTTCCTTGAATTTTACCTTGGGGTTCCTTGGGTATCCCCAAGCTTAGGGTCTTGCCACTCCTTATTCTCCTCATATCGATATCTCACCCAAAACGTGAAAACTTCAATCACACAAAACTTAACGGAACTTCGCGAGAGAGGTTAGTATGATAAAAATAAATTATCCACTTAGGTACTATCAAGACAAGATTCATAATTGTTATCACATAATGTCTACTGTATTCTATCATTTCCACAATTTATATTACTCAATATAAGCTATGGAAACACTAAAACAAGCAAACTATGAATCGAAAACAGAATCTGTCAAAAACAGAACAACATGTAGTGAGCGATTTAAAAACCATACTTCTGTACTACCAAAAATTCTATAAAATTAGGATAACGTAAAAAAATTGTAACCCAATGCTTTGTAAAAAATTCAGAATTTTCTCACGCTCCAGTACAGAATAGAAATTCCAGCACTGGACGCAAAAGTTTCTGTTTTTGCGCAGAATCGAATCAACAAGTATCCACACTATCCCAAAGGCTTTACTTGGCACATTATTGAAAGAAAACATATAAAACATGATTAATACAGTGGCTTAATCATGTGAACACAAAAAAAGAGCAGGGGTAAATGTTGGGTTGTCTCCCAACGAGCGCTTTTCTTTAATGCCTTTTTAGCTAGGCATGATGATTTCAATGATGCTCACATAAAAGTAAAGAATTGAAACACAAAGAGAGCATCATGAAGCATATCACTAGCACATTTAAGCCTAACCCACTTCCTATGCATAGGGATTTTGTGAGCAAATAGTTTATGGGAACAATAATCAACTAGCATAGGAAGGCAAAACAAGTATAGCTTCAAAACTTTCAACACAAAGAGAGGAAACTTGATGTTGTTCAAATATATATAAGCATATGATCCTCTCTCATAATGATTTTCAGTAGCATCATGAATGAATTAAACAATATAGCTATCACATAAAGCATTTTTTTCATGACCAACAAGCATAAGATTTTTATTACTCTCCACATAAGCAATTTCCTCCTCATTCATAATAGTGGGAGCAAATTCAATGAAATAACTATCATGTGATACTTGATTGGCATAATTCAATTGAAAATTAAAATCATGATGAAAAATTTCATGGTTATCATTATTCTTTATAGCATACATGTCATCACAATAATCATCATAGATAGCAACTTTGTTGTCATAATCAATTGAAACCTCTTCCAAAATAGTGGATTCATTATTAAATAAAGTCATGACCTCACCAAATCCACTTTTATCATTATAATCATCATAAATATGAGGCATGCAATCATCGTAATAAATATTCTCATCAAAACTTGGGGGACTAAAAATATCATCTTCATCAAACATAGCATCCCCAAACTTATGGCTTTGCATATCATTAGCATCATGGATATTCATAGAATTCATACTAACAACATTGCAATAATGCTCATCACTCATGGATTTTATGCCAAACATTTTATTGAATTCTCTTTCTATCAATTGAGCACAATTTTCCGATCCATCATTTTCAAGAAAGACATTATAAAGACGAATAATATGAGGCAACCTCAATTCCATTTTTTGTAGTTTTCTTTTATAAACCAAACTAGTGATAAAACAAGAAACTAAAAGATTCGATTGAAAGATCTAAAGATATACCTTCAAGCACTCACCTCCCCGGCAACGGCGCCAGAAAAGAGCTTGATGTCTACTACACAACTTATTCTTGTAGACTCGTGTTGGGCCTCCAAGCGCAGAGTTTTGTAGGACAGTAGCAATTTTCCCTCAAGTGGATGACCTAAGGTTTATCAATCCGTGGGAGGCGTAGGTTGAAGATGGTATCTCTCAAACAACCCTGCAACCAAATACAAGAAATCTCTTGTGTCCCCAACACACCCAATACAACGGTAAATTGTATAGGTGCACTAGTTCGGCGAAGGGATGGTGATAAAAGTGTAGTATGGATAGTAGATATAGGTTTTTGTAATCTGAAAATATAAAAACAGCAAGGTAGCAAGTAACAAAAGTGAGCACAAACGGTATTGCAATGCTAAAAAACAAGGCCTAGCGTTCATACTTTCACTAGTGCAATCTCTCAACAATGCTAACATAATTGGATCATATAATCATCCCTCAACGTGCGATAAAGAATCACTCCCAAATTCCTATTAGCGGAGAACATAAGATAGAAATTGTTTGTAGGGTACGAAACCACCTCAAAGTTATTCTTTCCGATCAATCTATTGAGCTATTCCTATAAGTGTCACAAACAGCCCTAGAGTTCGTACTAAAATAACACCCTATGATACACATCAACCAACTCTAATGTCACCTAGATACTCCAATGTCACCACAAGTATCCGTGAGTTGATTATACGATATGCATCAAACAACTTCATAATCATAATATTCAATCCACACAAAGAATTCCAAAGAGCACCCCAAAGTTTCTATCGGAGAAAAGATAATGAAAACGTGCATCAACCCCTATGCATAGATTACCCCAATGTCACCACGGGAATCCGCGAGTTGAGTGCCAAAACATATATCAAGTGAATCAATATAATACCCCATTGTCACCACGGGTATTCATATGCAAGACATACATCAAGTGTTCTCAAATCTGAAATATTCACTCCGACAATAACGAAACCTCAAAGGGAAAAGATTCGATTCATCACAACAAGGATAGAGAGGGAAGAAACACCATATGATCCAACTATATTAACAAAGCTCGCAATACATCAAGATCGTGCCAAATCAAGAACACGAGAGAGAGATCAAACACATAGCTACTAGTACATACCCTCAGCCCTGAGGGTGAACTACTCCCTCCTCGTCATGGAGACCGCCGAGATGATGAAGATGGCCCCCGGTGATAATTCCTCCCTCCGGCAGGGGGCCGGAAAAGGGCTGTAGATGAGATCATGGAGGTACAGAGGCTTGCGGCAGCGTAAAAACTCATCTAGGTTAACTTTCGGGTTTTTTTGAATATATATGATTTTTCAGCATTGGAATCACGCGAAGAAGGGCCACAGGGGGCCCACGAGGCACCAAGGCGCGCCTGGGGGGTGGCACGCCCTGGTGGCTCGTGGGGCCCCTGTGGGTCTTCTGGCCACCTCCCGAAGCTTCTAGTGTCTCTTATGTTCCAAAAAAAATCGTCAAAAAGTTTCGCTGCATTTGGACTTCATTTTATATAGATTTTCTGGAAAACCAAAAACAAGCAGAAAACAGCAACTGGCACTGGGCACTAGGTCAATATGTTAGTCCATGAAAATCATATAAAAGCCATATAAAACTGCACCAAAATCATACAAAACTATAATGAACATGGCATGAATACTTCATAAATTATAGATACGTTGGAGACGTATCAACGGTGGCGAAGTTGTTGGTGTAGATCGCCGTCATGATGGTTCCCCCGGCGGCGTTCCGGCGCCACCGGGAGAGAGGGGGAGAGAGGCCCTGATACGTCTCCAACGTATCTATAATTTATGAAGTATTCATGCCATGTTTATTATAGTTTTGTATGATTTTGGTGCACTTTTATATGGATTTTATATGATTTTCATGGACTAACATATTGACCTAGTGCCCAATGCCAGTTGTTGTTTTCTGCTTGTTTTTGGTTTTCCTGAAAATCCATATCAAACGAAGTCCAAATGCAGCGAAACTTTTTGATGATTTTTTCTGGAAGGAAACAGACCCAGGAAGCTTCGGAGGAGCAGCAGAAAAGCCACAGGGGCCCCACAAGCCACCTGGGCGCGCCTGCCCACCCAGGCGCGCCCTGGTGCCTCGTGGGCCCCCTGTGGCATCTCTTTGCGTGATTCCAACGCTGAAAAATCCTATATATTTAGAAACCCCCGAAAGTTAATCTAGATGAGTTTTTACGCCGCCGCAAGCCTCTGTACCTCCATGATATCATCTACAACCCTTTTCGGGCACCCTGCCGGAGGGGGGAAATCATCACCGGAGGCTATCTTCATCATCCCGGCGGTCTCCATGACGAGGAGGGAGTAGTTCACCCTCGGGGCTGAGGGTTTGTACCAGTAGCTATGTGTTTTATCTCTCTCTCTCTCGTGTTCTTGATTTGGCACGATCTTGATGTATCGCGAGCTTTGTTAATATAGTTGGATCATATGGTGTTTCTTCCCTCTCTATCCTTGTTGTGATGAATCGAATCTTTTCCCTTTGAGGTTTCGTTATTGTCGGATTGAATATTTCAGATTTGAGAACACTTGATGTATGTCTTGCATATGAATACCCGTGGTGACAATGGGGTATTATATTGATTCACTTGATATATGTTTTGGCACTCAACTCGCGGATTCCCGCGGTGACATTGGGGTAATCTATGCATAGCGGTTGATGCACGTTTTCATTATTTTTCTCCGATAGAAACTTTGGGGGGCTCCTTGAAGATCTTTGTGTGGATTGAATATTATGATTATGAAGTTGTTTGATGCATATCGTATAATCAACTCACGGATACTTGTGGTGACATTGGAGTATCTAGGTGACATTAGAGTTGGTTGATGTGTATCATATGGTGTTATTTTAGTACGAACTCTAGGGCTGTTTGTGACAATTATAGGAATGGCTCAATAGATCGATCGGAAAGGATAACTTTGAGGTGGTTTCATACCCTACAAACAATTTCTATCTTATGTTCTCCATTAATAGGAACTTTGGAGTGATCCTATCGCACGTTGAGGGATTGTTATATGATCCAATTATGTTAGCTTTGTTGAGAGATTGCACTAGTGAAAGTATTAACCCTAGGCCTTTTTTTTAAGCATTGCAATACCATTTGTGCTCACTTTTGTCGTTTGCTACCTTGCTGTTTTTATTTATTCAGATTATAAAAATATATTTCTACCATCCATACTACACTTTTATCACCATCTCTTCGCCGAACTAGTGCACCTATACAATTTACCATTGTATTGGGTGTGTTGGGGACACAAGAGATTTCTTGTATTTGGTTGCAGGGTTGTTTGAGAGAGACCATCTTCATCCTACGGCTCCCACGGATTGATAAACCTTAGGTCATCCACTTGAGGGAAAATTGCTACTGTCCTACAAAACTCTGCGGTTGGAGGCCCAACACGAGTCTACAAGAATAAGTTGTGTAGTAGACATCAAGCTCTTTTCTGGCGCCATTGCCGGGGAGGTGAGTGCTTGAAGGTATATCTTTAGATCTTGCAATCGAATCTTTTAGTTTCTTGTTTTATCACAAGTTTGGTTTATAAAAGAAAACTACAAAAAAATGGAATTGAGGTTGCCTCATATTATTCGTCTTTATAATGTCTTTCTTGAAAATGATGGATCGGAAAATTGTGCTCAATTGATAGGAGAAGAATTCAATAAAATGTTTGGCATAAAATCTTTGAATGATGAGCATGATTGCAATGTTATTAGTATGAATTCTATGAATATCCAAAATACTAATGATGATTGCACTAGTCATGACAATATTTTTTCTTATAAGCATGTCAATTTTTGTGGAGTGCATAAAGTTTGTGAAGACATGCCTTATAGGGATGATAGATTTTGTAAGAAGCATAAACATGATAGAACCAATTATTTGCTCAAAGTGATAGATGAATTTGCTACAAAATTATGTTCTTTTTATCCTATTACTTGTGAACTTTGCAATAAAGTTGGTCACCTTAATTTCCAATGCATACTCTTTCATGATAGAATCATGGCTAAATATTGTAATGACTTGACCCCCCTTGAACTATATAATGAGCTTTATCTATTTTTGGGGTGTGATGAATTGACACATAAAAATAGTTGGTTTGAAGTATTCATTCTCACAGACAACATTGAAACTAATCTAAAGTAAATCTATATGTTTTGTATGGTAAATTGCAATGAGAATGCTTATATTGCCAACTATAGAAAGATGGGAAAACCAATAGAATATAAAAGGAACAATAATGAAAGGGTAAGATTTCCACTTTCCCTCCTATTGTCTCTCATGATGAAATAGGTGACGAGGAGGAGCTTCCTATTCAACCAATCTCATCAATAAGAAGCTCAGAAAAATTGATTAAACCCACACATGATGTGGTGAAGAAGAAGAAAAGAAGAAAGAGTAGAGGTAAAAAGGTATCCCTCCCAAATAATGTTGCTCCCATTATTGTTGTGCCTCAGGAGAGTGAATCAAAAATAATTGTGGAGGATGATATACTTGATGATGATATTGCTTCTTTGTCTTATGGTACAATGTCCGAAGGAACTATTGAGGATGATTTTATTATGCCTATTACTCATTATGATGATTATGATTGGGAAAATAATGATACTTCTTATAATCTTGAAAATCTTTTTGGCACCAACTTAGAAAATTGTGATGATAATAATTGTTATACTATTGGTGCTATTCATACTATTGATGATAATAGTGATTATGCTAATGATATGCCAAGCCACAAGCTTGGGGATGCTATGTTTGATGAGAATGACATGTTTGAGAATTTATTTGCTGCAATTAATGTTTGTCCCAAGCTTGGGGATGCTATGCTTAATGAAGATGATCTTTTTAGTCCCCCTACTTTGCATGATCAAATTTGTTATGATGATTGCATGCCTCCTATTTATGATGATTGCAATATTTATGAAAGTGGGTTTGGAAGAGTGTCAACTCTAGATAATAATTATCTCACTATTTTGGAGGGTGTTCAATCTTATTTTAATAATGATAAAAGTGGATTTGTAGAGGTCATGACTTTATTTAATGTTGAATCCACTACTTTGGAAGAGGTTTCAATTGATTATGATGAGAACAAAATTGCTACTTATGATGATTATTGTGATGATACTTATGTTATGAAAAAGAGTGATGATTATTATTATAATACTTGTCATAATTATGAATACCCTTTTACTGAACATTACTCTTTTAATGTGGAAACAATTTTTAGTATTCAAGTATCATATGATACTCCCACTATTATGAATGAGAACAAATTTGCTTATGTGGAGAGTAATAAAAATTCTATGCTTGTGGATCATAAAAAGAATGCTTTATGTGATAGCTATATTGTTGAATTAATTCATGATGCTACTGAAAATTATTATGAGAGAGGATCATATGCTTGTAGGTGTTGCAATAACATCAAGTTTCCTCTCTATGTGTTGAAAGTTTTGAAGTTATGCTTGTTTTGCCTTCCTATGCTAGTTGATTATTGTTCCCATAAACTATTTGCTCACAAAATCCCTATGCATAGGAAGTGGGTTAGGCTTAAATGTGCTAGTGATATGCTTCATGATGCTCTCTTTGTGTTTCAATTCTTTACTTTTATGTGAGCATCATTGAAATCATCATGCCTAGCTAAAAAGGCATTAAAGAAAAGCGCTCGTTGGGAGACAACCCAACATTTACCCCTGCTCTTTTTTTGTGTTCACATGATTAAGCCACTGTATTAATCATGTTTTATATGTTTTCTTTCAATAATGTGCCAAGTAAAGCCTTTGGGATAGTGTGGATACTTGTTGATTCGATTCTGTGCAAAAACTGAAACTTTTACGTCCAGTGCTGGAATTTCTATTCTGTACAGGAGCGTGAGAAAATTCTGAAATTTTTACACAGTATTGGGTTACAAACTTTTTACGTCGTCCTAACTTTTCAGAATTCTTTGAGGTACATAAGTATGGTTTTTAAATCGCTCACTACATGCTGTTCTGTTTTTGACAGATTCTGTTTTTAGTGCATAGTTTGCTTGTTTTAGTGTTTCCATAGCTTATATTGAGTAATATAAATTGTGGAAATGATAGACTACAGTAGTCATTATGTGATAACAATTATGAATCTTGTCTTGATATTACCTAAGTGGATAATTTATTTTTATCATACTAACCTATCTCACAAGTTCCGTTAAGTTTTGTGTGATTGAAGTTTTCAAGTTTTGGGTGAGATATCGATATGAGGAGAATAAGGAGTGGAAAGACCCTAATCTTGGGGATGCCCAAGGCACCCCAAGGTAATATTCAAGGAAGACCCAAGCAACTAAGCTTGGGGATGCCCCGGAAGGCATCCCCTCTTTCGTCTTCAACACTATCGGTAACCTCACTTGGAGCTATATTTTTATTCGTCACATGATATGTGTTTTGCTTGGAGCATCATTTTATTTTGTTGATATTTGCTTGATGTTATCAATAATCATGTTTTGTATCTTTTAGTTCAATAAAATGCCAATTATAGCCTTTACCATGCTCAGTTTGCAAGTTCATGTGTTGCTGTTTGAAAACAGAAAGTTTTCTGTTATGTCCAGAATATTCCTGAATAGTCAGAACATGATAAAAATCTTAATTTTTTACACAGTAAGCATGCATGAGTTCTCTGTCACGTGGTAATTTTTCAGAATTTTGGAGTTAGGGAAGTATGGATTCTTATTCCCCTTTTACAGACTGTTCTGTTTTGGCAGATTTCGGTTATAGTTGCATTGTTTGCATATGTTGCTTGTTTAATGTTTCTATTTTTGGAGAGGAGTATTAAATATGCAGAGGCATTTAGTATGCAATGTTAAATTATAATTTTAGTGATTTGCTACAGTAGAGAATGTTAAGATTTTGAGTTGATTTATACTAACTTATCTCACGAGTTCTTGTTGAGTTTTGTGTGGATGAAGTTTTTAAGATTTAGGAGAAACCATGATATGAGAGGAATTAAGGAGACACAAGAGCTCAAGCTTGGGGATGCCCGGCATCCCAAGTATTTATTCTAAGAAGTCTCAAGCAACTAAGCTTGGGGATGCCCCGGTTGGCCTCCCACCTTTCTTCATCAACACCTATCGGTTAGCCTAAGTTTTTGCTTCTTCACATGAGATGTGCTATTCTTGGAATGTCATTTTATTTTTTTTCTTTGCTGTTTGAATAAAATTATCAATATCTGAAATTTTAAATGAGAGAGAGTCCTCACATAGCTACCTATTTACTTAACTACTCATTTGGTCTTCACTTATATCTTTTTGGAGTAGTTTGTCATTTACTCTTGTTCTTCACTTATATCCTATGAGTAAATTGTTGAATAAGTTGAATATCATAAAGTTGAAATTATATGTGCTTCATATGCTTGTTTCATGCCTAGTAGTAGTTTCACATTGGGTTTAGAAAGTGAAATCTATTGAAGCTTGACAATCACAATATTGGTCATACAAGCAATTCATGAATGATTAGTATAAGGAAGAGGACTTTCACATATAATATATTATCTTGGACATCTTTTATGATTGTGAATACCCATTAATTATTTTCAAACTTGAGCAAATTAGTTGAAGTTGGACAAGGAAGACAACGTAATGAGTTATGTTTGGGTATATTTGCATAGAAGTTATATTGTTATGGATCCTCTAACATGTGGTGCTTGCTTAGGATCTTTTGCTAGCCAAAAATTCGTACTAAGTAGAGATACTACTTGTGCATCCAAAAACACTTAAACCCAGTTTCTTGCCATGAGTGTCCACCATATCTACCTATGGATTGAATAAGATCCTTCAAGTAAGTTGTCATCGGTGCAAAAAAGCAATAAAAATTGCTCCTACATATGTATGATCTTTTACTGCAAGGGAAAATAAGCGTTGTACAAACTTGTGATGGTAAAGAAATAAAAGCGACAGATTGCATAATAAAGGTTGCTATCACAAGGGGCAATATAATGTGACGTTCCTTTGCATTAAGGGCTTGCGCATCCAAAAATAAAAAGCGCATGACAACCTCTGCTTCCCTCTGCGAAGGGCCTATCTTTTACTTCTATGTATTTACTTTTATGAATTTACCTTTATGCAAGAGTCAATAAATATTCATTCTCATTTCAACCTTAATTATTCTCTAGTTGGCAAGCATCATGTGGTGGGGAAAGATCCAGGCACATATGGCCAGTCAAATATATTTGATCATGAATTATTATTGTTGACAATTATCTCTATGATAAATAAGTTGGGAGGCGAAACATTAAGCCCCTATCTTTCTCTGTGTTCGATGGATGCCATTTGTTCTAAAAATATGCTTTGAGTACTAGCAATCATAGAAGACTTTATGATAATTGAGTATGTGGAGCTCTTACTTAGACTTTGCTGAAGATAAGTTGAATTGCAATTGTTTGGTGACTAAGAACATAGGTTGTTAAGTTTCAAGAGATTGCATTGTTTGAACCATAACATGTGAATTGATTGCTACTTTATCATGTTGAGTTTTATGAGAAAAAGTTGATGTTATGATGCTAGGAAAAGTGATTGAAATTATCATTGATCAAACTTATGCACTATGCTAGCATTCACGCTTCATAAATTATTTCTTTTATCATTTACCTACTCGAGGACGAGCAGGAATTAAGCTTGGGGATGCTGATACTTCTCCAACGTATCTATACTTTATGAAGTATTCATGCCATATTTATTATAGTTTTGTATGATTTTGGTGCACTTTTATATGATTTTCATGGACTAACATATTGACCTAGTGCCCAGTGCCAGCTGTTGTTTTCTGCTTGTTTTTGGTTTTCCAGAAAATCCATATCAAACGAAGTCCAAATGCAGTGAAACTTTTTGAGAATTTTTTCTGGAAGGAAACAGACCCAGGAAGCTTCGGAGGAGCAGCAGAAGAGCCACAGGGGACCCACGAGCCACCTGGGCGCGCCTGCCCCCCCAGGCATGCCCTGGTGCCTCGTGGGCCCCTGTGGCACCTCTTTGCGCGATTCCAACGCTGAAAAATCCTATATATTCAGAAACAACCAAAAGTTAACCTAGATGAGTTTTTATGCCGCCACAAGCCTCTGTACCTCCACGATCTCATCTACAGCCCTTTTCCGGCACCCTGCCGGAGGGGGAAAATCATCACCGGAGGCCATCTTCATCATCCCGGCGGTCTCCATGACGAGGAGGGAGTAGTTCACCCTCGGGGCTGAGGGTTTGTACTAGTAGCTATGTGTTTTATCTCTCTCTCTCGTGTTCTTGATTTGGCACGATCTTGATGTATCGCGACCTTTGTTAATATAGTTGGATCATATGGTGTTTCTTCCCTCTCTATCCTTGTTGTGATGAATCGAATCTTTTCCCTTTGAGGTTTCGTTATTGTCGGATTGAATATTTCAGATTTGAGAACACTTGATGTATGTCTTGCATATGAATACCCGTGGTGACAATGGGGTATTATATTGATTCACTTGATATATATTTTGGCACTCAACTCACGGATTCCCGCGGTGACATTGGGGTAATCTATGCATAGGGTTTGATGCACGTTTTCATTATCTTTTCTCCGATAGAAACTTTGGGCTGCTCCTTGAAGATCTTTGTGTGGATTGAATATTATGATTATGAAGTTGTTTGATGCATATCATATAATCAACTCACAGATACTTGTGGTGACATTGGAGTATCTAGGTGACATTAGAGTTGGTTGATGTGTATCATATGGTGTTATTTTAGTATGAACTCTAGGGCTGTTTGTGACAATTATAGGAATGGCTCAATAGATCGATCGGAAAGGATAACTTTGAGGTTATTTCGTACCCTACAAACAATTTCTATCTTATGTTCTCCGCTAATAGGAACTTTGGAGTGATTCTTTATCACACGTTGATGGATTGTTATATGATCCAATTATGTTAGCATTGTTGAGAGATTGCACTAGTGAAAGTATGAACCCTAGGCCTTGTTTTTAAGCATTGCAATACCGTTTGTGCTCACTTTTGTCGTTTGCTACCTTGCTGTTTTTATTTATTCATATTATAAAAATATATTTCTACCATCCATACTTCACTTTTATCACCATCTCTTCGCTGAACTAGTGCACCTATACAATTTACCATTGTATTGGGTGTGTTGGGGACACAAGAGATTTCTTGTATTTGGTTGCAGGGTTGTTTGAGAGAGACCATCTTCATCCTACGCCTCCCACGGATTGATAAACCTTAGGTCATCCACTTGAGGGAAAATTGCTACTGTCCTACAAAACTCTGCGCTTGGAGGCCCAACACGAGTCTACAAGAATGAGTTGTGTAGTAGACATCAGCCCCCTCCTCCTTCTTCTTCCTTGGCCTCCCCCCCTAGATGGGAGGAGAGTTTCCCCTTTGGTCCATGGCCGCCATGTCTCCCAGAGGGCAGGAGCCCCTCCGAGATTGGATCTCTCTCTCTGTTCTCTTCTGTTTCGCGCTCCTGTTTTCTGGCCTAAAACCATTTCTTATATTCCCGGAGATCCGTAACTCCGATTGGGATGAAATTTTGAGGGGATTTTTATCCGGATATTAACTTCCTTGCCGCCAAAGGATACCCCAACCGACCTACAGGGGACCCACAAGCCTGCCAGGCGCGCCCTGGGTAGGGGGCGCGCCCTCTGGACTTGTGGCCCCCTCGAACATCGTCTCGCGTTGATTCTTCTTCCAAAAAATCACATATATTCCAAAATAAATCTCCATAAATTTTTATCGCGTTTGGACTTCGTTTGATATGGATTTTCTACGAAACAAAAAACATTTAACAAACAAGAACTGGCACTGGGCACTGGATCAATATGTTAGTCCAATAAATCATATAAAATGTTGCCAAAATTATGTGGAAATTTTAGGATAATGGCATGAAACAATCAAAAATTATAGATATGACGGAGACGTATCAGCATCCCCAAGCTTAATTCCTACTCGTCCTCGAGTAGGTAAATGTTAAAAAAAAGATAATTTTTGATGTGGAATGCTACCTAGCATAATCTTGATCTTGTAATCTAATCATGGCATGAATATTAAGATACGAGTGATTCAAGGCAATAGTCTATCATTTGATATAAAGACATCAATACTCAGGCATACCAACAAACAATCATGCCTTTCAAAATAAAAATGCTAAAGAACGCTATCCCTACAAAATCATATAGCCTTGTCATGCTCCATCTTCTTAACACAAAATATAAATCATGTACAACCCCGATGTCAGCCGAGCAATTGGTTCATACTTTTTAACGCGCTTCAGCTTTTTCAACCCCCATGCAATATATGAGCGTGAGCCATGGACATAGCACTATAGGTGGAATAGAATGCGGTTTGTAGGGATCAATAAGGAGAAGTCAAAAAGGGAGAAAGTCTCGCATCAACTAGGCAGATCAACGGGCTATGGAGATGCCCATCAATCGATATCAATGCGAGGAGTAGGGATTGCCATGCAACGGATGCACTAAGAGCTATAAGTGTATGAAAGCTCAAACTGAAAACTAAGTGGGTGTGCATCCAACTTGCTTGCTCATGAAGACCTCGGGCATTTGAGGAAGCCCATCATCAGAATATACAAGCCAAGTTCTATAATGAAAAATTCCCACTAGTATATGAAAGTGACAACATAGGAGACTCTCTATATGAAAAACATGGTGTTACTCTGAAGCACAAGTGTGGTAAAAGGATAGTAACATTGCCCCTTCTCTCTTTTTCTCTCATTTTTTTGTTTCATTTTTTTTCTTTTTCTTGTTTTCTTTTTATTCTTTCTTTTATTTTTTCTTCTTTTTTTTGATGGGCTCTTTTTGGCCTCTTTTTTTGGGGGCTCTTTTTGGCCTCTTTTTTTTATTTCCTCACTAGGACAATGCTCTAATAATGATGATCGTCACACTTCTATTTACTTACAACTCGATAAAACTGAAACATATGACTCTATATGAATGCCTCTGGCAGTGTACCAGGATGTGCAATGATCTAGCGTAGCAAAGATATCAAAAAACGGACAAGCCATGAAAATATCATGCTAGCTATCTTACGATCATGCAAAGCAATATGACAATGAATGCTCAAGTCATGTATATGATGATGATGGAAGTTGCATGGCAATATATCTCAGGATGGCTATGGAAATGCCATAATAGGTAGGTATGGTGGCTGTTTTGAGGAAGATATAAGGAGGCTTATGTGTGATAATGCGTATCATATCACGGGGTTTGGATGCACCAGCGAAGTTTGCACCAACTCTCAAGGTGAGAAAGGGCAATGCACAGTACCAAAGAGGCTAGCAAATTGCAGAAAGGTGAGAGTGCGTATAATCCATGGACTCACATTAGTCATAAAGAACTTACATACTTATTGCGAAAGTCTATTAGCCCTCGAAGCAAAGTACTACTATGCATGCCCCTAGGGGGGAGGTTTGTAGGAGTTAACCATCTTGCACCCCCGACCTCCACGCAAAGGAAGACACTCAATAATAAATCATGCTCCAACTTCTTAGCACAACGACAGACCATACGTGCATGCTTCGGGAATCACAAACCTTAACACCAATATTCTTACTAAACCACAATCATTCACTAGTAGCTCCCACATATCACCATCTTAATATCGCAAAACTATTGCAAGGAATCAAACTTATCATATTCAGTGATCTACAAGTTTTATGTAGGATTTTATGACTAACCATGTGAATGACCAATTCCTGTTGACTCTCTAAATAGATATAACTGAAACATGAAAGTTTAATTCTTTCTACAAAAGTCTTGCCCATGCTCTAATAAATATAAGTGAAGCAAAAGAGCATTCTACAAATAACGGTTTTCTATATGTAGAGAAATAGGCATCCAAACTTCAAATGATATAAGTGAAGCACATGAAGCATTCTATAAAGCCATACTCAAAAGATATAAGTGAAGTGCAAAGATCATTCCATAAATCAACCAAGGACTATATCATACTAGCATGGTGCATTATTAAAATAAAAATAAAAAGCACACGATGCTCCAAGAATTTACGCATATCATGTGAACAAAACAAAAACCGAGACGTACCGATAATTGTCGAAGAAAGATGGGATGCCTTCCGGGGCATCCCCAAGCTTAGACGCTTGAGTCTCCTTGAATATTTACTTGGGGTGCCTTGGGCATCCCCAAGCTTGAACTCTTTCCTCTCCTTATTCTCCTCATATCGATACCTTCTCGATCTTCGAACACTTCATCCACACAAAACTTAACCAAACTTTTTATTAGAGGGGTTAGTACATATAACATCAAATCCCATCATGTCCGGCTGTAACATTATTATATAATTATAATCAAACATTACCCATTGTATGCTATCACAATTCTATGTCTCCCAAGTCAATGGGGCTCAACAAGATTTCAAACATACGCAAATAAAGAAACTATAACAGCAATCTGTGAAAACAGGACAGTCTGTAAAGATGCAAATGAAACATATACTTCGGTAACTCCAAAAATTCTGAAAAATTAGGACAAAATAAAAAAAAATCATATCAGTACTGTGTAAAAATTTCAGAATTTTTCATGCTCTAGTAAAACACCAAAATTCAAACACTACAGCAAAAGTTTCTGTTTTTGCACAACACACACCAAACAAGCAATTTAAACATCCTAAAGGTAAATCTTTGCACATTATTTTTATAATACAATGTATTTGTACAAGGGGATGATTATTTTTGTTGAAAAGTTTTTGTAATTCAAGATTCACAAAGTTTCCATGGGCATGAACAGAGTTCAAGGATATCCCCCACTTCAACGGTGCTCGTCTTTCTCACTTTCACTTTTCTTTTTGAAAAGTTTTAGGTTCCCCTCTATATTTTTTTGTTTTTAAATATTTTAAAAGCACACAACAGAATAAAATGACTCTCTAAAACTTTTGGGTTGTCTCCCAGGCAGCGCTTTCTTTAAAGCCATTAAGCTAGGCATAAAGTGCTCATGCTATCGATCCACCCGGATCCCAAGGTATATCAAAGCCAATTTTAATTAACAATGATTTGTAATTTAGTAGTGAGCACAAAGCAACATATATAATTCAATGACAAAGTCTAACTCTCTTCCTATGCATTGGCATGTCATAAAAGAACAATTCATGCACACATAGTAAAGGCTGATACATAGCATAAACAGTTTCTTGCAATTTTATCGTATTGGAAACATAGAGAGGTGGGGATGTAGTTCCTCTCTCATAATAATTGCAATTAGGAGCAGCAAGCACATGCATATTATATTCATCAAAATCATCATGTGTAATAGTAAAACGCAACCCATCAATGTAACCCTTAATAAGCGCAAACTTCTCCGATATAGTGAAGTTGGGAGAATTCAAAAAGATAATAGGACTATCATGTGTAGGTGCAATAGTAACAATTTCATGTTTAACATAAGGAACTATAGCAAGTTCATCTCCATAAGCATAATTCATATTGGCATCATGGCCACAAGCATAGAAAGCATCAATTTCATCAAAAAGGGATATTTCAGACGAATCCAAGGGATCATAGCAATAGCATTCATCCTTCAGTAAGCACGAAGGGAAATTAAACAATGTATGAGATAAAGAGTTACTCTCATTAGAAGGTGGGCACGGGTGATCAATCCGCTCTTCCTCCCTTTGTTCTTTGCTCTCCTCCTCATCTTTTTCATCTAATGAGCTCACAGTGTCATCAATTTCTTCTTCCATAGATTCCTGCAAAACATTAGTCTCTTATTGGATAGCGGAGGTTTCCATAATATATTCTTTAACATAAGCATTAGAAGCATAATTTTCATAGCAATATTTAAGTATGGCAAAATTTTCAGATTTGTAAAGAGTAGCATCACACTTTTCAATCAAAGAAGCAATTTCATATGCACCCTTAAAAGCAACAAATTCTTCAATTTATTCAATATCGTCGTAACTATAAACACCTTTGGCATAAGAAGATAAGATTCCATTATCCTTAAACTCACATTGGTACTGAAGATGTTTTTTAGGGTCTTCAGAACAACAAGTAAAATCATGTATTTCGCATAAATTCCAAGCATAGCATTGCAAACGATTAATTTGATCCAATAAAAGTTTTCCTTTTTGAGACAAGCGGTGTCGCACAAAATAAGCATGCTCATCTAATGATTTTCCCTCAACTAAGCTAGTTGGATTTTCAGCACGAGCACAAAGGGATCGAAGATGATCCAAGTAGAAAGCTTCAGAAGTACGATAGATTTTGGGTGGTTCTTCAACCATTGGTTTAGCAAGTATAACTAATTTTTTTGGTATTTTACGTTTCCTACCCATAACTAAAGATAGAAAACAAGAGCACAAAATAAAAACTACTTAGTGATAAAGCAAACAATCACACACGAGAATATCAACCCCACGCTATTGCTCCCCGGCAACGGAGCCAGAAAAAGGTCTTGATAACCCACAAGTATAGGGGATCAGTTGTAGCCTTTCTTGATAAATAAGAGTGTCGAACCCAACGAGGAGCTAAAGGTAGAATTAATATTCCCTTCAAGTTCTATCGACCACCGATACAACTCTATGCACACTTAACGTTCGCTGTACCTAAAACAAGTATGAAACTATTTTGTAGGTGTAATACTAGAGCTACTTTGCAAGAATAAAACTAAGAATACTTAGCAAGAATAAAACTACGAGTAAATTGCAAGATAATAAAAGTTAGTTCTTTAGTAGAAAGTTTTTGTAACACAAGAGAAGGATTTGTCCCTAGGCAATCGATAACTAGACCGGTAATAATTATTGCAATTTTATATGAGGGAGAGGCATGAGCTAACATGCTTTCCGTACTTGGATCATATGCACTTATGATTGGAACTCTAGCAAGAATCTGCAACTACCAAAGATCATTAAGGTAAAACCCAACCATATCATTAAGTAACAAGTCCCCTTTACTCCCATACGCAACAACCCCCTTACTCGGGTGTAAGCTTCTGTCACTCTAGCCGCCCACTATAAGAGAATTATGAACATATTGCACACCCTACAGCGGGAATCCCTCACGCTTGCGCGACATGGAGGGCACCATAGGACAGCACCAAAATAAAACATACAACTCAAACCAATCATGATCATCAATCAACCCATAGGACAAAACGAATCTACTCAAACATCATAGGATGGCAACACATCATTGGATAATAATATGTAGCATTAAGCACCATGTTTAAGTAGAGATTACAGTGGGGAGAAGAGGTTTTACACCGCTGCATAGAGGGGGAGAGAGTTGGTGTTGACGGCGGCAAAGTTGTTGGTGTAGATCGCCATCACGATGGTTCCCCCGGCGGCGTTCCGGCGCCACCGGGAGAGGGGGGAGAGAGCCCCCCTCCTTCTTCTTCTTCCTTGGCCTCCCCCCTAGATGGGAGGAGAGTTTCCCCTCTGGTCCATGGCCGCCAGGGCTCCCAGAGGGTAGGAGCCCCTCCGAGATTGGATCTCTCTCTCTCTGTTCTCTTCTGTTTCGCGCTCCTGTTTTCTGGTTGAAAACCGTTTCTTATATTCCCGGAGATCCGTAACTCCGATTGGGCTGAAATTTTGAGGGGATTTTTATCCGGATATTAGATTCCTTGCATCCAAAGGATACCCCCAACCGACCTATAGGGGACCCACAAGCCTGCCAGGCGTGTCCTGGGTAGGGGGCGCGCCCTCTGGGCTTGTGGCCCCCTCGGTCATCGTCTCGCGTTGATTCTTCTTCCCAAAAATCACATATATTCCAAAATAAATCTCCGTAAACTTTTATCGCGTTTGGACTTCGTTTGATATGGATTTTCTACGAAAGAAAAAACATGCAACAAACAGGAACTGGCACTGGGCACTGTATCAATATGTTAGTCCAAGAAATCATATAAAGTGTTGCCAAAAGTATGTGGAAATTGTAGGATAATGGCATGAAATAATAAAAAATTATAGATACGATGGAGACGTATCATTCATTAGGAAAACTATCATCAATAGGCAATGGGTCATCAAGAACATTTTCCATTCTAGACAAATTATCAGCTACGGGATTCTCAGCTCCCTTTCTATCAATAATATGCAAATCAAATTCTTGTAGCAAAAGAACCCACCTAATAAGTCTAGGCTTAGCATTTTTCTTTTCCATAAGGTATCTAATAGCAGCATGATCGGTGTGAATAGTTACTTTAGAATCAACAATGTAAGATCTGAATTTATCACATGCAAATACAACTGCTAAAAATTCTTTCTCAGTAGTAGCATAGTTTCTTTGAGCACTGTCTAGAGTTTTACTAGCATAATGAATAACATTCAATTTCTTATCAACTCTTTGTCCTAGAACAGCACCAACAACATAATCACTAGCATCACACATAATTTCAAACGGTAGATTCCAATCAGGTGGTTGAACAATAGGTGCAGCTATTAAGGCTTTCTTAAGTATTTCAAAGGCTTCTACGCAATCATCATCAAAAACAAATGGCACATCTTTTTGCAAGAGATTAGTAAGAGGCCTAGAAATTTTAGAGAAGTCTTTTATAAACCTTATATAGAAACCAACATGACCAAGGAAACTTCTTATACCTTTGATATCTTTAGGATATGGCATTTTCTCAATTGCATCAACTTTAGCTTTATCAACTTCAATACCTCTTTCAGAAATTTTATACCCAAGGACTATACCTTCATTAACCATAAAGTGCCACTTGTCCCAATTCAAGACAAGATTAGTTTCTTCACATCTCTGCAAAACTTGATCAAGGTTGCTTAAGCAATCATAAAGGAAGTTCCGTAAACGGAGAAATCATCCATGAAAACCTCAACAATCTTTTCACAAAAGTCAGAGAATATAGCAGTCATACATCTTTAAAAGGTAGCAGGTGCATTACATAAACCAAAAGGCATACGACGATAAGCATAAGTTCCAAAAGGACAAGTAAATGTGGTTTTCTCTTGATCTTCTTGTGATACAGGTATTTGAGAGAAACCAGAATATCCATCTAGGAAGCAAAAATGTGTATGTTTAGATAATCTTTCTAACATTTGATCAATAAAAGGCAAGGGGTAATGATCTTTCCTAGTAGCTTTATTTAATTTCCTGAAATCAATTACCATCCTATAACCGGTTATAATTCTTTGTGGGATAAGTTCATTTTTATCATTAGGAACAACAATAATACCTCCTTTCTTAGGAACACAATGAACATGACTTACCCATCTACTCTCAGCTATGGGATAAATTATACCTACCTCCAGAAGCTTTACTATTTCAGTTCTTACCACATCCTTCATTTTAGGATTTAATCTTCTTTGATGATCAACAACGGGTTTAGCATCTGGCTCCATATGAATTTTGTGCTGACATAAGGTGGGACTAATGCCCTTAAGATCATCAAGAGTATATCCAATAGCAGCACGGTGCTTCCTCAGAGTTTTAAGTAATCTCTTCTCCTCATGCTCTAAAAGGTTAGCATTAATAATAACAGGATATATTTTCTTTTCATCAAGATAAGCATATTTAAGAGTGTCAGGTAGTTTATTTAATTCAAACACAGGATCACTCTTAGGTGGAAGAGGATCTCCCAAAGTTTCAACAGGAAAGTTATGTTTAAGAATAGGTGCTTGTTTAAAGAGCATCTCATCTATTTCATTTCTTTCATTCATATGCATATCATTTTCATGGTCTAACAAGTATTGTTCTAAAGGATCAGTAGGAGGCACATCAATAGAAGCAAGACCAATAATTTCATCCTTATTAGGTAATTCTTTATCATGAGGGTGTCTACGAAACTTAGAGAAATAAACTCATGAGATACATCACCAAAATTAACACTGAGAGTTTCTTTATTGCAATCAATCTTAGCATTAACTGTATTCAAGAAAGGTCTACCAAATATAATGGGACAAAAATCATCTTGTGGTGATCCAAGAACAAGAAAATCAGTAGGGTATTTGATCTTACCACACAAGACTTCAACATCTCTAACAATCCCAAGTGGTGCAATAGTATCTCTATTTGCAAGCTTAATTGTGACATCAATATCTTCAATCTCAACAGGTGCAATATCATTCATGACTTCTTGATAAAGAGTAAACGGAATAGCACTCACACTAGCACCAATATCACATAAACCATGATAGCAATGATCTCCAATTTTAATAGAAATAACAGGCATCCAATTACAGGTTTGTTTTTATCTTTAGTGTCTAGCTTAGCAATTCTAGTTGCTTCATCACAGAAATATATGAAATGTCCATCAATGTTATCAACCAAAAGATCTTTATGCAATATTAGGTTCAACTTTAATTTGTTCAGAGGGTCTAGGTGTTCTAATATTACTTTTATTAACCACAGTTGAAGCTTTAGCATGTTCCGTAATCCTAACAGGAAAAGGAGGTTTCCCAATATAAGCAGTAGGCACAACTGGATCAACATTGTAAACAATTGTTTCGTCTTTAACACTAACATATTCTTCATTTAGTTCAATAGGTGGATGAAGCTTAAACCATTTCTCCTTAGGGAGATCAACATGAGCAGCAAAAGATTCACAAAAAGTAGCCACTATCTCAGAGTCAAGTCCATATTTAGTACTAAACTTATGAAGAACATCAGTTTCCCTAAAAGATTTAACACAATCAAACTTAAGATTTATACCTGACTCTTTACCTTTGTCAATTTCCCAATCTTCAGAGTTGCGTTTAATTCTTTCCATAAGATCCCATTTGAATTCAATAGTCCTCATCATAAAGGAACCCGTAGAAGAAGTATCGAGCATGGATTGATCATTATGAGAAAGCCGAGCATAAAAGTTTTGAATAATTATTTCTCTTGAGAGCTCATGATTGGGGCATCTGTGCAACATATACTTAAGCATCCCCCAAGCTTGAGCAATACTTTCTCCTTCACGAGGCCAAAAATTATATATATAATTCCGATCACGATGAACCAAATGCATAGGATAAAATTTCTGGTGAAATTCCAGCTTCAACCGGTTCCAATCCCATGTTCCAGTATCATCCAATAGCCTATACCATGTCAATGCCTTTACCTCCAAAGATAAAGGGAATACCTTCCTCTTAACTCCATCCTCGGATAAACCTGCAAGCTTAAAAAATCCACAAATTTCATCTATATATATCAAGTGCATATCAGGATGTACCTTTCCATCTCCTGCATAAGGATTAGCCAGCAGTTTCTCTATCATACCCGAAGGAATTTCATAATAAATATTTTCAGTAGGTTCAGTAGGTTAAGGGGCAACTCTCAATGCTTTTGGTTGAGGTGAAGATACCCCAAACAAACCCCTCAAAGGATTACTTTCCATAGTGACAAGTGACAGTAAATTTCAGCATGTAATATAAATGTTTCCTTACCAAATTCCACTCACCAAAGGCGCTTCACTCCCCGGCAACGGCACCAGAAAAGAGTCTTGATGACCCACAAGTATAGGGGATCAATCATAGTCCTTTCGACAAGTAAGAGTGTCGAACCCAACGAGGAGCAGAAGGAAATGACAAGCGGTTTTCAGCAAGGTATTCTTTTCAAGTACTGAAAGTAGCGGTAACAGATAGTTTTGATAGCAAGATAATTCATAACAAGTAACAAGTAATAATAGTAACAAGGTGCAGCAAGGTGGCCCAATCCTTTTTATAGCAAAGGACAAGCCGGAACGGTCTCTTATGTAAAGCAAAGAGTTCTCGAGGACACATGGGAATTCTCATCTAGTCACTTTCATCATGTTTGTTTGATTCGCGTTCGCTACTTTGATAATTTGATATGTGGGTGGACCGGTGCTTGGGTGCTGTTCTTACTTGAACAAACCTCCCACTTATGATTACCCCCTCTCACAAGCATTCGCAACTATGAAAGAAGAATTAAGATAAATCTAACCATAGCATGAAACATATGGATCCAAATCAGCCCCTTACGGAATAGTGCATAAACTAGGGTTTAAGCTCCTGTCACTCTAGCAACCCATCATCTACTTACTACTCCACAATGCCTTCCCTTAGGCCCAAAGATGGTGAAGTGTCATGTAGTCGACGTTCACACAACACCACTAAAGGAAGCAACAACATACATATCATCAAAATATCAAACGAATACCAAATTCACATGATTACTTATGACAAAACTTGTCCCATGTCCTCAAGAACAAAAGTAACTACTCACAAATCATATTCATGTTCAAGATCAGAGGGGTATTGAATAGCATTAAGGATCTGAACATATAATCTTCCACCAAATAAACCAACTAGCATCAACTACAAGATGTAATCAACACTACTAGTAACCCACAGGTACCAATCTGAGGTTTTGAGACAAAGATTGAATACAAGAGATGAACTAGGGTTTGAGATGAGATGGTGCTGGTGAAGATGTTGATGAAGATTGGTCCTCCCATGATGAGAGGATCGTTGGTGATGTCGATGGCTTCGATTTCCCCCTCCCGGAGGGAAGTATCCCTGACGGAATCGCTCCGCCGGAGAGCAAAACTGCTCCTGCCCAGGTTCCGCCTCGAGACGGTGGTGCTTCGTCCCGAAAGTCTTCTTCTAATTTTTTCTAGGGAAAATAGCATATTATAGGAGAAGATGGGCCCCGGAGGCCTGCCAGGGGCCCCACAAGCTCAGGGGGCGCGCCGAGGGGGGTAGGGCGCGCCCCCAGGCTTGTGGCTTCCTGGTGGGTCCCCTCCTGGTATTTCTTCCGCCAATATTTTTTATATATTCCAAAATAATTCTTCGTAAATTTTCAAGTCATTTGGAGGTGTGCAGAATAGCTATCTCTGCTGTAGCCCTTTCCGGTCCAGAATTCCAGCTGCCGGCAATCTCCCTCTTCATGTGAAACTTGCAAAATAAGAGAGCAAAGGCATAAGAATTGTATCATAAAGTGAAATAATGACCCAAAACATAATAAATAACAGTAGCAAAACATGATGCAAAATGGACGTATCACTTACAGCCCATCATGTTATTGGGCCAACCATGGCCCGAGATAAATTTTGGCCTGTGAACGGCCCGTCATATAATTGGGCCAATCATGGGCCGAGGTATATTTAGGCCTGCTGTCGGCCCGTGAATTGTTTGGCACAATTCAGGCCCGATCTAATTTTCAGCCTGTTAAAAGCACATGGTATTTTCTGGCCCAACTAAGGCCTGCGGTTTACTCAACCTGTTAAAGGCCCGAAACTACTTGGGCCCGGTTTACATTCAGGCCTCCTAACGGCCCGAGATGATTGTGGGCCCATGTTTCGACCCATATATAGAGTTGCGGGCCGGCCCGTTTGCGTAGTCTAATTTTTTTATATATATAGCACTGACGGACCAATAACATTTTGGCCCATTCATCTCCTTCGAAGCTTACAGCCTAGCGACGATAGCATGTACAGTAAATAAATTACAGCATAGTGACTAAGAATAAACCTAGACTATACAATAAAGAAATAACGGGATATTACATCGACTGGGCATCAAAGTTCGCCACCAGTGATAATAAAGCGCAACCAGACATCGGATTACATACACTGGGCATCAAAGGTCGCCACCAGTGCAAATAAACGCGTCGACAAAATAATATACAGAACCAACAGCACTTCAACACAGTTAAGAAAGGTTAGGCCTGCACGGCAGCTGCAGTGCAAGCAGTTGAGCAAGCTGATGAGACCGCGCTTGTTTGACGCTTATATCCTCCAACTCTAGCTGCATAGCATCAATAGACGTCCTCTACTTCTGGTTAATCTTCCATAGAGATTGGAGTTCCAGTATGAGTTGAGCTGAAGCATGTCTTTCTGCTTGAATTTGAGACTGAAGAAGTCGAACAGATTCAGGTGGCGACTTCATCGAGCTTGTGTCACTGTTATTATCGAGTAACTTCGACACTACATCAAGACATGACTTTGGGGTTGTATCGCTATCCCCAAGATGTGTTACCTTCTTCCCTACAGTATATGCTAGAGGGACAAGCAATGGGTTTGTCTCACTATCATTGTGGCAGTTCTTCCTGGCGTCAGTGATATCACCCTGAAAGAGAAACAAGCAGAGAGATAACAGGTTTTGCACATATAAGCATCATTGCTGTCAATTCATCCCATTTCTTAGTGGCAAATAAAGAGACACGGTTTAAAATAGCATTAACATAATAAGACATGGCAGAAAATGGCATTGTGCAAGAGTGGCCAGCTTAACCACACCACTGGATTACAGATCAAGAACACAAGCATACATGCAGTGCTAAAGAATGTATAAGCATCAATGGTTAGTGTACTGTCAATTTATCCCATTTCAGATTGGTAAATAAAGAGACGATTTAAATAACATTAACATAATATGGCATTGTTCATAGTTAAGACATAGCAGGATATGTCATTGTGCTGGAGTTGGTAGTTTCACCACACCACTGGATTACAGATCAAGAACACAAGTATACCTGCAATGCTAAAGAAGATCACTTGCTATGTTTAGTTTAATTTACATGGTATGAATAAGGAACTAGGTTGTACAACTAAAAACTGAAATTGAGAAGGATAAACTTATATTTATGAACTTCTTCGTAATAAACTTTAAACATGCAATTTGATGCAAACGACAAAAATAAACAGCAGTTGCAGTCATAGCTATCCAAATATACACAACAATGTTTGAAGGCTCGAGAAGGACAAACTTACATTAGTAGTGAAGACCGGCTCTATAAAGCCCTTGTCCATGTTGATGGGGGGGGGCAATTCAAGAAGTTTACCACAGAGTCTTCTTCATAAGCATTGCCTTTATTCTACATTTTGTTAAGAGTAAATATAGATCTGATAATATAGGAACAAATGGAGATTATTTAAGCTAAGATGCAGAGTGATGCTACATAATCAACTAGCTATAAATGTAAGTACATCATACAGTCAAAAGGTACTAACAAGAGCAATGCAGAGCTAAACTTCTTCAGTAGCATTGGTTTTATTCAACATTTTGGTATGAGTAAATATAGATCTGATGTGTACAAAATCGAGGGCAAGGGAAAATAAGCTGCAAAGTGATGGTACATGAACAACTAGCTGACAATATAAGTACAGTGATAAAGGACAACAGATACTTACAAGAACAATGCAGAGCTAAACTTCTTCATAAGCATTGGGTTTATTCTACATTAACGTAAGCATTAATATAGATCTGATAATTTGGAGCGAACAGTGGATAAGCAAGCTATCATGCACACTGATGTCACATAATCAACCAGGTATGAATGTAAGTATAGTGATACAGGACAACATGTACTAACAAGAGCAAAGAGGCGAGCAGCATAGTTGCGATATCCTAGGTTTTGTGGCGCTGGTTCTATCGCCAATATAAGTGGGGTGCTATCTGATTTCTTCGGTACCACCACCTTTTTCAAGGACTTTGCTTTTACTCCTTCAGGTTATGCGGTCACCCTCTTCCTTTTGGATGTCTGATACACAAGAACATCATTTGAATGGAAAAACATGGTATGATGACAAATGGAATAGGTATTGATAATGGATGGGCATGGCATCTTCACATATATGATGAGTAAAGTAAGCAGATGGCGGTGCAACGAAGTAGAAGAAATGCAAGACAGCTTATGCAAGATACGTGAAGCAATAAAACCTTGCCAAATTAGAACCCAGGCACTTGTTGGGCGAACAGGATAGGCCATCTTCCTTTGACTCCTTGAGCTCAGAATAGTCATTAGGATCATATTTTGAACACGAATCTGTAGGTGGGGAGCGTGTGGGTTTCATTGCATCCAGAATGGAACTCAATCCCTTGATGCCAAGTTTGTTAGCCATTGCACTGTTCCGCAATATTCTTCTGATGTGTGCATTCTCATATTCATTGTGATTATGTTCAATATCTGAGAAGCATGAAAACATAAATAGTAGTGAGATTATCTGTATAATGCAGAGGATGTACTAATATAATAGGGGCTCCCTGTAAACCCTTATGTGCTATCATTGGATTCTGATGAGAGAGCCCATGTGTTCTATAAATTGGTGCGTACATTAATATAATCTGGCACAACTACACAAAAAAATAGGCTCCCTATTGGGAGCTCCAGAGTTAAGGATAGTTGGCAGATGATAGGTTTCAAAATATACTGTATAGAAAGTTTATTGCCAAACCATGATAACGAGAGCGCACAGAGAAATAGTATTCCCTCATGTCTCTATATGTGGCGCACATGCATTTCAAAACTCATGTAGTAACATTAGCTGACCACTTAAATGTAAGCTTTGGAAATACGAGTGGCATGTAGTTTAGCTTGAAGGATGGAGTTGATGGAAATATGCCCTAGAGGCAATATTAAAGTTGTTATTATTTTATATTTCCTTGTTCATGATAAAGGTTTATTATTCATGCTAGAATTGTATTGACCGGAAACTTAAATACATGTGTGAATACATAAACAAATACCGTGTCCCTAGTGAGCGTCTACTAGACTAGCTCGTTGATCAAAGATGGTTAAGGTTTCCTAACCATAGACATGAGTTGTCATTTGATAACGGGATCACATCATTAGGAGAATGATGTGATGGACAAGACCCATCCGTTAGCTTAGCATATGATCGTTTTGTTTATTGCAACTACTTTCTTGAATGTCAAATACATGTTCCTCAGACCATGAGATCATGCAACTCCCGGATACCGGAGGAATACCTTGTGTGCTATCAAACATCACAACGTAACTGGGTGATCATAAAGATGCTCTACAGGTATCTTCGAAGGTGTCCGTTGAGTTGGCATGGATCGAGACTGGGATTTGTCACTCCGTGTTTCGGAGAGGTATCTCTGGGCCCTCTCAGTAATGCACATCATAAGAAGCTTGCAAGAAAAGTGACTAAGGAGTTAGTTACGGGATGATGTATTACGGAACGAGTAAAGAGACTTGCCGGTAACGAGATTGAACTAGGTATGGAGATACCGACGATCGAATCTCGGGCAAGTAACATACCGACGGACAAAGGGAATTATGTATGTTGTCATTGCGGTTCGACCGATAAGATCTTCGTGGAATATGTAGGAACCAATATGAGCATCCAGGTTCCGCTATTTGTTATTGACTGGAGAGGCGTCTCGGTCATGTCTATATCATTCCCGAACCCGTAGGGTCCGCACGCTTAACGTTCGTTGACGATATAGTGTTATATGAGTTATGTGAATTGGTAACCGAATATTGTTCGGAGTCCCGGATGAGATCCCGGACGTCACGAGGAGTCTCGGAATGGTCGAGAGGTAAATATTTATATATGGGAAGTCATATTTTGGGTTCTGGAAAAAGGTGCAGTTTTTTCGGTATTGTACCGGGAAGCTTCCAGAAGGTTCCGGAGGGGTCCGAAAGTCCACAAGTGGGTCCACCACGTCCCAAGGGCTGGAATGGGCTAAGGGGAGGCGCCCTGGCCTTATTGGGCCAGGCGCACCAAGTCCTCAAAAGCCCACGCAGCTAGGGAAGGAAAAAGGGATAGTCCTAGTAGGAATAGGATTGGACTTTGGAGTCCAAGTCCACGTGTGTACTATTCACGGTTACTGTTCACGTGGCACTATTCCTTCTACTCCAAGCCCCTACACATATATAAATAGAGGATAAGGGGGCGCCCCAAAGGAGACACAACATTGTCTTAGCCGTGTGCGGCGCCCCCTCCACAGTTCCGTCCCTCGGTCATATTTTCGCAGTGCTTGGGCGAAGCCCTGTTGAGATAGCATCACCATCACCGTCACCACGCCGTCGTGCTGCCGGAAAATCATCCACTACCTCGCCGTCTTGCTGGATCAAGAAGTCGAGGACGTCACCGAGCTGAACGTGTGCTGAACGCGGAGGTGCCGTACGTTCGGTACTCGGTCGGTTGGATCGTGAAGTTGTTCGACGACATCAACCGCGTTGTTCTAACGCTTCCGCTTACGGTCTACGAGGGTACGTAGACACACTCCCCCTCTCGTAGCTATGCATCTCCATGGATAGATCTTGCGTGTGCGTAGAATTTTTTTTGTTTTCCATGCAATGTTTCCCAACAGTGGTATCAGAGTCAGGTCTATGCGTAGATGATATGCACGAGTAGAACACAAAGAGTTGTGGGCGGTGATCGTCATACTGGTTACCACCAACGTCTTATTTTGATTCGGCGGTATTGTAAGATGAAGCGGCCCGAACCAACCTTACATGTCCACGTAATGAGACCGGTTCCACCGACAGACATGCAACTTGTTTTGCATAAAGGTGGCTGGCGGGTGTCTGTTTCTCCTACTTTTGTTGAATCGAATTTGACTGCGGCCGGTCTTTGTTGAAGGTTAAAACAGCAAACTTGATAAATCACCGTTGTGGTTTTGTGCCGTAGGTAAGAACGGTTCTTGCTAGAAGCCCGTAGCAGCCACGTAAAACTTGCAACAACAAAGTAGAGGACGTCTAACTTGTTTTTGCAGGGTATGCTGTGATGTGATATGGTCAAGACATGATGTGATATACGTTATTGTATGAGATGATCATGTTTTGTAATTTATCGGCAACCGGCAGGAGCCTTATGGTTGTCTCTTTATTGTATGAAATGCAAGCGCCATGTAATTGCTTTACTTTATCGCTATACGTTAGCAATAGTTGTAGAAGCAATAGTTGGCGAGACGACCACGACGCAACGATGGAGATCAAGGTGTCGAGCCGGTGACGATGGAGATCATGACGATTCTTTGGGGATGGAGATCAAAAGCACAAGATGATGGCCATATCATGTCACATATTTTGATTGCATGTGATGTTTATCCTTTATGCATCTTATTTTGCTTAGAACGACGATAGCATTATAAGATGATCCCTTCACTAAATTTCAAAGATAAAAGTGTTCTCCCCGAGTATGCACCGTTGCTAAAGTTCGTCGTTTCAAAGCACCTCGTGATGATCGGGTGTGATAGATTCTACGTTCACATACAACGGGTGTAAGCCAGTTTTACACAAGCAGAATACTTGGGTTAAACTTGACGAGCCTAGCATGTACAGACATGGCCTCGGAACACTGGAGACCAAAAGGTCGAACATGAGTCATATAGTAGATATGATCAACATGGAGATGTTCACCATTGATGACTATCCCATCTCACGTGATGATCGGACATGGGCTAGTTGATTTGGATCATGTATCACTTAGTTAACTTGAGGGATGTTAATTTAAGTGGGAGTTCATTAGTAATTTGATTAATTGAACTTAATTTATCATGAACTTAGTCTTGATAGTTTCTTTGCATATCTATGTTGTAGATTAATGGCTCGTGCTACTGTTCCGTTGAATTTTAATGCGTTCCTAGAGAAAGCTAAGTTGAAAGATGATGGTAGCAACTACACGGACTGGGTCCGTAACTTGAGGATTATCCTCATTGCTGCACAGAAGAATTATGTCCTTGATGCACCGCTAGGTGATGGACCTGCTGCAGGAGCTGCTGCAGACGTTGTGAACGCCTGGCAGGCTCGATCTGATGACTACTCGATAGTTCAGTGTGCCATGCTCTACGGCTTAGAACCGGGACTGCAAAAGCGTTTTGAACGCCACGGAGCATATGAGATGTTCCAAGAGCTGAAATTGATATTTCAAGCTAATGCCCGGGTTGAGAGATATGAAGTCTCCAACAAGTTCTTTAGCTATAAGATGGAGGAGAACAGTTCTGTCAGTGAACACATACTCAGAATGTCTGGGTACCACAACCACTTGACTCAGCTGGGAATTGATCTTCCGGTTGAGAGTTTTATTGACAGAGTTCTTCAGTCACTGCCACCAAGCTATAAAGGCTTCGTGATGAACTATAATATGCAAGGGATGGAGAAGACAATTTCCGAGCTCTTCGCGATGCTAAAATCAGCGGAGGTAGAAATCAAGAAGGAGCATCAAGTGTTGATGGTTAACAAAACCACTAGTTTCAAGAAAAAGGGCAAGCGAAAGAATGGGAACTTCAAGAAGAACGGCAAGCAAGTTGCTGCTCCCATGAAGAAACCCAAAGCTGGACCCAGGCCTGAGACAGAGTGCTTCTACTGCAAAGCGACTGGTCACTGGAAGCGGAACTGCCCCAAGTATTTGGCGGATAAGAAGGATGGCAAAGTGAGTAAAGGTATATTTGATATACATGTTATTGATGTGTTCCTCACTAATGCTCGCAGTAGCGCCTGGGTATTTGATACTGGTTCGGTTGCTCATATTTGTAACTCGAAACAGGAGCTATGGAATAAGCGAAGATTGGCTAAGGACGAGGTGACGATGCGCGTCGGGAATGGTTCCAAGGTTGATGTGATCACCGTCGGCACACTACCTCTACATCTACCTTCGGGATTAGTTTTAGACCTCAATAATTGTTTTTTGGTGCCAGCGTTGAGCATGAACATTATATCTGGATCTTGTTTATTGCAAGACGGTTATTCATTTAAGTCAGAGAATAATGGTTGTTCTATTTATATGAGTAACATCTTTTATGGTCACGCACCTTTTGTGAATGGTCTATTCTTGTTGAATCTCGATCGTAGTGATACACATATTCAGAATATTGATGCCAAAAGATGCAAAGTTGATAATGATAGTGCAACATACTTGTGGCACTGCCGTTTAGGTCATATTGGTGTAAAGCGCATGAAGAAACTCCATGCGGATGGACTTTTGGAATCTCTTGATTATGAATCATTTGATACTTGCGAACCATGCCTCATGGGCAAGATGACTAAAACTCCGTTCTCCGGAACAATGGAGCGAGCTACTGATTTGTTGGAAATAATACATACCGATGTATGCGGTCCGATGAATGTTGAAGCACGCGGCGGGTATCGTTATTTTCTAACCTTCACAGATGATTTGAGTAGATATGGGTATATCTACTTGATGAAACACAAGTCTGAAACATTTGAAAAGTTCAAAGAATTTCAGAGTGAAGTAGAGAATCATCGTAACAAGAAAATAAAGTTTCTACGATCTGATCGCGGAGGCGAATATTTGAGTTACGAGTTTGGCCTTCATTTAAGAAAAGGTGGAATTGTTTCACAACTCACGCCACCTGGAACACCACAGCGTAATGGTGTGTCCGAACGTCGTAACCGTATTTTATTGGATATGGTGCGTTCTATGATGTCTCTTACCGATTTGCCACTATCGTTTTGGGGTTATGCATTAGAGACAGCTGCATTCACGTTAAATAGGGCACTGTCTAAATCCGTTGAGACGACACCGTATGAACTATGGTTTGGCAAGAAACCTAAGCTGTCGTTTCTTAAAGTTTGGGGATGCGATGCTTATGTGAAAAAGCTTCAACCTGATAAGCTCGAACCCAAAGCAGAGAAGTGCGTCTTCATAGGATACCCTAAAGAAACAATTGGGTACACCTTCTACCACAGATCCGAAGGCAAGGTCTTTGTTGCCAAGAATGGGTCCTTTCTAGAGAAGGAGTTTCTCTTGAAAGAAGTGAGTGGGAGGAAAGTAGAACTTGATGAGGTAATTGTACCTTCTCTCAAATTGGAAAGTAGCTCATCAGAGAAAACCGTTCCCGTGATGCCTACACCAATAAGAGAGGAAGATAATGATAAAGATCATGAAACTTCAGATCAAGTTACTACTGAACTTCGTACGTCGACCAGAGTATGTTCCGCACCAGAGTGGTACGGTAATCCTGTTCTGGAAGTTATGTTGTTAGACAACGGCGAACCTACGAACTATGAAGAAGCTATGATAAGCCCGGATTCCGACAAATGGCTTGAGGCCATGAAATCTGAGATAGGATCCATGTATGAGAACAAAGTGTGGACTTTGGTGGACTTGCCCGATGATCGGCAAGCCATTGAGAATAAATGGATTTTTAAGAGGAAGACGGATGCTGATGGTAATATCACTGTCTACAAAGCTCGACTTGTCACGAAAGGTTTTCGACAAGTTCAAGGGGTTGACTACGATGAGACTTTCTCACCCGTAGCGATGCTTAAGTCTGTCCGAATCATGTTAGCAATTGCCGCATTTTATGATTATGAAATCTGGCAAATGGATGTCAAAACTGCATTCCTTAATGGTTTTCTCAAAGAAGAGTTGTATATGATGCAACCAGAAGGTTTTGTCGATCCTAAGGGTGCTAACAAAGTGTGCAAGCTCCAGCGATCCATCTATGGACTGGTGCAAGCATCTCGGAGTTGGAATATACGCTTTGATGAGGTGATCAAAGCATATGGTTTTGTACAGACTTACGGTGAAGCCTGTATTTACAAGAAAGTGAGTGGGAGCTCTGTAGCATTTCTAATATTATATGTGGATGACATATTGTTGATTGGAAATGATATAGAATTTCTGGATGGCATAAAGGGATACTTGAATAAGAATTTTTCAATGAAAGACCTCAGTGAAGCTGCTTATATATTGGGCATCAAGATCTATAGGGATAGATCAAGACGCTTGATAGGACTTTCACAAAGCACATACCTTGACAAAGTTTTGAAGAAGTTCAAAATGGATCAGTCAAAGAAAGGGTTCTTGCCTGTCTTGCAAGGTGTGAAGTTGAGTCAGACTCAATGCCCGACCACGGCAGAAGATATAGAGAAAATGAAAGTCATTCCCTATGCCTTAGCCATAGGTTCTATTATGTATGCCATGCTGTGTACCAGACCTGATGTGTGCCTTGCCAAAAGTTTGGCAGGGAGGTACCAGAGTAATCCAGGAGTGGATCACTGGACAGCAGTCAAGAATGTCCTGAAGTACCTGAAAAGGACCAAGGACATGTTTCTCGTTTATGGAGGTGACGAAGAGCTCGTCGTAAAGGGTTACGTCGATGCAAGCTTCGACACTGATCCGGATGACTCTAAGTCACAAATCGGATACGTATTTATATTAAATGGTGGAGCTGTCAGTTGGTGCAGTTCCAAGCAGAGCGTCGTGGCGGGATCTACGTGTGAAGCGGAATACATAGCTGCTTCGGAAGCAGCACATGAAGGAGTCTGGATGAAGGAGTTCATATCCGATCTAGGTGTAATACCTAGTGCATCGGGTCCAATGACAATCTTTTGTGACAACACTGGAGCAATTGCCATAGCCAAGGAGCCCAGGTTTCACAAGAAGACCAAACACATCAAGAGACGCTTCAACTCCATTCGTGAATATGTCAAGGATGGAGACATAGAAATTTGCAAAGTACACACGGATCTGAATGTGGCAGACCCGTTGACTAAGCCTCTTCCATGAGCAAAACATGATCAACACCAAGACTCCATGGGTGTTAGATTCATTACTATGTAATCTAGATTATTGACTCAAGTGCAAGTTGGAGACTGATGGAAATATGCCCTAGAGGCAATAATAAAGTTGTTATTATTTTATATTTCCTTGTTCATGATAAAGGTTTATTATTCATGCTAGAATTGTATTGACCGGAAACTTAAATAAATGTGTGAATACATAAACAAATACCGTGTCCCTAGTGAGCCTCTACTAGACTAGCTCGTTGATCAAAGATGGTTAAGGTTTCCTAACCATAGACATGAGTTGTCATTTGATAACGGGATCACATCATTAGGAGAATGATGTGATGGACAAGACCCATCCGTTAGCTTAGCATATGATCGTTCTGTTTATTGCTACTGCTTTCTTGAATGTCAAATACATGTTCCTCACACCATGAGATCATGCAACTCCCGGATACCGGAGGAATACCTTGTGTGCTATCAAACGTCACAACATAACTGGGTGATCATAAAGATGCTCTACAGGTATCTCCGAAGGTGTCCGTTGAGTTGGCATGGATCGAGACTGGGATTTGTCACTCCGTGTTTCGGAGAGGTATCTCTGGGCCCTCTCAGTAATGCACATCATAAGAAGCTTGCAAGCAAAGTGACTAAGGAGTTAGTTACGGGATGATGTATTACAGAACGAGTAAAGAGACTTGCCGGTAACGAGATTGAACTAGGTATGGAGATACCGACGATCGAATCTCGGGCAAGTAACATACCGACGGACAAAGGGAATTATGTATGTTGTCATTGCAGTTCGACCGATAAGATCTTCGTGGAATATGTAGGAACCAATATGAGCATCCAGGTTCCGCTATTGGTTATTGACCGGAGAGGCGTCTCAGTCATGTCTACATCATTCCCGAACCCGTAGGGTCTGCACGCTTAACGTTCGTTGACGATATAGTGTTATATGAGTTATGTGAATTGGTAACCGAATATTGTTCGGAGTCCCGGATGAGATCCCGGACATCACGAGGAGTCTCGGAATGGTCGAGAGGTAAAGATTTATATATGGGAAGTCATATTTTGGGTTCCGAAAAAAGGTGCAGTTTTTTTCGGTATTGTACCGGGAAGCTTCCAGAAGGTTCCGGAGGATTCCGGAGGGGTCCGGAAGTCCACAAGTGGGTCCACCACGTCCCAAGGGCTGGCATGGGCTAAGGGGAGGCGCCCTGGCCTTATTGGGCCAGGCGTACCAAGTCCTCAAAAGCCCACGCAGCTAGGGAAGGAAAAAGGGAGAGTCCTAGTAGGAATAGGATTGGACTTTGGAGTCCAAGTCCATGTGTGTACTATTCATGGTTACTGTTCACGTGGCACTATTCCTTCTACTCCAAGCCCCTACACATATATAAATAGAGGAGAAGGGGGCGCCCCAAAGGAGACACAACATTGTCTTAGCCGTGTGCGGCGCCCCCCTCCACAGTTCCGTCCCTCGGTCATATTTTCGCAGTGCTTGGGCGAAGCCCTGCGGAGATAGCATCACCATCACCGTCACCACGCCGTCGTGCTGCCGGAAACTCATCCACTACCTCGCCGTCTTACTAGATCAAGAAGTCGAGGACGTCACCGAGCTGAACGTGTGCTGAACGCGGAGGTGTCGTACGTTCGGTACTCGGTCGGTTGGATCGTGAAGTTGTTCGACGACATCAACCGCGTTGTTCTAACGCTTCCGCTTACGGTCTACGAGGGTACGTAGACACACTCCCCCTCTCGTAGCTATGCATCTCCATGGATAGATCTTGTGTGTGCGTAGAATTTTTTTTGTTTTCCATGCAACGTTTCCCAACAGGAGTGCTGCTAGTATGACACAAAGCCACTAGGCAGATCGCAGTGTAGATAAAAGGGGGACACCATCATAAATAAATCGGGAAAGTGGAACTGGCAGGAAAATTTGGGGTTATATTGCCGCTACTAATCGAAACCCTATCGATCACCTACAGGCCAGCTCTATTCACCTGAAGGCGCACTGCTGTTACTATCAGTCTAGTCTCTCAAAGGCCACACGGCTCCCAGCATTTCCTGGATATTATGGCAGACCAACTCGAAGTGCTGAAAGCATCTAGTAGAAGCGGCCCAATAGACCTGTCAACTGCAGATGTCCCTGCTCCCCTTCCTGACAAGGAACATACCGTACTTATTAAAAAAGAATAAAAGAGGAACATGTTAAAGAATATAAGAGGAAGCATATTATGGAGATTCCGCTTCTTTCTATACAATGTTGGTTGCCCACCCATGATGAATCAGAGCGCCCAAAGAAATGCTATTCCCTGGTGTCTCTCTATATGTGGCCACATGCATTTGGAAACTCAAGTGGGAGCATTAGCTGACCAATTAAATGTGTTTCTGTTAACTAATATCAGTATCGTATCACATTCATATTTGAACAACTAAGCTTTGAAATTATGATTGGTGTGTTGTTTAGCTTCAAGGGTGGACTGCTGCTAGTACGACACAAAGCACCTACGCAGATCATAGTGTAGATATAATGGGAAAACCCTAAGCATCATGAGTAAAATCAGGAAAGTGGAACTTCCTGGAAAATATGGGCTAGTATTGCCGGTACGGCTAGAAAGGCTTCGGATACCAGCTCTCTTCAACTGAAGGCGCAGTACTGTTACTATCAGTCTAACTCTCAAAGGCGACACAGCTCCTAGCATTTCCTGGATATTATGGCAGACCAACACGAAGAGTTGAAAGCATCCATCACAAGTGACCGATAGACCTGTATACTGCAAATGTCCCTGCTCCTCTTCACCACAAGGAACATACTGTACCACTATACTTATTAAAGAAGAACAGAAGAGGAACATGTTAAAGAAAAGAAAGCAAATTTTGGATAATAAAATGTTCGTTGCCCACCCATGATGAACCAGAGCGCATAAAGAATGCAACTCCCTGTTGTCTCTCTATATGTGGCACACGTGCTTATCGAAACAAAAGAAGGAACATTAGCTGACCAATTAAACGTTCTCTATTTTAGTAATATTTGTTGGAAATATGCCTTAGAGGTAATAATAAATTGGTTATTATCATATTTCCTGTTCATGATAAATGTTTATTATTCATGCTAGAATTGTATTGACCGGAAACTTAAATACATGTGTGAATACATAAACAATACCGTGTCCCTAGTAAGCCTCTACTAGACTAGCTCGTTAATCAAAGATGGTTAAGGTTTCCTAACCATAGACATGAGTTGTCATTTGATAACGGGATCACATCATTAGGAGAATGATGTGATGGACAAGACCCAACCGTAAGCTTAGCATCAGATCGTTTAGTTACTTGCTACAGCTTTCTTCATGTCAAGTATATGTTCCTTAGACCATGAGATCATGCAACTCCCTGACACCGGAGGAATACTTAGTGTGTATCCAAATGTCACTTCGTAACTGGCTGATCATAAAGGTGCTCTACAGGTATCTCCGAAGGTGTTTGTTGGGTTGGCGTGGATCGAGACTGGGATTTGTCACTCCGTATGACGGAGAGATATCTCTGGGCCCTCTTGGTAATACAACATCATAAAGAGCTTGCAAGCAATGTGGCTAATGAGTTAGTCACAGGATTTTGTATTACGGAATGAGTAAAGAGACTTGCCGGTAATGAGATTGAACTAGGTATGGAGATACCGACGATCGAATCTCGGGCAAGTAACATATCGCTGGACAAAGGGAATTGCATACGGGATTAACCGAATCCTCGACATCGTGGTTCAACCGATAAAAGATCTTCATGGAATATGTAGGAACCAATATGGGCATCCAGGTTCCGCTATTGGTTATTAACCAGAGAGGTGTCTCGGTCATGTCTACATGATTCTCGAAACCGCAGGGTCCGCACGCTTAACGTTCGGTGACAATAGAGTAGTATTGGGATATGTGCGTTGGTGACCGAATGTTGTTCGGAGTTCCGGATGAGATCCTGGATGTCACGAGGAGCTCCGGAATGGTCCGGAGGTAAAGATTTATATATAGGAAGTCCTATTTTGGTCGCCGGAAAAGTTTCGGGTGTTACCGGCAGTGTACCGGGAGTGCCGAAAGGGGTCCGGGGGTCCACTGGGGGGGTCCACCTGCCCCGGGGGGCCACATGGGCTGTAGGGGGTGCGCCTTGGCCTATATGGGATAGGGGAACCATCCCTAAGAGGCCCATGCGCCAAGGAGAGGTGGAGGAGGAAGAGTCCTAAGGGGGGAAGGCACCCCCCTAGGTGCCTTGGGGAGGTTTCCTCCCTCCCTAGGCCGGCGCCCCTCCTCGCTGCGCCCCAGCCCTCCTCCTTGCCTCCTATATATAGTGGGGGAGAGGGAGGGGTTGGACACACCAATTCCCATGCCCCTGCGGCAGCCCTACCTCTCCCATAACTCCGTTTTCTCCTCAGATTGGTTCCGGCAGCGTTTGGCGAAGCCCTGCCGGCACTGCACCACCACCATCTCCACCACGCCGTCGTGCTAGTTGAGATCCCATCTACTTCTCCCCTCTTGCTTGTTGGATCAAGAAGGAGGAGATGTCTGCTACTTGTAGACTGCGTTGGTATTTCCCCGAAGAGGAGAGGATGATGCAGTATAGTAGAGATAAGTATTTCCCTCAGTTAAGAACCAAGGTTATCAATCCATTAGGAGAACCAAGCAAGATCCAGTGAACAACACCTACACACACAAAAGCAAACACTTGCACCCAACGCGAATAAGAGGGTTGTCAATCCTCTTAGCGGTTACTTGCAAGGATTAGGTCTGATAGAGATAAATTGATAAAGTGAATTACTAAACTAAATAAAAGTAAATAAATTGCAGCAAGGTATTTTTAGGTTTTTTATATGATAAAGATAGACCCGGGGGCCATAGTTTTCACTAGAGGCTTCTCTCTCGAGCGCAGAAACATACGGTGGGTAAACAAATTACTGTTGAGCAATTGATAGACAAGCAAATAATTATGACGGATTCATGGCAATGATCATGTATATAGGCATCACGTCTAAGACAAGTAGACCGACTCCTGCCTGCATCTACTACTATTACTCCACTAATCAACCGCTATCCAGCATGCATCTAGAGTATTAAGTTAATAAAAATAGAGTAACGCCTTAAACAAGATGACATGATGTAGAGATACAAATTCAAGCAATATGAATAAACCCCATCTTTTTATCCTTAATGGCAACAATACAAATACGTGTCATGTCCCCTTCTGTCACTGGGATTGAGCACCGCAAGATTGAACCCATCACAAAGCACCTCTCCCATTGCAAGATAAACCAATCTAGTTGGCCAAACCAAATCGATAGATCGGAGAGAAATACAAAGCTATATTTAATCATGCATAAAAGAGTTCAGAGAAGACTCAAATATTTCTCATGAATAATCTGATCATAAACTCACAATTCATCGGATCCCAACAAACACACTGCAAAATAAGATTACATCGAATAGAACTCCAAGAACATCAAGGAGAACATGGTATTGAAGATCAAAGAGAGAGAAGAAGCCATCTAGCTACTAGCTATGGACCCGTAGGTCTGTGGTAAACTACTCACACATCATCAGAAGGGCAGCAAGGTTGATGTAGAAGCCCTCCGTGATCGATTCCCCCTCCGACAGAGTACCGGAAAAGGCCTCCAGATGGGATCGCGGAAGAATAGAGGCTTGCGGCGGCGGAAAGGTTTTCTCTTCTGGCTCTCTGATGGTTTCCGAATATTTGTGAATTTATAGGAGTGGAATTAGGTCAAACGGAGCCACGTGGGCCCTACAAGGCATCAGGGTGCGTCCCCTGGGGCCACGCCCTATTTCCTTGTGGAGGCTTCACGAACCTTCTGGCCTCCTCTCCAAGTCTCCAGGGTCTCTTTTGTCCAGAAAAAAATCTCCAAAAAGTTTCATGGCATTTGGACTTCGTTTGGTACTGATTCTCTGAAAAAACAAAAACAAGCAGAAAACAGCAACTGGCACTGGGCACTAGGTTAATAGGTTAGTCCCAAAAAATGATATATAATTGCATATAAAAACATCCAAGATTGATACTATAATAGCATGGAACAATCAAAAATTATAGATACGTTGGAGACGTATCAAGCATCCCCAAGCTTAATTCCTGCTCGTCCTCGAGTAGGTAAATGATAAAAACAGAATTTTTGATGTGGAATGCTACCTATCATGTTTCATCATGTAATCTTTCTCTTACGGTATGAATAATAAGATCCAAATGATTCAAAGCAATAGTCTATAATTTGATATAAAGACATCAATACTCAGGCATACTAATAAACAATCATGTCTTTCAAAATAAAAATGATAAAGAACGTTATCCCTAGAAAATCATATAATCATGTCAAGCTCCATCTTCTTCACACAAAGTATTTATCATGCACTACCCCGATGACAAGCCGAGCAATTGGTTCATACTTTTTAACGCGTTTCAGCTTTTTCAACTCCCACTCAATACATGAGCGCAAGCCATGGATATAGCACTATGGGTGGAATAGAGTGTGGTGGTAGAGGTAAATAAGAGAAGTCAAAAATAAAAAGATAGTCTCACATCGATGAGGCTAATCAACGGGCTATGTAGATGCCCATCAATTGATGTCAATGCGAGGAGTAGGGATTGCCATGCAACGGATGCACTAAGAGCTATAAGTGTATGAAAGCTCAACATGAAAACTAAGTGGGTGTGCATCCAACTTGCTTGCTCATGAAGACCTCGGGCATTTGAGGGAGCCCATCATCGGAATATACATGCCAAGTTCTATAATGAAAAATTCCCACTAGTATATGAAGTGACAAAATAGGAGACTCTCTATATGAAAAACATGGTGCTACTCTGAAGCACAAGTGTGGAAAAGGATAGTAACATTGCCCCTTCTCTCTTTTTCTCTTTTTTTTTCATGGCTCTTTTTCACCTCTTTTTTAGAACGGTCTCATGGACCTCATCCCCACTTTTTTGAGGACTCATTAGTCTCCACCATTCTTTCCTCACTGGGACAATGCTCTAATAATGATGATCATCACACTTCTATTTACTTACAACTCAACATTACAACTCGATACTAGAACAAAAATATGACTCTATATGAATGCCTCTGGCAATGTACCAGGATGTGCAATGATGCTAGTGTAACATGTATAAAAATGATGAACGGTGGCTGAGCCACAAATACTATGTCAGCTATATGATCATGCAAAGCAATATGACAATGATGATGTATGTAATAAAAAATAGAACGGTGGAAGTTGCATGGCAATATATCTCGGAATGGCTATGGAAATGCCATGATAGGTAGGTATGGCGGCTGTTTTGAGGAAGATATAAGGAGGCTTATGTGTGATAGAGCGTATCATATCACGGGGTTTGGATGCACCGGCAAAGTTTGCACCAACTCTCGATGTGAGAAAGGGTAATGCACGGTACCGAAGAGGCTAGCAAATTGCGGAAGGGTGAGAGTGTGTATAATCCATGGACTCACATTAGTCATAAAGAACTCACATACTTATTGCGAAAGTTTATTAGCCCTCGAAGCAAAGTACTACTACGCATGCCCCTAGAGGGATAGATTTGTAGGACAAGGTCCATTGCTCATCCCCGACCGCCATTCATAAGGTAGACAATCAATAATAAATCATGCTCCAACTTATTAGCATAACGACAGATCATACGTGCATGCTTCGGGAATCACAAACCTTAACACAATTATTCTTACTAAACCGCAACCATCTACTAGTACCTCCCCCATATTACCATCTTAATATCGCAAAACTATTGCAAGGAATCAAATTTATAATATTCAGTGATCTACATGAAAGTTTTTATTATATCCCTCTTGAATACCTATCATATCAAGACCAAATTCATAACCTGTGCATATTACCATTGCTATCATGAGACTCTCAAAAAGATATAAGTGAAGCATGAGAGTGCAACTATTTCTTTAAAATATAACCACCGTCGTGCTCTAAAAGATATAAGTGAAGCACTAGAGCAACTGCCTAGCTCAAAAGATATAAGTGAAGCACATAGAGTATTCTAACAAATCACGAATAATGTGTGTCCCTCTCAAAAAGGTGTGTTCAGCAAAGATGATTGTGACAAACTAAAAAGCAAACAAAAGCAAACAAACTATATCACAAGACGCTCCAAGTAAAACACATATCATGTGATGAATAAAAATATAGCTCCAAGTGAGTTACCGATAAATTGTAGACGAAAGAGGGGATGCCTTCCGGGGCCTCCCCAAGCTTAGACGCTTGAGTCTTCCTTGAATATTACCTTGGGGTGCCTTGGGCATCCCCAAGCTTAGGCTCTTGCCGCTCCTTATTCCTTTATCCATCGTAGTCTCACCCAAAACTTGAAAACTTCAGCGCACAAAACTCAACAGAAACCTCGTGAGATCCGTTAGTATAACAAATAAATCTTTAACTCTAGGTACTGTTGTAAATTGATTCATATTTAATATTGGCATAATGCTACTGTAATCCAACTTCTCCATGACTCATACCCTCCGATACGATCCATAGATTCATCAAAACAAGCGAACTATGTAACAAAAACAGAATCTGTCTAAAACAGAATAGTCTGTAAAGATCTGAATTATGGTCATACTTCTGTAACTCCAAAAATTCTGAAAATTTAGGAAAACGTGGGAAATTCATATATCAATACTGTGTAAAAAATTCAGAAGGTTCAGACACTCCATAGAAAATAAGAAATTCTAGCACTAGACGCAAAAGTTTCTGTTTTCCTACAGCATCTATCATACTATCTTCCAAATCATCCCAAAGGCATTACTTGGCACAAACACTAATTTAAACATAAAAATACAATCATGACAGAAGCTATAATTGTGCAAACACTCAAAAACAGAATAAAAATTTATTGGGTTGTCTCCCAACAAGCTCTTTCTTTATAGCCATTAAGATAGGCTTGAGATTTCAATGATGCTCACATGAAAGATAGTAATTGAAACACGAAGAGAGCATCATGAAACATGTGAAAAATACATTTAAGTATAACATACTTCCTATGCATAGGAATTTTATAAGCAAACAAATTATCAAGACAAGCAATATCTAGCATATGCCAATAGGAAGAATGGAGCATTAATAATTTCAACATAACGAGAGGTAATTTAGTAACATGAAGATTTCTACAACCATATTTTCCTCTCTCATAATAATTACATGTAGGATCATATTCAAATTCAACAATGTAGCTATCATATAAAATATTCTCTTCATGATCCACATGCATAAATGTTTTATAATCTTCCAAGATAGTGGGATTAACATCAACTAAAGTCATGACCTCTCCGAACCCACTTTTATCCAAAAATTCATAAGATTGATAATTCTCCAAAGTAGTGGGATCATTATTACCTAAAGTTGACGCTCTTCCAAACCCACTTTTAATAGTATTGCAAACACTATTATCAATAACATATTCATCATGAGGCTTAAATTTCAAGATCATAAGAAGCATTATCACCCCAATCGACATAACAAAATTTTCATCCCCAAGCTCGTAGCTTTGCACATAGTTAGCACAATTGACATTAATAGAATTTATAATAACATCATTGCAATCATGCTTTTCATTCAAGGAGCTATCAAGTATGGGTGCTATAACAATAATTTCATTTTTAACATAAGGAGCTATAGCAAGTTCATCTCTATAAGCATCATTAATTTTGGCATCATGGCCATAAGAATAGCAAGCATCACATTCATCAATAGGGGATATTTCAATCGAATCAACAGAATCATAATTATCTATGGATTCATGCATATCATTATTTTCTTCCAAAGTAGCAGACATCCTCTCAATAAATTCATTAACATAGGCATTAGGAGCATAGTTTTCATAGCAATATTTAAGTATGTCAAAATTTTCAGATTTGTAGAGAGTAATATCATACTTTTCAATCAAAAAAGCAACTTCATAAGCACCCTTAAAAGCAACAAATTCTTCAATTTGTTCGATATCATAGTAACTATAAACACCCTTGGCATAAGAAGATAAGATTTCATTATCATTAAACTCACATAGGTAGGGAAGGTGTTTTTTAGGGTTCTTAGAGCAACAAGTAAAATCATAAATTTCACATAGATTCCAAGCATAGCATAGCAAACTATTTATTTGATCCCATAAGAGTCTCCCTTTTTGAGACAAACGGTGACGTACAAAATGAGCATGCTCATCTAATGATTTTCCCTCAACTAAACTAGTTGGGGTTTCAGCACGAGCACAAATGGATCGAAGATGATCCAAGTAGAAAACTTTAAGGTGATCCATATTATCTTAAATTTTTGTTTTACTTTCTGTTCTTGAGTGTTTGACATGAAGGCAATAAAAGCAAGCAAGCAAGCAAACAAGCAAATAAAAATATTTTTGTGTTTTTATTAAAAAAAATTAGAAGTGGGGGGGGATGAAAACGAGAGGCAAATGCAAATGAAAAGGCAAATAAAATAAATGCAAGTGATTGATAGTTTGTGCGAAGGTACTTGATAGATTTTGATGATGTCTCCCCGGCAACAGCGCCAGAAATTCTTCCTGCTACTTGTAGACTGCGTTGGTATTTCCCCAAAGAGGAGAGGATGATGCATTATAGTAGAGATAAGTATTTTCCTCAGTTAAGAACCAAGGTTATCAATCCAGTAGGAGAACCAAGCAAGATCTAGTGAACAACACCTACACACACAAAAGCAAACACTTGCACCCAACGCGAATAAGAGGGTTGTCAATCCTCTTAGCGGTTACTTGCAAGGATTAAGTCTGATAGAGATAAATTGATAAAGTGAATTACTAAACTAAATAAAAATAAATAAATTGCAGCAAGGTATTTTTAGGTTTTTTATATGATAAAGATAGACCCGGGGCCATAGTTTTCACTAGAGGCTTCTCTCTCGAGCGCAGAAACATACAGTGGGTAAACAAATTACTGTTGAGCAATTGATAGAAAAGCAAATAATTATGACGGATTCATGGCAATGATCATGTATATAGGCATCACGTCTAAGACAAGTAGACCGACTCCTGCCTTACTCCACTCATCGACCGCTATCCAGCATGCATCTAGAGTATTAAGTTAATAAAAACAGAGTAATGCCTTAAGCAAGATGACATGATGTAGAGAAGCAAATTCAAGCAATATGAATAAACCCCATCTTTTTATCCTTAATGGCAACAATACAAATACGTGTCATGTCCCCTTCTGTCACTGGGATTGAGCACCGCAAGATTGAACCCATCACAAAGCACCTCTCCCATTGCAAGATAAACCAATCTAGTTGGCCAAACCAAATCGATAGATCGGAGAGAAATACAAAGCTATATTTAATCATGCATAAAAGAGTTCAGAGAAGACTCAAATATTTCTCATGAATAATCTGATCATAAACTCACAATTCATCGGATCCCAACAAACACACTGCAAAATAAGATTACATCGAATAGAACTCCAAGAACATCAAGGAGAACATGGTATTGAAGATCAAAGAGAGAGAAGAAGCCATCTAGCTACTAGCTATGGACCTGTAGGTCTATGGTAAACTACTCACACATCATCGGAAGGGCAGCAAGGTTGATGTAGAAGCCCTCCGTGATCGATTCCCCCTCCGGCAGAGTACCGAAAAAGGCCTCCTGATGGGATCGTGGAAGAACAGAGGCTTGCGGCGGCGGAAAGGTTTTCTCTTCTGGCTCTCTGATGGTTTCTGAATATTTGTGAATTTATAGGAGTGGAATTAGGTCAAACGGAGCCACGTGGGCCCCACAAGGCATCAGGGCACGCCCCCCCTGGGCCACGCCATGTTGCCTTGTGGAGGCTTCGCGAACCTTCTGGCCTCCTCTCCAAGTCTCCAGGGTCTCTTTTGTCCCAAAAAAAATCTCCAAAAAGTTTCGTGGCATTTGGACTTCGTTTGGTACTGATTCTTTGAAAAGCCAAAAACAAGCAGAAAACAGCAACTGGCACTGGGCACTAGGTTAATAGGTTAGTCCCAAAAAATGATATATAATTGCATATAAAAACATCCAAGATTGATACTATAATAGCATGGAACAATAAAAAATTATAGATACGTTGGAGACGTATCAACGTCACCGAGCCGCACGTGTGCTGAACACGGAGGTGCCGTCCGTTCGGTACTTCATCGAATTGGATCGCGATTGGATCGTGAAGAGTACGACTACATCAACCGCGTTATACACGCTTCCGCTTTCGGTCTACAAGGGTATGTAGACACACACCCCTCTCGTTGCTATGCTTCTCATAGATAGATCTTGGGTGATTCGTAGGAATTTTTTTGATTTTCATGCTTCGTTCCCCATCAGTGGTATCATGAGCTAGTTCTATGCGTAGATGTATTTGCACGAGTAGAACACAAAGAAGTTGTGGGCGTTGATGCTCAAATTGCTTACCTCTCTTGTCTTATTTGGATTCGGTGGTATTGTGGGATGAAGCGGCTCAGACCAACCTTACATGTCCTCGCACATGAGACCGGTTCCACCGACTGACATGCAACTTGTTTTGCATAAGGTGGCTAGCGGGTATCTGTCTCTCCTACTTTAGTTGAATCTGATTTGACAAAGGCAGTCCTTGTAGAAGGTTAAAAGGCAACTTGATTATCACCGTTGTGGTTTTGCGTAGATAAGAACGGTTCTTATAGTTTGCCCTAGCAGCCACGTAAAAATTGCAACAACAAAGTAGAGGACGTCTAACTTGTTTTTGCAGGGCATGTTGTGATGTGGTATGGCCAAAACGTGATGTGATATATGTTGATGTATGAGATGATCATGTTTTGTAATAGGTTCACGACTTGCATGTCGATGAGTATGGCAACCGGCAGGAGCCATAGGGTTGTCTTTAATTTATTGTATGACCTGCGAGTCAATCATTAAACGCCATGTAATTGCTTTACTTTATCGCTATGCGTTAGCAATAGTTGTAGAAGCAATAGTTGGCGAGACAACCACGTGATGACACGATGATGGAGATCATAGTGTCATGCCGGTGACGATGGAGATCATGCCGGTGCTTTGGAGATGGAGATCAAAGGCACGAGATGATAATGGCCATATCATGTCACATATTGATTGCATGTGATGTTTATCTTTTTATGCATCTTATTTTTCTTAGGACGACGGTAGCATTATAAGATGATGCCTTCACTTAATTTCAAGATAAAAGTGTTCTCCCTAAGTATGCACTGTTGCGAAAGTTCATCGTTTCGAAGCACCACGTGATGATCGGGTGTGATAGACTCTACGTTCACATACAACGGGTGTAAGCCAGTTTTACACATGCAGAATACTTGGGTTAAACTTGACGAGCCTAGCATGTACAGACATGGCCTCAGAGCACGAGAGACCGAAAGGTCGAACATGATTCATATAGTATATATGATCAACATGGAGATGTTCACCATTGATGACTGCCCCGTCTCACGTGATGATCGGACATGGGCCAGTTGATGTGGATCATGTAACACTTAGACAACTTGAGGGATGTTGATTTAAGTGGGAGTTCTTTAGTAATTTGATTAGAAGAACCAATTATCATGAACATAGTCTTAATGTCTTTGCAAATTAATGTTGTAGATCAATGGCTCGCATTGTAGCTCCCCTGAATTTTAATGCGTTCCTAGAGAAAGAAAAGTTGAAAGATGATGGAAGCAACTATGTGGACTGGGTCCGTAATTTGAGGATTATCCTCACTGCTGCACAGAAAGTATATGTCCTTGATGCACCGCTTGGTGATGCACCCTGATGACCCACAAGTATAGGGGATCAATCGTAGTCCTTTCGACAAGTAAGAGTGTCGAACCCAATGAGGAACAGAAGGAAATGACAAGCGGTTTTCAGCAAGGTATTCTCTGCAAGTACTGAAAGTAGCGATAACAGATAGTTTTGATAGCAAGATAATTCATAACAAGTAACAAGTAGTAACGGTAACAAAAGTGCAGCAAGGTGGCTGAAAGCACATTTGCTCCCTTGGTGGTTTTGGTAATTCATAACAACATATATCTCATTGAACTAATGTCCATTCAAGTTAAAGATTTCAGGATGTTCAATGATTGGCATGGCAAGGACTAGAGATGTGGACCCCTCAAAATGCTAAGGACATGGATTGGCAAAAGCTCAAGACTCTACATTTTTTGTTAAGTGATCCAAGATCACATTGAGTCCATAGGAAAGCCAATACTATTAAAAGGGGATGAGGTGTTGCTTAATGGTCTTTTTGCTCAAGTGCTTAGTGACAGTACTCCAAAACCCTCAACCACTTTCTCCATCCAAATATGTCCAAAACCTACATTCCAACTCGGCCCCACCGAAAATTCCTATCCGAGCCACCGAGTTCATCTGGACTTAGCCACTGCCAAAACCCTCACATATCGGATCCACCGATATGGATCTCGGTCCCACCGAGATGCCCTTGCCAACTCTCTGTAATCGTTTGCAATTACTTCGGTCCCATCGAGTTTTGCAAATCGGTCTCATCGAGATGGCTTGCCAACTCTCTGTTGCCTTATTGCTTCACTTCGGTCCCACCGAGTTGATGCAATCGGTGCCACCGAGACGAGGTTTGCCCTAACCATTGCACATCGGTCCATCCGAGTTGTTCTAGTCGGTCCCACCGAGATTCCTAACGTTCATATCTTTTACACAGTTCGATGCTACCGAGATTTCTGATCGGTGCCACCGAGTTGGGTCAAAAGTATGTAACGGTTGGATTTTGTGTGGAGGCTATATATACCCCTCCACCCCTTCTTACTCAGTAAGGAGAGCCATCAGAACGTGCCTACACTTCCACCATACATTTTCTGAGAGAGAACCACCTACTCATGTGTTGAGATCAAGACATTCCAATCCAACCATTTGAACCTTGATTTCTAGCCTTTCCCAAGTTGCTTTCCACTCAAATCCTTCTTCCATCATAGCCAAATATGTGAGGAGTTGTTTGAGTACTGGGGAGACTATCATTTGAAGCACAAGAGCAAGGAGTTCATCAACAACACACCGTCTATTACCTTTTGGAGAGTGGTGTCTCCTAGATTGGTTAGGTGTCACTTGGGAGCCTCCGACATGATGTGGAGTTGAACCAAGGAGTTTTTAAGGGCAAGGAAATCGCCTACTTCGTGAAGATCTACCCGAGTGAGGCTGGTCCTTCATGGACATAAGCCATGGTGGAATAGCCAAGGTTGCTTCTTCGTGGACCCTTCGTGGGTGGAGCCCTCCGTGGACTCGCGCAGCCGTTACCCTTTGTGCATTGAAGTCTCCATCAATGTGGACGTACAATAGCACCACCTATCGGAACCATGCCAAAAATCACCGTGTCTTCATTGCGTTTGAAATCTCCGATCCCCTCCTTTACTTAAATGTGCAATTGTTTACTTTCCGCTGCCACACTCTTAGAATTGCATGTGTAGGGTGATGCTTGACTTGTATACTTGCTAAAATCTGCCTACAACCAACATTGGGAAAAGGTTAGGTTTTTATTTGGTCAAGTAGTCTAATCATACCCCCCTCTATACATACTTTCGATCCTACAAGTGGTATCAGAGCTTTGGTCTCCATTGCTTTGGTTTCACAACCTAGGAGAGTATGGCATCTAGTGAGGGTAATTATCACCGTAGAGGTCCATATTTTGATGGTACAAACTTTGCTAGTTGGAAACATAAGATGAAAATGCATATTCTTGGTCATAACCCCGCCGTTTGGGGTGTTGTTTGTGTTGGCTTGCAAGGTGAATTTTTTGAGGATGGCAAGGAACCGGATCGTGAAGCAACCACGGAAGAATTGAAGATGTTGCAATACAATGCTCAAGCTTGTGACATTCTCTTCAACGGTTTGTGTCCCGAGGAATTCAACAAAATCAGCCGCCTCAAGAATGCAAAGGAAATTTGGGACACTTTGGTTGATATGCATGAGGGTACCGAGTCCATCAAGGAATCTAAGTTGGATGTGCTTCAAAGTCAACTTGACAAGTTCAAGATGAAGGATGGTGAAGGAGTCGCTGAAATGTACTCTAGGCTTGCTCTCGTCACAAATTAGATTGCCGGCTTAGGAAGTGAAGAGATGATCGACAAATTCATCATCAAGAAGATCCTTAGAGCTTTGGATGGAAAATATGATACCGTTTGCACATTGATCCAAATGATGCCAAATTACAAAGATCTCAAGCCCACGGAAGTCATTGGAAGGATTGTTGCTCATGAAATGTCACTCAAGGACAAAGAGGAGCTACACAACAAATCAAATGGTGCTTACAAAGCCTCAACCGATGCTCCAACAAGTTCAAGTGACAAGCTAGTATCCAATGAAGAGATAAGCCTAATGGTGAAAAGATTCAACAAGTTCTACAAGAACAAAGGGAAAGAAAGAAGCTCTAGCTCAAGACACTATGAGAGAAGATCATCAAGTCGTGACCGAAATTGCTACAATTGTGGAAAACCCGGACACTATTCCAATGAGTGTACGGCTCCCTACAAGAAAAGAGACGAATCACCGAGAGGAAGACATAGAAGAGATGAATCACCTCACAAGGAGAGAAGGAGTAGAGATGATCGTTATGAACGAAGACCCTCTCGAAGAAGCAAGGATTCAGAGAGGAAGGACAAGTCATCAAAGAGCTACACAAGAAGAAGACATCAAGCTCATGTTGGTGAATGGGTTTCCGGCTCCGACTCCGACAACCACTCCGAGAGAAGTTATCACTCCAACTCCGACTATAGTCAAGATGAAGGTGTTGCCGGACTTGCTCTTGTGTCATCCAACTCCCATGATCTATTTGATTCACCAAATGAAGGAACTGGAAGATGCTTCATGGCAAAAGGCCCCAAGGTATCACACCCCGAGTATGTTGATTTCAATAGTGATGAAGATGATTTGCTTGGTGATGATGATTTACTTTTTGATAAGGCTAGTGATGTGAGCTATAATGAAAATGCTAGTAATCATGATAGTCAAGAGGAAACGAATGACAATGCTATGAAGGAGATTGAGCGTCTAACTAAAGAACTAAATGCTCTTAAGTTAGCTCATGAAACAACTCAATAGGATCATAGAGAACTTCTAAGAACTCATGAGAAGCTACGCTTCGAGAAGCTAAATTTAGAGCAAGAGCATGAGTTTCTTAAAGCTATCAATGACGATCTTCGAAAGAAGAGTTCTTCATATCTTGCCAAACGTTTACTCTTGTCTACCTTTATGCCACAAGTTAAACCTAGGCAAACTATTAACAAGGGTAAAAAGGGTTCTACCTCTAGTAGTAACAATAACAATGCTATATCCAATGTTGTTGCTTCTAGTAGTTCTATTGATTTCACTAATGATTCTCTTAGCCAAGTTACACTTGAGCAAGAAAACAATCTATTAAAAGGAATTATAGAAAAAGGTGTCAACAAGAGTCTTGCCGGGAGTAAGCAATTTGAGGAAATTGTACGCAAGCAAGGAAGGCACCGGAAGAACCAAGGTGTTAGTTTTGAACAAAAGTTCAATGCCAATGGAGTTGAGTGGGAAGAAGATCAATACCCCAAGACGAAGTTTGTTCCTCAACAAGAGAAGTATGATCCTACTTCCTTCAAGGGAACACAAGCTAAAGAAGATCTTCCACCACAAGACCACAAGCTAAAAGCCAAGGACAAGCTTCAAGAAGAGATTGATTCATTTGAAGAAGCACCTCAAGCCTTGGTCAAGTGGGTTCCCAAGACTTCATCAAGTTCTACTTCATCAAGTGCTACTACAACTCCAAGGATTCCCATCAAGTTGATGTGGGTCCAAAAGAAGAAGAACTAGAGAGTTCTTGAGGGTGACTCCGCCAACAAACTTCACTCACATTCATTTATGGCAATAACTTGTGCAATCAACTTCCACATCTTGCACTAGTTCATGGAGTCACAAACCCTCTTGTTGGTAAGGCAAGGGACAAGGTAGTCATTGCATTCATGGACATCATCATATGTGTATTTCACTCTATGTCTATGGATATCCTTATATGTTCCTTGTGTGGGACTAACCCGTGTAGGTATTGAAAGCACAAAACTCCAAAGGATTGCTCCCAACTCTTGATGGTCTACATCAACATTGAGCATCCACATCTTCAACATCTACATGAAGTCATCATCGACAAAACCCAAGGTTAGTTCATCCCTCTTTGGGGGGATATCACATCTAGGGGAAGCTTTGCTCTAAGACTTGAGCTAAAGCAACTCTAATGGTGTGAACACATCAATGCTTTATGTAAAAGTCGCAACCCCACTTGTGCTTAAACGATGAGTATGACCTATGATCAAATGTTCTCATTTGACTCCTAAGTCAATATACTCATATATAGATGACCTAGTCATCGCCATTGCTTGATAGATGCTAGAATTGGTTGTGCATGTTTGACACATATTTCATTTGCTATCTTATTATGTGAGCATGTTGGTTTGCATGTTTTCTTCATTCGAGGACATCCATTTGTTGTTTTGATTGTCTTGGTTTTTCTGGCCAAGTGGATGTACAAGAATGCCTAAGTACCTTCTCTAGCTATCTACGCTTTCTTGTCTCAAACTCTATTCTTGCTACATCACAAAAATTGAACAAGTCATTTTCAGACCCTCCGGGTGAGGCGCACTCGGAGTCACCGATCTGAAAGGGCTGAACCTCCAAAACCTTCTTTATGCATTTCGGTTGGACCAATTCACTCAAACTCGGTCAAACTGAAATCATTTAGATTGATCTAGGTTTCAATCTCGATGTCACCGAGTTGAACGCTTCGGAGTCACTGATTTGCTATACTGCTTGCAGTTACACATATCGGTGCCACCGAGTTGTTTAACTCGGAGCCACCGACAGCTCGTGGGTATATATATCTGGCGAGACCGTATGGTTGAAATTTCTCGACCCCCTACGACCTCGCGCCCCACAGCTGCCGTCGCCCTCGTCTCCGGACTTCTTCATTGCGTCCAGCGCGCCCTCGCCACCGGAATCCGTCGCCGTCAACGGGAATCTTCCCCACTGTTGCCGCCGTAGAGGATCTCCACCAAGTTAGGGGTCAGCTTTGCAAGATGTCAGATGTCAGCGATAGCCAGAATGTCTCAGAAGCACACACACTGATCTCAGTTCAGGCTCTAGCCTAGAGGGCAGCTACTATGAGGGAGAGAGGAGTTCTCCAGAATTGCCCAAAGCAGCAGCTACTAGGGCAAGGGAGAAGAGAACCTCAGATGATGAGGATGAGGACTTTGTTGCTAGTGAAGCAACATCAAAGAAGAAGAGAGTTGTGCTTGCAAAGGAGTATAGCACCAAACCATCTGCTAGAACCAAAGAGAAGACAGTAGTGAAGAAATTTACTAAGGAAACTATCACATTTACACTTGAGGAACCAAGTGATACATAGGAAGCTGCTGCAGGAAAGAAGAAGAGGCCAAGGAAAACTGTTGCTCGTGTTATAGGCAAGCCCTCCATGGCTGATGAAGAGGAAGAGGAGGAGCCAGCAACTGATGCACCTCCTGCCAAGACTCAGAAGCTCATGTCTAATGCTATGAGGTCTGCTGCTCCCACCAAATCCAAGCCAAAAGCTCCAGCACCCAAGAGATCAACAAGAAATATCCCTGCTAATGAGAAGAACAAGGCCCCAGTGCCTGAAGTTGATGTTGATGAGGAGCCACTAGTGCTCAGAAAGTTGAAACCCAAGATTCCAGATCATGACAATGCTCATCCAGTTGTAGAAAACATGATGCTCAGGAAGGACAAAGGACTGCGTCAGTGGAGACTGTCAGATCCTTATGCTGCAAGGAGGAGGACTGCTTGTGATTCCGCTTTCACACTCGAGAACAACAAGATTTCTATGAGACTGTACTGCTTGATAAGAAGCCCATTGTCAGTGATATGAAGTGGGTCGATTGGAAATATATTGATGCAAATGAAGACTATTTCCCCCATGTTCATGAGAGTTTCAGAATTGCTGGTGTTGATGATTTTGTTGGACAGAAGCTTACCAAATGGAATGATGAGATGATCATGCAATTTTATTCGACTGCACACTTTTATCCAGATGGTAGAGTTGTGTGGATGACTGAGGGATCCAAATACCAGTCAACCATCTCTGAGTGGGCTGCTCTTCTTGGTGCTCCAAAGGAAGAAGATGATGACATTGATATATATGCCAAGCTCAAGATGGACCACAATTCCATGGCAAATGTGTACACAACAATTCCTGAGAAATATATTGAGTCTCACAAGCTAGGATCAGTGAAGCACTTGCTACCTGGTTTGGCCACCACAAATACAATCTTGAGGTACACTCTGTTGCCCAAGTCTAGAGATGACAAGATGATACGTGGCCGCTCCATCAACCTGCTACACTTGTTTGACACACCGCAGAAATTCAAAGTCATGAGTCTTATTGTTGAAACTATCAAGAGAACCGCAGCTGACCAGAAGAGATCTTGCGGATATGCTCCACACATTCAGATGCTCATCAACTCCAAGGTTGGAACGAGCACATATCTTCTTGATCGTGAGCATCTCCCATTGCATCCAGAGTTCGAGGACAATGTAGTGGTGATGGACCCTTCACACCCTACATCTACCCAAGCTCAAGAGAGGATCCGGGCAGCTGAGGCAGCAAAAGAAGCTCAGAAGGCATCTGCTCCCAATGCACCTATTGCTAACCTCAAGACAAAGAATGATCAAATGACTTATCTGCTGGAAGCCACCCTGAGGATTGAGCGAAGTCTGGCCAACCTCACCAAGAACCAGGCTAGCCTAGAGTGGATAGTCGAGACAAAGATTCATGATCTTGATGTGAAGATCACTGAGGTTCAGACTATAGTGGAGAAGCTGAAGGATGATGTTGATGCAGTCAGGGCTGCTACTGATGATAGTGGAGATGACAGACCGACGACTGAGAGATTCCAGACAGTGCCTAGGGCATCCAGGTCTGTTGCACTGCCTGTTGCAGATACGAGGACCACAGTCTCTGCACCTGCTGCTGCTGCTACAGTGCCACCTCCAGTCTCTACTCCACCAGCCTAGCAGACATCAGCTGAAGCCTTCGCGGATGCACTTCTCTCAACGCCATCTACGCACACCGGAGCTGCCAGCCGGAGTTCACCTTCAGGAGCTACCGAGGATCGTGCCTAGAGAGCCGCATAGTCCTATACCTATTCAAACTTTTTGGTACTTGTTGCCAAAGGGGGAGAATTTGTATAGATCATTAGGCTTCGAGAGAGAGTGTCTTGCTTTTTCTCGTCATTTTCTTGAGTTTCTGCTACTATTTCTATGTGCTTTGATGTGTGTGAGATACTTTGATCATTATGGTTGTGAGCTACTATGTGTGTGACTGATCATACCATGCTTCATGCTATGCTTAATGCTTATCCTTATCATTATCTTGTATGATCATTCACTTGTGTTTTTGGTGATGCGTGCTTACTATTCCATTCATATCATTTTGCGCGCTCCACCAAGTCGTATGTGACATGGAAGAGTGACCCATGATCCTAATCGATTGTGCATTTGCATTCAAACGCAAATTATTAATAATGCACAAATTTAGGGGGAGCTCTTTCTTATCACATACTTCTCAAAGCGACGATGTACTTCATTCATTTAATCATTTGTCGAAGCTTTGATCTATATGATGTCATCAATTACCAAAAAGGGGGAGATTAAAAGCACATTTGCTCCCTTGCTGGTTTTGGTAATTCATAACAACATATATCTCATTGAACTAATGTCCATTCAAGTTAAAGATTTCAGGATGTTCAATGATTGGTATGGCAAGGACTAGAGATGTGGACCCCTCAAAATGCTAAGGACATGGATTGGCAAAAGCTCAAGACTCTACATTTTTTGTTAAGTGATCCAAGATCACATTGAGTCCATAGGAAAGCCAATACTATTAAAAGGGGATGAGGTGTTGCTTAATGGTCTTTTTGCTCAAGTGCTTAGTGACAGTACTCCAAAACCCTCAACCACTTTTTCCATCCAAATATGTCCAAAACCTACATTCCAACTCGGCCCCACCGAAAATTCCTATCCGGAGCCACCGAGTTCATCTAGACTTAGCCACTGCCAAAACCCTAACAAATCGGATCCACCGATATGGATCTCGGTCCCACCGAGACGGCCTTGCCAACTCTCTGTAATCGTTTGCAATTACTCCGGTCCCATTGAGTTTTGCAAATCGGTCTCACCGAGATGGCTTGCCAACTCTTTGTTGCCTTATTGCTTCACTTCGGTCCCACCGAGTTGATGCAATCGGTGCCACCGAGACGAGGTTTACCCTAACCATTGCACATCGATCCATACGAGTTGTTCTAGTCGGTCCCACCGAGATTCCTAACGTTCATATCTTTTACACAGTTCGGTGCTACCGAGATTTCTGATCGGTGCCACCGAGTTGGGTCAAAAGTATGTAACGGTTGGATTTTGTGTGGAGGCTATATATACCCCTCCACCCCTTCTTACTCAGTAAGGAGAGCCATCAGAACGTGCCTACACTTCCACCATACATTTTCTGAGAGAGAACCACCTACTCATGTGTTGAGATCAAGACATTCCAATCCAACCATTTGAACCTTGATTTCTAGCCTTTCCCAAGTTGCTTTCCACTCAAATCCGTCTTCCACCATAGCCAAATCTGTGAGGAGTTGTTTGAGTGCTCGGGAGACTATCATTTGAAGCACAAGAGCAAGGAGTTCATCAACAACACACCGTCTATTACCTTTTGGAGAGTGGTGTCTCCTAGATTGGTTAGGTGTCACTTGGGAGCCTCCGACATGGTGTGGAGTTGAACCAAGGAGTTTGTAAGGGTAAGGAGATCGCCTACTTCGTGAAGATCTGCTCGAGTGAGGCTAGTCCTTCGTGGACGTAAGCCATGGTGGAATAGACAAGGTTGCTTCTTAGTGGACCCTTCATGGGTGGAGCCCTCCATGGACTCGCGCAGCCGTTACCCTTTGTGGGTTAAAGTCTCCATCAACGTGGACGTACGATAGCACCACCTATCGAAACCACGCCAAAAATCACCGTGTCTTCATTGCGTTCGAAATCTCTGATCCCCTCCTTTACTTACATGTGCAATTGTTTACTTTTCGCTGCCACACTCTTAGAATTGCATGTGTAGGGTGATGCTTGACTTGTATACTTGCTAAAATCTGCCTACAACTAAAATTGGGAAAAGGTTAGGTTTGTATACTTTCGATCCTATAGTGGCCCAATCCTTTTTGTAGCAAAGGACAAGTCGGAACGAACTCGTATAATAAGCAAAGCATTCTCGAGGACACATGGGAATTTCATCTAGTCACTTTCATCATGTTTGTTTGATTCACGTTCGCTACTTTGATAATTTGATATGTGGGTGGACCGGTGCTTGGGTGCTGTTCTTACTTGAACAAACCTCCCACTTATGATTACCCCCTCTCACAAGCATCCGCAACTACGAAAGAAGAATTAAGATAACTCTAACCATAGCATGAAACATATGGATCCAAATCAGCCCCTTACGGAATAGCGCATAAACTAGGGTTTAAGCTTCTATCACTCTAGCAACCCATCATCTAATTACTACTCCACAATGCCTTCCCTTAGGCCCATATATGGTGAAGTGTCATGTAGTCGACGTTCACACGACACCACTAAAGGAAGCAACAACATACATATCATCAACATATTGAACGAATACTAAATTCACATGATTACTTATGACAAGACTTCTCCCATGTCCTCAAGAACAAAAGTAACTACTGACAAATCATATTCATGTTCAAGATCAGAGGGGTATTGAATAGCATTAAGGATCTGAACATATAATCTTCCACCAAATAAACCAACTAGCATCAACTACAAGATGTAATCAACACTACTAGCAACCCACAGGTACCAATCTGAGGTTTTGAGACAAAGATTTAATACAAGAGATGAACTAGGGTTTGAGATGAGATGGTGCTGGTGAAGATGTTGATGAAGATTGGTCCTCCCACGATGAGAGGATCGTTGGTGATGTGGATGGCTTCGATTTCCCCCTCCCGGAGGGAAGTATCCCCGGCGGAATCGCTCCGCCGGAGAGCAAAGGTGCTCCTGCCCAGGTTCCGCCTCGAGACGGTGGCGCTTCATCCCGAAAGTCTTCCCTTGATTTTTTCTAGGGCAAATGGCTTCATATAGCAGAAGGAGGGGGCCAGACGCCAGCCAGGGGCCCCAGAAGGCATCAGGGCGCGCCCAGGGGGGCCGCGCCCTGCTGCCTTGTGGGCAACTGGTGGGTCCCCTCTGGTATTTCTTTTCTCCAGTATTTTTTATATATTCAATAAAAAATCTCCGTGAAGTTTCAGGTCAATTGGAGCTTTGTAGAATAGGTATCTCTGATGTGGCTATTTCAGGTCCAGAATTCTAGCTGCCTTTATTCTCCCTCTTCATCTAAACCTTGCAAATTAAGAGAGAAAAGGCATGAGAATTGCATAATAAAGTTTAATAGTGATCAAAAACATGATAAACAATGGTAGGAAATCATGATGCAAATTGGACGTATCAACTCCCCCAAGCTTAGACCTCGCTTGACCTCAAGCGAAAAGTCGAAATCGATAATCATGACCACATGTTTAGAGAGAGAGACGTCGATAAAAATAAAATACGGACATGGGGCATCATGATCTTTATTATAACAGCAATCTATCATCATAAAACTTCTCATGAAAAAGTGACAATTCATCCACAAGTTAAAGTATGAACCATAAACCAAATTGAAAACTAACAAACTATGATCTCAGTCACTGAAGCAATTGCAATTCATCATATTATCAGAAAGAGTCTATGTAAGAGATTTGTTTAGCAAGTTCACATACTCAACTATCATTTAGTCTTCTATGATTGCTGACACTCACGTCATACTTATGGAGCAAAAGTTTCAATCGAACACATAGAAATATAGGGGCTTATAATTTTGCCTCCCAACGTATTTACCTCAAGGGTAATGTCAACAATAATAACTCATGATCACCTACATTCAACTGGATATATATGCATGAATCAATCCCCACCACATGATGTTTGCCAAAAGAGAAAATAAAAACGGAATAGAGAAGAATACTATTGACTCTTGCATGAAAGTAAATACATAAAGTAAAAGATAGGCCCTTCGCAGAGGGAAGCAGAGGTTGTCATGCGCTTTTGTTTTTGGATGTGCAAGCTCTTAATGTAAAGGAACGTCACTTTATATTGCCCCTTGTGATAGCGACCTTTATTATGCAGTCTGTCGCTTTTATTGCTCCACCATCACAAGATCGTACAAAGCTTATTTTCCCTTACAATAAAAGTTCATACATATTTAGGAGCAATTTTTATTGCTTTTGCACCGATGACAACTTACTTGAAGGATCTTATTCAATCCATAGGTAGATATGGTGGACTCTCATGGCATGAAACTGGGTTTAAGGGTTTTTCGTTGCACAATTAGTATCTCTACTTAGTACAGAATTTTGGCTAGCAAAAGATAGGGGGCAAGCACCACATGTTAGAGGATCCAAAACAATATAACTTCTACGTGAATATAAGCAAACATAACCCATTACGTTGTCTTCCTTGTCCAACGTCGACTAATTGACATAGAATATTTGATGGGGGCTCACAATCATAAAAAATGTCCAAGATAGTGTATTTATATGTGAGACCTCTCTTCCTTTATTACTATTTCATGAATTGCTACAATGACCAATGCTATGTTTGTCAACTTCCAACAAGTTTTATCAATTATACTTCTTTTATGTGAAGTCATCACTCCCCATAGGATTAGCATATGATCTTATTTTTATTCTTTCTTTATTTCTAAGATTGGATCATCAAAAGCAAAAACACTCAACTCAAACTACTCTTTATTATATAACTTTCACACACGATTACATAGATAGATAAATCACAAAGCAAGCACTCAAAACTAAATCATACTAAAACTTTATTCCTCTAAATCACGAAATAACTAAGGATCAAACTAAGATAGATAATGATGATGAAAAAGTGATGGTGATACGATATCGGGGCGCCTCCCCAAAGCTTGGCACAAGCCAAGGGGAGTGCCCATACTCGTGTACTTAAGTCTTCTTCTTCGGTGATGGTGGTGATGATGCGGTAGGCTTGTCCTTCAGGACATTAATTAGGATCTCCTTTAGGCTCTGAATTTCCCGGAGCACATGATGTATCATCTCTGTATTATTTTGGACTTTTGCCATAATATGCTTATTCTCTGGTCCCCAAGCATTCTTTCCTACATCACTTTCACTTGGACGAGAGATGTCCCAATTGGAGGGTATGTGCATACGTGGAGTATTTTCAACCCCATAATTGTGAACCAAGTTATGAAAGTTGTTCCGATGTAACCTGTGTAATGGCCTCCTAGGAGGAAGCCCTTCTTGTACCTCTGGACTCCCATGGCTTGTAGTGCTTCTCATGGCTTGATGAGGATTTGGAATTGTGGAGATGCCGGCAAGGGTACCCCTTTCGGAAGCCGGAGGGTGGACCTCTAGCGAATCCCCATCATCTTCTCCTCTCTTGAGTTCCATCCGTAGCAACCAAGCATTGTCTCCCGCATTGTTGGAGGAAGAAGAAGACATGATGCCCAGCCTCGAAAATCTGATAGGAATCAACACAAAACAAGAACAGAGGAGAACCTTGTGATACAGTGGTCAAAACAAATGGGAGTATATATAAAGAATTTTTATCTTGCAAAACAAGCATACGGGAAGAAAACGAAGTCGGGAAGGCACACGTGGGGCCCACAAGGCATCACAGCGCACCCCGGGGGGGTCGCGCCCTGTTGCCTTGTGGGCGACATGTGGGTCCCCTCGGCTGTTTTTTATTTTTATAATTTTTCTAATATTCCAAAACTGACAGAAATAATTTTTACGGAATTTTTGGAGTCGGTTTTACTTACTGTATCACATACCTACCCCTTTCCAGGGTTCTGGAGCGTTCCAGAAGGACTCTTTTATGTGCTCTTTCGGTGTAATTATTTCAATAATATTAGTTTCAACATTAATGGGAGTACCTGAAATATAATGCTTAATTCTTTGTCCATTCACCACTCTCAGATTATTGCCTTCGGAGTTGTTTATTTTGATGGCTCCTGAGCGATAAACTTCTTCGATGATATACGGTCCTTCTCATTTAGAGAGAAGTTTTCCTGCAAAGAATCTCAAACGAGAATTGTATAATAAAACATGATCACCTACTTTGAATTCTCGTTTTTGAATTCTCTTATCATGCCATCTTTTGACTTTTTCTTTAAACAACTTGGCATTTTCATAAGCTTGGGTTCTCCATTCATCTAAAGAGCTAATATCAAATAACCTCTTTTCACCGACAAGTTTAAAATCATAATTGAGTTCTTTAATTGCCCAATAAGCTTTGTGTTCTAGTTCAAGAGGTAAATGACATGCTTTTCCATAAACCATTTTATACGGAGACATACCCATAGGATTTTTATATGCAGTTATGTAAGCCCATAATGCATCATCAAGTTTTTTAGACCAATTCTTTCTGGATCTATTAACGGTCTTTTACAAAATCAATTTTATTTCTCTATTAGTTAATTCAACTTGACCACTAGACTGAGGATGATAAGGAGATGCAATTATATGTTTAACATCATATTTAGCAAGCAACTTACGGAAAGCACCATGAATAAAATGCGAACCACCATCAGTCATTAAATATCTAGGGACTCCAAACCTCGGGAAAATGACTTCTTTAAGCATTTTAATAGAAGTGTTATGATCAGCACTACTAGTTGGAATAGCTTCTACCCACTTAGTAACGTAATCAACAACAACTAAAATATGAGTATACCCGTTGGATTTAGGAAAAGGTTCCATATAATCAAAACCCCAAACATCAAATGGTTCAATAACAAGTGAATAATTCATAGGCATTTCTTGACATCTACCAACATTACCAATTCTTTGACATTCATCACAAGAGAGGACAAACTTACGTGCATCCTTGAAAAGAGTAGGCCAATAAAAACCAGATTATAATACCTTGTGTGCAGTTCGGTCTCCCGCATGGTGTCCTCCATATGCCTCGGAATGACACTTACGTAGGATTTGTTCCTGTTCATGCTCAGGTACACAACGTCTAATAATACCATATACTTGTTCTTTATATAAGTGTGGGTCATCCCAAAAGTAATGTCTTAAATCAAAGAAGAACTTTTTCTTTTGTTGATATGTAAAGCTAGGTGGTATGTGTTTAGCAACAATGTAATTAGCATAGTCTGCATACCAAGGAGTACTACGAGAAGCATTTATCACAACTAATTATTCATCAAGAAAATCATCATTAATAGGAAGTGGGTCATCAAGAACATTTTCCATTCTAGACAAATTATCAGCCACGGGATTCTCAGCTCCCTTTCTATCAACAATATGCAAGTCAAATTCTTGTAGCAGAAGAACCCATCTAATAAGTCTAGGCTTAGCATCTTTCTTTTCCATAAGGTATTTAATAGCAGCATGATCGGTGTGAATAGTAACTTTGGAATCAACAATGTAAGATCTAAATTTATCACATGCAAACACAACTGCTAAAAATTCTTTCTTAGTAGTAGCATAATTTTTTTGAGCACCGTCTAGAGTTTTACTAGCAGAATGGATAACATTTAATTTCTTATCAACTATTTGTCCTAGAACAGCACCAACAGCATAATCACTAGCATCACACATAATTTCAAAGGGTAGGTTCCAATCAGGTGGTTGAACAATAGGTGCAGAAATTAAAGCTTTCTTAAGTACTTCAAAGGCTTCTACGCAATCATCATCAAAAACAAATGGAACATCTTTTTGCAAGAGATTAGTAAGAGGCCTAGAAATTTTAGAGAAGTCTTTTATAAACCTTCTATAGAAACCAGCATAACCAAGGAAACTTCTTATACCTTTGATATCTTTAGGACATGGCATTTTCTCACTAGCATCAACTTTAGCTTTATCAACTTCAATACCTCTTTCAGAAATTTTATGCCCAAGGACTATACCTTCATTCACCATAAAGTGGCACTTCTCCCAATTCAAGACAAGATTAGTTTCTTCACATCTCTGCAAAACTCGATCAAGGTTGCTCAAGCAATCATCAAAAGAAGTTCCATAAACGGAGAAATCATTCATGAAAACCTCAACAATCTTTTCAGAAAAGTCAGAGAATATAGCAGTCATACATCTTTGAAAGGCAGCAGGTGCATTACATAAACCAAAAGGCATACGACGATAAGCATAAGTTCCAAAAGGACAAGTAAAGGTAGTTTTCTCTTGATCTTCAGGTGACACATGTATTTGAGAAAAACCAGAATAACCATCTAAGAAACAAAAGTGTGTGTGCTTAGACAATCTTTCTAACATTTGATCAATAAAAGGCAAGGGGTAATGATCTTTCCTAGTAGCTTTATTTAATTTCCTGAAATTAATTACCATCCTATAACCAGTTACAATTCTTTGCGGGATAAGTTCATTTTTATCATTAGGAACAACGGTAATACCTCCTTTTTTAGGAACACAATGAATAGGACTTACCCGTCTACTATCAGCTATGGGATAAATTATACCTGCTTCCAGAAGCTTTAATATTTCAGTTCTTACCACATCCTTCATTCTAGGATTCAACCTTCTTTGATGATCAACAACGGGTTTAGCATCTGGTTCCATATGAGTTTTATGCTGACATAAAGTGGGACTAATTCCCTTAAGATCATCGAGAGTATATCCAATAGCGGCACGGTGCTTCTTCAGAGTTTTAAGTAATCTCTTTTCTTCATGCTCTGAAAGGTTAGCACTGGTAATAACAGGATATATCTTCTTTTCATCAAGATAAGCATATTTAAGAGTATCAGGTAACTGCTTTAATTCAAATATAGGGTCACCCTTGGGTGGAGGTGGATCTCCCAAGGTTTCAACAGGCAAATTATGTTTAAGGATAGGTGCTTGTTTAAAGAACAACTCATCTATTTCATTTCTTTCATTCATATGCATATCATTCTCATGCTCAAGCAAATATTGTTCTAATGGATCAGTGGGAGGCACAACAATAGAGGCAAGACCAATAATTTCATCTTTATTGGGTAATTCTTTATCATGAGGTTGTCTACGAAATTTAGAGAAATTAAACTCATGAGAAATCTCACCAAAATTAACACTAACAATTTCTTTAGTGCAATCAATCTTAGCATTGACAGTATTCAAGAAAGGTCTTCCAAATATAATGGGACAAAAATCATCTTGTGGTGATCCAAGAACAAGAAAATCAGTAGGATATTTGATCTTACTACACAAGACTTCAACATCTCTAACAATCCCAAGTGGTGAAATAGTATCTCTATTTGCAAGCTTAATAGTAACATCAATATCTTCAATCTCAATGGGTGCAATATCATTCATAACTTCTTGATAGAGAGTAAACGGAATAGCACTCACACTAGCACCAACATCACATAAACCATGATAGCAATGATCTCCAATTTTAACAGAAATAATAGGCATGCCAATTACAGGTTTGTTTTTATCTTTAGTGTCTGGCTTAGCAATTCTAGTTGCTTCATCATAGAAATATATGACATGTCCATCAATATTATCAACCAAAAGATCTTTAACCATTGCAGCACTAGGTTCAACTTTAATTTGCTCAGAAGGTCTAGGTGCTCTAATATTACTCTTATTAACCACAGTTGAAGCTTTAGCATGTTCCTTAATCCTAATAGGGAACGGAGGTTTCTCAATATAAGCAGTAGGCACAACTGGATCAACATGGTAAACAATTGTTTCTTCTTTAACACTAACAGGTTCTTCATTCAATTCAATAGGTGGATGATATTTAAACCATTTCTCCTTAGGGAGATCAACATGAGCAGCAAAAGATTCACAAAAGGTAGCTACTATCTCAGAGTCAAGTCCATATTTAGTGCTAAACTTACGAAAAGCATCAGCTTCCATAAAAGATTTAACACAATCAAACTCAAGATTTATACCTAACTCATTACCTTTGTCGATTTCCCAATCTTCAGAGTTATGTTTAATTCTTTCTAGAAGATCCCATCTGGATTCAATAGTTCTCTTCATAAAGGAACCAGTAGAAGAAGTATCGAGCATGGATCGATCATTATAAGAAAGCCGAGCATAATTTTTTTGAAGAATTATTTCTCTTGAGAGCTCATGATTGGGGCATGTGTGCAACATATACTTAAGCCTCCCCCAAGCTTAAGCAAAACTTTCTCCTTCACGAGGCCAAAAATTATATATATAATTCCGATCACGATGAACCAAATGCATAGGATAAAATTTCTGGTGGAATTCCAGCTTCAACCGGTTCCAGTCCCATGTTTCAGTATCATCACATAGCCTATACCAAGTCAATGCCTTTCCGTCCAAAGATAAAGGGAATACTTTCTTCGTAACTCCATCTCCGGATAAACCTGCAAGCTTAAACAATCCACAAATTTCATCCACATAGATCGAGTGCATATCGGGATGCACCGTTCCATCTCCTGCATAAGGATTAGCTAGCAGTTTCTCTATCATACCCGAAGGAATTTCATAATAAATATTTTTAGTAGGTTCAATAGGTTGAGGAGCAACTCTTATTGCTTTCGGTCGAGGTGAAGATACCCCGAACAAGCCCCTCAAAGGATTACTTTTCATAGTGACAAGTGACAATAAATTTCAGCACGTAATATAAATGTTTCCTTACCAAATTCCACTCACCAAAGGCGCTTCACTCCCCGGCAACGGCACCAGAAAAGAGTCTTGATGACCCACAAGTATAGGGGATCAATCGTAGTCCTTTCGATAAGTAAGAGTGTCGAACCCAACGAGGAGTAGAAGGAAATGACAAGTGGTTTTCAGCAAAGGTATTCTCTGCAAGTACTGAAAGTAGCGGCAACAGATAGTTTTGATAGCAAGATAATTCGTAACAAGTAATAAGTAGTAACGGTAACAAAAGTGCAGCAAGGTGGCCCAATCCTTTTTGTAGCAAAGGACAAGCCGGAACGAACTCGTATAATAAGCAAAGCGTTCTCGAGGACACATGGGAATTTCATCTAGTCACTTTCATCATGTTTGTTTGATTCGCGTTCGCTACTTTGATAATTTGATATGTGGGTGGACCGGTGCTTGGGTGTTGTTCTTACTTGAACAAACCTCCCACTTATGATTACCCCCTCTCGCAAGCATCCGCAACTACGAAAGAAGAATTAAGATAACTCTAACCATAGCATGAAACATATGGATCCAAATCAGCCCCTTACGAAATAGCGCATAAACTAGGGTTTAAGCTTCTATCACTCTAGCAACCCATCATCTAATTACTACTCCACAATGCCTTCCCTTAGGCCCAAAGATGGTGAAGTGTCATGTAGTCGACGTTCACACGACACCACTAAAGGAAGCAACAACATACATATCATCAAAATATCGAACGAATACCAAATTCACATGATTACTTATGACAAGATTTCTCCCATGTCCTCAAGAACAAAAGTAACTACTCACAAATCATATTCATGTTCAAGATCAGAGGGGTATTGAATAGCATTAAGGATCTGAACATATAATGTTTCACCAAATAAACCAACTAGCATCAACTACAAGATGTAATCAACACTACTAGCAACCCACATGTACCAATCTAAGGTTTTGAGACAAAGATTGAATACAAGAGATGAACTAGGGTTTGAGATGAGATGGTGCTGGTGAAGATGTTGATGAAGATTGGTCCTCCCATGATGAGAGGATCATTGGTGATGTCGATGGCTTTGATTTCCCCCTCCCGGAGGGAAGTATCCCCGGCGGAATCGCTCCGCCGGAGAGCAAAAGTGCTCCTGCCCAGGTCCCGAAAGTCTTCCCTTGATTTTTTTCTAGGGCAAATGGCTTCATATAGCAGAAGAAGGGGGCCAGACGCCAGCCAGGGGCCCCACAAGGCATCAGGGCGCGCCCAGGGGGGCCGCGCTCTGTTGCCTTGTGGGCAACTAGTGGGTCCCCTCTTTTCTCCAGTATTTTTTATATATTCAATAAAAAATCTCCATGAAGTTTCAGGTCAATTGGAGCTCTATAGAATAGATATCTCTGATGTGGCTATTTCAGGTCCAGAATTCCAGTTGCCGGTATTCTTCCTCTTCATGTAAACCTTGCAAATTAAGAGAGAAAAGGCATGATAATTGCATCATAAAGTTTAATAATGATCAAAAACATGATAAACAACAGTAGGAAATCATGATGGAAATTGGACGTATCACACCCCCTCAAGATTCGCCTGCAGATGTTATGAACGTCTGGCAAGCATGTTCCGATGACTACTTGATAGTTCAGTGCGCCATGCTTTACGGCTTAGAATCGGGGCTCCAAAGATGTTTTGAGCTCCACGAAGCATATGAGATGTTCCAGGAGCTAAAATTGGTATTTCAGGCTCATGCCCGGGTTGAGAGGTATGACACCTCCGACAAGTTCTTTAGCTGTAAGATGGAGGGGAACAGCTCCGTTAGTGAGCACGTACTCAAATTGTCTGGGTACTATAATCGCTTGAATCAGTTGGGAGTTAATCTTCCGGATGAAGTAGCGATTGACAGAGTTCTCTAGTCACTGCCACCGAGCTATAAAGGCTTCGTGATGAACTATAATATGCAAGGGATGGAGAAGACGATCCCCGAGCTTTTCGCGATGCTTAAGGCCGCGGAGGTAGAAATCAAGAAAGAGCATCAAGTGTTGATGGTCAACAAGACCACCAGTTTCAAGAAGAAAGGCAAGGGAAAGAAAGGGAACTTCAAGAAGAATGGCAAGCCAGTTGCTGCTCACGTGAAGAAACCCAAGGCTGGACCCAAACCTGAGACTGAGTGCTTCTATTGTAAGGGGAATGGTCACTGAAAGCGGAACTGCCCCAAGTACTTGGCAGATAAGAAGGCTGGCAACGTCAACAAAGGTATATTTGATATACATGTTATTGATGTGTACCTTACTAGTGCTCATAGTAGCGCCTGGGTATTTGATATTGGTTCGGTTGCTAATATTTGTAACTCGAAATAGGAGCTGCGGAATAAACGGACACTAGCTAAGGATGAGGCGACAATGCGCGTCGGAAATGGTTCCAAAGTTGATGTGATCGCCGTCGGCACACTCCCTCTATGTTTACCTTCGGGATTAGTTTTGAACCTGAATAATTGTTATTTGGTGCCCGCGTTAAGCATGAACATTATATCTGGATCTTGTTTATTGCAAGACGGTTATTCATTTAAGTCAGAGAATAATGGTTGTTCTATTTATATGGATAATATCTTTTATGGTCATGCACCCTTGGTGAATGGTTTATTTCTATTGAATCTTGATCGTAGTGATACACATATTCATAATATCGATGCCAAAAGATGCAAAGTTAATGATGATAGTACCACATACTTGTGGCACTGCCGCTTAGGTCATATTGGTGTAAAGCGCATGAAGAAACTCCATGCTGATGGACTTTTGGAATCTCTTGATTATGAATCATTTGATACATGTGAACCATGCCTCATGGGCAAGATGACTAAAACCCCGTTTTCCGGTACAATGGAGCGGGCAAGTGACTTTTTGGAAATAATACATACCGATGTATGCGGTCCGATGAGTGTTGAAGCACGCAGTGGATATCGTTATTTTCTTACCTTCACAGTTGCTTTGAGTAGATATGGGTATATTTACTTAATGAAACACAAGTTTGAAACATCTGAAAAGTTCAAGGAGTTTCAGAGTGAAGTAGAGAATCATCGTAATAAGAAAATTAAATTTCTACGATCAGATCGTGGAGGTGAATATTTGAGTTACGAGTTTGGTATGCATTTAAGATAATGTGGAATTGTTTCACAGCTCACGCCGCCTGGAACACCACATCGTAATGGTGTGTCCGAACGTTGTAATCGCACTCTATTGGATAGGGTGCGTTCTATGATGTCTCTTACCGATTTGCCACTATCATTTTGGGGTTATGCATTAGAGACAGCCGCATTCACTTTAAGCAGGGCACCGTCTAAATCCGTTGAGACGACACCGTATGAATTATGGTTTGGCAAGAAACCTAAGCTGTCGTTTCTTAAAGTTTGGGGGTGTGACGCTTATGTCAAGAGGCTTCAGCCTAATAAGCTCGAACCCAAAGCGGAGAATTGCGTCTTCATAGGATACCCTAAAGAAATCATTGGGTATACCTTCTACCACAGATCCGAGGGCAAGATCTTTGTTGCCAAGAATGGGTCCTTTCTAGAGAAGGAGTTTCTCTCGAAAGAAGTGAGTGGGAGGAAAGTAGAACTTGATGAGGTAGTTGTACCTTCTCCCGAATTGGAAAGTAGCACATCACAGAAAGAAGTTCCCGTGATGCCTACACCAGCCGGTGAAGAAGCTAATGATGATGATCATGAAACTTCGGATCAAGTTACTACTGAACTTCGTAGGTTGACCAGGGTACGTTCCGCACCAGAGTGGTACGGTAATCCTATCCTGGAAGTCATGTTGTTAGACAACGGCGAACCTACGAACTATGAAGAAGCAATGATGAGCCCGGATTCCGACAAATGGCTTGAGGCCATGAAATCCGAGATAGGATCCATGTATGAGAACAAAGTATGGACTTTGGTGGACTTGCCCGATGATCGGCAAGACATTGAAAACAAATGGATCTTTAAGAAGAAGACAGACGCTGATGGTAATATCACTATCTATAAAGCTTGACTTGTCGCAAAGGGTTTCCGACAAATTCAAGGAGTTGACTACGATGAGACTTTCTCACCCGTAGTGATGCTTAAGTCTGTTAGAATTATGTTAGCAATTGCCGCATTTTATGATTATGAAATCTGGCAGATGGACGTCAAAATAGCGTTCCTTAACGGGTTTCTTAAGGAAGAGTTGTATATGATGCAACCGGAAGGTTTTGTCGATCCTAAGGATGCTAACAAAGTATGCAAGCTCCAGCGATCCATCTATGGACTGGTGCAAGCATCTCGGAGTTGGAATATACGCTTTGATGAGGTGATCAAAGCTTTTGGTTTTATACAAACTTACGGAGAAGCTTGTATTTACAAGAAAGTGAGTGGGAGCTCTGTAGCATTTCTAATACTATATGTGGATGACATATTATTGATTGGAAATGATATAGAATTTCTGGAAAGCATAAAAGGTTATTTGAACAAGAGTTTTTCAATGAAAGACCTGGGTGAAGCTGCTTACATATTGGGCATCAAGATCTATAGAGATAGATCAAGACGCCTGATAGGACTTTCACAGAGCACATACCTTGACAAGATTTTGAAGAAGTTCAAAATGGACCAATCAAAGAAGGGGTTCTTGTCTGTGTTGCAAGGTGTGAAGTTGAGTAAGACTCAAAGACCGACCACGGCAGAAGAAAGAGAAAGGATGAAAGTCATCCCCTATGCCTCAGCCATAGGCTCTATAATGTATGCCATGCTATGTACCAGACCTGATATGTGCCTTGCCATAAGTTTGGCAGGGATGTACCAAAGTGATCCAGGAGTAGACGACTGGACAGCGGTCAAGAATATCCTTAAGTACCTGAAGAGGACTAAGGATATGTTTCTCGTTTATGGAGGTGACGAAGAGCTCATCGTAAAGGGTTACGTCGATGCTAGCTTCGACACGGATCCGGATGACTTTAAGTCTCAAACTGGATACGTATTTATATTGAATGGTGGAGCAGTCAGTTGGTACAGTTCCAAGCAAAGCGTCGTAGCGGGATCTACATGTGAAGCGGAATACATAGCTGCTTCGGAAGCAGCGCAAGAAGGAGTCTGGATGAAGGAGTTCATGTCTGATCTAGGAGTAATACCTAGTGCATCAAATCCAATGACTATCTTTTGTGACAACACTGGAGCTATTGCCATTGCCAAGGAGCCCAGGTTTCACAAGAAGACAAAGCACATCAAGCGCCTCTTCAACTCCATTTGTAATTACATTAAAGATGGAGACATAGAACTTTGCAAAGTACATACGGATCTGAATGTGGCAGACCCGTTGACTAAACCTCTTCCGTGAGCAAAACATGATTAGCACCAGGACTCCATGGGTGTTAGATTCATTACAATGTAAACTAGATTATTGACTCTAGTGCAAGTGGGAGACTGTTGGAAATATGCCCTAGAGGCAATAATAAATTGGTTATTATTATATTTCCCATTCATGATAAATTTTTATTATTCATGCTAGAATTGTATTGACCAGAAACTTAAATACATGTGTGAATACATAAACAATACCGTGTCCCTAGTAAGCCTCTACTAGACTAGCTCGTTAATCAAAGATGGTTAAGGTTTCCTAACCATAGACATGAGTTGTCATTTGATAACAGGATCACATCATTAGGAGAATGATGTGATGGACAAGACCCAACCGTAAGCTTAGCATCAGATCGTTTAGTTATTTGCTACAACTTTCTTCATGTCAAGTTTCTGTTCCTTAGACCATGAGATCATGCAACTCCCTGACACCGGAGGAATACTTAGTGTGTATCCAAACATCACTTCGTAACTGGGTGATCATAAAGGTGCTCTACAGGTATCTCCAAAGGTATATGTTGGGTTGGCGTGGATCGAGACTGGGATTTGTCACTCCGTATGACGGAGAGATATCTCTGGGCCCTCTCGGTAATACAACATCGTAAAGAGCTTGCAAGCAATGTGGCTAATGAGTTAGTCACGGGATCTTGTATTACGGAACGAGTAAAGAGACTTGCCGGTGGGCCACTTGGGGGGTCCACCTGCCCAGTGGACCCCCGGACCCCCCAGTGGACCCCCGGACCCCTTTCGGCACTCCCGGGGGGGCACATGGGCTGTAGGGGGTGCGCCTTGGCCTATATGGGCCAGGGGCACCAGCCCTAAGAGGCCCATGCGCCAAGGAGAGGTGGAGGAGGAAGAGTCCTAAGGGGGGAAGGCACCCCCTCCTTGGAGGAGGGGCTAGGGCTATGCCCCAGCCCTCCCCCTTGCCTCCTATATATAGTGGGGGAGAGGGAGGGGCTGGACACACAAATTCCCACGCCCCGGCGGCAGCCCTACCTCTCCCATAGCTCCGTTTTCTCCTCAGATTGGTTCCGGCAGCGTTTGGCGAAGTCCTACCGACACTGCACCACCACCATCTCCACCACGCCGTCGTGCTGGTTGAGATCCCATCTACTTCTACTCTCTTGCTTGCTGGATCAAGAAGGAGGAGACGTCACCGAGCCGCACGTGTGCTGAACGCGGAGGTGTCGTCCGTTCGGTACTTCATCGGATTGGATCGCGATTGGATCGTGAAGAGTACGACTACATCAACCGCATTATATACGCTTCCGCTTTCGGTCTATAAGGATATGTAGACACACTCCCCTCTCATTGCTATGCTTCTCATAGATAGATCTTGGGTGATTCGTAGGAATTTTTTTGATTTTCATGCTTCGTTCCCCATCAATATTAGCATCATATCAGATTCGTATTTCAACAACTAAGTTTGAAATTATGAGTGCCATGTTGTTTAGCTTGATAGGTTGAGGAGCAGTGCTAGCACGTCACGAAGCACCTAGGATGATGGTACTGAATATAAAGGGAATGGCTACATGCAAGTCGCTTGACTTTCATCATTCGGGTCAGTCGACCATTTCAGGCGGTTGGATGAAGATCCTACGTCTCCTAACCCTTCTTCTTCCTCACCTCTTCTTCTTCCCCAATAGACCACTGCACGGGCCGCCGGCCGTACCACCGGCCCTCGCCCCCCGCGGCCGGTGGCGCTCCCGCGACCGACTCGCCGCCCCGCCCTCCCCTGAACCGCCCCCACCACCGCGCCCACCCGAAACCCTAAGATAGATAATGGGGTAGCCCTCCGGCGAGCCCCTTCCTTATCCTTCCTTCCCTCCAGCGAACTCCGGCGAACTCTCAAAAATCGACTGACCCCAATTTGAAATTTAGTCAACTGTCATTTAGCTAATGTGGAATATAAAAGGGGAAAACCATAACCATAAGCATTGCGAGTATAGTGTTGAGCGTGCCATGGCGAATCTGAAGGTGCAAACCGGACAAAGGCTACTTCGCAAGCAATGTTTGCTTTCAACTAACAAGTAAGATTCTAAGAGATGGACAAGAAATCACAGTAAAGCAGTGACGATCTGTTTTCTTGCTGAGATAAATAACTTGAGCAGATACGAAAGAGTACCGCCTCTGGTGCGGCGCCGTGTAAGCATCTGCTGAGACATTGAGGGTGTTGTGGTAGCGATGGTTGTCGGTGGCGTGGAAGCAGATCTGGGAGGGCAGACGGTGGCGGCGGGGGATATGTCCCGGCGCGGTGGACAAGACGGTCGTAGGAGCGGCCCCGGCAAGGTGGACGACGGCGCGGATGAAGCGAGAGGACGCGATGCAAGGATCCTGGTCCAGAGCCATGGATGAGAGACGTCGATCTCTTGTAATGGACGACGGCTTCGGGGTATCAGCTCCGACATGGTGGAGGAGGACGGCGGTGGATGGGGTGGCGGACGGAGGAGGCTGGGGTGGAGAGGGTGTTTTGGCGCCCACGGAGTACGAATGGGGAAATGGAGGGAGAGAGGTAGGGGGAACCGTGTCTTTGGGACGCGCTGGTCTCAAATGCGGGGAAAGTTACAAACTTAGCCCCCATTTAAAATTTCAGACATCAGAGCAATATTGGTTGGTTGGGGATAGGATGGTAATCTCGCATACCCCGAATATTTGCCGAGAGCGATTTTGGCCGAGGAGAGTTTGTTTTGGCACCCACTGTTGGCGCCCACCGTGTATGAATCGGGGTGAGAGGCGATTTCGGCCATGGAGAGACTGTGTTTTGGCGCCCACTGTGTATGAATCGGGGTGAGAGGCGGTTATGTCACGTTTGACTGAAATTACAAAGCTACCCCTATCGAGGCCTATAGAAATCGAGTCGATAGGCTTTGCGTGTCAGGGATAGGTAGTAATTTCCATCTCCCAAAATTTCTTTTTGGGCGGTTACGGCCGAGGAGGGACTGGGTGTTTCACCGCTTCGTTCAAATTTTAGGAGAAAGTAAGTTTCACGTTTACCGTGCCAACTAAATTCGAATCCATTTTGTATTCTTTTTTTTCCGGGCAGGATCCATTTTGTATTCGAATACAAATCTATATACATCATTTATATATATATATATATATATATATATATATACTTTCAAAAGCACAATACCCTTTATATATATATATATATATATATATATATATATATATATATATATATATATATATATATGGTTTACAAATGCCATGATCTCAAATTCATAAGGTTGAATCCACCTTAAGTTGAATTCAAATATTTGAAACCACATATAATGTGTTTCACACGCAACATATAGTGTAATCTCATTTAGACATGAATTTTTTTTCCTGATATTATCGATGTCCTGGTCTTTAATTTAAATATTTGAATCCCATTTAATCCAAATATTCATCTCATATAGCAATCACTCATGCCCTTATATATATCTCTAGACCCGTACGCCTTCACTATATCTCGGGTATCTCTCGTGCTCCTTGTATATATCTCTCTGGATAGGAGTCTATTTTCTTCGTCACACACTAACAGTACTCTCTCCCTCGACCTTCACTCTATCTCTCTCTCTAGGTATATCTCGCTCCCTAGCTACTATGTCTCTCTAACTATGATTCTCCATCTGAAATCTCTTTCTCTCCCACAAACACAAACTCCGTCTCCCCCGGGTCTCATTTCTCTCTACTATTCCCCTGTATGCCGCTCACACACACCCTCTCTCTCCAGAGATGTCTCGCCCTCCCTATGTCTCTGTAGCTACGACTCTCCCTCTTAAATATCTTTCTCTCTCACAAACACAAACTCAGTCTCCCGGGGTCTCATTCCTCTTCACTATTCCCGTGTATGCCGCTCACACACACCCTCTCTCCCTAGGGATATCTGGTGCTCCCTATGTCTCTCTAGCTACGACTCTCCCTTTGAAATATCTTTCCTTCTCACAAACACAAACTCCGTCTCTCGGGGTCTTATTTCTCTAATATTCGCTTGTATGTCGCTCACATGCACCCTCTCTCTCTCTCTCTCTCTCTCTCACACACACACACACACACACACACATAACTCACCCTTCCGATCCACTCGACTCTTATCTCTCTCACACACACTAGCCGATCTCCCTCTAGCTAGCTATCTCTCTCTCTCTCTCTCTCTCCATCAACCTTCTTTCTCGGAGGCACTCTTGCTTCCTATCACGCACACTATATCTCTTTCTCTCTACATGCATCTATAGGTCTATCTATTTTGCACACACATTGTGTCTCGCTCTCTCTCTCTGCTGGCCATATATGCATACTCCAACTCACGTCACTCTCTCTTGAAGACAAAAACACACGCTCCATCATCGAGCCTTCTTCCCTCCACATCTCACATGCCTGCATCGATCTCTTTTGCACACACATTGTGTCTCGCTCTCTCTGTTGGCCATATATGCATACTCCACCTCACGTCACTCTCTCTTAAAGACAACAACACTCGCTCCATCATCGAGCCTTCTTCCCTCCACATCTCACATGCATGCATATTGTGATATCATTCCATGCATCTCTCCCATCCTTGATCTTATGACTTATGTCTCCTCACTTTTATCTCGATCATGAGCGCGCGCACACACACACACACACCCTCTATCCACGTATATATGTATATCTCTCGCACATGCACGTTCTAGGTCTCATCTCTCTCCATACGTAGTTAATTACCCCCAGCCCCACCCCGCCTCGAATCTCTCTCTTCTTTCGTGCACATATAACTTCTGTCTGGATGGGTCTCTTCTCTAAAACACACACTCACACTTATCTATATCCCTCTAGCTATCTCTCTCTCTCACTCCCTCCCTCTATATCCCTGAAACCAATAAGACCATGCATCCCTTCGTTTAGTTTCCACACCTACATGCACCATTGATAGTACTCTTTCTCGGTGTCTCTCGAACAAACGCGTTATCTCGATGTCCATCCCTCTCACGCGCACACACCTTCTCTTCCCTCTCTCCGGTCCTCTTATCTCTCGCACCCCCTAGTTGGAGGCCTCTGCCATACACATCACCTCTCTATGATGAAGCCACACACACTTAATTACTTTCCCTACCGAAGACTCCATTTCTCTCTCTCTCTCTCCTTTCTCTTTCACACAATCTCTCTATACGACGAGACACACACACACACATGCTCTAGGTGGAGTATTTGTTCCTACCACACCTTTCGTCCAACCTTCCTGAAAGATCGTGGATGTCGCCTAGAGGGGGGGGGTGAATAGGCGCTTTAAAATAATTACGGTTTAGGCTTGAACAAATGCGGAATAAACCTAGCGGTTAATTTGTCAAGCACAAAACCTAAATCGACCAGGCTCACCTATGTGCACCAATAACTTATGCTAAGCAAGATAAACAACTAAGTGATAGCAAGATATATAACAAGAAACAATATGGCTATCACAAAGTAAAGTGCATAAGTAAAGGGCTCATGTAAGAGATAACCGAGGCACGCGGAGACGACGATGTATCCCGAAGTTCACACCCTTGCGGATGCTAATCTCCGTTTGGAGCGGTGTGGAGGCACAATGCTCCCCAACAATGCCACTAGGGCCACCGTATTCTCCTCACGCCCTCGCACAATGCAAGGTGCCGTGATTCCACTAAGGGACCCTTGAGGGCGGTCACCGAACCCGTACAAATGGCAACCCTTGAGGGCGGTCACCGAACCCGTACACTTTGGCAACCCTTGGGGGCGGTCACCGGTACCCGTCAAATTGCTCGGGGCGATCTCCACAACCTAATTGGAGACCCCGACGCTTGCCCGGAGCTTTACACCACAATGATTGAGCTCCGAGGCACCACCAAGCCGTCTAGGGCGCCAAGGCACCCAAAAGGAACAAGCTCTAGGGTGCTCAAACACCCAAGAGTAATAAGCTTCTCAACTACTAACTTCCACGTATCACCGTGGAGAACTCAAACCGATGCAACTAATGCAATGGCAAGAACACACGAAGTGCTCAAGTCCCTCTCTCTCAAATCCCACCAAAGCAACAAAAGCTATGGAGGAAAGTGAGAGGAAGAACAAGGAGAACACCAAGAACTCCAAGATCTAGATCCACAAGGTTTCCCTCACATAGAGGAGAAAGTGATTGGTGGAAAGATGGATCTAGATCTCCTCTCTCTATTCCCTCAAGAAGGAGCAAGAATCATTGGAGGGATGGAGAGATAGCAAAGCTCTAGAAGGTCAACAATGGAGGAGAGAGAGAGCTGCAAGGGGATAAAGAACCGTTAGGGGCAAGGGGGAAGAAGACCCCCTTTTAAAGGAGCCCCCAAATCCAACCGTTACCTGTCTCAGCCCACACAGAGCGGTACTACCGCTCCGCAGAGCGGTACTACCGCTCGGGCGGTAGTAATTCAAAAAACAGCAGGCGAGAACACGGAACTGGAGCGGTAGTGCCGCACTTAGCGGTACTACCGTTCCAACCAAGCGGTACTACCGCTAAAGCGAAAAGAGCACCTCTGCGAAACACACGCGGTAGTAGGAACGGTAGTGGAGGGCGGAAGTACCGCCCTAAGCGGTACTACCGCACTACTGCCGCACTACTACCGTTTAACAGAAAAGGGCACCAGAAGAATTTCAGCAAGCGAAACTTGCAGCGGTAGTAGAAACCGGAAGTACCGCCCAAGCGGTACTACCGTGCTACTACCGTGCCACTACCGCACAAAGCGGTACTACCGCTCTACTACCGCACTACTTCCGCTTAACAAAAATCGGCAACAGAAGAAATTCCCACAAGCGGTACTCGCTGCGGTAGACCACAGCGGTACTACCGCATAAGCGGTACTACCGTGGTACCGAGCGGTACTACCGCTTGGGTGCTGCAAAAGTGCCCAAGCAGAACAGACAGATACAGGAAAACCAGAACTGCCACAACTTCTACATATGAGCTCCGAACTGAGCAAACTCAAGCTTGTTGGATAGATGACGACGAGTACTATCCAAACAGCGACTGGTTATAATAAGAAGTGGCAGGGGAGAAATGCCTAACATATAGAGATGAGAAACCTCTATGAATGAAGAACCGGCATAAACTCCAACATCGAAAACATCATAGAAGATGCATAGATGAACTCCGTTTTCGATGACCTCGAGCTTGTCATGAAGATGACCAGAAGCTCAAAGACTCACAAAGAGAAACACCAAACACGAACCAAGAAAGATGATGCAAGGATGCAATGGTTTGAGCTCTCTATGAAGATACGATAAAGCTACTCACTTGAGAGCCCCCCTTGATAGTACGGCTATCGATCCTATAACCCGGTCTCCCAACTACTACCATGAGACCGGTAAAATAGAAAACCTATCAAGGGCAAACCTTTGCCTTGCGCACAGTCCACTTGAGCTAGATGATGACGATCTTGACCTCCTCAAGTTGGACCACCTTTCTTGAATGCGCCGGCTCGATGAAGACTAGTTGATTGCTCCCCCATACTCCACTATGGGTGAGCCGCTCTTCGGCACATCTTCACAAGTCCATTGTCACCACAATGGACGGCAAGCTTCAAGCATGTGATCTCTTCGTGATGCTCCACTTGAACTTGCACACCGCAATCTTGATGACGATCACCACTTGATGTCATCCTCCATGGGTTGAATGAGATCTTCCTCTTGACGCAAGCCCATGGAAACATACCTAACCCCACATAGAACTCTCGCATAGAACATGGGTTAGTACACAAAGCGTAATGGACAATGCTTACCATACCGTGAGATCACTTGATCCCACTCGGTACATCTTCTACGCTTTGTGTGTTGATCAACTTGAATCACTCTTCATATTTAGTCTTGATCAACCTTGAATCTTTCCAACTCTCTTCATTAGGATGATGTCTTGAAGGTAAACATGAATGTTCACACAAACTTCTTCTTCAAGACATGCTTGCAATAGGCTCAACACTCACATGACCAATCTTTGGATAAATCCTTGAATAGCACCTTGGTCAACACACATTCTTCTTCTAATAACCTTGAAACCAACAAATGGTCTTCAAGCAATGCCTATGGACAAACCCTTCAAATATAACTCAAGGCAACCATTAGTCCATAGAGATTGTCATCAATTACCAAAACCAAACATGGGGGCAGCACATGTTCTTTCACTTCCCCGTATGATTATCAATCACCTTAGTTTACTTATAACATGGACAAATTCCACTGCAATTTAGTTAGCAAACTTCTCATCAAAATATGACGCAAATCACGAGCAGGAATTGACAAATTTTTATTTACACAATCACATTAATATGGTCAGGTAAATCAAAAGCTAACGTACCATTATACTAATATTTATATCCCGTTGCAAAAGGTGGAGTACATATCCGAAGAGTAGAGGCGCGCACACACACTCCATCTCTCAGAATCACACACACACACACACACACACACACACACACACACACTCCGTCTCTCAGAATCTCACACACATGCGAGTTACGTGACGCACCCAAAACAGACCCGTATGTGTACAATTTCTGCACGCGCGGGTACACGTGATGGAGCGCATTTATTTAAGCCAGACGGCGAACCCAAACAATAGACGCATTCATTCCCCGCTACCTCTTCTCTGCTCGCCGTCGCCTGATAGCCATGGATCGGCAGAAGGTAATGACATGCTCGTGCTGGAGCGACGCTTTGAGCTGCTTCCGGATATCTGGAGGCGGCGCGAAGCCCGGATCACAGTCGGCATGCCTCCAGACTCGCCGGAGCCGGAGGAGGAGGCGGGGGAGGCGGAGCAGGACGCGGCCATGGAGGACGCGGAGCCAGAGGAGGAGAACGACGACGCGAAGATGGAACAGGAGGACAACGATGCGGGCGAAGTGGTGTCGGAGGAGGAGGACGACGACGCGGGCGAGGCGAAGCTGGCGCCATCGGCTGCAGGCTTCGCCATGGCCAATGCCATGGCGGAGTTGTCCCAAGCGGAGCGGGCGGCGGAACAACAGGCCATCCTCGAGTCCATCTAGCCGGAGGCCGAGGTGGAGGTCAACCGCCGCTTCCTCCGCCAGCGGGAGGGGGGGATCAACGAAATGTTCGCCGAACTGGAGGAGGAGCAGTAGGAGCTGGAGTTGCAACATGGGGCCACCTACCCATCTTCGACGACGAGTAGTGTGGTCTAGCTTAGGTTATGTGCGTAATACTCCCTCCGCCCCAAAATAAGTGACTCAACTTTGTACTAAGTTTAGTGCAAAGTTAGTACAAAGTTGAGTCACTTATTTTGGGACGGAGGGAGTACTACGTAATATTGCATGCTTTGTATGGATTTGAGATATAAAATATACGTGGTACTCCCTCTTTCCGGTTTAAAGGGCTCATCTAAAAAAATATTTCCATTATATTAGGCTCACGTTGAGTCCAATTAAGTTAAAAGGGCTTTGAGTCTCACGCCACATTTAATTAATAGAGATAAGAGAAAGGAAATTAGTGGTCATGCATGCATCTTTTTGTAGTACTGTACTGTACTTGGATGTGGTGAAGGAAATACTCCCTCCATTTTTATTTAGTCCGCATATTAGGTTTGTCTAAAGTCAAACTTTATGTACTTTCAACAAGTTTGTAGAAAAATATATTAACATATACACCACCAAATCAATATCATTGGATTCATCATTGCATATATTTTCACATCATATAAATTTGTTACTGTAAATGTTCATATTGTTTTCTACAAACTTGGTCAAACTTTATAAAGTTTGACTTCAGTCAAAGCTAATATGCGGAGTAAATAAAAACGGAGGGAGTACCATATTAGGGTTGACCGGTCGCTGCCCGTGGACGTTCTCGGGCGGTGGAAGAGGAAGGAGAAGAGAAGCGAGTTGTGGAGTATACTAGCTGCAACACGAGCTCCAAGGAACTTTCGTGCCAAACAATGCATATTTAATTACTAGTACTACGTACACCCAGGCCTTTAGGTTGCGTGTAGATGACATGGCTACAACATGCAGGCTGACAGCCTACCGCTCCGCCTCGCGCGTTTTTTTGGCCACGCAAGATTTGCATGCAGGCATGTCACACACGAGAGAGTATGTGGTGCTACCGAGGCTTAGGTGGTACTGTGATACGAGCTCCTGGGCTCTTTTGCAAATGTTGCAGAGATACTGGGAGCCGTTCGATCTTAGAATCTGACGGCCCAGAAGCCCGTATCATGGTACCACCTAAGCCTTGGCAGCACTAGATATTTTCCGTGTCACGCACGTAGTTGTCGAAGTCGTGCTCGAACAAGGGCGACGAGGTCCACTAGTCTGCGTTGGTCGGTGCGCCCGGAAAACAAACCAATCCCAGTCGCCGTAAATGTCGTGCGTGCTTTAATTACGGGAAGGTGGATGGAAGTGTAGTTTCGTTCTGATGGCTATCTCTAGGAGTGAGTGGTGGTGGAGGGGGTATAAATATCCTTCACCAATAATCCAATCGTTACAACTTTTTGACTCAACTCGGTGACACCGAAATGAAAATCTCGGTGAGACCGACCTGTGTAAAAGATTTGAACATTGGACATCTCGGTGAGACCGACTGGAACAACTTAGTGGGACCGATGTGGAATGACCTAAGTGAGAACTCGTTTCGGTAGTTCCAATCAAACCAACTCGGTGATTTCGAAAAGGTGTGAAGGGGTTATAGAAACTTGGTCACCTCATTTCGGTGAGACCGAACGTCATCTCGGTACAACTGATTTGCTAGGGTTTGGCTGTGGCTCTGTCTAAGATCAACTCGGTGAGTCCGAATGTGCATGTTTCGCTGAGACCAATTGGAAGTTAGGGTTTGGATAGGTAGGATTTGGAGAAAATGATTGAGAGTTTTGGAGCAATATCTTCAAGAACTTGAGCAATTGAGTCATAATCAAAACCTCATCCCCTTTTAATAGTATTTGCTTTCCTACGGACTCAATGTGATCTTGGATCACTTAACCAAAAATGTAGAGTCTTGAAGCTTTTGCCAATCCATGTCCTTTGCATTTTGAGGGGTCCACAATCACCTTTCCTTGCCATGCCAACATTGAACTTTCCTGAAATCTATCTTTGAATAGGCATTAGTTCAATGACATATATGTTGTTATTAATTACCAAAACCACCCGGGGATTAGTTGCACTTTCAAGTGCTCCTTTGCACCCAGCAACGTGTCAAACCGTGTGCCAACATAAGGTTCTTGGGGCTGGGACCAAGCCTCATCATGAAATTTAGGCACCTTAGCAAGTACAACATTGGCAGGAGCAACCGTAGTAGGTGGCACCGCCAGAGGTTGCTATTAGAGACAACACCAGGGCCGGGAGACTCACCAATGACCTCTTGCAAATCGCTATGCCTTGACACACGGGGTTGTACTCAATAGCCTGGATTTAAGAACTGCCCACCTAACTTAGTCCATATGTTCCCTAACTCTAGGTCAAGTGGGGGCTCATTCATGTCAATCATATCCTCCCCTTCCTTTTTTGTTGTCACACCCTGCACACAAATAGAAAGAGAACTTCAGCATACCAGCTATGTAAAAAAGGCAACTATTGTTAGGTTTAGGGGAAACTATTGTAGGCTTTACAAACAAGTTCATGGTAATGTTTGTGACAACCATTTTTCAAAGGGCCCTTTTTCTTGTTTTCACAGAGCAAACATACATGTTTTTAACCTTTTTTGTGTTTTCTATGCAAGTGTTCTTTTTCGACACCTTTACACAAAACATCATTTGCATTTTGTTCTTTTTTGCCATATAAGTATGCACTGACTAGGGCACGGTGAAGATTGAGTGGTGTGGAAACTGATTTGCGGCCAACAACCTTTTTTGCTTAGAATGCAAACTGAAAGCCCGTCTTCAGCCTACCCTTTTTATCTTTTGTTCGCGTGCAGAAAATCAGCACATGTGCACCTATATATATAAGTGTAGTACACAGATGTAGTTGTTATGAAATCGCCACATATTTATGTGACTATGTGTTTGCTTTTGTGATATAAATGCACATGTGTGTGTTTGTTACTATCGCCTTTTTTTTTCTACTACCACCTCCGTTCTTTTTTAGAAGACGTTTTTGACAGTTGTTTTGGGCACTGTTTGAATTGTATAAAACGTCTTATAAAAATGAACAGAGGGAGTAAAATGCAATGAATGTTTTCCACGCAACTTGGGGGGGGGGGTATTGGGTTGCACATGTTTGGCCTGAGATGCAACTAATTTACTGTCAGGAACTTTTTGCACTCATTTGCACTTTAATGAATGCAATTACTTGCTTTACTTTCATGCAAGAGTTGCCTACGGTTGCAACTAAAGTTGCTACCTTTTTTGGTGTACTAAAATGCAATGAATGTTTACATGTTTGGCCTGAGATGCAGCTGATTTATTGTCAGGAAATTTTTGCACTCATTTGCACTTTAGGTAATGCAATTACTTGCTTTACTTTCATGCAAGAGTTGCCTACGGTTGCAATTAAAGTTTCTACCTTTTTGTGTACTAAAATGCAATGAATGTTTTCCATGCAACTCCGGTGGCTGGGGAGGGGGGGGGGGGTGGGTTGCACATGTTTTGCCTGAGTTGCAACTGTTTTACTGTGAGAAACTTTTTGCATTTTAGTTTGCTTCATCTTTTAGCATGCTTTGCCTACAATCACAAGTAGAGTTGTTTCAAATCCTTTTAGGGATAACATGACCTACTGTCTATTTAGTGAATGCAATCGGTTGCTTTACTTTTAGGCAACAGCTGCCTACGGTTGCAATGAAAGTTGCTACCCTTTGTTGTAAGTCTATCAGGGAACTTGTACCTGAATGTTCTTCGTGCAAAAGAAGCATTATCTACCCATGGGTTTTATTGTCCATGTGCTTCTGTGCAAAATCAAGGGGGAAAGGAGAGAGGGGCAAAGCTGCTCACCTTTTTTGATGGGGGGTTGTAACTTGATGGGGGGTGGATGGGAACTGTGCGTGCACTATCAAGCACCATGCCAACCTCTCCTTTCTAGCGGTAAAGAGAAAGTTTCCGATATGAAGAGATGTATAAGAGAAGGATCCGAAGAAGGAACAAAAAGAGAGGGGTTGATGGGATCACGAGGCTGGATGGGGGGATGGCAGCTGATGCACGCGACGTGGTCCCTGCAACTTGTTCGTCACGCCAATGATGAGAGGGCGCGCGTGGACACGGAGGACCAGGACATTTCCGTTTGGTGCGCTTGGTAGGTGGGGGTGGTGGTGGGCGGCCCAGGTGCTCTCGGCTGTTTTTTATGACAAGTCTGCTCGATCACCCAACGACCGCGAGGGCGCTGGTTAGCCAGGTCTCTTCTTTTTACAAATGAATCTTTCCGATAAAAGTGTGCCACAATATTATGTGGAAAGCCAAGATATCTCTCATAGCTAAAAATGTTGTTATTGTCTCAGAAAAGTTTGTTTGTTCTATTGAATATCCAAACAAGAATTCAGGTTGTTAGGCAAAAAGAGATTTAAAATCGTGACAAATAGCATGATTCGCCCCTCCGTGGGCATAAAGGCTAGATTCGGAGAGAGGGGAGGAGAGGGACGTATGTGCAAAAATATAAAGGAGCGGTGCCAATCAGCTCGCACGAGAATCCTAATCCACTTGAAAATCCTTCTTTTCTCTTGCGTTGAGAAGAAACCAAGAAGCGAAAATCGGCACCGTTCCCGTCGCCGCCTCGTCGCCTCCGTCGCCCGTTCCTTTTCCGCCGATTCGTGCCCAGGCGCGCCCACCACCACCACCACTCTCCTTCCCACTGGCTAGGGTTTTCGGTTTCTAGAACCTCACGCCCGCCCGCCCGCTCCATGCAAGCCCCGCCGCTCGCCGCGCTCGCCGGAGGCGCCTGGGCCTCCCATCGACCTGCCATATTAGCGGCGCCGGCGAGCCTCCGCCGTCCCAGGCGCGGCGCCCTCCGGCTGCCCGCGTGGAGGGCGGCCGGAGGCGGCCGGGCCCCGCGGCTCCCGGCCAAGGGCGCCGTGCTCGCCTCCGACACGGGGGCGGACGAGGAGGTCGCGGGGCCATCGCCCCTGCTCGACGTGCGCAGCGAGCAAGGTCTGCTGCTGCTCTCAAATGCATTTTTGACTCGCACATTTATCAAGTCTCGTAGAGGAGTGATCCCAGAAATCTCATCTCATCTCGTTCCTTTTCATTCATATGAAACCATCAGTTGCATGTGGTGTGCAGAGTTCGTTCTACGCATCAGGAAGGAAGTGGAGAGAGGGAAGTTGCCTCCAGATGTTGCTGACAACTTTGAAAACCTGTACTACAACTACAAGAATGCGGTAAATACACTTCCTGTTTCCTGTCTGGTACAGTTAGATCCTTATTCGCTTACTCGTGACGTATGTTGTGTGATTTCTTTGGCGTGTTCAGGTCCTGCAAAATGGGGATCCAAATGCATATCAGATCATGCTTTCCAACATGATGGATTTATTTGATTGCGTTCTGCTGGATGCAGAGGTCCTATTTCTATGCCCGTTACCTTCCCAATTAGCTCTCGCATTTTCTCTTTGTTCCAAGATGCACTTTTACAATTTACACCAATCTTCATGTTCTTTTGCAGAATCCATTTACGTTTCAGCCTTATCACAATGCCATCAGAGAACCGTTTGACTATTACACTTTTGGTCAGAACTACATTAGACCACTGGTAGATTTTAGGTAATGAAGAATCTGATCTGAGAACATATAAGAGGCTCTGTTCGGTTCAAATAGTGTCATACGAAGTTTGCTGTACTTCTCAGAAACTATGTTGCATACGCATATTCATATATCTTCTATGTAAACAGGAATAGTGATACATTATGCCTCACCAGACTCATTCGTTACAATATGTTACTGCTTCCACAGGGTGCATATTAATTGTATTGGACATCTACTATCACAGACCCTTACTTTTTTGTTGTCATTCATGTCCCTTAACCTTAACAGTCTGTTGCACAAATGCATATTTAATATTCATGAATTATGATGAAAGTTCTGGATGCTGTACACATATTTCCATCATGTTGAGGAATTTATTTCGAAGATGATAATAACTCTGTGCTTTAGATTGTAATGCACAATATCTGACCTGCAATCTCCAGTTCCTGGAAGATGTGTCTGCCAATTCTATTGCAACAAGTAGTTAATTTATTTTTAACTAACATTTAGTCATAATATATTTTCCGTCAACAGAACAGTTGTATTTGTTAACATACTCTATTTTATTTTAATTATCATCATGTGGCAGGGGAGTTCGTACATTCATATGTATCTAAAATTGATCTTTGACCTATCAACATGGCTTCCTTATGCTCAGGAACTCTTATGTCGGTAACATTTCTGTATTCAGTGATATGGAGAAGCAGCTCCGGCAGGTGAACTTGTCTAACCTTCGTCATATTTTCCCATGAAATGCCGATCACTAGCTTCTTCGGCGTCAAACCTTTTTAGTGTTCTAGTAAATGCAAACCATCATGATTTTTTAAGAAGAAAAGCAGAAACCGTCGTTATGAATCGATAACCCAACAGCCACATACTAGGAGTTAAAAACAGCAAGATGGGTACCAGACTCCAAAGGTCACAAAATGGTTGAGAGAGATGTTGCTTACTTAGTGAAATAGAGTAACGTAATCAAGTTTCCATATAGATGGCATCACCAGCCGATCCTTAAGTTCTAGCAGAGAAAGCGCTTTAGTGCATCTTACCACGTGGCACCCCCCAGCGCCATATAATTATGTATCTAACTTATGTTACTCTTTCAGTTCACAATGTTAAATATTATTTACTGAATATGCGTATGCAAAATAGTTTCTGACTTTTTTATGTCATTGCAGGGTCATAATGTTGTTCTGATGTCTAATCATCAGACAGAAGCGGATCCAGCAGTCATTGCCTTGTCACTTGAAAGAAGCAATCCATGGATTAGCGAGAACATAGTAAGGGAACTCTTTGAACAAACTACCATTTTCTTGTGAATCATCATAAGCTAACCGCATTGGTATCAAAACCCCATTTGCTATAGGTTTATGTTGCTGGGGATAGGGTTCTTACAGATCCTCTTTGCAAGCCATTTAGCATGGGAAGGTCAGTTTGTATAATAATGCTAAATTGTTGTTTCTGCTTTCTTCTAATCCTGTTACCGGAAAACATCAGGTCGCAACCTAAACATTTTCTCATAACAGAAACCTCCTTTGTGTGTACTCAAAAAAGCATATGAATGATTTTCCTGAGCTAATTGAGATGAAGAGGAGGGCAAACACTCGAAGTCTCAAGGAAATGGCTTTGCTTTTACGGTACTATTTCCTTACAATAGGTGGTTATTTTCATCCTATTTTCCTGTCAGTAGCTAGCCTAATTGATGTGTATGTTTAACCACTACAAGTTAGTGACAGTGAACTCACTTTTAGTGTAAAACATGATATGAGTTTTGGTTTAAATCTAGTGCTGGCGCAGTGAAGATTGTTCAATTGCGCTCAAAGGCAAATAGAGTTAAGGAGATAACCACATGGGTACATAAGCAATATTGACCTTCATGCTCACCATCATGGAACTGGCTTTGTTCTCTTTTAAGGGAAGACATGCTAGACTAGGATCACTTTTTGCATCAGAGGATAATGCTTATCTTTTATGATATTATGTAGTGGGGGTTCACATATAATTTGGATAGCTCCGAGTGGCGGTAGAGACCGTCCTGACCCTTTGACTGGAGAATGGCACCCGGTATGCTCTCTTCCCTGCTAGTCTATATGGTTTGGCTGTCTTATCATGTTACCGAGGTTGCTGTGTATGATTATGCACATTTTTCTTTCAATCCAATGACATTGTTATGATAAAGGAAATGGGAGGGTACTATGAAAGAACTGCAATGAAGAGATTGATTTTGTTTTAGTTCCCCTTACCTTTACCCTGTCTGCTACTTACAAAAACAAGGGCAGGCGCCATTTGATGCATCTGCAGTGGATAATATGAGGAGGCTTCTGGAGCATTCTGGCGTTCCTGGGCACATATATCCATTATCATTGCTATGCTATGAGATTATGCCTCCACCACAACAGGTATGGTTACTTGCCATATCTCACCAGTTCAAATATTTTTACTCTTTGAATTTTTGTTTTTATTTGAACAGATTGAGAAAGAGATTGGTGAGCAAAGGGTGATATCCTTCCATGGTGTAGGCTTGTCAGTAGCTGAAGAAATAAAGTACGGGGATGTTACTGCTCAATCTCAGAATGCTGATGAGGTTTGTATACTTTCATGTTTCATTTCTGTATATCTATTGATGTTCCTGCTCTAGTTTTTGTGAAGTGTCAGGCCTGTTATCGGTAGGACTATTCAATATTGGAAAAACTTTTGGCGCCTGCAAATAGCTGGCTATACTGATACATTTGGGCTAGTTTGTAAGCTGCACATTCTGTTTGCCTTTTTCTTGTTTGCTGAGGCAGGGTATCATTGCGGAGCCTCTAAACAATGTTCAGGTAGAAGAGTAATGTTAAATTAGCTTCTGTCGCTGTGATTGCCTTTGTACTGAGAACTACTGCTTACATCTAAAGTAGGTAATGAGCCATTGTCAAAATTCATATACATAGTCTATATGGTGGAAGTGTCTGAATATGTACACTATTCATCAGTGGTAGGCCCTTCCATTTGGAAGTCTTCTTAGAGTGAATAGGCACAAAGCCTTAAGTCATGAATGATTGGCCTGCTCTTGTTTTTGTTTGATGGGTGGAAATCAAGTTACTGTTGCATTATTGCATAATTAGGTATTTGTTTCCACTAGTTTTTCTTCTGATTCTACATCACCAACTCTATCAATCTCCCTTGGGACTGGTGGATGGATTTCCATGTTGCAATGCGAATGTTGGTAATATTGTGAATTTTAACTCCCTCTAGCCATTCGTCTCTAGTCTGAAAATCTTGGTAAATAGAATCTGCAATCGGTGGTTTGTGCAACCCGTGTTGCATGCGCCTGCAAAGGTTTATGATATATCATGAGCATCTGCAAAAATAGGACCATTGGCGACCTGTTCAGGAAAAAAAAAGAACTATGTGAATAGTAACGTGGTACTATTCACTTTTTTGTGTGCAGGTTATAAGTAGTCATATTTTTAGTGAAATTTATACCTTTTCTTTTCCATACAGGGCACGGGATATACCATAACCTTTATACATGATTATTTTTGTTTTCTTTTGAAAACTCAAAAGGGCTGTGTGCATTGTGGGTTCCTCATCCATCTGGTGGATAAAGATCTGCATTCCTGAAAATTATAGCACAGAAAACCTGGCGCAGTTCTTACAATTTCTTTAAGTTACTTTCAGCTTTTGCTCACTTGTATTTTTTGTTGGACCTTGTGTTTCTTTGTTTAGTGTTTTTTCTTTGTTCCGGTGGGAATAATGTTAAGTTGATTTATTAAATACAGGCAAGGGGAAAATTCTCAGAGGCTCTGTACAATTCAGTTGTTGATCAATATAATGTCCTCAAGTCTGCTATCTTTAGAGACCGTGGAGCAGTTTCGTCAAACCCTGCCATTTCACTCTCGCAACCATGGCGATGAAACTAAGCGTTCTCAGGTTTGTTCTATACTGACCTGATCACCATTCCCTTCTACTCCCTCCATCCGGAATTACTTGTCGCTCAAACGGATGTATCTAGCACTGAAATACGTCTAGATACATCCATTTCAGCGACAACTAATTCCGGACGGAGGTAGTATTTGTTTGTTGCATTAAACACACACATGCATTTACCCCATTGCGACATTTGCCAGTTTGGTAATTTGACATACGCGAGTTTGGGTTGGTGCAAAGTGCAATTTCACATGGACTTTTTGTGTACATAGATTCCGTTGCTTTATGTTTATGCTAGTCGATCAGCAAAAAGTGAAGCTCATAAATGCTGTAGCAGTTTTGCATATGCAGCTTGCATGAGAAATCAGAAGACCGTTGGTATCATGCAAGAAAATTGTGATTCCATATTTTTGTATGATGCATCTGATCTAGTAAGCGACCCCTGCAAAAGATAAATGATTGTAGTTATGTATTGAACATAATAGCCATAGGAGTAACCGATTCCATTCCTCATGTACTGCCTCATGTGATGTTCCATTCCAAAGATATTTTTTCTTAGCTTAGAGGAAGTTTATTTGATGGACTGCATTTGCATAACAAATTTGCGGCTCCTTCAATTTTCAGGCCTGGATTTCTCATTTCTTTTCGATAGAGCAGATGAGCTGCTATAGTGCGACGTTGCGGGTTTTTGCTGGGAAGGCCTTAAACTTTGATGTCGTCACAGTTAGGATGAGGCTGCGACGGCGGTCCTGCAGATCCTGTAAGTTGTTGAAGTCGCGGGAAGGAAAAACCGTGTGATATGCTGCTACACCGTGTTCATGTAGTGACAAGAAGTCTGCGGCTGTTGTCAGTCTAATCCTAAATAGCACGGCGGAACCCAGCAGCAGATGATGCATGTGTTAATCTTTTGTGAACAGCTACTGCTGTATCAGATGGCTATCATCTGGGCCAGATTGGTCCAGCAAATACAGATTGGTCCCTGGATCCTGGCAGGCAGTCGGCTCGATTTTCTTTTTGTGCTAAAAGTTAACTCGTCTTATTTTTTGATTAGTTTTGTGTACATATTAATTCTTTTGCTCCAAAATTTGGAGACACATGACATGATATATACATACAGAGCCGAATATGTGTCGCCTTCCTATTTGTCTTGGCTCCGGTTGAACTTGTGTGGATGTAACCTGTGTTTTATCTGGAGGCGTCGCTCTCGTCTGAATTTATTTACTGAAGCATTTGGATTTATTTACTGGAGTCGACCTGTACTCTAAATGCTCCTCGTGAAAGAAGGAAGATTGATTAGGCGAGCATGGTTGATTTTCTCTTGCAACAAAGCTCGATTTCCTTTCCTTCCTCAGGGAATTCTGGGTGATGTTACAGTTGAGTTTGATCACCTAATGACACGATCAGCAGGATTATGAAGACTATCATATCAGTAGATAATGAAGGATAATCAAATCATGACCACACAATGATAATAATTGCTAGTAATAATAGGTTAATAGCGTGCGTGACCTTTGCCCGTCCAACTGGGTTTGCACCATTCCTTCCATCCACGGGAAGGCGAAAAGTAGCCTGCGGAGCGATAGCTCGAGATGATCGAGGTAATTTTCTGGCAGCAGGGCCCTGTGTGCTACCCCATGTTTCTAGTGCAGATTCAGCGGAAGTTATGGCTATCCGAAGTGGTTTGATCCTAGCAGAAAAATTGGGTTGTACTAAACTCATCATCGAGTCTGACAATATGTTGGCGTTGGAGGACATCTCTGATCCAAATGCCTATATGGGAACTGATGTTCCAATCATTGCAGAGTGTTCTCTCATGGCCATGGAGTTTGCTAGTATTGATTTTGTCCACTGCAGCAGAGAAGCAAATAAGGTAGCAGATTGCTTGGCAAAACACTGTTTTAGCATTAATAAGTCTGAATCTTGGGAATCCAATGTCCCTGACTTTATTCTTCATCACTACGTAAACGACCTTGCTATTATTTGATGAATAAAGTTGTTATGATCAAAAAAAAAAAAAAGTAGAAGAGGGAAACCAGCTCAGAAAAAAAAGTAGATAGAAGAGGGAAAAAGGAGAAGTGGGGACGGAACTGAAGGTGGAATCCATTCCATCCTGAGACCTGAAATCCAGCAGCCGCAGCAGACGACTCGCCTACTCTGCGCCTGAGCCGGGGAAGAAGGAGGAGGGAGCCTCCGACGGATTGGGAACAAGGTGAGCCCCGAACCCGATCTCTGTCACCGTCCTCATCGCTCTTCGCTTCGGGCTGCTGATTTCTCCACCCTTCTCAGCCTGCCTACTCTTCTTCTTCTTCTTTTTCTTGCGCTGCTACTAACACTGCCGCCGCCGCCGCCGCCGCCGCCGCCCCCAATCCCCATATCCAACTCAAAATTGTCCATCGTATGCTGCTCGTCTAAACGCGATCAAACCATCACCGTCCCCCGATTTCCGTTTCTTTTCTTGCCAACTTGCGATGTGTTCCCTTCCGATGTAAATCAATCGTACAAAAAAAAAACTTGCGATGTGTTCCCTTCCCTTGTAAATCAATCGTACAAAAAAAAACTAAATACATAAATAAAGAGTACTACCTGTCCTGTCAACTTGTGTAGCAATCCATCTACGCGATACTTTACCAGTTCAGTTCAATCTCCACGGCCAAGAAATGGCCCTGCAAGTTGCGTCGTCCCCCCCCTTTTTTTTTTCTGGGCACCAAGCAATAAACCCTAGCTGTAGCATCACAAGGACCGGTTCTAGTTTCTGTCAGATACGCTCAAGAACATAGGTAGGTTGTTCAGCTTCCGATAACCTCCCACCCTCAATCTACTACTTGCAGCTGTTCTAGGAATAGATAGCCTCGGGCTGCTTGGATCCCCTTTCTTGGCTGATAGTGAATTCACTGAATTGCAATTTTGGTGCTCGATTTCTTTCTTTGCTATCTTGTTCTCGTCTCCTAACGTAGCACTTTACTTGCCTGCAGAATCACGCCAGGTATCGACTGACTGCCAGATCACTGTAACAAGATGAGCGACAATCTCATGGACAAAGTTAACGCCCTGGGCGAGCGCCTCAAGATCAGCGGCGCGGAAGTTAGCCGCAAGATGTCCACCGGCGTCACTAGCATGAGTTTCAAGATGAAGGAGTTTTTCCAAGGCCAGAACATGGCCGACAAGATTGTTGACGAAGCCACCTTGGAGACCATGGACGGCCCCGATTGGGCTACCAATCTTGAGATATGCGATATGGCCAACACCGAGAGGGTCAACAGCGTCGAGCTCATCCGCGCCATCAAGAGGCGAATCATGCTCAAGAGCCCGAGAGTGCAGTATCTGGCTCTTGTCCTCCTTGAGACCATTGTCAAGAACTGCGAGAAAGCTTTCTCCGAGATTGCTGCGGAGCGGGTCCTTGATGAAATGGTGAAGCTTATTGATGACCCGCAGACTATAGTCAACAACAGAAACAAGGCGCTCATGCTTATTGAAGCATGGGGAGAGTCGGGAGAGGAGCTCCGCTACCTTCCAGTGTATGAAGAAACCTACAAGGTAATATTGATGATCAACATACACGAAATGCTCTCTGGTTAAACTAGCTGATTTAACCGGAACACAGTGCTTTACTGCTGATCTGCCAAGAATCTGAGAAAGCTTATTTAGTTCCTTTTGAACTTTGGTTAATTGTGGATAACTAGATATTAAGTTACTTATGTTAATTGGAGGGATAATTAGGATGCATTTTCATAAACATTCCTTTAGTGCAGTTTACACTGCATCCATAGCACAATGTTGTGCCTGAAACTTATATCATTGCTTCTGGCCAACTAGCGCTGTTAAACATGTGGATTTCAGTTGACATTTGGTTTTCGTTGCAGAGCTTAAGATCTAGGGGAATTCGCTTCCCTGGCCGCGATGATGAGAGCCTTGCGCCAATATTTACTCCTCCCCGTTCAGTACCTGCAGCTGAACCATATTCTGATGCAGCACAGGACGGGTATCAAGAAATTCCAGATGAAAGTTTTGCTCCAGTTCGTGCTGCCCCTTCTGTACAGGTCGACAAGGCTTTTGAGGTGGCTCGTAATAGCGTTGAACTTCTTTCCACAGTGCTATCATCATCTCCACAAAAAGAGGCTCTAGAGGTTAGTCTTTTCTTTTGCCGGTCAATTAGAAACTCCAGCTTAGGTGAGTAGTTCATGTCGTTCAGCGTGGAATCTGTGATATAGGCAATGTGCAGTCTGTGATGTAGGCATCTCAAAAGGCAGGGTTGAAGTTTTGTTATCTTTATACATGACTATATGTTAAGAAATTATATATTGGTTGCTAGCATTTGTTACATTTAATGGTCTTTCTAGTATACTGCAACAATGGCCCTGGCCAATCAACCTGTTATCCCTTATTACCTCATCACAGTCTCGGTGCAGAGCAGTATCTGAAAGTAAGTAGTTAACTGACAGTTTGTTAAGAACTTCATTCTATTATTTTTATCTGTTTATTCAGATCTAATTCAATATTATACTAGTACGATGCTATCATCAACTCCGTATCCTGATTGTCTACTGCACCTCATACATGCAGGATGACTTGACTACCACCCTGGTCCAGCAATGCCAACAGTGTCAATACACGATCCAGAGAATCGTTGAGACTGCAGGTGATAACGAGGCTCAACTCTTCGAGGCACTGAGCATCCACGATGAACTCCAGAAAGTTCTGTCCAAGTACGAAGACCTCAAGGAGCCCATCGTCGCAGAGCCTGAGCCAGAACCAGCGATGATTCCAGTCACGGTGGAGCCTGAGGAATCCCCACGCGCTGTTGGCAAAGACACCCCCGCGAGAAAATCAGCTGGGTCCGGTGGTCGCTCTAGCGGCGGGGATGACTTGCTTCAGGATCTCGAGGACATGATCTTCGGTAAGAAAGCCGGCACCTCCTCCCAGCAGGAAAGAACTCCCCGGAAGGAGCAGAAGGACGATTTCATCGGCTTATGATCAACGGGTATATATATCTGTCCGGCTGAAACTTGTCATAAAGGTGTTGCGTGCTCAGTGCATTTCCAAACTATGATACAGGTTTGTGCTTGCGCGTCTATCTTCTCCTGTATCCCGGGGATTGCTGTACAGTGGTAGATGTCTAACGTGGCAGTGAGTTTCATGTGAGACTCCTTTTCTTTCTGTGATTGTTATGCGTGCCAAATTATTGGAATGCTGGGGATGCTCACATGCATAGCATGGGTAAGTATATAAGTTTGTAGAACGTTCCAGTGATACGAAGACGAGGTCTGCTCGTTTATCACAATTTTTTAAATCTAAATATTTTGTCACCGAGTCATTTTGAAGACTGGAAGAATTCAGCGACGAAGGAAGGCAGAACTGTGCTTATCTTCGTTCATGTTCAGAATCGACAGGCTATAACATGACGCAGTAGCTCGCTTACAGGCCAGGAATAGCCGAGCCCCTTCGCACGCACACTTACAAAGCCCATGGGCCGTGACGCTGATCATTGGCACCGGCCCATAGAGATTAGGTCGTCAGGGAACGACTAACAGGAGCGTACCTTCTCAAAAAAGAAAAACAAAAAAACCGGAGGGTACCTTCCCCTAAAAAAAAAGGAGGGTACCTACCACTAAACAAAAAAAAAAACTACTAAACAAAAAATTGGAGGGTACCTTACCTCAAAAAAAAGGAGGTACCCCTTCGCAGCGGATCTCCAACGGTCACTCGGGAGCGCACCCTGCGACATGTGGTGCGTCCAGCCATCGCCATGTGTCGCGCACTGGACGCACCCGCGGGGAAGTTTCTTTTTGCAAGCGTTTTAGGATTTTTTTTTTGTTTTTTCTTGAGTTCTTTTGATTTTGCTTGGTTTTTTTAGGTTTTTGTTTTTTATACTTTTTTTCTTTCATTTTGTTTTCTCGCGTGAAGCACAATCTGTGAAAAATGCTCCATCGCTTATGTAGGCCCCCGTCAATTCCTTCGAGTTTCAGTCTTGCGATCGTACTCCCCAGGCGCAGTGTTTCACGCGAACATAGATGTGCTTCACGGTGAAGTACACCGTTTGAAAAAACATAGGCGTGCTTCACGTTGTTTTACGGAAAAGCACAACTGTACTTTTCGAAAAGTGAAGTACGGTTGTACTTCTTGAAAATGAACAACACAGTTCCCGAAAAAGAACAATTGTGCTTGGTGTGAAGCACATATGTCCTTCCCACATCTGTGCTTTTCGAAAAATGAAAAGCATAACTGTGATTTGTGCTTTCCACAGTTGTGTTTTTCGAAAAGTAAAAAGCACAACTGTGCTCCCCGTGAAGCACAATTGTAGTTGTGCTTCTTGATACGTCCATTTTGCATCATGTTTTGCTACTGATATTTATAATATTTTTGGTCATTACTTTACTTTATGATGCAATCCTAATACATTTAATCTCTTAATTTGCAAGATTTACATGGAGAGGGAGATTACCGGCAGCTGGAATTCTGGACCTAAAAGCTACAGCAGAGATACCTATTTTACGGAGCTCCAAATGAACTGAAACTTCACGAGGATTTTTTATTGAATATATGAAAAATACTGGAACAAAGAGATACCAGAGGGGGGCCACCTGCTACTCACAAGGCAACAGGGCGCGCCCTAATTCCTTGTGGGGCCCAAAGCTGGCCTCTGGCCCCTCCTTCTGCTATATGAAGCCATTTACCCTAGAAAAAAAATACGAGGAGGACTTTCGGGACGAAGCGCCGCCGTCTCGAGGCGGAACTTGGGCAGGAGCACTTTTGCCCTCCGGCGGAGCGATTCCGCTGGGGATACTTCCCTCCGGGAGGGGGAAATCGAAGCCATCGACATCACCAATGATCCTCTCATCGTGGGAGGACCAATCTTCATCAACATCTTCACCAACACCATCTCATCTCAAACCCTAGTTCATCTCTTGTATTCAATCTTTGTCTCAAAACCTCAGATTGGTACCTGTGGGTTGCTAGTAGTGTTGATTACATCTTGTAGTTGATGCTAGTTGGTTTATTTGGTGGAAGATTATATGTTCAGATCCTTAATGATATTCAATACTCACTGGTACAGCGAGTTGCTATACAAACGGGTTTTAACCCCTTTCCGCGACACAGTTTTAAACCGTCGCCTTGCCTGTGTGTGCGATAGGGGGGTCCTTCCCACACGACCCAGAAACCGTCGGGGATAGGTCCTCCGGTCACACACGCTGGGCAAAATGAGCTCGTGTGCGATCGGGCGAGCCATCGCATACAATTATACAGGCCCAATCGTTTCCGTTCGTATGTACATCCCACACAGTGAATCCCAGACAAACGTTTCCGTTCGTATGTACAACCCACACAGTGAATCCCAGACAAACGTTTCCGTTCGTATGTACATCCCACACAGTGAATCCCAGCCAACCGTTTCCGTTCGTATGCACATCCCACACAGTGAATCCCAGACAAATGTTTCTGTTCGTATCTACACCACACACAGTTTTCTGTATAGCCTCGTCTGTGATAGGTGTAACGATCACACACGCTCTGCCTCCGTAAACCGTTTGCGTTATTCAAGTATATCACACACGCTTTTGCTGCTAGAACCGTTTGTAAAGTTCCATGACCCATTTAGCAGATTTATTAGTTTACTATTAATAATTCCAGTATTAAGCAAAATCACATTTCATATCAAACAGCTGTTTGCCAATTTCATATCAGGCACATAAATATATTATAACATCATAGTACGGTAGGTACGTGAAAACAACACAGCACAGCATATAGCTAGTTCACCTTCATAAGCACAATATTAGAACAATATATTCATTTCCCTAATCGACTGATGCATGATCAGCCAAATTAGTCTTCTCCACCTCTGCTTTCAGTTCAGTAAGAACCTGATTTGCACTGACCAACTGGAAAAGTGCCTCCTCCTTCGCAAACACCATCTTAGCAAAGTCTAATTTAAAAAAATCTGAGCTCATTCTCCATCTTCCTCTTTTTTTCCAGTACCTTGAAATATTCTTCAGCGTTGACAACATTTTCTCTAAGCCTATCTCTATTCTCTTCCTCAAACATGCTCCAGAGCTTTGCTAGGCACATCTTCAAAGACGGTGGCCACTCTTGATCAACCCACTCCAGGTAAGAACACTTCCGTTCATTCTATAATATTTAAAACTAAATCAGTTATAGTTGTGGGAAAATGGGTTTCTAGCAACATAGAAAATCACCACATACATATTTTGAAAAACTGCAGAAACACGTTTATTATGACATATCTTCTCAAAAAGTTCAATGCGCAAATGAATTAATTGCTACTGAGACAACAACCAAATTCAGGAACATCACAAGCTATAATTAAGTTCTTAGTCAGGTACTATAATAATAAATTGACCATTTTATGAGGAAGCTAAATATAACTGCAACAGCACAGCGTAAGTGTTTTAATGCCATCAAATTAATACTAACAGGTATGTACATGCACAAATTTAATAACATAGAACTAATACCAATAAAGGCCCTCCACTGTGTAGGCCAAAACTGGTGTCAAATCAAATGTTGCTACATTTTGCACCGGTATCCTGCACTGCCGAGTCGTTGACAGAGGAAAAATTCAGGGAACTGGAGCACCTAGTTGCTCCGATGCCCAGTTCCTTCCTGCCATAAAGTATTAGTATTTTATTGCTTGCCTGCTCGGATGCGTGGAGCAAAGTTGGGTGCACAAACTGCTAAAGCGATGCCAAATAATTTTCTCAGGGCATCGCTGATGAGATGGCAACATTTTTAGATACTAGGTAGTAACTTTGACAGTGTCTTAATCACATCCATATTAACATAGCATAGTGACAGTGTCTGAATCACATCTAACAAATGATTTGTAACAATGAAAGTGGGGATAACCTTCTCTGCACATGCCAGAAACTTCCTCCCACTGTCCACAGATTCAAAAGCCACTAACTTCATGCATGGAGATTGATGGTGACAACGAGCAGGCAGATCTTCAGCTACCCCACTCCATTCCTTGCAAGTGATGGTCCTAGGGAGCTACAAGAGGAACAAATGGCTCAAATCGGTCTCCGGGTTAAAATCCTTTATTACAAATCAGAACCCTAAGCCTAGGGGGCGAGAGAGAGGAGAGAGGCATACCCGGCTGTTGACATACTCGTTCGAGGAGGAGGAACCGCTGGAGAGGTCAAAGAAGACCATGGCGTCCGCGGTCGGATGCGAGACGGCGAGAGCGAGGAAAGCAAGCGTGGAAGCGGCTATAGCTTGGGAAGGAAGGAAGGAGTAAACATGGGAAATGTGGCTCGTGGTCGGGGAGAAAAGGGGGTGGGAAGGGGGGAAAGAGTTAGATATTTCGGCGGTAGGCAAAAAATTTCGAAAGGTGGGGGGGGGGGGAACTTGGCGCAGTGTCATCGGACACCTTTCACTTTGAACATATGTGTGCATCGCAAACGTTTCTTCTGCTTTACATGCATGCGATGAGTTTGAGAACTCGAATTTTGGTGGAAATTTCCCTGGGTACAGTGCTCATCCACGTCATTGGATATTTAACATCACTTGCTAATTTGGGGGGGGGGGGATACACAAAAGAGCCTACAGCACACGGACCACACTTACTGAATCGAGCAATTTTAGTAATTAAACAGAGCCAGTTGACCTAAACATTGCTCTAACAAAAGACCAGCATTATAAACAAAGGCTAAGTACGCATAATTTAAACAAAGCCGCCGACGCGCCGCCGCCCTATGCCTCACCGGTGTAAGATGAGATGTCGATGACTTGTCCTGGCGACATGCCACCGCTGGTGGACTCCGCGTCTCCCAGGCTGAAGTCGACCGCGTCGTCGTCCTCGTCCTCGTCCTCGGCGCCGCCCTTGCTACTTGTAGCTTGCGTTGGTATTTTCCTCGAAGAGGAAGGGATGATGCAGCACAGTAGAGGTAAGTATTTGCCTCAGTTATGAAACCAAGGTTATCAATCCAGTAGGAGAATCACGCAACACCTCGTTAGCAGTACCTGCACACAAACAACAAATCCTTGCACCCAACGCAAACGAGGGGTTGTCAATCCCTCGGCGGTCAATTGCAAGATTAAATTGTATGGTGATAGATAAATAGATTAAACAAAAATACAAAATAAAATAAATAAAAGAAAAGTGCAGCAAGGTATTTTTAGGATTTTTAATATATGATTTAGATAGACCCGGGGGCCATAGTTTTCACTAGAGGCTTCTCTCAAGAAAATAGCATACGGTGGGTAGAAAAATTACTGTTGGGCAATTGATAGAAAAGCAAATAATCATGACGATATCCAAGGCAATGATCATGTATATAGGCAGGAGTCGGTCTACTTGTCTCGGACGTGATGCCCAATGAATAACGAGGACAGTAGCAATTTATTCTTGTAGACTCGTGTTGGGCCTCCAAGCGCAGAGTTTTGTAGGACAGTAGCAATTTTCCCTCAAGTGGATGACCTAAGGTTTATCAATCCGTGGGAGGCGTAGGTTGAAGATGGTATCTCTCAAACAACCCTGCAACCAAATACAAGAAATCTCTTGTGTCCCCAACACACCCAATACAATGGTAAATTGTATAGGTGCACTAGTTCGGCGAAGAGATGGTGATAAAAGTGTAGGATGGATAGTAGATATAGGTTTTTGTAATCTGAAAATATAAAAACAGCAAGGTAGCAAGTAACAAAAGTGAGCACAAACGGTATTGCAATGCTTAAAAACAAGGCCTAGGGTTCATACTTTCACTAGTGCAATCTCTCAACAATGCTAGCATAATTGGATCATATAATCATCCCTCAACGTGCGACAAAGAATCACTCCCAAGTTCCTATTAGCGGAGAACATAAGATAGAAATTGTTTGTAGGGTATGAAACCACCTCAAAGTTATCCTTTCCGATCGATCTATTGAGCTATTCCTATAAGTGTCACAAATAGCCTTAGAGTTCGTACTAAAATAACACCATATGATACACATCAACCAACCCTAATGTCACCTAGATACTCCAATGTCACCACAAGTATCCGTGAGTTGATTATACGATATGCATCAAACAACTTCATAATCGTAATATTCAATCCACACAAAGAACTCCAAGGAGCACCCCAAAGTTTCTATCGGAGAAAAGATAATGAAAACGTGCATCAACCCCTATGCATAGATTACCCCAATGTCACCACGGGAATCCGCAAGTTGAGTGCCAAAACATATATCAAGTGAATCAATATAATACCCCATTGTCACCACGGGTATTCATATGCAAGACATACATCAAGTGTTCTCAAATCTGAAATATTCAATCCGAAAATAACGAAGCCTCAAAGGGAAAAGATTCGATTCATCACAACAAGGATAGAGAGGGAAGAAACACCATATGATCCAACTATATTAACAAAGCTCGCGATACATCAAGATCGTGCCAAATCAAGAACGCGCGAGAGAGATAAAACACATAGCTACTGGTACAAACCCTCAGCCCCGAGGGCGAACTACTCCCTCCTCGTCATGGAGACCGCCGAGATGATGAAGATGGCCTCCGGTGATGATTCCCCCCTCCGGCAGGGTGCCGGAAAAGGGCTGTAGATTAGATCGTGGAGGTACAGAGGCCTGCGGTGGCGTAAAAACTCATCTAGGTTAACTTTCGGGGGTTTCGGAATATATGTGATTTTTTGGAGTTGGAATCACGCGAAGAAGGGCCACAGGGGGCCCACGAGGCACCAGGGCGCGCCTGGGGGGGAGGGGGTGGCGCGCCCTGGTGGCTCGTGGGGCCCCTGTGGGTCTTCTGACCACCTCCCGAAGCTTCTAGTGTCTCTTATGTTCCAGAAAAAACCGTCAACAAGTTTCGCTGCATTTGGTCTTCATTTGATATGGATTTTCTGGAAAACCAAAAACAAGCAGAAAACAGCAACTGGCACTGGGCACTAGGTCAATATGTTAGTCCATGAAAATCATATAAAATCCATATAAAAGTGCACCAAAATCATACAAAACTATAATAAACATGGCATGAATACTTCATAAATTATAGATACGTTGGAGACGTATCAGCATCCCCAAACTTAATTCCTACTCGTCCTCGAGTAGGTAAATGATAAAAGAAATAATTTATGAAGTGTGAATGCTAGCATAGTGCATAAGTTTGATCAATGATAATTTCAATCACTTTTTCTAGCATCAATATATATCATAATCAGTAGCTCATCTCATAAAACTTCTCATGATCAAGTAGCAAGCTATTCACATGTTTAAAGTATAGGCCATAAACTTTCTTGAAAACTAACAAACTATGTTCTCAGTCATCAAACAATTGCAATTCATCTTATTTTCAGGAAGGGTCTATGTAAGAGCTTTGACCTAGCAAATTCCACATACTCAACCATCATTTAGTCTTCCATGATTGCTGACACTCAAAGCATATTTTTAGAACAAACCGTTTCAGTCAAACACATAGGAAGATAGGGGCTTAATGTTTCACCTCCCAACTTATTTATCTCAGGGATAATGTCAACAATAATAACTCATGATCATCTATATTCAACTGGATATATGTGCCTGGATCTTTCCCTACCACATAATGCTTGCCAACTAAAGAATAAATAGAGCGGAATAGGGATGAACATTAATGACTCTTGTATAAAAGTAAATACAGAAAAGTAAATACAGAAAAGTAAAAGATGGGCCCTTCACAGAGGGAAGCAGAGGTTGTCATGCACTTTTTTGTTGTTGGATGCACAAACCCTTAATGCAAAGCAATGTCACGTTATATTGCCCCTTGTGATAGCAACCTTTATTATGCAGTCCGTCACTTTTATTTCTTTACCATCACAAGTTCGTACAATGCTTATTTTCCCTTGAAATAAAAGATCATACATATTTTAGGAGCAATTTTTATTGCTTTTTGCACCGATGACAACTTACTTGAAGGATCTTATTCAATCCATAGGTAGATATAGTGGACTCTCATGGCAAGAAACTGGGTTTAAGGGTTTTTGGATGCACGAGTAGTATCTCTACTTAGTACGAATTTTTGGCTAGCAAAATATCCTAAGCAAGCACCACATGTTAGAGGATCCATGACAATATAACTTCTATGTGAATATAAACAAACATAACTCATTACGTTGTCTTCCTTGTCCAACGTCAACTACTTGATCAAGCTTGAAAATAATTAATGGGGGCTCACAATCATAGAAGATGTCCAAGATAGTATATTTATATGTGAAATTTCTCTTCCTTCAAAATTCTTTCTTGAACTGTTCAAGTGACCAATGCTATGTTTGTTAACTTTCAATAAATTTTACCACTTATACTTCTTGTATGTGAAGTCACTACTCCCCATGGGACAAGCATATGAAGCATATAAATTTCAACTTTATGATATTCAATTCATTTCAACAATTTACTCATAGGATATAAGTGAAGAACAAGAGTAAATGACAAACTACTCCAAAAAGATATAAGTGAAGACCAAATGAGTAGTTAAGTAAATAGGTAGCTATGTGAGGACTCTCTCTCATTTAAAAATTTCAGATCTTAAGTATTTTATTCAAACAGCAAAGAAAACAAAATAAAATGACATTCCACAGATAGCACATATCATGTGAAGAAGCAAAAAGTTAGGCTCAACCAAAACTGACCGATATTTGTTGATGAAGAATGGTGGGATGCCTACCGGGGCATCCCCAAGCTTAGATGCTTGAGACTTCTTGAGATATTAATTTGGGATGCCATGGGCATCCCCAAGCTTGAGCTCTTGTGTCTCCTTAATTCCTCTCATATCATGGCTTCCCTAAATCTTAAAAACTTCATCCACACAAAACTCATCAAGAACTCGTGAGATAAGTTAGTATAAATCAACTCAGAACCTTAACATTCTCTACTGTAGAAAATCACAAAAATTATAATTAAACATTTCATACTAAATGCCTCTTCATATTTAATACTCCTATCCTCAAATAGAAACATTAAACACGCAAACATATGCAAACAATGCAACTATAACAGCAATCTGCCAAAACAGAACAGTCTGTAAAGGGTGAATAAGAATCCATACTTTCCGAACTCCAAAAATTCTGAAAAATTACCACGTGACAGAGAGCTCATGCATGCTTACCGTGTAAAAATTTCAGATTTTTATCAGGTTCTGACTATTCAGGAATATTCTGGACATAACAGAAAACTTTCTGTTTTCAAACAGCAACACATGAACTTGCAAACTGAGCATGGTAAAGGCTATATTATTGAACCAAAAGATACAAAACATGATTATTGATAACAGCAAGCAAATCTCAACAAAATAAAATGACGATCCAAGCAAAACTCATATTATGTGACGAATAAAAATATAGCTCCGGGTGAGGTTACCGATAGTGTTGAAGTGAAAGAGGGGATGCCTTCTGGGGCATCTCCAAGCTTAGTTGCTTGGGTATTCCTTGAATATTACCTTGGGGTGCCTTGGGCATCCCCAAGATTAGGGTCTTGCCACTCCTTATTCTCCTCATATCGATATCTCCCCCAAAACTTGAAAACTTCAATCACACAAAACTTAACGGAACTTCGGAGATAGGTTAGTATGATAAAAATAAATCATCCACTTAGGTACTGTCAAGACAAGATTCATAATTCTTATCACATAATTCCTACTGTATTCTATCATTTACACAATTTATATTACTCAATATAAGCTATGGAAACACTAAAACAAGCAAACTATGCACTGAAAACAGAATCTTTCAAAAACAGAATAGCGTGTAGTAAGCGATTTACAAACCATACTTCTGTACTTCCAAAAATTCTGAAAAATTAGGAAAACGTAAAAAATTTGTAACCCAATACTGTGTAAAAATTTCAGAATTTGTTCATGCTCCAGTACAGAATATAAATTCCAGCACTGGACGCAAAAGTTTCTGTTTTTGCACAGAATCAAATCAACAAGCATCCACACTATCCCAAAGGCTTTATTTGGCACATTATTGAAAGAAAACATATAAAACATGATTACTACAGTAGATTAATAATGTGGACACACAAAAACAGTAGGTATAAGTATTGGGTTGTCTCCCAACAAGCGCTTTTCTTTAATGCCTTTTAGCTAGGCATGATGATTTCAATGATGCTCACATAAGAAGTGAAGAATTGAAACACAATGAGAGCATATGACTAGCACATTTAAGCCTAACCCACTTCCTATGCATAGGGATTTTTTGAGCAAATAGTTTATGGGAGCAAGAATCAACTAGCATAGGAAGGCAAAACAAGCATAACTTCAAAACTTTCAACACATAGAGAGGAAACTTGATATTATTGAGATATGTAGAAGCATGTATTCCTCTCTCAAAATAATTTTCAGTAGCATCATGAAGAAATTCAACAATATATCCATCACACAAAGTGTTCCTTTCATGATCCACAAGCATAGAATTTTTACTACTCTCCACATAAGCAATTTTCTTCTTATTCATAATAGTGGGAGCAAACTCAACAAAATAACTATCATGAGATACTTGATTGGCATAATCCAATGGGAAATTAAAATCATGATGACAAGTTTCATAGTTATCATTATTCTTTATAGCATACATGTCATCACAATAATCATCATAGATAGCAACTTTTTTGTCATAATCAATTGAAACCTCTTCCAAAATAGTGGATTCATCATTAAATAAAGTCATGACCTCTCCAAATCCATTTTTATAATTATAATCATCATAAATAGGAGGCATGTAATCTTCATAATAAATTTGCTCATCAAAATTTGGGGGACTAAAAATATCATCTTCATCGAACATAGCATCCCCAAGCTTATGGCTTTGCATATCATTAGCATCATGGATACTCACAGAGTTCATACTAACAACATTGCAATCATGCTCATCATTCAAAGATTTTATGCCAAACATTTTATTGAATTCTTCTTCTATCAATTTAGCGCAATTTTCCGCTCCATCATTTTCAAGAAAGACATGATATAGACGAATAATATGAGGCAACCTCAATTCCATATTTTTTTATAGTTTTATTTTATAAACCAAACTAGTGATAAAACAAGAAACTAAAAGATTCGATTGCAAGATCTAAAGATATACCTTCAAGCACTCACCTCCCCAGCAACGGCGCTAGAAAAGAGCTTGATGTCTACTACACAACTTATTCTTGTAGACTCGTGTTGGGCCTCCAAGCGCAGAGTTTTGTAGGACAGTAGCAATTTCCCCTCAAGTGGATGACCTAAGGTTTATCAATCCGTAGGAGGCGTAGATTGAAGATGGTATCTCTCAAATACAAGAAATCTCTTGTGTCCCCAACACACCCAATACAATGGTAAATTGTATAGGTGCACTAGTTGGGCGAAGAGATGGTGATAAAAGTGTAGTATGGATAGTAGATATAGGTTTTTGTAATCTGAAAATATAAAAACAGCAAGGTAGCAAGTAACAAAAGTGAGCACAAATGGTATTGCAATGCTTAAAAACAAGGCCTAGGGTTCATACTTTCACTAGTGCAATCTCTCAACAATGCTAGCATAATTGGATCATATAATCATCCCTCAACGTGCGACAAAGAATCACTCCCAAGTTCCTATTAGCGGAGAACATAAGATAGAAATTGTTTGTAGGGTATGAAACCACCTCAAAGTTATCCTTTCCGATCGATCTATTGAGCTATTCCTATAAGTGTCACAAATAGCCTTAGAGTTCGTACTAAAATAACACCATATGATACACATCAACCAACCCTAATGTCACCTAGATACTCCAATGTCACCACAAGTATCCGTGAGTTGATTATACGATATGCATCAAACAACTTCATAATCGTAATATTCAATCCACACAAAGAACTCCAAGGAGTACCCCAAAGTTTCTATCGGAGAAAAGATAATGAAAACGTGCATCAACCCCTATGCATAGATTACCCCAATGTCACCACGGGAATCCGCAAGTTGAGTGCCAAACATATATCAAGTGAATCAATATAATACCCCATTGTCACCACGGGTATTCATATGCAAGACATACATCAAGTGTTCTCAAATCTGAAATATTCAATCCGACAATAACGAAACCTCAAAGGGAAAAGATTCAATTCATCACAACAAGGATAGAGAGGGAAGAAACACCATATGATCCAACTATATTAACAAAGCTCGCGATACATCAAGATCGTGCCAAATCAAGAACGCGCGAGAGAGATAAAACACATAGCTACTGGTACAAACCCTCAGCCCCGAGGGTGAACTACTCCCTCCTTGTCATGGAGACCGCCGAGATGATGAAGATGGCCTCCGGTGATGATTCCCCCCTCCGGCAGGGTGCCGGAAAAGGGCTGTAGATTAGATCGTGGAGGTACAGAGGCTTGCGGCGGCGTAAAAACTCATCTAGGTTAACTTTTGGGGGTTTCGGAATATATATGATTTTTTGGAGTTGGAATCACGCGAAGAAGGGCCACAGGGGGCCCACGAGGCACCAGGGCGCGCCTGGGGGGGGGGGGGGGGGTGGCGCGCCCTGGTGGCTCGTGGGGCCCCTGTGGGTCTTCTGGCCACCTCCCGAAGCTTCTAGTGTCTCTTATGTTCCAGAAAAAATCGTCAACAAGTTTCGCTGCATTTGGTCTTCATTTGATATGGATTTTCTGGAAAACCAAAAACAAGCAGAAAACAACAACTGGCACTGGGCACTAGGTCAATATGTTAGTCCATGAAAATCATATAAAAGTGCACCAAAATCATACAAAACTATAATAAACATGGCATGAATACTTCATAAATTATAGATACGTTGGAGACGTATCAATATGTATGTTGTTGCTTCCTTTAGTGGTGTCATGTGAACGTTGAATACATGACACATCACCATACTTGGGCCTAAGGGAAGGCATTGTGGAGTAATAAGTAGATGATGGGTTGCTAGAGTGACAGAAGCTTAAACCCTAGTTTATGCGTTATTCCGTAAGGGGCTGATTTGGATCCATATGTTTCGTGCTATGGTTAGATTTATCTTAATTCTTCTTTCGTAGTTACGGATGCTTGCGAGAGGGGGTAATCATAAGTGGGACACTTTTTCAAGTAAGGACAACGCCCTAGCATCGGTCCACCCACATATCAAATTATCATTGTAGCGAACGCGAATCAAATAAACATGATGAAAGTGACTAGACGATAATTCCCATGTGTCCTCGAGAACGCTTTGCTTTATATAAGAGACCGTTCCAGCTTGTCCTTTGCTATAAAAAGGATTGGGCCACCTTGCTGCACTCTTGTTACAATTGTTATTTATTACTTGTTACGAATTATCTTGCTATAAAACTATCTGTTACCGCTACTTTCAGTACTTGCAGAGAATACCTTGCTGAAAACCGCTTATCATTTCCTTCTGCTCCTCGTTGGGTTCGACACTCTTACTTATCAAAAGGACTATGATTGATCCCCTATACTTGTGGGTCATCAAGACTCTTTTTTGGCGCCGTTGCCGGGGAGTGAAGCGCCTTTGGTAAGGAAACATTTTTATTACGTGCTGAAATTTACTGTCACTTGTCACTATGGAAAATAATCCTTTGAGGGATTTGTTCGGGGCATCTTCACCTCGACCGGAAGAAATAAGAGTTGCCCCTCAACCTACTGAACCTACTGAAAATATTTATTATGAAATTCCTTTGGGTATGTTGGAGAAACTGCTTGCTAATCCTTATGCAGGAGATGGAACAATACATCCTGATATGCACCTGATCTTTGTGGATGAAATTTGTGGATTGTTTAAGCTTGCAGGTTCATTTGAGGATGGATTTAATAAGAAGGTATTCCCTTTATCTTTGGAGGGAAAGGCATTGACATGGTATAGGCTATTGGATGATACTGGAACATGGGATTGAAACCGGTTGAAGCTGGAATTTCACCAGAAATTTTATCCTATGCATTTGGTTCATCGTGATCGGAATTATATATATAATTTTTGTCCTCGTGAAGGAGAAAGTACCGCTCAAGCTTGGGGGAGGCTTAAGTACATGATGCACACATGCCCCAATCATGAGTTCTCAAGAGAAATTATTATGCAGAACTTTTATGCTCGACTTTCTCATAATGATCAATCCATGCTCGATACTTCTTCTACTGGTTCCTTTATGAAGAGAACTATTGAATTCAAATGGGATCTTCTTGAAAGAATTAAACGCAACTCTGAAGATTGGGAAATCGACAAAGGTAAAAAGTCAGGTATAAAACTTGAGTTTGATTGTGTTAAATCTTTTGTGGAAGCCGATGCTTTTCATAAGTTTAGTATTAAATATGGACTTGACTTTGAGATAGTAGCTACTTTTTTTTTGACCAGTAGTAACTACTTTTTGTGAATCCTTTGCTGCTCATGTTGATCTCCCTAAGGAGAAATGGTTTAAATTTCACTCACCTATTGAAGTAAAGGAAGAACCTATTATTGCTAAAGAGGAAACAATCATTTATAATGTTGATCCAGTTGTGCCTACTGCTTATATCGAGAAACCTCCTTTCCCTGTTAGGATTAAGGAACATGCTAAAGCTTCAACTGTGGTTAATAAGAGTAATATTAGACCAATTAAACCCTCTAAACAAACTAGAGTGGAACCTAATGTTGCAATGATTAAAGATCTTTTGGTTGATAATATTGATGGACATGTAACATATTTCTATGATGAAGCAACTACAATTGCTAAGCCAGAAACCAAGGATAAAAATAAACTTGTAATTGGCATGCCTGTTGTTTCTGTTAAAATTGGAGATCATTGCTATCATGGTTTATGTGATATTGGTGCTAGTGTGTGTGCTTGATGACCCACAAGTATACGGGATCAATCGTAGTCCTTTCGATAAGTAAGAGGGTCGAACCCAATGAGGAGCAGAAGGAAATTATAAGCGGTTTTCAGCAAGGTGTTTTCTGCAAGCACTGAAAGTAGCGGCAACTGCTAGTTTTGTAGCAAGATAATTCGTAATGAGTAACAAGTAACAATAGTAACAATAGTGCAGCAAGGTGGCCCAATCCTTTTTATAGCAAAGGACAAGCCGAAACGGTCTCTTATATAAAGCAAAGCATTCTCGAGGACACATGGGTGATACGTCTCCAACATATCTATAATTTTTGATTGTTCCATGCTATTATATTATCAATCTTGGATATTTTATATACCTTTACAAGCAATTATATATCATTTTTTGGGACTAACCTATTAACTTAGTGCCCAGTGCCAGTTGCTGTTTTTTTGCCTCTTTTTGGTTTTCCAGAATATCAATACCAAACGAAGTCCAAATGCCACGAAACTTTTTGGAGATTTTTTTCTGGACATAAGAGACACTAGAAGCTTCGGGAGGAGACGAGAAGATGAAGCAGTGGCCCACGAGGCACCACGGCGCGCCCAGGGGGGCGCCCTGGTGGCTCGTGGGGCCCACAAGGCTCCGTTTGACCTAACTCCACCTCTATAAATTCTCTAAAACCGGGAAACCAACAGAGGAGTCCACGAAATACTTTTTCCGCTGCCGCAAGTTCCTGTTCTCGAGAGATCCCATCTGGAGGCCTTTTCCGGCACTCCACCGGAGGGGGATTCGATCACGGAGGGGCTCTACATCAACCTTGCTGCCCTTCCGATGATGCGTGAGTAGTTTACTACAGCCCTTCGGGTCCATAGTTAGTAGCTAGATGGCTTCTTCTCTCTTTTTGATCTTCAATACAATGTTCTCCTCGATGTTCTTGGAGTTCTATCCGATGTAATCGCTTTTTGCGGTGTGTTTGTTGGGATCCGATGAATTGTGAGTTTATGATCAGATTATCCATGAATATTATTTGAGTCTTCTCTGAACTCTTTTATGCATGAATATTATACCTTTGTATTTCTCTCCGATCTATTGATTTGGTTTGGCCAACTAAATTAATTTATCTTGCAATGGGAGAGGTGCTTTGTAATGGGTTCGATCTTGCGGTGCTCAATCCCAGTGACAGAAAGGGACATGGCACGTATGTATCATTACTATTAAGGGTAAAAAGATGGGGTTTATACATACGTGAGTTTACTTTGTCTACATCATGTCATCTTGCTTAAGGCGTTACTCCGTTCTTTATGAACTTAATACTCTAGATGCATGGTGGATAGCGGTCGATGTGTGGAGTAATAGTAGTAGATGCAGAATCATTTCGGTCTACTTGTCTCGGATGTGATGCCTATATACATGATCATTGCCTTGGATATCGTCATGATTACTTGCTTTTCTATCAATTGCCTAACAGTAATTTGTTTACCCACCGTATGCTATTTTCAAGAGAGAAGCCTCTAGTGAAAACTATGGCCCCCGGGTCTACTTTATTCATATACTAAAAATCCTAAAAATACCTTGCTGCACTTTTACTTTATTTATTTTATTTTGTATTTTTGTTTAATCTATCTATCACCATACAATTTAATCTTGCAATTAACCGCCAAGGGATTGACACACCCTTGTTCGCGTTGGGTGAGAGGATTTGTTGTTTTGTGTGCAGGTGCTGTTAACGAGGTGTTGCGTGATTCTCCTACTGGATTGATAACCTTGGTTTCATAACTAAGGGAAATACTAATCTCTACTGTACTGCATCATCCCCTCCTCTTCGGGGAAATCCCAACGCAGCTCACAAGTAGCAGGAAGAATTTCTGGCGCCGTTGCCGGGGAGACATCATCAACACCTATCAAGTACCTACGCATAAAACTTTCATCTCCTTGCATTTATTTTATTTGCCTTTGCCTCTCTTTTTCATCTCCCCCACTTCTATTTTTTTTTACAAAAATACAAAAATATTTTCCGTTTGCCTTTTTCTTGTTTGCTTCTTTGCTTGCTTGTTATCTTCTTTGCGTAGCCACGATGTCTCAAAAAATTACAAAATTGTGTGATTTTTCCAATACTAATAATAATGATTTTATTAGTACTCCGATTGCTCCTCCCACCGCTAGTGCGGATACTTGTGATATTAATGCCGCTTTATTAAATCTTGTCATGAAAGAACAATTTTCTGGTAGTCCTAATGAAGATGCTGCATCCCATCTGAACACTTTTGTAGAATTATGTGATATGCAAAAGAAAAAAGATGTGGATAATGATATTGTGAAATTAAAATTATTCCCATTCTCATTGCGGGATCGTGCAAAAATTTGGTTTCCATCTTTACCACGAAATAGTATCGATTCTTGGGATAGTTGTAAAGATGCTTTTATTACCAAGTATTTTCCTCCCGCGAAAATTATTTCCCTTAGAAATAAAATTATGAATTTCAAGCAACTTGATCATGAACATGTTGCCCAATCTTGGGAAAGGATGAAATTAATGATAAGAAATTGCCCTACTCATGGTTTAAATTTGTGGATGATCATACAAAAAATTTATGCGGGATTAAATTTTGTTTCTAGAAATCTTTTAGATTCCGTCGTGGGTGGTACTTTTATGGAGAATACATTGGGAGAAGCTACTAAATTGCTTGATAATATTATGGAAAATTATTCACAATGGCATACTGAAAGAGTTCCTACTAGTAAAAAAGTGAATTCTGTTGAAGAAATTAGTACTTTGAGTGATAAAGTTGATGCGCTTATGAAATTGGTTGATAGCAAAAATACTACTATTTATCCTAATGATGTGCCTTTGTCCACCTTGATTGAGCAAAATAATGATCCCGTAGATGTGAATTTTGTCTCGCGAAACAATTTTAATAGTAATGCTTATAGAGGCAATTTTAATCCTAGGCCGTTTCCTGGAAATTCCTCTAATAATTATGGAAATTCCTATGGTAATCCTTATAATAATAATAATAGGATGCCCTCTTATCTTGAAAGTAATATTAAAGAATTTATTAATGCTCAAAAAAATTTCAACACTATGATAGAAGAAAATTTGAGTAAACTTGATGATATGTCTAGGAGCATTGATAGAATTATTCATGATGTGGAAAATCTTAAGACTAAAATTTTGCCAACCAAAATTGATATTAATGAATCAATTAAAGCTTTATATGTCTCCATGGATGAGAGTAAGAAAAGAACCGCTATTCTAAAAGCTAAACGAGAATTTTTAGAAAAAGCGATTCCTCCCGGTTTTTATCGTAGTAATGATGAGGATATTAAAATGATTGGTGTTTCATCTATTGATTCCTTGTTTAGCAATATAAAACTTGATGAAAAGGGGACTGAAGAAGAGTCAACTTTAGTTAGAAGGCGTTCCCATAATTCGGAGGGTGAAAATCTTGATGAAATTTTTGATAAAAGTGGGTCTGGAGAGGTAAAAACTTTAACTAGTGATGTGCCCACTCTCTTGGATTACAAAGACTTTAGTTATGATAGTTGTTCTTTGATTGAGTGTATTTCTTTGTTACAATCCATGCTAAATTCACCCAATGCCTATGAACAAAATAAGGCTTTTACTAAACACATCGTAGAAGCGATGATGAAAGCGTTAGAAGAAAAACTAGAACTAGAAATTTCAATTCCTAGAAAATTATATGATGAATGGGAACCCACCATTAAATTTAAAATAAAAAATTATAAGTGCAATGCTTTATGTGATTTGGGTGCTAGCGTTTTCACAATTCCAAAATCTCTATGTGATGTGCTAGGTTTTACCAATATAGATGAATGTTCCCTTAATTTGCATCTTGCGGATTCCACTATTAAAAAGCCATTGGGAAGAATAAATGATGTTCTTATTCTTGCAAATAGAAATTATGTGCCCATGGATTTTATTGTACTTGCCATTGAATGCAATCCTTCTTGCCCCATAATACTTGGTAGGCCTTTTCTTCGGACTATTGGTGCTATTATTGATATGAAAGAAGGTAATATAAGATTTCAATTTCCACTAAAGAAAGGTATGGAACACTTCCCTAGGAAAAGAATTAAAGCACCCTATGAATCCATTATGAGGGCCACTTATGGAATCAACTTGAAAGATGACAATACTTGAAACTATGCATTATGCCTAGCTAGGGGCATAAAACAATAGCGCTTGTTGGGAGGCAACCCAATGAATAAAATAAATTTATGCTTTTTATTTATGTTATTGTGTGTTTACACAATTATGCTACTGTTATTATTGTGTTTTTATGTTTTAATTAGTGTTTGTGCCAAGTAATGCCTTTGGGATGATTTGGAAGATAATATAATTGATGCTGTTTGGAAAACAGAAAGTTTTGCGTCCAGTGCTGGAATTGTACTTCTGTACTGGAGCTTCAGAAAAATCTGACATTTTAACACAGTATTGGTATATGAATTTCCCACGTTTTCCTAATTTTTCAGAATTTTTGGAGTTACAGAAGTATGGCTTTTAAATAGATCTCTACAGACTGTTCTGTTTTTGACAGATTCTGTTTTTGATGCACTGCTTGCTTGTTTTGATGAAACTATGGATTGTATCGGGGGGGTATAAGCCATGGAGAAGTTAGAATACAGTAGGTATAATGCAAAAATAAAATATTAATGGGTTTTCAACAGTACTTAAAGTAGTGATTTGTTTTGTTATACTAACGGATCTCACGAAGGTTTTGTTGAGTTTTGTGTGATTGAAGTTTTCAAGTTTTGGGTAAGATAACGATGGATGAAGGAATAAGGAGAGGCAAGAGCCTAAGCTTGGGGATTCCCAAGGCACCCCAAGGTAATATTCAAGGAAGACTCAAGCGTCTAAGCTTGGGGATGCCCCGGAAGGCATCCCCTCTTTCTTCTACCAACTATCGGTAATTTTACTTGGAGCTATATTTTTATTCGTCACATGATATGTGTTTTGCTTGGAGCATCGTGTATTATATGAGTCTTTGCTTTGTTTGCTTTTTAGTTTGTCACAATCATCCTTGCTGGACACACCTATTTGAGAGAGCCACACGTTTATCATGATTTATTAGAATACTCTATGTGCTTCACTTAAATTTTTTGAGCTAGGCAGTTGCTCTAGTGCTTCACTTAAATCTTTTTGAGCACGGTGGTGGCTATATTCTGAAGAAATATTTGAACTCTCATGCTTCACTTATATTATTTTGAGAGTTGAAAAGATTAAAATTTTGAAGAAATATTTGTGCTCTCATGCTTCACTTATATCTTTTTGAGAGTTGATAATAGTAATGGTAATTTGCACAAGATATGAATTTGGTCCCAAAGTGATGAATATTCAAGGGGGATATAATAAAAACTTTCATATAGATCATTGGATATGATAAGTGTGATTCCTTGCAATAGTTTTGCGATATGGAGATGATAATATGTGGGTCATATTAGTGAGTAATTGTGATTTAGTAAGAATATTGGTGTTAAGGTTTGTGATTCCCTATGCATGCACGTAAAGTCAATAGTTATGCAACGAAATTACATCCTACTTATGGTGCATTATTCGGTGTTAGTTATGTTCAATGCATGTTTATGACCGTTTTCACTTTTTGGTTGGTCGCTTCTCAATCTATTTGCTAGCCTTCATTTGTACTAAGTGGGAATGCTGCTTGTGCATCCAACTCCTTAAACCTAAAGTTGTGCCAAATGAGTCCACCATACCTACCTATATGCGGTATTTCCATGCCGTTCCAAGTAAATTTGCATGTGCCAACTCTAATTTTTCAAAAATAATTTTTCGTTTTGTGTGCTCGTACCGCTCATGAAGCGGCAGGGGGTGGCCAATATTTTCCATGCTAGGTGTGTTATTCTCACGATGAGTGTTTATTCACTTGTCATTGCACAAGAGAGTGGCAGGTAATAGGGTTGCCCAGTCCCACAATGAATCAAAAATTAATAACAACAAAATTCCTTGGAAAGTGTTGGTATGGAGGGCACCCGTGGATACGGCTAGCCATGGATTGTGAAAGAATGGTGGAAAGGAAATAAAGTTTACCTTCTGTTTGGGAACCGCCTATAATGTGTCTAGCATGGAAGATATTGGGAATTCTCGGTCGTTTTCGTTGACAGAAAAAGCATGCCTCTCAAAATAATTTTATCTCTCTAATTTAAGCCTTGAGCTCTGGCACATTTGCAAATCTTTGCTTCCCTCTGCGAAGGGCCTATCTATTTACTTTTATGCAATTTTTATTTTTATTTTGAGTCTCCATCTTCTCTTACAAGGCACCAACTAGAGAGCACTATTGTCATACTTGTGCATTGTGTGTAGCTAATATTGAGTGTGTTTCATGAATGGATCAATGATTGAGCATAATGGGCTAGGGATAACTTTCTTTAGCGTTGATATTTTGAAAAGCATGGTTGCTTGTTAGTATGCTTGAGTATTTAGGTCTTCATGTCAAACTATAGACTATTGCTTTGAATCATTCAAGTCCAAATGTCCATGCTACAAAAGAAAAGAGTATATGATGAATATGATAGGTAGCATTCCACATCAAAAATTCTATTTTTATCATTTACCTACTCGAGGATGAGCAGGAATTAAGCTTGGGAATGCTTGATACGTCTCCAACGTATCTATAATTTTTGATTGTTACATGCTATTATATTATCAATCTTGGATGTTTTATATACCTTTACAAGCAATTATATATCATTTTTTGGGACTAACCTATTAACTTAGTGCCCATTGCCAGTTGCTGTTTTTTGCCTGTTTTTGGTTTTTCCAGAATATCAGTACCAAACGAAGTCCAAATGCCACGAAACTTTTTGGAGATTTTTTTTCTAGACATAAGAGACACTAGAAGCTTCGGGAGGAGACGAGAAGATGAAGCAGTGGCCCACGAGGCACCACAGCGTGCCCCAGGGGGGCATGCCCTAGTGGCTCGTGGGGCCCACAAGGCTCCGTTTGACCTAACTCCACCTCTATAAATTCTCTAAAATCGGGAAACCAACAGAGGAGTCCACGAAATACTTTTTTCGCTGCCGCAAGTTCCTGTTCTTGAGAGATCCCATCTGGAGGCCTTTTCCGGCACTCCGCCGGAGGGGGATTCGATCACGGAGGGGCTCTACATCAACCTTGCTGCCCTTCCGATGATGCGTGAGTAGTTTACCTTAGACCTTCGGGTCCATAGTTAGTAGCTAGATGGCTTCTTCTCTCTTTTTGATCTTCAATACAATGTTCTCCTCGATGTTCTTGGAGTTCTATCCGATGTAATCACTTTTTGCGGTGTGTTTGTTGGGATCCGATGAATTGTGAGTTTATGATCAGATTATCCATGAATATTATTTGAGTCTTCTCTGAACTCTTTTATGCATGAATATTATACCTTTGTATTTCTCTCCGATCTATTGATTTGGTTTGGCCAACTAAATTAATTTATCTTGCAATGGGAGAGGTGCTTTGTAATGGGTTCGATCTTGCGGTGCTCAATCCCAGTGACAGAAAGGGACATGACACGTATATATCATTGCTATTAAGGGTAAAAAGATGGGTTTTATTCATACATGAGTTTACTTTGTCTACATCATATCATCTTGCTTAAGGCGTTACTCCGTTCTTTATGAACTTAATACTCTAGATGCATGGTGGATAGCGGTCGATGTGTGGAGTAATAGTAGTAGATGCAGAATCATTTCGGTCTACTTGTCTCGGATGTGATGCCTATATACATGATCATTGCCTTGGATATTGTCATGATTACTTGCTTTTCTATCAATTGCCTAACAGTAATTTGTTTACCCACCGTATGCTATTTTCAAGAGAGAAGCCTCTAGTGAAAACTATGGCCCCCGGGTCTACTTTATTCATAAACTAAAAATCCTAAAAATACCTTGCTGCACTTTTACTTTATTTATTTTATTTTGTATTTTTGTTTAATCTATCTATCTATCTATCTATCACCATACAATTTAATCTTGCAATTAACCGCCAAGGGATTGACACACCCTTGTTCGCGTTGGGTGAGAGGATTTGTTGTTTTGTGTGCAGGTGCTGTTAACGAGGTGTTGCGTGATTCTCCTACTGGATTGATAACCTTGGTTTCATAACTGAGGGAAATACTTATCTCTACTATACTACATCATCCCCTCCTCTTCGGGGAAATCCCAACGCAGCTCACAAGTAGCAATGGGAATTATCGTCTAGTCACTTTCATCATGTTTATTTGATTCGTGTTCGCTACTTTGATAATTTGATATATGGGTGGACCGGTGCTAGGGTGTTGTTCTTACTTGAACACGCAACCCTCTTATGATTACCCCCTCTCGCTAGCATCCGCAACTATGAAAGAAGAATTAAGATAAATCTAACCATAGCATGAAACATATGGATCCAAATCAGCCCCTTACAGAATAACGCATAAACTAGGGTTTTAAGCTTCTGTCACTTTAGCAACCCATCATCTACTTATTACTCCACAATGCCTTCCCTTAGGCCCAAAGTATGGTGAAGTGTCATGTAGTCGACGTTCACATGATACCACTAAAGGAAGTAACAACATACATATCATCAAAATATCGAACGAATACCAAATTAACATGATTACTTATAACAAGACTTCTTCCATGTCCTCAAGAACAAACATAACTACTCACAAATCATATTCATGTTCAAGATCAGAGGAGTATTGAATATCATTAAGGATCTGAACATATAATCTTCCACCAAATAAACCAACTAGCATCAACTACAAGATGTAATCAACACTACTAGCAAACCACAGGTACCAATCTGAGGTTTTGAGACAAAGATTGAATACAAGTGTGACATCCCCATGTATTAAGCATAGTGACCACCTCTTAATCATGCCAAGTCATCATTAATTACAATGCTTGATCACATTAGAATCATATCCCATTTCAAATTCCAATTCAAAATGAAATTCAAATTGCAAGTGAAAATAATAGTTGTTCCAATTTGGAAACTAAAATGTTCATAATATTGCAAAAATTCTCAAAGCAATTATAAAAATGAAATCAACATTAATTGAAATATTTAAGTGACTCTAACATCCTAAAACAGTGTGAAACAGCAATATTTAATACCTTTTTATTTAATTAAAATTCAAATGAAATCCTATTTAGCTCAAACCAATTTCTGGTAGTAGTTAATATTGCAAGGTAATTCTTGAGCTAAGTTGCATATTTTACAAAAATAAATTGGCGGCCTAACAATTTACAAATTAGAGAGAAAGAAAGAAAAAAGAAAATATAAAAGTAAAAGGGCAGAGCGCACCTGTTCATTTGGGCATAAGTGGAATAGTGCAGCCTGGCCTAGCCCACGCCGGCCTTCCCCTACCTCTCTGCCTGCGCCAGGAGAAGGCCGCCGATCGCCGGCCGCTGACACCGCGTCGCACGGCCATCGAGGGCTGCACATGGATAAGAGCAAGGTCCTGCCCGCTCTCTCTCTCCCCCGAAACCCTAGAGCCCCACATCCCCTCCTCTGCCCCTCTCCCCGCTCATCCCCGTACGCGTCCGAGCGCGCCGCCGAGGACCACCGTGCCCACCGCCGTTGCCCCGCCTCCCCAAGCTATCCAGAAGCTCCGCCTCGACGTCCTCGTCCTCCCCACCAAAACAAGCATCGCCGGACGCCTGCAACGCCATCGCTACCGTCATCTCCCTCCTCAGGTGTCCGAGATCGCCGTCGCCGTCCCGACTACTCCGGCGCCTCCCCGAGCCCATTGACCTGCTCTGCGAGTCCACCATGAGCTCCTGCGTCGATCCCCTCCCTTTTCCCCCTCGTTCTCGTGCCGTAGCCATCGTCTCCATCGGAGCCGAGAGGTCATCGCCGCCGTTCATGTCGCCGCCGCGGCTACTGCCACGTAAGCTCGCGCCCGAGCACTGCCTCGAGCTCCCGGGCCTCACCGGAGCTCAACGCGACCACTAGCTCCCCTCCTTGTGTCCCCTAGCCCCGGGTTCGAGCTCGCCCGACTCCGGCCGCCGCCGACGTCGAAGCCCCGCTCAACTCCAACCGACCCCGCTACCGCTGCTGCTCCAGATCGACGCGCGCCGTCTCCCTGATCCCGTAGATGCTCGCGGCGGTCCAAACGGACCCCCATGGCCGTTTTCCGGCCATGGCCGAGCCGCGCCGCCGTCCAAGAGGTCGTCGCCGGCGCACGCGCAGTTTGAACTCCGGCGGGTCCCACCTGGCAGATAATTAGCACTAACCCGGCCTAATCACCCACTGACATGTGGGGCCTTTTACTGTAGCAATTAGCAAATAAAACTAACCCTATTAATTAGTACAGACACTGACTACTGGACCCCACCCCGGCTAATTAATTAATTAGATTAATTAAAACCTATTAATTAACCAAGTCACTGACACGCGGGTCCCACTGGACCCGCTGACCAGTCAAACTAGCTGACTGGGCAAACCCAGTCAATGACAGGTGGGTCCCCCTAGGCCCATTGACCAGTCAACTGGTCCACGTTGACTGCTGACTGGGCAGTCAACTGGGGCCCACTGTCAGCCTCTATGCGCATTTCTGGGTACACTTCTGTGTACCCATAGCAATATAGTATTTAAATAATTCAAATTCAAATTAAATCCAGAAATTCCAGAAATTGTTTAAAACTTTGAAAAATCATATAAAATAAACCATAACTCGGATGAAAATAATTTATATATGAAAAATGATCATAAAAATATGAAGAATCCGAATATGCCTGTCAGCCCTCTCTAACATGATGAACATGGAGTTTTCCCCTCCGATTCATCTGTCCGATAAATGCCCGGAGCTGGTAAAACACCTCCAGATGTTTCCCGCTCCGACTAACTTGCGTAGTACTGCATTAGGGCACCCCTCAAATAGCGTGCTGCCATACCATGCATGTGTGATTGCATTTGTTGCTTGTATTTATTGTTTCTTCCCCCTCTTCTCTCCGATAGACTCCGAGACGGACGCCTCCCCTGTGATCGACTACATTCCCGACGACCCTGCTTCCTTTTCAGCAGAGCTTCCAGGCAAGCAAAACCCCCTTGATCATTCCTATATCGCCTATTCCTTCTCCCTCATGCTTGCATTAGATTTTGCTACTGTAAATGATTGCTCCTATTCTGATGCATAGCCTGTTTTTGTAACCTATTGTTGTCACTTTACCTGTCATCCTAAACTGCTTAGTATAGGTTGTTAGTGAACCATCAGTGACCCCTCACCCTTGTCCCTGTTGCTCCGCCTTGTTACCAGTACCTCGATCATTACGATCTAGGTGCAGATACCATCACAACACCGCACACCCCCTTAGTTGTACGGCTCTGCAGGGCTACTATCGAGTGACGAGGGTGATACCTCGTACTGCACTCCTGATGATATCTCTGTAGTATAGCACATCGATGGTGATTGCAGAGGGTGATTCCTCGCTCTCCCCTTTCCCGATGATGACTCTGTCGTACAACCCCTCAAGTGGGGACCATCGAGGGTGATTCCTCCTGGTTGTCCTTGACGGATTACATCAAGTAGGAACCCATAGAGGGTGATTCCTCGGATTTCCCCCTTGATGACAAGAACACACGGCTACCTTTAAATGTTGCCCACATGTACTGTTACTGCGGGACTGAAGGGACAGGCGGTACTACCCCGTAGAGGTGGACCTGAGATCTCGACAGTCTCCTGGGAAGTCGGGTTGACCTGGAGGGAACCCGCGAGATAATTACGAGGCGCGACCGGGTAGGCAGAGACCGCCCTAGAGAGGGATGGGCCTGACCCTTGTTGCACTTCCTCGAGACGGGACGACAGGAGTACTGATCGTCACCGCGAGCTCCTAATAATGCGCTAACGGATTTGGGTATTTGATCTAAGTGGGTCGTTGGCCTTATACGCACTACCACCATGCGGGATAATGGTTTATGGGGCCCTCGACGCCGTATGTATTAGCCGAAAGCTCTGTCAGACGTCCAGTTCAGCATTGTGGGCCTGTCGGGCCAGTGCCATCCAGGATGAGGTGGTGCTCGTCCCGGCTCGTCGCATAACGACCCGGAGTGCAAAGGGCGATGGGCCCAAGACCCCTGAGCGCTTAGGATGTAGACTGGCGGGGACCTCTCTGTTGAGCCTAGGTAGGACTACGTCGTGTCGATTACCCGAGGCCAGGCATTACCCAGCAAGTGCGTCCGGCCAGATGTAATCGAGCGTGCTGGGTAACAGTAGTGCACCCCTGCAGGGAAGTTATCTATTCGAATAGCCGTGTCCACGGTAACAGGACGCTCAGTGTTGTATCCCGATCTATTACTACTTGAACTGGATACATGATACATTAATTGTAAGCTCCGGAATCGCTTTCTCGCAGGGTGTCGAGAAAGGATCTCTGGGCTTTGCTTCAACATGCTTGTTACATATGTTATACTACTAATCTGCACTCTTCTAATGCTGCAAGACCGCTGAAGATGCTAGTCTTCGATATGCTAAGTTTTTTCCCCTCTGTTCTGGCAATTCTGCAGTTTAGTCCAAAGATATAGCCCCATTCCTTTGATACTGATGCATATTTAGCATAGATCTGATGTCAGTCTTGCGAGTACTTTGGATGAGTACTCACGGTTGCTTTGCTATTCTTTTCCCCCATACCCGATTGCTGCGACCAGATGATGGATCCCAGGAGCCAGTTGCTACCGCCGATGACTGCTACTACACTTCCGATGGAGCTTACTACTATGTGGAGGCCGACGACCAGGAGTAGTTCGGAGGCTCCCAGGCAGGAGGCCTGTGCCTTTTCGATCAGTGTCGTTGTTGTGCTAGCCTTCTTAAGGCATACTTGTTTAACTTTGTGTCTGTACTCAGATACTGTTGCTTCCGCTGATGCTTGTATGACTCGAGCTTATGTATTCGAGCCCTCGAGGCCCATGGCTTGTATTATAAAGCTTGTATGCCTTTTATTTGTGTTTAGAGTTGTGTTGTGATATCTTCCCGTGAGTCTCTGATCTTGATCGTGTGCATTTGCATGTATGATTAGTGCACGGTCGAGCAGGGGCGTCACAACAAGAGATGAACTAGGGTTTGAGATGAGATGGTGCTGGTAAAGATGTTGATGAAGATTGGTCCTCCCACGATGAGAGGACCGTTGGTGATGTCGATGGCTTCGATTTCCCCTTCCCGGAGGGAAGTATCCACGACGGAATCGCTCCACCGGAGGGCAAAAGTGCTCCTGCCCAAGTTTCGTCTCGAGACGGCGGCGCTTTGTCCCAAAAGTCCTCTCTATATTTTTTTAGGGCAAATGACCTTATATAGCAGAAGGAGGGGGCCAGAGGCCTGCTGTGGGCCCACAAGGCATCAGGGCGCGCCCAGGGGGTGGCCGCACCCTGTTGCCTTGTGGGCAACTGGTGGGCCCCCTCTGGTATTTATTTCTTTCAATATTTTTTATATATTCAATAAACAATCTCCGTGAAGTTTCAGGTCATTTGGGGCTCTGTAGAATAGGTATCTCTGCTGTAGCTATTTCAGGTCCAGAATTCCAGCTGCCGGTAATCTCCTGCTTCATATAAATCTTGCAAATTAAGAGAGAAAAGGCATAAGAATTGCATCATAAAGTGAAATAATGACCAATTATATTATAAATATCAATAGGAAAACATGATGCAAATTGGACGTATCAACTCCCCCAAGCTTAGACCTCGCTTGTCCTCAAGCGAAAGTCAAAATCGATAATCATGACCACATGTTTAGAGAGAGAGGTGTCGATAAAACAAAATATGGACAAGAAAGCATCATGATCAATACTATAGCAGCGATATATTATCATAAAACTTCTCATGAACAAGTAATAATTCATTATAACATCGAAGTATAAAGAATAAACTTTCTTAAAAACTAACAAACTATGTTCTTAGTTAATGAAACAATCTCAATTCATCATATTTTCAGGAAGAGTCTATGTAAGAGCTTTTTGTTTAGCAAGTCCACATACTCAACCATCATTTAGTCTTCTATGATTGCTGACACTCACGACATATTTATGGAGCAAAAGCTTCAATCAGACACATAGGAAGATGGGGGTTTATAGTTTTCACCTCCCAACCAATTTACCTCAAGGGTAATGTCAACAATAATAACTCATGATTACTTACATCCAACTGGATATATGTGCCTAGATCTTTCCCCACCACATGATGCTTGCAAAGATAAAAAATAAAAACGGAATCGAGAGGAACACTATTGACTCTTGCATAAAAGTAAATACAGAAAAGTAAAAGATATGCCCTTCGCAGAGGGAAGCAGAGGTTGTCATGCGCTTTTTATTTTTTGATGTGCAAATTCTTAATGCAAAGGAACGCCACTTTATATTGCCCCTTGTGATAGCAACCTTTATTATGCAGTCTGTTGCTTTTATTTCTTCACCATCACAAGTTCGTACAAAGCTTATTTTCCCTTACAATAAAAGTTCATACATATTTAGAGGCAATTTGTATTGATTTATGGACCGATGACAACTTACTTGAAGGATCTTATTCAATCCATAGGTAGATATAGTGGACTCTCATGACATGAAACGGGGTTCAAGGGTTTTGGATGCACAAGTAGTATCTCTACTTAGTGCGGATTTTTGGCTAGCAAAAGATAGTGAGCAAGCACCACATGTTAGAGGATCCATGACAATATAATTTCTATGTGAATATAAGTAAACATAACTCATTACGTTCTCTTCCTTGTCCGACGTGAACTCTTTGACATAGAATATTTAATGGGGGCTCACAATCATAAAAGATGTCCAAGATAGTATATTTATATGTGAATCCTCTCTTCCTTTATTAATTTTTCATGAATTGCATCAACGACCAATGCTATGTTTGTTAAGTTCCAATAAATTTTATCAACTATACTTTTCTTATGTAAAGTCATTACTTCCCCAAGGGATTAACATATGATATTTTCATCATTTTTTTATTGCTAAAATTGAAACATAAAAGTAAAGAAGCAAAACTCAAACTACACTTTATTATATAACTCTCACACATGATTACATAGATAGATAGATCACGAAATAAACACTCGAAGCTAGATCATACTAAAACTTTTATTCTTCTAGATCACGAAATAACTAAGGATCGAACTAGGATAGATAATGATAATAAAAAGTGATGGTGATACGATACCTGGGCACCTCCCCCAAGCTTGGAACAAGCCAAGGGTGGTGCCCATACCCATGTACTCAAGTGTCTTTCTTCGGTGATGGTGGTGATGAAGTAGTGGGCTTGTCCTTTAGTTTCAATAAGTACTCCACATTGCCATTGATCCTCCGAAGGGCACGATTGTGCTCTTCCAACAAAATAACTTCATGAGTGAGCGATGTGTTCTGAGAACAAATTGCTTCAAAAACCTTTATGTATCGATTTCATATGGGGAGAGATTATGATAAAGAGTTTGCAATATATCTCCCTTTTTTGTTGCCTCTCCTGCGGGCATGGCTTGATCTCCTTCTCCTTGAATCTGGCTTCTCGTGACCTCTTCAACTTCCTCCTGCATGCCGGTGTCCTCCTCTCCTGACGACCACTCATAATAGACCTCGCTGAAAGGACGTTTTCCAGGCGAAGGTTGCACGATCCGGTGCTTGGTGCGGAGCTTTCGGGGAACCATGGGGAGCTAGATCTGTTAGAAATGTGGCACCCCGGCTCAGAGCAACCGGTTTACCTTGCATTGCCAGCCCAGAGATCAAGTCTTCTAGCAATACACAACAACTTGGTATAGAAAACAACCGCTTTATTGATCTCTTAGCGTAAACATGGGTTTACATCTTACATGATGAGCGAGGCCAAGCGGCACACACGGTGCGGCTGTACTTATGTACATTATTTAGTAGACATGGCAGGGGCCTCGATGATAAGGGAACTACTATGCGACAGCGGAACGACGAGGTAGCAGAACTCCATTCCACAGGGACACTGCTGGGACGTGGCCTAGATCGCGACAAACTGCTCAACATCAACTCCTTGCACGGCTTCTCCTGCATCTGGCATGATAAGCCAGGTGAGTACTTTGAATGTACTCGCAAGCTCACAGCAAACAAAACAAGTGCGACAAACAATAACAAGGTGTTTAACAGATTTAATGCATGAGTATGATACTACTCAACATGAGATGTGTGTGAAACATTGCCCTGGTCCTCAGGACCAACTTACCATCTTGGGGTTACCGCGTAACCACCATTCATCACGTGATCCCCACGTGATCACATTCATACCTTTCATAGTGATCCTCGATCACCATTTCTGCATGTGCCATCTTGTAAATCTTAGTGTGCAAGTTAACTTTAACCGTTGACCCACGGTGTGACCTACTACGAATTGTGTCCATATCCGAGGACGCGGCTATCGATAGATTATACACTCTGCAGAGGTTAGTACACTGTACCCACACCACGGAAATCATGGCCTCGTGCTCCCATTCGGGTGGACCAACGACATTCTGACAAAACCAATCTATTGCATGACACTCTCCCGGCCACTCCGACAAACTCCCCTTTGGGCTTTGTCCTGGGTGACCCTGATGTCAACATGCGACATCCGCCACCTCTGTAGCTGCCACCGTCGTGGCCAAACAATAACATTGTCCCAAACGGGGACCTCGGTACCATCAAAACTTGGGTCCTCAAGGTTATGACTTCCTACCGGGCCAGGGTAGCGCCAGAGCACAACCTTCCCTCGTAGGAGGCACGGCGAGAGGCATGACAATAGACCGCATTAGGGCCTCCCCATCCAGGCAAGTGTGGTTGCACTGGTGAGCTCGATTCGGTGGCACCATGACTCGATCAACAGCATGTTCAAGTTGAATTATTATTAATTTTAACTTGAAAGAAAATGATTCGAGTCATAGTGAATGAATGGATGCACGGGTCACGGTCATGAAATGTGAATGCATCATACTACCATAGGAGCATATGACATGATTCCTACTGCACACTATCAATAAAACATGTACCTTACTGCATATTAACAAAATGACAAGATTAAAGTCTATGCAAAAAGGTCTATGTAGCAAGTTATTTTAAATAGTGAATATATGATGAATTTAATTCAATTAAACCAAAGTTATTGCAATGCCATCCTTGCATATGAATGTTGTGGCTTGCCTTGGTTCAGAGGAATGTCACAGTACTCATGTCCTTCTCCAACACAACTAGGCTCTTCTGAAAATATTTTAAATGCAAAAAGAAAATGTCACATACTACTGTTTATTGCACCAGAAATTCTCAACAGCAAGAAAAATTCTGAAACTTGGCATACAGCAACTTTGGAATTTTACAAACCAGTAGCAAAAAGAATCATCTCATTTGGACTTATAGATTAAAAGTTATAGTTGGTCAAAGTTGGATAGAATCTGGTCAAAATTTTCATTTAAATGAATTTAACCGAGCGGCCACGTCGAAGGCGTATTTTGAGAATACGCCTCCACTTACGTACCGGTTCGGGAGCGAGGGAGAGAATGACAGGTGGGGCCCGATGTCAGGATTAAATAGAGAGAAAGAGGAACAGAGCTCGGCGGCTCTGGCGCCGGCGTTTCTCCGGCGAGGAGACGTCGGCGATCACCGAAGAGGAGGGGGATGGGTTCAGCTCATCGAGATGGTCACGGACGTACCCGAAGCGTGAGCTGCGGTGGTCGGACGGTGTCGCGGCGATCTTCTCCAGAGACGGCGGCGGCGGAGCTGGTCGGGGTCGCCGTTTCCGGTGACAATCCGGCGAACTCTTGGTACCGTCATGATCAGGAGGTTGCTACGGTCTCGTTGGTGGCAGTGGTTGGAGCTGAGGTGGACTAGGATGAGTGAACGGAGGAGAGGGATCCACGACGGTCGCCGGCGAGGTTTGAAGGCCAGAGGCCTTCCCGGCGTTGTCCACAACTTCTGGTGATCGATTTGAGAGAGGAGAGGGGGTTTGGGATGGTTAGACCGGTCGGGGAGGGGCTCTATTTATAGGAGAGGCGAGGCAGTGCTCGGGCTTCCGCCGGAGCTGAGCGGGAGGGCGACCTGGGGGCGGTGAGGTCTCGGGCGAGCAAGGAGACGACGTAGGAGAGGCCAAGCATAGTGCTTGCACGCGGGCTCGAGCGCAGGCGCACTAAAGAGGAACAGGGCGCGCGTGCGAGCCACTGTGCCGTCGGCTAGTGTCGTGGCCGCTTCCGGCGTGCCTCCTGCCGGTGACGGAGAGGATCAGAGAGGGCTGGGGGGGAAGAATGGGTGTACCAGGAGTGGACTAGACATGATGCGGTGGCGGGAGAGGAGAAGTTGGACGGCGGCCGATCGAACAAGACGGGCAGAGCACCCAGAGCGCGTGCCTTGCACCCTGCTCGCACGCGGTCACCGCGTGCACAGGCACGGGGGTGGCTTTTGGCACTGCCAAATCATGTCCAACGTGTTGTCCCTTCAACGCTTTGCCAAGGAATGCGCTGGTCTTGCCAAATGGCTCACTCGATGTGACTGGAGCTAGAGCTAAAGTTTCTGGGCAGAAACTTGCTCCAAGAGCTGAGGACAAATGGCTGGGATTCTAGGGCTCATTTTAGGCGTTTGAGCATCACTTAGGAAGGTTATCAGGAGGTAAAAATTTCAGCTAAAAAGGATCAAGGAAAAATATAGTTGCTTCACAATGTGCTCTTTCTGACCAGAAGCAAAAACATTTTCCCTGGCTGAAATTTTCCAAATGACCATGGGATATTTTTGTATAGGAAGGTGAGGCATGACCCAAAGAATATTTGGGAATTTTCTTGGAATTTTTAGAGCAATAAAAATTGGGGTTGCTTCATAGCTCTGTGGGAAAATAGGCATTTTCGGAGAGAAAAAGCATATAATGCCATTAAATAAAAATACCCAATGGCATTATAATGAGAGGGATGAGGTCTAGGGAGGGTTTAAGAATGGAAGAACCCACTTGGAAGAAAATCAAAAAATAAATCCTAGTGGTAAGTCCAAAAGAAATGACAGAAAACCTCAAATGCAAAACCAAATATTCAATAAATCCAAATAAAATCCCAATAAAAGGAAAAGACAAAATCCAGGGTGTAACAAGAAAAACAGCCCGAAACAAGAACAGAGGAGAAACTTGCAATACGGTGGTCAAAACATCCGAGAGTATATATAAAGAATTTTTATCTTGCAAAACAAGTATACGAGAGAAAATCGGAGTCGGGAAAGCACACGAGGGGCCCACAAGGCAACCCGGCGCACCCAGGGGGGTAGGGTGCGCCATGTTGCCTTGTGACCTCCTCGTGGGTCCCCTCGGTTGTTTCTTATTTTTGTAGTTTTTCTAATATTGCAAAACAGACAAAAATAATTTTTATGGAATTTTTGGAGTCGGTTTACTTACCGTATCACATACCTACTCATTTTCAGGGTTCTGGAGCGTTCCGGAAGGTCTCTTTTATGTGTTCCTCCTGTGTCATAGTTTGAATAATATTAGTTTCAACATTAATGGGCGTACCTGAGATATAATGTTTAATTCTTTGACCATTAACCACTCTCGAATTAGTGCCTTTGGAGTTGTTGATTTTGATAGCTCCGGAGCGATAAACTTCTTCGATGACATATGGCCCTTCCCATTTAGAGAGAAGTTTTCCGGCAAAAAATCTGAAACGAGAATTGTATAATAGAACATGCTCACCCACTTAGAATTCCTGTTTTTGAATTCTTTTGTCATGCCATCTTTTAACTTTTTCTTTAAACAACTTGGCATTTTCATAGGCTTCAGTTCTCCATTCATCTAGGGAGCTAATATCAAATAACCTCTTCTCCCCAGCAAGTTTAAAATCATAGTTAAGTTCCTTAATTGCCCAATAAGCTTTATGCTCTAATTCAAGAGGTAAATGACATGTTTTTCCATAAACCATTTTATACGGAGACATACCCATAGGATTTTTAAATGCAGTTCTATAAGCCCACAATGCATCATCAAGTTTCTTAGACCAATTTTTCCTGGATCTATTAATGGTCTTTTGCAAAATTAACTTTATTTCTCTATTGCTAAATTCAACTTGACCACTAGACTGAGGATGATAAGGTGATGTAATTCTATGGTTAACATCATATTTAGCAAGAATTTTATGGAAAGCACCATGAATAAAATGTGAACCACCATCACTCATCAAGTATCTCAGGACTCCAAACCTTGGGAATATAACTTCTTTAAGCATTTTAATAGAGGTGTTGTGATCAACACTACTAGTTGGAATAGCTTCTACCCACTTAGTGATATAATCAACAGCAACTAGGATATGTGTATACCCATTAGATTTAGGAAAAGGTCCCATATAATCAAAGCCCCAAATATTAAATGGTTCAATAACGAGTGAATAATTCATAGGCATTTCCTGACGTCTACCAATATTACCAATTCTTTGACATTCCGCACAAGAGAGGACAAACTTACGTGCATCTTTGAAAAGAATAGGCCAATAAAAACTAGATTGTAATACCTTATGCGTAGTTCTGTCTCCCGCATGGTGTCCTCCGTATGCCTCGGAGTGACACTTCCGTAGGATTTGTTCCCGTTCATGCTCAGGTACACAACATCTAATAACACCATCTACTCCTTATTTATATAAATGTGGGTCATCCCAAAAGTAATGTCTTAAATCAAAGAAGAACTTTTTCTTTTGTTGGTATGTGAAACTAGGTGGGATATATTTAGCAACAATATAATTAGCATAATCTGCATACCAAGGACTATTGCGGGAAGCATTTACCACCGCTAATTGCTCATTAGGAAAATTATCATTAATAGGAAGTGGGTCATCAAGAACATTTTCCATCCTAGACAAATTATCCGCTACTGGATTTTCAGCTCCCTTTCCTTCAACAATATGCAAATCAAATTCTTGAAGCAAAAGTACCCACCTAATTAGTCTAGGTTTGGCATCTTTCTTTTAAATAAGGTATTTAATAGCAGCATGATCGGTGTGAATAGTTACTTTAGAATCAACAATATAAGATCTGAACTTATCACATGCAAACACAACTGCTAAAAATTCTTTCTCAGTAGTAGCATAATTTCTTTGAGCACTGTCGAGTCTTACGAGCATAATGAATAACATTCAATTTCTTATCAACTCTTTGACCTAGAACAGCACCAATAGCATAATCACTAGCATCACACAATAATTTCAAAGGGTAGGTTCCAATCAGGTGGTTGAACAATAGTGTCGGTGTATAAACGTGGGTATTTTAAACCCTGACTTATGCACAGACGGTGGCGACCTCCTTTTCGGCCAAAGCTTTGCCGGGAACCGCCAAGACCAAGATTCGGAGTCCAGCCGCAGAAGCTACCAGAAAGAAGCTCAAAACACACCACTCGACTAGTACCAAAGATGAAGACATTCCTTGCCGGCAAGGCTAAACCGGCAAGGTGAAGTCCCGGCAAGCCCCGTGCCGGCAAGCTTAAGCCAGCCCTCCAGCGCTCCACCTCGCTGCACAGGTGTTCGCTGATGTGTGAGGTGTCGACCGCGCGGGTTGGTTGGTGAGGCTTGTCGGGCACGTGTCAGCACACTGGGACAAGATTTGCCCCTAACGACACCCGTCCAAGAGGCGTGTCAGGATAATACGAGGTAACTAGGCAAGCGGTGCAGAAACCTTGCCGGGACTACCTCTCCACGTGACACCTAGCGTCGCATTTAATGCCTTTGTCCTAAATTGGCAGAGTTAGGTACGATAACACTGTTTGCTATCTAATCGCTATGTAATTACTGTTTTGCCACTATGGTAACCCCTTGAACTATAAAAGGAGGGCCAAGACAACAGCTTAGAGGGGGGGGGGACCCCTTTTCAAACACAAGCACGTCTCGCGTAGCTGCTCCCCCCGCGCCTTGCCGGGACAGGCACTCCTTGTACTGTGCTTCTGCACCATCAATACACCAAAGGCAGGAGTAGGGTTTTACGCTTCCCAGTGGCCCGAACCTGGGTAAATCCCTCGCGCTCCCCATTCTCCATGCTCTTTGTGCACGTCGACCTCCCCCGCCGAACCATAAGGGGCTGCATGGCCCCATAGATGGTCGTACCCCGACATCTTTGGCGCGCCAGGTAGGGGGGCGTCGCTTGCGCGAACCTTGACCAGTGGGTTGCGCATCTTCTTCATCGTCTTCGTCGACTTCATCCTCGTCCTTCTCGTCGTCGGTGGCGCCCAAGAAGAAGGGCATAACGATGACGGCCATCCCGCACGCATCCGCGGGCGGCGCAGGCGGCGCGACCAATGCGGGCGGCGCGGATACCGTGGTTGGCACAACCAGCGCGGGCGGCGCGGTTGCCATGCCCACCATGATCGGCGCAGGGGACGAGCACGCCGGAGGCAGTCGACCTCCTCGGTCCTCTGACAAACGGAGCCGCGACGGCGCGGGCAGAGCGGACGGACAACCTCCTCCTCCTCCTCCTCGCCGCGCAGGCAAACGCAACCACCGGAGCAGGAATGCCCAGGGCGGCACGAGCCGACATCCCGCTGCGGCGGCGTCCAAGGATGGTGCTTCAGGACAGACACCGCACCCCTCTCACAATGGGCACAGTGCAGCCCCGAGCGGCGCCAACGACTCTGGGCAGCGGCGACCTCACGGCAAGACTCCTGTGGATCAAATACCAGATCCTCGGGCACCGCCTCCGCCACAGCGACCTGCTGCTGATCATGTGCCACGGCAGCAAGACCGCGATGGCGCTCCTGCTGGCTCTGCCAGGAGTAGAGCGACGTCGCGCTCTTCACTCCCGGCCATGCCAGCCACGGCAGCGGAAGCAATGGCGCGAGCTCAGATGCTGCTGAACTTCCCTCCAGCGGCAAAGAAGATGGATGAGTGGAGAGCCACCATCCAAAGCTTGATTGGATTTTCCGAAGCCAGTAAATCGCAGCAAGCGGAGCCCTCACGGCGTCCGCAAGCAGCACCGACATCTCCAGTCGGTGGTCACGTTGACGGTACTACGCTAACGGTGCTATCTCCGCCGCGACAACCGCCTCAACAGCAGCAACGCCAACAGCCACAACAAGCCCAGCAATCTCTCGGACCCGACGAGATGTCGATAGCCTCTTCAGATCCATGGGCGCGGCAAGATCAGCGGCAAGTGTTGCGAGACAGGCGGGCAGAAGACGCCCGCACCACCATCGAACGGCGCCGAGAGGCGCGTCGTCAATCCGACGCGCGCAACGGCCCCGTCGTCGATGAGCCTGCGCCAGGGGTTGGTGGATATCTAACTTATGAGGTTGGGTGTCCTGCCTTCACCCGCGAGCTGCGGAAAGTCCGATGGCCATCTGTTCGAGTCTTCAAGCCAGAAGTGCCGGAGAAATATGACGGCAAGCTGAACCCGGCAGAGTTTCTAGGCATTTACACGATTGCCGTGCGAGCTGCCAGAGGAAGAGACGAGAAGATCCTCGCCAACTACTTCTCGTTGGTATTAAAACCCAACGTGAGGTCTTGGCTGATGAACTTGCTGGAGAACTCCATCTCTTCGTGGTCAGATCTCTGCAACGAATTCGTCGGTGCCTTTACCGGAGGCCACAAGGCCCCTGGACAGCCCAGCGACCTGCAAGTGATCCCACAAAGAGATGGCGAAACTTTACGCAAGTACATCCAGAGATTCAGCCGCGTACACCACAACATTCCAGATGTGCACCCCGCAGCTGTGATTGCCGCCTTTCACACGAATGTGCGCAATCGGAGGATGCGGGAGAAAATGAACGTCAAGTTGCCCAAGACCATCAACGAGCTCTACACGTTGGCGGATAAGTGTGCATGTGCTGAGGAAGGAAGAAGGCTTCCCGGGGAGGACTCTGGTGCCGAAGTAGATTCTGAGGACGATGATGCTGTCTACCTGGGGAAGAAAGGCCGGAAGCGCACGAGAAAGCGCAAGGGCAAAACTGTTATGGCTGTCGAAGGCTCCGGCAACTCCGAGTCCGCCAAGAAAACCAAGACTGAGAACTCCGACAAGGAGGCTGCTGTATGCGCCGCTTGCCAGGAAGCGGCAGCAAACGAGAAGGCCGGCAAGTTAGATGGTCCATACTGCAAAATTCACCGCACCAAAGGCCATGATCTCCAAGAGTTCCGGCAAGTCGAACACCTTGTTGAGAAGCAGAAGGCTGAATACGAGAAGCGCGACAAGGAAAAAGGCCAAGATGGTGCCGGTGGATCCAGCAAAAAGGGTCGTGGTGGTCGAGGAGGCCGCCGCGGCAAGGCCAAGCAGCAGAAAGAAAAGCCTGCTAGGGGACGTGAGAAGGAAAAGGGAGATGATGGAAGTGAAGAAGAAGAGGACGATGATGAGACCAGCGAACAAGAATTCCAAAAGGCAACTGAGGCCATGTGCGTTGACGGGGGCGCATCTTTGCACTCCTCTCACCGCTAGCTTAAACAGTGGGCTCGTGAGGTTAACGCAACAGAACCAGCAATGGGCTCTCAAAAACCACTCAAATGGTCAGACAGGCCTATCATCTTTGATGCTGAGGACCACCCAGATCGCATAACTGTGGTCGGGTGTTTGCCGTTGTTGGTTTCCCCAACAATTCGCAACCTCCAAGTAACAAAGATGTTAGTTGACGGTGGGGCCAGTCTGAATCTAATCTCTCCGGAGGTAATCAAGAGGCTACAGATCCCCGACGAGGAGCTCGAAAAGACAGGCACCTTTCAAGGGGTGAACCCAGGAAGAAGCCAGCCCAAGGGAAAGATCACGTTGCCGGTAACGTTTGGCGGGGAACTGAACTACAGGACGGAAAAGATTGTCTTCGACATCGTCAAGATCCCCTTGCCGTACAATGGAATTCTTGGCCGCCCGGCCTTGGCAAAATTCATGGCAGTATCCCACTATGCTTACAACACGTTGAAGATGCCAGGGCCGATGGGTGTCATTTCCGTCAACTCCGACAAGAAAGATGCGGTCATCTGTGTCGACAAGATGTACAGAGATGCGGTTGCAGCAGAAGCCGCCAAGGCACCAGCTTCCGCCAAGAAAAAAGAAAGCAAGAAATCCGGCAAAGCCTCTAGCAAGGGTTCCAGGAAGCGCACCTCTTTGGAGTGCTGCGCACCTGTTGAAGACTTGCCGGAGTGCACCGCCGGTAAGAAATCCGAAGCCACTGCACCGGCAACCAAGAAGGTGCCAGCGAGGGAGGACGGCACTAACGGTACTTTCACCATCAGCGCCACCCTTGACAGCAAATAGGAAAGCGCGCTCGTTGCCTTCCTGCGAGCGAATGTCGATGTGTTCGCATGGCGACCATCCGACATCCCCGGTGTTCCCAGGGAGGTAATTGAGCACCACCTTGCCATTTGTCCCCACACTCGGCCCGTCAAACAAAAAGTCCGGAAGCAAGCTTTGGAGCGGCAGCAATTCATTGCCGAAGAAATCATGAAACTCAAAGTGGCAGGCCTGGTCAGAGGAGTGCTACATCCCACTTGGTTGGCAAATCCAGTGGTGGTGCGCAAAGCAAACGGGAAGTGGAGACTTTGTATTGATTACACGGATATCAACAAAGCATGCCCGAAGGACCCTTTCCCGTTGCCGCGCATCGATCAAATTGTAGACTCTACTTCTGGCAGTGATTTGCTCTCCTTCCTTGATGCATATTCTGGATACCATCAGATATTCATGGCCAAGGAGGATGAAGAGAAGACTGCATTCATTACTCCATGTGGCACGTACTGCTTCGTATGTATGCCCTTCGGATTAAAGAGTGCCGGTTCAACATTTGCAGGGGCAGTCCAGATTGGTTTTGAGCCCCAGCTGCACAGGAATGTGGAAGCATACATGGATGATATAGTAGTCAAGACCAAGGACAAATCTACCCTCATTCAGGATTTGGAAGAAACGTTTGCAAACTTGCGCAAAATCAACTTGAAGCTCAATCCCGAGAAGTGTGTGTTTGGTGTTCCATCCGGCAAACTTCTCGGATTCTTTGTATCTCAACGAGGAATTGAAGCAAATCCCGACAAGATCAAGGCGATTGAGCAGATTCAAGCACCAAAAAGCGTCAAAGATGTGCGGCGCCTTGCCGGCTGTGTTGCTGCCTTAAGTAGATTCATCTCAAGATCTGCTGAGCGCGCCTTGCCGTTTTTCAAGATTTTGAAAAAGGCAGGGCCAATGAAATGGACTCCGGAGGTGGAGGCCGCGCTGCAGGACTTGAAAAGATACCTCTCCTCCGCTCCAACACTGGTTGCGCCAAGACCACAAGAGCCGTTGCTGCTATACATAGCGGCAACGAATCAAGTGGCTAGTGTCGCACTAGTGGCGCAGAGGGAACTCGATGACGAGGAAACAGCCACGGCAAGCCCGTCCAGTGACAAACCGAGTCTTCTCCGGCAAGATCTGGTGCCGATAAGTCATAAATAGGGCAAGCAAATAAAGTTGATCAACAAACAGTGTCGAAGAAGAAAGTGGTGCAGCGACCAGTGTATTTTGTTAGTTCCCTTCTGCAGGGGGCTAGATCGAGATACTCTGGGGTGCAGAAGTTGCTTTTCGGTCTCCTTATGGCCTAGAGAAAACTGCGCCACTACTTCCAAGCACACGAGATTACCGTCGTCACTCGCTTTCCGTTGCAGCGCATCTTGAGAAATCCAGAGGCAACCGGCAGGATAGTGGAGTGGGCGTTGGAATTGTCCAGGTTTGCACTCAAGTTTGAGAGCACTACAACCATCCAGAGCAGGGCTTTGGCGGAGTTCATCGCCGAATGGACGCCAACGCAAGACGAAGAAATTCAAGAGACAACTCTCCCCGGCAAACAGACAGCAAAGGAATGGGTCATGTACTTTGATGGTGCCTTCTCGCTACAGGGCGCCGGTGCCGGAGTGCTGCTTATCGCACCCACCAGAGAGCACCTCAAGTATGTGGTCCAAATGCACTTTCCCAGGGAGTAGGCTACAAACAACACTGCTGAGTACGAAGGACTTCTTGCCGGTCTTAGGATCGCAGTAGACCTTGGGATCAAAAAATTGATCATCCGCGGCGACTCGCAGCTTGTTGTGAAGCAAGTGAACAAAGATTATCAGAGCCCGTTAATGGAGGCATATGTGGAAGAAGTGAGGAAATTGGAAGAACACTTTGACAGGTTGCAAACCGAGCACGTCCGTCGTGTGGAAAACAGCATCGCTGATAGCCTGTCAAAGTGTGCCACTCAAAAGCTTCCCGTGGAACCGGGAACTTTTGTGCTCCATTTGAATCAACCAACAGTCGCCCCATCAACGCAGGCCAACAAGAGAAGAAAGTTAAATACCGGCAAGTACTTTCCGGCAGAGCTCCCAGAAGCCGCCGACAAGGACGTTGCCGGAAACAACAATACAGTTGCTGGTGAGGAGCCGCTTAGCGCAGAACCACAAGTTCTTGCCACGGAAGCAAGCGCTCCCGTAGCCGAGGAGATACCTTTAGTCCTTGTCGTCGAGCCACTGGCTCCGACGTGGGCACAGCAGATAGTCCGTTTCCTTCAAACAGGAAGGCTTCCCGATGAGCAAGAAGAAGCAGAGAAAGTAGCCCGACAGTCAAGTGTGTATCAGTTTGTCGATAGCATCCTATACAGAAAACGACCAAACAGTGTGAAATTGAAGTGCATTTGCCGGGAAGACGGACTAAAGCTGTTGACGGAGATACACGGAGGCATATGTGGCTCTCACATAGGATCAAGGGCTCTTGTCGGCAAAGCTTTCCGACAAGGCTTCTATTGGCCCACTGCCCTCCAGGATGCGACTGAGCTAGTAACCAAGTGTGAAGCATGCTAGTTCCATTCAAAGAGCATACATCAACCAGCTCAAGCCCTCCAAACAATCCCTCTCTCCTGGCCCTTTTCGGTCTGGGGGCTCGATATCTTGGGCCCCTTTCCCTGTGCTGCCAGGGGCTTTGAGTTCTTGTACGTCGCCATTGACAAGTTCACAAAGTGGCCTGAAGTGGAGCCAGTGAGGAAGGTGACAGCGCAATCAGCCGTCAAGTTCTTCAAAGGATTAGTTTGCCGTTTCGGGGTTCCTAACAGGATCATCACCGACAACGGCACACAATTCATGAGCCGCACCTTCATGCAGTATATCCAAGACCTCGGCAGCAAAATCTGTTTTGCATCTGTTGCTCACCCGAGAAGCAACGGCCAGTCGGAAAGGATGAACGCTGAAGTACTGCGTGGCCTCAAGACAAGGACCTTTGATAGGCTGCGCAAGTGTGGGAGGCACTGGATTGATGAGTTGCCGGCGGTTCTTTGGTCACTCAGAACGACACCAAATCGAGCTACCGGCCAAACACCCTTCTCCCTAATCTATGGTGCAGAAGCGGTGCTCCCCACGGACCTCATATACGGGTCACCTCGAGTGCTCGCTTACGATGAAGCTGAGCAAGAGCGGCTGCGGCAAGACGACGCGTTGCACCTTGAGGACGATCGTCTTCGGGCGGCTGTGCGAGCTGCACGCTACCAGCAAGCCTTGCGCCGCTACCATAGCCGAAAGTGCACGCCCGAAGCCTTGAGGAAGGCGACCTTGTTCTTCGGCGTGTTCAGTCTGCCAAGGGATCAAACAAGTTGACGCCGAAGTGGGAAGGCCCTTACCGGGTAGTACGAGTCACCAGGCCTGGCGCAGTCCGTCTGGAGACCGAAGATGGCACCTCGATGCAGAACTCATGGAATATTGAGCATCTTTGCAAGTTCTACCCGTGAGGCGCAGTTGCCGGGTCATGTCCCGGCAACACCCTTGGTACAAGCCTTGTCGATCAGACATGTAACCCTTTCTACAAAGCCAGGCGCAGATCCTGTGCATAATAAAGCTAAGTGTTTCGCAACTCCTCGTACATGTTCATTTATGTGTCGATGCATGTGATGTTGTGATTTACGCTTTAGTTTGTATGAAATGACTGATGAGCCATCAAGGTTCCCAAACCGCTCTTTTCTCTTCTTTCTTTTTCTTAAAAGGATGAGGAGGTTCCCTCGCATGCAAGTTTCCCGGAGGGAGTGGAGATGGGGTATCATTCTTAACGACGTTCAAGTGATCATTTTTTACAATGAGAGAAACGACGCAAGGAAAAGCTAAGTTGCGAAAACTTTAAAAAAAATCCTGTTACATTCGCGTTCCCCCTTGAACGGTTCTAAGCTTTGTATGAGAAACCTGCATGCGAGAGGAACCTTGTCACGATCAGTCCGCGCCCTAGGTTGCCTCGAGTCCGCTCGGCAAGCTTGGCGGCCGCGTTCTAGCCCGGCAAGTCACCTTGCTGGCAGCGGCACTTTCAGCAGGCTGCTAAGGACCCGTTCCTCGAAGCGCTCGCGGCAAGTGTGCGCACTGGCAATCTTCCGATAAGCGTAGGGAACACAAATCATACAAAGGCGGAATAAGACAAGGGAAACAGCATGCGTCCATTTAAACCCGGCAAACACCAGATGTTCATTAAGAAAATACTTGATTACAATATGTTGGCCCTTTGCCAGGGTTTATCTCAAGTGCAAAGAGGGCAAAAGGGGCGCCTAGGCGGGGTCCGGCTTGTTCCCGGAAGGCCAGATGATGGTGCTGCCGGCGATCAGCCAGACTCTTCGCCGTCGCCTTCGACCTTCACGCATGGGGAGCTGTCGTCATCGCTGTCATCATCATCATCCTCAGCATCGCTGGAGGAAGCGGTGTCGCTGTCGCTCGAGCTCTCCGCACAGCACTCCAGACGAGCGCCTGAAGCCCCGAAGAACTTCACGACAAGCGTGTCTGGTCCGTCCAGCTTGAAGTGAAGGAGGTGCCCTTGCCCTAAGCAGCGGGCACGGGCAAAGGATTTCCACCCGCGCGTAAGGTACATGATGCCATTGTTGGAGGTTTTGACGGTTACCCACACCGGGCCGTTGCAGCAACCGTCCACGCGCAGCCATAAGCCGTGCAGGTGGCGGCCTTCCATCTCCCTGGCAAAAGGGCGAGGGAGTCGCAGCCAGCTCCGCGGCTGGTCATGCAGCTCCAAGACAAACTCTTCCGCCATGTCCACCATGTGGCCTTCTGTCGGCGGAGGAGGGACCGAAGACGGAACCGCGAGCGTTCCGCCGCGGCCGCCCCGGCCGCGGATACCACGCCGTCCACGACCGTGGGCCGCGGCCCTCCCTCGAGCACTGGAGCCAACTTCCGCAGCCTCAGCCAAAGCTTGAGCGTGAAGCTGGGAAGAAGCCCTCACCGCGGCGGCAGGGGCGTGGCCGCGGCCTCCCCCTCCCACCATGGCGTCGTCGAGCGCGGGAAGAGAAAGAAGATATGGGAAGAAGGCAACAGTTGCTGGAAGTTGAGACGGGAGGAGATGGGTGAGCTTAGCATCCCGCGCGCCCCCCTTTTTTTATAGGGGGAGTGCGGAGAGCTGGCCCTTCACCATCTTCGAGCGACCACCCACGATCGCCAATCCCACATCCTGCGCTTCTGACGGGCGCACTACTCCAGCAACCGCCCACGATCGCAAATTCCGCGCCCTGCGCCCCCTGGCCCGGTGCATCACTCCAACGGCCGCCCTTCTCCACTAATCCGCTACCCTGCATGCATGCAGACGCGCGTGATGGTGGGGCGCAGAAAAAAGAGGAGTAAAGACAGACGGGGCAGTTACCCCTCACCATGCAGAGTTGAGCACCCGTTCGGTTTGGACCAGCGGCATCCCACATATGAACATACCCTTGGCCTGAGTACACCTGCGGGCCGGCCACCCGACGACGAGGTTTGCCGGGAAGTGGCTGAGAGCACGCTCGAGGCCGGATTAATAAGGAAGCAAAGAAGATCTCCAAAGAGGATAATCATCATGACCAAAATTACAACGGCAGTTCCCCGCCGCGTGTCTGTGCATTGTTTGGGCCTAGCCCAACGACGCTTCGGACGCGCGTACGGCCCAGGCCCGGGGGCTCCTGTCGGTGTATAAAACGTGGGTATTTTATACCCTGACTTATGCACAGACGGTGGCGACCTCCTTGCCGGCCAAATCTTTGCCGGGAACCGCCAAGACCAAGATTCGGAGTCTAGCCGCAGAAGCTACCAGAAAGAAGCTCAAAACACAACACTCTACTAGTACCAAAGATGAAGACATTCCTTGCCGGCAAGGCTGAACCGGCAAGGTGAAGACCCGGCAAGCCCCGTGCCGGCAAGCTTAAGCCAGCCCTCCAGCGCTCCACCTCGCTGCACAGGTGTTCGCTGATGTGTGAGGTGTCGACCGCGCGGGTTGGTTGGTGAGGCTTGTCAGGCACGTGTCAGCACGCTGGGACAAGATTTGCCCCTAACGACACCCGTCCAAGAGGCGTGTCAGGATAATACGAGGTAACTGGGCTAGCGGTGCAGAAACCTTGCCGGGACTACCTCTCCACGTGACACCTAGCGTCGCATTTAATGCCTTTGTCCTAAATTGGCAGAGTTAGGTACGATAGCACCGTTTGCTATCTAATCGCTATGTAATTACTGTTTTGCCACTGTGGTAACCCCTTGAACTATAAAAGGAGGGCCAAGGCAACAGTTTAGAGGGGGGGGCCCTTTTCAAACACAAGCACGTCTCGCGTAGCTGCCCCCCCCCCCGCGCCTTGCCGGGACAGGCGCTCCTTGTTCTGTGCTTCTGCACCATCAATACACCAAAGGCAGGAGTAGGGTTTTACGCTTCCCAGCGGCCCGAACCTGGGTAAATCCCTCATGCTCCCCATTGTCCATGCTTTTTGTGCACGTCGACCTCCCCCGCCGAACCATAAGGGGCTGCATGGCCCCATAGATGGTCGCACCCCAACAAATAGGTGTAGATATTAAGGCTTTCTTAAGTATTTCAAAGGCTTCTACGCAATCATCATCAAAAACAAATGGAATATCTTTTTGCAAGAGATTAGTAAGAGGCCTAGAAATTTTAGAGAAGTCTTTTATGAACCTTCTATAGAAACCAACATGTCCTAGGAAACTTCTTATACCTTTGATATCTTTAGGACATGGCATTTTCTCAATTGCATCAACTTTAGCTTTGTCTACTTCAATACCTCTTTCAGAAATGTTATGCCCAAGGACTATACCTTCGTTCACCATAAAGTGGCACTTCTCCCAACTCAAGACAAGATTAGTTTCTTCACATCTCTGCAAAACTCGATCAAGGTTGCTTAAGCAATCATCAAAAGAAGTTACGTAAACGGAAAAATCATCCATGAACACCTCAACAATCTTTTCACAGAAGCCAGAGAATATAGCAGTCATACATCTTTGAAAGGTAGCAGGTGCATTGCATAAACCAAAAGGCATACGTCTATAAGCATAGGTTCCAAAAGGACAAGTAAAAGTGGTTTTCTCTTTATCTTCTTTTGATACAGGTACTTGAGAGAAACCAGAATATCCATCTAGGAAGCAAAAGTGTGTATGTTTAGATAATCTTTGTAACATTTGATCAATAAAAGGCACGGGGTAATGATCTTTCCTAGTAGCTTTATTTAATTTCCTGAAATCAATTACTATCCTATAACTAGTTACAATTCTTTGTGGGATAAGTTCATTTTTATCATTAGGAACAACAGTAATGCCTCCCTTCTTAGGGACACAATGAACATGACTTACCCATCTACTATCAGCTATAGGATAAATTATACCTGCCTCCAGAATCTTTAATATTTCAGTTTTTAACACTTCCTTCATTTTAGGATTCAGACGTCGTTGATGATCAACAACTGGTTTAGTATCTGGCTCCATATGAATCTTGTGCTGACATAGAGTGGGACTAATGCCCTTAAGATCATCAAGAGTATATCCAATAGTTGCACGGTGCTTCATCAGAGTTTTAAGTAATCTCTTCTCTTCATGCTCTGAAAGGTTACCACTGATAATAACAGGATATATTTTCTTTTCATCAAGATAAGCATATTTAAGTGTATCAGGTAATTTCTTTAATTCAAACACAGGATCACTCTTAGGTGGAAGAGGATCTCCCAAAGTTTCAATAGCCAAATTATGTTTAATAATAGGTGCTTGTTTAAAGAATATTTCATCTATTTCATTCCTTTCATTCATATGCATATCATTTTCATGGTCTAACAAGTATTGTTCTAAAGGATCGGTAGGAGGCACAAAAATAGAAGCAAGACCAATAATTTCATCTTTTTTAGGTAATTCTTTATCATGAGGTTGTCTACGAAACTTAGAGAAATTAAACTCAAGAGATACATTACCAAAATTAACGCTAACCGTTTCTTTATTGCAATCAATCTTAGCATTAACCGTATTCAAGAAAGGTCTACCAAATATAATGGGACAAAAATCATCTTGTGGTGATCCAAGAACAAGAAATTAGTAGGGTATTTGATCTTACCACACAAGACTTCAACATCTCTAACAATCCCAAGTGGTGTAATAATATATCTGTTTGCAAGCTTAATAGTAACATCAATATCTTCAATCTCAACAGGTGCAATATCATTCATGACTTCTTGATAAAGAGAAAATGGAATAGCACTTACACTAACACCAATATCACATAAATCATGATAGCAATGATCTCCAATTTTAACAGAAATAACAGGCATGCCAATTACAAGTTTATTTGTATCTTCGGTTTCTGGCTTAGCAATTCTAGTTGCTTCATCACAGAAATATATGACATGTCCATCAATATTATCAACCAAAAGATCATTAACCATTGCAATATTAGGTTCTACTTTAATTTGCTCAGCGGGTTTATTTGATTTAATATTACTTTTGTTAACCACAGTTGAAGCTTTAGCATGTTCCTTAATCCTAACAGGAAAAGGGGGTTTCTCAATATAAGCAGTAGGCATAACTGGATCAACATTATAAATAACTGTTTCCTCTTTAGCTATAATGGGTTCTTCCTTTACTTCAATAGGTGGATGAAACTTAAACCATTTCTCCTTAGGGAGATCAACATGAGCAGCAAATGATTCACAAAAAGTAGCTACTATCTCAGAGTCAAGTCCATATTTAGTTCTAAACTTATGAAAAGCATCAGTGTCCATAAAGGATTTAACACAATCACACTCAAGATTTATACCCGACTCTTTACCTTTGTCAATTTCCCAATCTTCAGAGTAGCATTTAATTCTTTCCAGAAGATCCCATTTGAATTCAATAGTTCTCTTTATAAAGGAACCAGTAGAAGAAGTATCAAGCATGGATTGATCATTACGAGAAAGCCGAGCATAAATTTTTTGTATAATTATTTCTCTTGAGAGCTCATGATTGGGGCATGTGTGTATCATATACTTAAGCCTCCCCCAAGCTTGAGTGATACTTTCTCCTTCACTAGGCCAAAAATTATATATATAATTCCGATCACGATGAACCAAATGCATAGGATAAAATTCCTGGTGAAATTCCAACTTCAACCGGTTCCAATCCCATGTTCCAGTGTCATCCAATAGCCTATACCATGTCAATGCCTTTCCCCCAAAAGATAAAGGGAATACCTTCTTCTTAACTCCATCCTCGGATAAACCAGCAAGCTTAAACAATCCAGAGATTTCATCCACATAGATCAAGTGCATATCAGGATGTATTGTTCCATCTCCTGCATAAAGATTAGCTAGCAGTTTCTCTAACATACCTGAAGGAATTTCATAATAAATATTTTTAGTAGGTTCAGTAGGTTGAGGAGAAACTCTTATTGCTTCCGGTCGAGGTTAAGATACCCCGAACAAACCCCTCAAAGGATTACTTTCCATAGTGACAAGTGACAGCAAATTTCAGCACATAATAAAAATGTTTCCTTATCAATTTCCACTTACCAAAGGCGTTTCACTCCCCGGCAATGGAGCCAGAAAAGAGTCTTGATGACGCACAAGTATAGGGGATCAATCATAGTCCTTTCGATAAGTAAGAGTGTCAAACCCAACGAGGAGCAGAAGGAAATGATAAGCGGTTTTCAGCAAGGTGTTTTCTGCAAGCACTAAAAGTAGCGGTAATTGATAGTTTTGTAGCAAGATAATTCGTAACGAGTAACAAGTAACAATAGTGCAGCAAGGTGGCCCAATCCTTTTTATAGCAAAGGACAAGCCAAAACGGTCTCTTATATAAAGCAAAGCGTTCTCGAGGACACATGGGAATTATCGTCTAGTCACTTTCATCATGTTTATTTGATTCGCGTTCGCTACTTTGATAATTTGATATGCGGGTGGACCGGTGCTAGGGTGCTGTTCTTACTTGAACATGCAACCCTATTATGATTACCCCCTCTCGCAAGCATCCGCAACTACGAAATAAAAAATAAGATAAATCTAACCATAGCATGAAACATATGGATCCAAATCAGCCCCTTACGGAATAACGCATAAACTAGGGTTTAAGCTTCTGTCACTCTAGAAACCCATAATCTACTTATTACTCCACAATGCCTTCCCTTAGGCCCAAGTATGGTGAAGTGTCATGTAGTCGATGTTCACATGACACCACTAAAGGAAGTAACAACATACATATCATCAAAATATCGAACGAATACCAAATTCATATGATTACTTATAACAAGACTTCTCCCATGCCCTCAAGAACAAATGTAACTACTCACAAATCATATTCATGTTCAAGATCAGAGGAGTATTGAATATTATTAAGGATCTGAACATATAATCTTCCACCAAATAAACCAACTAGCATCAACTACAAGATGTAATCAACACTACTAGCAACCCACGGGTATCAATCTGAGGTTTCGAGACAAAGATTGAATACAAGAGATGAACTTGGGTTTGAGATGAGATGGTTCTGGTGAAGATGTTGATGAAGATTGGTCCTCCCACGATGAGAGGATCATTGGTGATGTCGATGGCTTCGATTTCCTCCTTCCGAAGGGAAGTATCCCCGGCGGAATCGCTCCGCCGGAGGGCAAAAGTGCTCCTGCCCAAGTCCCGTCTCGAGACGGCGGCGCTTCGTCCCGAAAGTCCTCTCTATATTTTTTTAGGGTAAATGACCTTATATAGCAGAAGGAGGGGGCCAGAGGCCTGCTGTGGGCCCCACAAGACATCAGGGCGCGCCCGGGGGATGGCCGCGCCCTGTTGCCTTGTGGGCAACTGGTGGGCCCCCTCTGGTATTTCTTTATTCCAATATTTTTTATATATTCAATAAAAAATCTCCGTGAAGTTTCAAGTCATTTGGAGCTCTGTAGAATAGGTATCTCTACTGTAGCTATTTCAGGTCCAGAATTCCAGCTACCGGTAATCTCCCTCTTCATATAAATGTTGCAAATTAAGAGAGAAAAGGCATAATAATTGCATCATAAAGTGAAATAATGACCAATTATATTATAAATATCAATAGGAAAACATGATGCAAATTGGACGTATCAGTGCTATTCCATTTTCTCTTTATCAAGAAGTCTTGAATTATATTGCACCTGTTGAGATCGAAGATATTGATGTTACTATTAAGTTTGCAAACAGAGATACTATTACACCACTTGGGATTGTTAGAGATGTTGAAGTCTTCTATGGTAAGATCAAATACCCTACTGATTTTCTAGTTCTTGGATCACCACAAGATGATTTTTGTCCCATTATATTTGGTAGACCTTTCTTGAATACGGTTAATGCTAAGATTGATTGTAATAAAAAAATGGTCAGTGTTAATTTTAGTGATGTATCGCATGAGTTTAATTTCTCTAAGTTTTGTAGACAACCTCATGATAAAGAATTGCCTAATAAAGATGAAATTATTGGTCTTGCTTCTATTGTTGTTCCTCCTACAGATCCTTTAGAACAATATCTGCTAGACCATGAAAATGATATGCATATGAATGAAAGAAATGAAATAGATGAAATATGATATGTCTCCAACGTATCTATAATTTTTGATTGCTCCATGCTATTATAGTATCAATCTTGGATGTTTTATATGCAATTATATGCATTTATATATCATTTTTTGGGACTATCCTATTAACCCAGTGCCCAGTGCCAGTTGTTATTTTTTGCCTGTTTTTGCCTTTTCAGAAAATCATTATCAAACGGAGTCCAAACAAACAAAAAACTTTGGATTAATTTTTTCTGGACCAAAAGGGACCCTAGAAGCTTCGGGAGAAGACCAGACGAGTCACGAGGGAGCGACAAGCCCGGAGGCCGCGCCCCCAGGCTTGTGGGCCCCTCGTGGCACCTCTTGACCTAATTCCAGCGCTATGAATTCCCAAATATTCCCAATATACTAGAGAGACAGACGAGAAAACTTTTCCGCCACCGCAAGCCTCTGTTCTTCCGCGATCCCATCTGGAGGCCTTTTCCGGTACTCTGCCGGCGGGGGGGGGGGGGGGAATCGATCACGGAGGGCTTCTACATCAACCTTGCTGCCCTTCCGATGATGTGTGAGTAGTTTACCATAGACCTACGAGTCCATAGCTAGTAGCTAGATGGCTTCTTCTCTCTCTTTGATCTTCAATACAATGTTCTCCTCGATCTCCTTGGAGTTCTATTCGATGTAATCTTCTTTTGCGGTGTGTTTGTTGGGATCCGATGAATTGTGGGTTTATGATCAGATTATTCATGAGAAATATTTGAGGCTTTTCTGAACTTATTTATGCATGATTGTTATAGCTTTGTATTTCTCTCCGATCTATCCATTTGCTTTGGCCAACTAGATTGATTTATCTTGCAATGGGAGAGGTGCTTTGTGATGGGTTCTATCTTGCGGTGTTCTATATCCCAGTGACAGAAAGGGACAAGACACGTATTTGTATTGTTGCCATTAAGGATAAAAATATGGGGTTTAATTATATTGCTTGAGTTTACTTTGTCTACATCATGTCATCTTGCTTAAGGCGTTACTCTGTTTTCATTAACTTAATACCCTAGATGCATGCTGGATAGCGGTCGATGGGTGGAGTAATAGTAGTAGATGCAGGCAGGAGTCGGTCTACTTGTGTCGGATGTGATGCCTATATACATGATCATTGCCTTGAATATCGTCATAACTAAGCGCTTTTCTATTAATTGCCCAACAGTAATTTGTTTACCCACCGTATGCTATGCGTTCGAGAGAGAAGCCTCTAGTGAAAACTATGGCCCCCGAGTCTACTTTTATCATATATTAAAATCCAAAAATACCTTGCTGCAATTTATTTACTTTTATTTTATTTTGTATTTTATTTTATCTATCTATCACTATCAGAATTAATCCTTGCAAGTAACCGTCGAGGGGATTGACAACCCCCTTGTTCGTGTTGGGTGCAAGTATTTGCTTTTTTGTCTGTAGGTGATGCTAATGAGGTTCTGTGTGGTTTTCCTACTAGATTGATAACCTTGGTTCTTAACTGAGGGAAATACTTATCTCTACTGTACTGCATCATCCTCTCCTCTTCGGGGAAATCCCAACGCAGTTCACAAGTAGCAAAATATTATTTAGACAAACACCTATTCTTAAGCATAATTTACCTGTTGAAACTCTTGGAGATCCTCTCCCACACAAGAGTGATCTTGTGTTTGAATTAAAGAAACTACCTGATACACTTAAATATGCTTATCTTGATGAAACGAACATATATCCTGTTATTATCAGTGCTAACCTTTCTGAGCATGAAGAAAAGAGATTACTTAAAACTCCGAGGAAGCATCGTGCTGCTATTGGATATACTCTTGATGATCTTAAGGGCATTAGTTGCATTTTATGTCAACATAAGATTAATATGGAGCCAGATGCTAAACCAGTTGTTGATCATCAATGACATCTGAATCCTAAAATGAAGGATGTGGTAAGAACTCAAATATTAAAGCTTCTGGAGGCAGGTATAATTTATCCTATAGCTGATAGTAGACGGGTAAGTCATGTTCATTGTGTTCCTAAGAAAGGAGGCATTACTATTGTTCCTAATGATAAAAATGAACTTAACCCACAAAGAATTGTAACTGGTATAGGATGGTAATTGATTTCAGGAAACTAAATAAAGCTACTAGGAAAGATCATTACCCTTTGCCTTTTATTGATCAAATGCTAGAAAGATTATGTAAACATACACACTTTTGCTTCCTAGATGGATATTCTGGTTTTTATCAAATACTGTTGACACACGAACACGTCACGTGTAACCTCGACGCCGGGGGTGATGCACCGCAGCTCACGTCGAAGGAGGTCCGTCCGGCAGCGTGATACGCAAGACAGCCGGCAGATGCTTTTGAAGACCCAAAACCCCACAACCCGGGAGGGAACCCGTCAGGGAGTGCGGCGGCTATGGGCTGCCCTAGGTCGATTCGCTCGCCCCTAGAGCCTCAGGATTCGCAGCTCTCAAACTTGAGGAACAACGAAGAACGAGAGAAAAACGGTGGAGAGATAAAACATAGATGAAAAAGTGGTATATTGATTTCTTCGATTGTGTGTGTTCAATCGGCCATCACCTCTCAACTATTTATGAGGCGGCTGGACTTCCCGTACAAGAAAAGGACTCCAAATCCCGTCCAAACCTTTCCAAAATAAACCAAACTCGGATTTAGATAAGTCTGAGACAGCAGTTCGGTTTTTGGACCTCACAGGCCATAAACGACCTTGGATGAAGATAAGCCCAAAAGCAAATTTAACCGTTTCGACGATACGAATAACTTTCATGTTGAATGTTTTTCGATTCAAGGCCATCTTTAATACCCTACGGGGTGATCTTTAACTTCCAGTCGGACTCGGTCATGCAGTTTTCTGGACTGTCCGAATCTTGCGGCAACTTTACAGGCCGTATAGTATCTCAGATGATGATGACTCCAAGAGCAAAGTTGACTGTTTTGATGATACGCACAACTTTCGTGTAGAACACTTTTCAATCCGAGGTCATCTAGATAATCTTTCGAGCCCATCTTCAGCTTCTGTTTGGATTTTCACTCAAACCGGCATGCATTCAAAACCGGCAAGCACTCAAACCGGCAAGCTCTCAAAACTGGCAAGCACTTAAAACCAGCAAGCACTCAAAACCGACAAGCATTCAAAACTGGCAAGCTCTCAAAACCGGCAAGCATTCAAAACCGGCAAGCACTCAAAACCGGCAAGCTCTCAAAACCGGCAAGCATTCAAAACCGGCAAGCTCTCAAAACCGGCAAGCCTTATTCAGCCGGCAAAGGCCGAATAACTCACGCGATCATGAAACGTATCGATAATTTTTGATTGTTCCATGCTATTATAGTATCAATCTTGGATGTTTTTATATGCAATTATATGCATTTATATATCATTTTTTGAGACTAACCTATTAACCTAGTGCCTAGTGCCAGTTGCTGTTTTCTGCTTGTTTTTGGTTTTTCAGGAAATCAGTACCAAACGAAGTCCAAATGCCACGAAACTTTTTGGAGATTTTTTTCTGGACAAAAGAGACCCTGGAGACTTGGAGAGGAGGCCAGAAACTTCACGAGGCCTCCACAAGGCAACAGGGCGCGGCCCCAGGGGCGGCGACCTAATGCCTTGTGGGCCCCTCGTGGCTCCTTTTGACCTAATTCCACTTCTATAAATTCTCAAATATTCGGAAACCAACAGAAATCCAGCCCGAATAACTTTTACACCGCCGCAAGCCTCTGTTCTTCCGCGATCCCATCTGGAGGCCTTTTCCGGTACTCTGTCGGAGGGGGAATCGATCACGGAGGGCTTCTTCATCAACCTTGTTGCCCTTCTGATGATGTGTGAGTAGTTTACCACAGACCTACGGGTCCATAGCTAGTAGCTAGCTGCCTTCTTCTCTCTCTTTGATCTTCAATACCATGTTCTCCTCGATGTTCTTGGTGTTCTATCCGGTGTAATCTTCTTTTGCGGTGTGTTTGTTGGGATCCGATGAATTGTGAGTTTATGATCAGATTATTCATGAGAAATATTTGAATCTTCTCTGAACTCTTTTATCCATGATTGTTATAGCTTTGTATTTCTCTCTGATCTATCGATTTGGTTTGGCCTACTAGATTGATTTATCTTGCAATGGGAGAGGCGCTTTGTGATGGGTTCAATCTTGCGGTGCTCAATCCTAGTGACAGAAAGGGACATGACATGTATTTGTATTGTTGCCATTAAGGATAAAAAGATGGGGTTTAATCATATTGCTTGAGTTTACTTTGTCTACATCATGTCATCTTGCTTAAGGCGTTAATCTATTTTATACTTAATACCCTAGATGCATGCTGGATAGCGGTCGATGGGTCGAGTAATAGTAGTAGATGCAGGAAGGAGTCGGTCTACTTGTCTCGGACGTGATACCTATATACATGATCATTGCCATGAATCCGTCATAATTATTTGCTTTTCTATCAATTGCCCAACAGTAATTTGTTTACCCACCGTATGCTATGTGTTCGAGAGAGAAGCCTCTAGTGAAAACTACGGCCCCTGGGTCTACTTTTATCATATATTAAAATCAAAAACACCTTGCTGCAATTTATTTACTTTTATTTTATTTAGTATTTTACTTTACCTATCTATCACTATCAGAATTAATCCTTGCAAATAACCGCTAGGAGGATTGACAACCCTCTTATTTGCGTTGGGTGTAAGTGTTTGCTTTTGTGTGCGCAGGTGCTGCTAAAGGATTTTGCATGGTTCTCCTACTGGATTGATAACCTTGGTTCTTAACTGAGGGAAATACTTATCTCTACTATACTGCATCATCCTCTCCTCTTCGGGGAAAATACCAACGCAGTCTGCAAGTAGCAATACGCTCGGCTCCTTACTTTCGGCTCGCTTCCGAAAGTATCTTGAAACATCTTATGCAAATCCTCCCTTAACTTAGCTAAAATTGGATCCGAGGTAGATGAAGATGCTTGTGGTAATGAAATAGGAGCAAGATGAGTACTCGGTAAGGACATGAGCAGTCGGTACAGTAACATGAGCACTCGGCATGGTTTGTGGTGCAAGCGCCGAACCGTAATTCGGCGGAAGACTGAACAAGCTTGCATTCATGGGTGGTGTGACAAATTGATTCGGCATCAATGCTGAATTGGACACAATCATAATGGGACTAACATGTAGGTGCAGCCACAAGCTGATTGGTTTGAGTTTGGTAAAAATTCATCGGCATATTATATTGTTGTTGCCTAGGAGGTGCTGATGTAATAGGTAAAGTTGGACTAGGGTTTTCAAATATACCAACAGTACCACTAGATGATGGAGGTATATTTTTCTGAGCATTAGCACTTGCTATGAAATAATTATACATCATCACATTACCTTTACTAACAAAACTTTCAATCATAGCCACTTGCTCTGGAGAAAAAACTTTACTCACAATGATTTCATCTTGCTCGTCAATGAGAGGACGGAAATTGACGTTTCCAACTGGAGTGATGTTGCCTTGATGGTCCTTCTTGAAACTTGCAAGAAACGCCTCCAAATCCGCCTCCTCGCGCTTCTTCTTGAGTGCCTCAAAAGCCTCTTCACGCTGCTTCTTGAGCGCTTCGTAGGCCTGACGATGTTCATCCGATAGTTCATCAAGAACGGGCTTAATGATGTTATCGGCGCTAACTTCTGAGGGCTTGGGGAGATCTGACCTGGTTGATGATGATTCTCGATCTTTCGTCCCCAGCGGAGTCGCCAAAAAGTGTGTTGACACATGAACACGTCATGTGTACCCTCGACGCCGGGGGTGATGCACCGCAGCTCACGTCGAAGGAGGTCCGTCCGGCAGCGCGATACGCAAGACAGCCGGCAGACGCTTTTGAAGACCCGAAACCCCACATGCCCAGGAGGGACCCCGTTAGGGAGTGCGGCAGATATGGGCTGCCCTAGGTCGATTCGCACACCCCTAGAGCCTCGGGATTCGCAGCTCTCAAACTCGAGGAACATCGAAGAACGAGAGAGAAACGGTGGAGAGATAAAACGTAGATGAAAAAGTGGTATATTAATTTGTTCGATTGTGTGTGTTCAATCGGCCGTCACCTCTCATCTATTTATGAGGCGGCTGGACTTCCTGTACAAGAAAAGGACTCCAAATCCTGTCCAAATCTTTCCAAAATAAACCGAACTCGGCTTTAAGTAAGTCTGAGACAGCGGTTCGGTTTTTGGATCTCACAGGCAATAAAAGACCTCGGATGAAGATAATCCCAAAAGCTAATTTAACTGTTTCGACGATACGAACAACTTTCATGTTGAAAGTTTTTCGATTCGAGGCCATCTCTAATACCCTACTGGGCCATCTTTAACTTCCAGTCGGACTCGGTCATGCAGTTTTCTGGACTGTCCGAATCTTGCGGCAACTTTGCAGGCCGTATACTACTCAGATGATGATGACTCCAAAAGCAAAGTTGACTGTTTTGACGATACGCACAACTTCCGTGTAGAACACTTTTCCATCCGAGGCCATCTAGATAACCTTTCAAGCCCATCTTCAGCTTCTGTTTGGATTTTCACTCAAATCGGCAAGCCTTTCACTCAAACTGGCAAGCATTCAAAACCGGCAAGCACTCAAAACCGGCAAGCACTCAAACCGGCAAGCACTCAAAACCGGCAAGCACTCAAAACTGGCAAGCTCTCAAAACCGGCAAGCTCTCAAAACCGGCAAGCATTCAAAACCGGCAAGCTCTCAAAACCAAAACCGGCAAGCACTCAAAACCAGCAAGCACTCAAAACCGGCAAGCATTCAAAACCGGCAAGCTCTCAAAACCGGCAAGCTCTCAAAACCGGCAAGCACTCAAAACCGGCAACCGCTCAAAACCGGCAAGCTCTCAAAACCGGCAAGCATTCAAAACCGGCAAGCTCTCAAAACTGGCAAGCCTTATTCAGCCGGCAAAGGCCGAATAACTCACGCGACCCATCAGACACTACCTAGGTGGGTGTCTGGTCCCTCGCGTCACTTTTTCACTCAGGCCCGGTCCGCAGAGTGTTGCCTCTATCCAATGCATACGAACTCGGATTGGGACGATTTTTATATCAAAATCGACCGTTTCGACAAGACAAAGATAATTCATGTAGAAAAGTTTCTCATATGAGGTCGTCTTGAAGGTGTAATTGGCCGAACAGTACTCTAAGTATAAAATTTCAGACTTTGAGCACAGTTTCGGCTCCTAAGATGAGGTCAGATGGTGATGACCCAAATATGAAAGTTGCCCAATTTTATGATGCGAAACTTTTTCATGTTGAAACCCTTTTCATTTGAGGCCATCTCAATTGCGCTTCGTACCATGCCAAAATCTGGTGTCAACAAGTACCTGTATCAAAAGAAGATCAAGAGAAAACCACTTTTACTTGTCCTTTTGGAACTTATGCTTATAGACGTATGCCCTTTGGTTTATACAATGCACCTGCTACTTTTCAAACATGTATGACTGCTATATTCTCTGACTATTGTGAGAATATTCTTGAGGTATTCATGGATGATTTTTCCATTTACGGAACTTCTTTTGATGATTGTTTAACCAATCTTGATCGAGTTTTGCAGAGATGTGAAGAAACTAATCTTGTCTTGAATTGGAAGAAGTGCCACTTTATGGTGAATGAAGAGATAGTCCTTGGGCATAAAATTTCTGAAAGAGGTATTGAAGTAGACAAAGCCAAAGTTGATGCAATTGAGAAAATGCCACGTCCTAAAGATATCAAAGGTATAAGAAGTTTCCTTGGTCATGCTGGTTTTTACAGGAGGTTCATAAAAGACTTCTCTAAAATTTCTAGGCTTCTTACTAATCTATTACAAAAGATGTTCCATTTGTTTTTGATGATGATTGTGTAGAAGCCTTTGAAATACATAAGAAAGCCTTAATTTCTGCACCCATCGTTCAACCACCTGATTGGAACTTGCCTTTTGAAATAATGTGTGATGCTAACGACTATGCTATTGGTGTTGTTCTAGGTCAAAGAGTTGATAAGAAATTGAATGTTATTCATTATGCTAGTAAGACCTTAGACAGTGCTCAAAGAAATTATGCTACTACTGAGAAAGAATTTTTTGCAGTTGTGTTTGCATGTGATAAATTCAGATCTTATATTGTTGATTCTAAATTAACTTTCACACCGATCATGCTGCTATTAAATTCCTTATGGAAAAGAAAGATGCTAAACCTAGGTTGATTAGGTGGGTTCTTCTACTACAAGAATTTGATTTGCATATTATTGATAGAAAGGGAGCTGAGAACCCTGTAGCAGATAACTTGTCTAGGATGGAAAATGTTCTTGATGACCCACTGCCTAGTACTGATAGTTTTCCTGATGAGCAGTTAGCTGTTATAAATGCTTCTACTTCTCGTAATAGTCCTTGGTATGCAGACTATGCTAATTACATTGTTGCTAAATATATACCACCTAGCTATACATACCAACAAAAGAAAAAATTCTTCTTTGATTTAAGACATTTCTTTTGGGATGACCCACATTTGTATAAAGAAGGAGTAGATGGTGTTATTAGATGTTGTGTACCTGAGCATGAACAGGAGCAAATCCTACGAAAGTGTCACTCCGAGGCATACGGAGGACACCATGCAGGACACAAAACTGCGCATAAGGTATTACAATCTGGTTTTTATTGGCCTACTCTTTTCAAAGATGCACGTAAGTTTGTCCTTTCTTGTGATGAATTTCAAAGAATTGGTAATATTGGTAGACGTCAGGAAATGCCTATGAATTATTCACTTGTTATTGAACCATTTGATGTTTGGGGCTTTGATTATATGGGACCTTTTCCTAAATCCAATGGATACACACATATTCAGGTTGCTGTTGATTATGTTACTAAGTGGGTAGAAGCTATTCCAACTAGTAGTACTGATCACAACACCTCTATTAAAATGCTTAAAGAAGTTATATTCCCGAGGTTTGGAGTCCCTAGATACTTGATGACTGATGGTGGTTCACATTTTATTCATGGTGCTTTCCGTAAACTGCTTGCTAAATATGATGTTAATCATAGAATTGCATTGCCTTATCATCCTCAGTCTAGTGGTCAAGTTGAATTGAGTAATCAAGAAATAAAGTTAATTTTGCAAAAGACCGTTAATAGATCCAGGAAAAATTGGTCTAAGAAACTTGATGATGCATTGTGGGCTTATAGAACTGCTTATAAAAAATCCTATGGGTATGTCTCCGTATAAAATGGTTTATGGAAAAGCATGTCATTTACCTCTCGAATTAGAACATAAAGCTTATTGGGCAATTAAGGAACTTAACTATGATTTCAAACTTGCCGGTGGGAAGAGGTTATTTGATATTAGCTCCCTAGATGAATGGAGAACTCAAGCCTATGAAAATGCCATGTTGTTTAAAGAAAAAGTTAAAAGATGGCATGATAAAATAATTCAAAAATGGGAATTCAAAGTTGGAGAGCATGTCCTATTGTACAATTCTCGTCTCAGATTTTTTGCAGGAAAACTTCTCTCTAAATGGGAAGGGCCATATATCATCGAAGAAGTTTATCGCTCCGGAGCTATCAAGATCAACAATGCTGATGGCACTAATCCGAGAGTGGTTAATGGGCAAAGAATTAAACACAATATCTCAGGAACGCCCATTAATGTTGAAACTAATATTAGTCAAACAATGACACAGGAGGAACACATAAAAGAGACCTACCGGAACGCTCCAGAACCCTGAAAAGGAGTAGGTATGTGATACGATAAGTAAACCGACTTCAAAAATTCCATAAAAATTATTTCTGCCCGTTTTGGAATATTAGAAAAACTACAAAAAAAAAAAGAAACAGCCGATGGGACCCACGAGGAGGTCACAAGGCAACAAGGCGCGCCCTACCCCACTAGGCGCGCCGGGTTACCTTGTGGGCCCCTCGTGTGCCTTCACGACTCCGTTTTCTTCCCGTATACTTGTTTTGCAAGATAAAAATTCTTTATATATACTCCCGGATGTTTTGACCACCGTATCACAAGTTTCTCCTCTGTTCTTGTTTCGGGCTGTTTTTCTGACAGATCTAGATCGCCATGGCGCCCCCAAGTTCGTCCAAGGACAAGTTCTAGGAGATGGTCATCAACCCTTACCTACCGGAGGTGATGAAACACCCTCAAACCATTGAGATGCGTGAGGGGGTGCTCCACATCCGAGACGTTCAAGGGCCTAAGAAGACCGAAAGCGAGAAGGCCAGACTTTAAGAAGTGGAGTAGGAGATCTTCAAGTGCCAAGGGATGGTGGAGCGTGGACTCAACGCCAACCGCTCCATGATCACGGAATTCATCCGTGAACACAAAGTGGACAGCAAGGATATTGGGGACATCATCTTCAAGCTCAATGACCGGATTGATCATCTTCAGGCCCAAATTTATGACTTACAAAACCAAAATTTAGAGTATGAAGCCAGGTTTAAAGGTATGAGTTTAGATGCAAATTTCAGGACTCCGGAAACACGTTCATCCTTTTATGATGGAGAGCCTATGCCGTGGAAGACGGAGGACAAGCCCACTACTTCATCACCACCATCACCGAAGAAAGACACTTGAGTACACGGGTATGGGCACCACCCTTGGCTTGTTCCAAGCTTGGGGGAGGTGCCCCGGTATCGTATCACCATCACCCTTTATCATCATTATCTATCTTAGTTTGATCCTTAGTTATTTTGTGATTTAGAGGAATAAAAAGTTTAGTATGATCTAGTTTTGAGTGCTTGTTTCGTGATCTATCTATCTATGTAATAGTGTGTGAGAGTCATATAATAAAGAGTAGTTTGAGTTTTGCTTCTTTACTTTTATGTTTCAATCTTAGCAATAGAAGAATGAACAGATCATATGCTAATCCCTTGGGGAAGTAATGACTTTACATAAGAAAATTATAGTTGATAAAATTTATTAGAAATTAACAAACATAGCATTGGTCATTGGTGCAATTCATGAAAGACTAATAAAGGAAGAGAGGATTCACATATAAATATACTATCTTGGACATCTTTTATGACTGTGAGCCCCCATTAAATATTCTATGTCAAAGAGTTGACGTTGGACAAGGAAGACAACGTAATGAGTTATGTTTTCTTACATTCACATAGAAGTTATATTGTCATGGATCCTCTAACATGTGGTGCTTGCTCACTATCTTTTGCTAGCCAAAAATCCGCACTAAGTAGAGATACTACTTGTCCATCCAAAACCCTTGAACCCAGTTTCATGTCATGAGAGTCCACTATATCTACCTATGGATTGAATAAGATCCTTCAAGTAAGTTTTCATCGGTGCAAAAAGAAATAAAGATTGCCCCCTAAATATGTATGAACTTTTATTGTAAGGGAAAATAATCTTTGTACGAACTTGTGATGGTGAAGAAATAAAAGCGACAGACTGTATAATAAAGGTTGCTATCACAAGGGGCAATATAAAGTGACGTTCCTTTACATTAAGAGTTTGCACATCCAAAAATAAAAAAGCGCATGACAACCTCTGCTTCCCTCTACGAAGGGCCTATCTTTTACTTTTCTGTATTTACTTTTATGCAAGAGTCAATAGTGTTCCTCTCTATTCCGTTTTTATTTTTCTCTTGGCAAGCATCATGTGGTGGGGAAAGATCTAGGCACATATATCCAGTTGGATGTAAGTAATCATGAGTTATTATTGTTGACATTACCCTTGAGGTAAATTGGTTGGGAGGTGAAACTATAAACCCCCATCTTCCTATGTGTCTGATTGAAGCTTTCGCTCCATAAATATGCTGTGAGTGTCAGCAATCATAGAAGACTAAATGATAGTTGAGTATGTGAACTTGCTAAACAAAAGCTCTTATATAGATTCTTCCTAAAAATATGATGAATTGTAATTGTTTCATTGACTAAGAAAATAGTTTGTTAGTTTTCAAGAAAGTTTATGCTTTATACTTTGATATTGTGATGAATTATTACCTGTTTATGGGAAGTTTTACGATGATATATTGTTGTTATAGTATCGATCATGATGCTTTCATGTCCATATTTTGTTTTATCGACAACTCTCTCTCTAAACATGGGGTCATGATTATCGATTTCGGCTTTCGCTTGAGGACAAGCGAGGTCTAAGCTTGGGGGAGTTGATACGTCCATTTTGCATCATGTTTTCCTATTGATATTTATAATGCTTTTGGTCATTACTTTACTTTATGATGCAATCCTAATACATTTTCTCTCTTAATTTGCATGATTTACATGGAGAGGGAGATTACCGGCAGCTGGAATTCTAGACCTAAAAAGCTACAGCAGAGATACCTATTCTACGGAGCTCCAAATGACCTGACACTTCACGAGGATTATGTATTGAATATATGAAAAATACTGGAACAAAGAGATACCAGAGGGGGGCCACCTGCTACTCACAAGGCAACAGGGCGCGCCTACCCCCCAGGGCGCGCCCTGATGCCTTGTGCGGTCCACAACTGGCCTCTGGCCCCTCCTTCTGCAATATGAAGCCATTTACCCTAGAAAAAATACGAGGAGGACTTTCGGGACAAAGCGCCACCGTCTCGAGGCGGAACTTGGGCAGGAGCACTATTGCCCTCCGGCGGAGCGATTCCGCCGGGGATACTTCCCTCCAGGAGGGGGAAATCGAAGCCATCGACATCACCAACGATCCTCTCATCGTGGGAGGACCAATCTTCATCAACATCTTCACCAGCACCATCTCATCTCAAACCCTAGTTCATCTCTTGTATTCAATCTTTGTCTCAAAACCTTAGATTGGTACCTGTGGGTTGCTAGTAGTGTTGATTACATCTTGTAGTTGATGCTAGTTGGTTTATTTGGTGGAAGATTATATGTTCAGATCGTCAATGATATTCAATACTCCTCTTATCTTGAACATGAACATGATTTGTGAGTAGTTACTTTTGTTCTTGAGGACATGGGAGAAGTCTTGTCATAAGTAATCATGTGAATTTGGTATTCGTTCGATATTTTGATGATATGTATGTTATTGCTTCCTTTAGTGGTGTCATGTGAACGTCGACTACATGACACTTCACCATACTTGGGCCTAAGGGAAGGCATTGTGGAGTAATAAGTAGATGATGGGTTGGTAGAGTGACAGAAGCTTAAACCCTAGTTTATGCGTTATTCCGTAAGGGGTTTGGATCCATATGTTTCATGCTATGGTTCGATTTATCTTAATTCTTCTTTCATAGTTGCGGATGCTTGTGAGAGGGGGTAATCATAAGTGGAACACTTGTTCAAGTAAGGACAGCACCCTAGCACCGGTCCACCCACATATCAAATTATCAAAGTAGCGAACGCGAATCAAATAAACATGATGAAAGTGACTAGACGATAATTCCCATGTGTCGTCGAGAACGTTTTGCTTTATATAAGAGACCGTTCCGGCTTGTCCTTTGCTATAAAAAGAATTGGGCCACCTTGCTGCACTCTTGTTACAATTGTTACTTGTTACGAATTATCTTGCTATAAAACTATCTGTTACCGCTACTTTCAGTACTTGCAGAGAATACCTTGCTGAAAACCACTTATCATTTCCTTCTGCTCCTCGTTGGGTTCGACACTCTTACTTATCGAAAGGACTACAATTGATCCCCTATACTTGTGGGTCATCACTTCTCTCAAAAGCGGAGCTGTGCTTCACGAAAAGTGAAAAGCACAGTTATGCTTAAAAAAACATAGTTGTGCTTCAAGTAGTTGTGCTTCTCGCCGTCCCGAAAATTGAAAAAAAAATAGTTGTGCTTCCAAAAAAAGTAAAAAAGCACAGTTGTACTTCAGGTTTCTGTTTTTTTGCTTCATTTTTTTTGCGGTTTCTGTTTTTTTTGTTTTCATTGTTTTATTTTCAGTTTTTCTGAAAAAAAAACTTCGTCCAAACCTATTATATGGGATCTACTTTCGAAGATCTTGACTCAAGAAATGCAACAATGAAAATGGTTCATGATTCGGATGCACATTTAAGAGATAAAACATTTTGGAAGAACGAGTCAACAAAAAAAGTACAAAACTCACAGGTTGCGACAGGGTCACACATGCATTGAGCCACTTGTCACCACATGAGAAGGTGGGAGTGATCTTTGTGAGGGGTACCCTCAAACTAGTGATTTCGGTTCATCATAGTCACCTACTAAGAGCATACAACCGGGCCCCTCAAACCCTCCCTATACATTCGGGCCGACGACCCAACCATTTTTTGCCACCAAAGCGGACCTATACGTCCAGGTTGTCCGGCACCCTACCGAGCTCATATGTGGGGCGGATAGGGGGACACCCAGACACGCCCGCCACATCGGACCGACAACATGGGCCCATGCCAAAACCCATCAGTCGGACGGGCGCTTCCTCCGGTTTTGGTGAAGACGCATTCATGTCACCGCTCTGGCGCGCTGCCTGAGGGACCAAATCTGGCTATTTAAGTGGGATGGTGAGGCAACCCTAGCTAGCTAGCCCCATCCCCATAACCATCCCTCTCGCCCACATCGTCTTTGCCCCTCCTCTCCCTCTTTCACTTTCAATCTGACCTCATCGTCCGCCGTACGAAGAGAAACAACATCGACAAAATATTTCTTAGAGGGGAGGAGCAACCTCCCATGGCCCAACACTCATGGAGAATACTGTGGCCGGGGGAGGCACCACCCGACTCCCTAAAAGGACCTACTCGCTACTTGCTACAAAAAGAATGCCTGAGGGAGAAAAAGAAAAAAAAAACAGGGGCAAAAGCACCCCAAGGATGCAACCTAACCCATCGGCCTGTGAAGAAAAAGAGGAGGGCCGCGCACGCGCCACTCCCAAGCCAGCCTACGGAAAAATCCAAAAATTCCTCGGAGGTCGTACTCACCTACGGGGGCACTTGGGGACTGATACATCTCCAACGTATCTATACTTTTTTATTGTTCCATGCTGTTATATTATCAATCTTGGATGTTTTTATATACATTTACATCAATTATATATCATTTTTTGGGACTAGCCTATTAACTTAGTGCCCAGTGCCAGTTGTTGTTTTCTTCCTATTTTTGGTTTTACAGAATATCAATACCAAACGAAGTCCAAATGCCATGAAACTTTTTGGAGATTTTTTTCTGGACATAACCAACACTAGAAGCTTCGGGAGAAGGCCAGAAGCCCCAGGAGGTGGCCACGAGCCACCAGGGCGCGCCTGCGCGCCCTGGTGCCTCGTGGGCCCACCTCTGCCTCTTTTGACCTAATTCCACCACTATAAATTCCCAAAAATCAGGAAACCAACAGGAGAGTCCACAAAATACTTTTTCTGCCGCCGCAAGCTTCTGTTCTCGAGAGATCCCATCTGGGGGCCTTTTCCGGCGCTCCGCCGGAGGGGGAATCGATCACGGAGGGGCTCTACATCAACCTTGCTGCCCTTCCGATGATGTGTGTGTAGTTTACCACAGACCTTCGGGTCCATAGTTAGTAGCTAGATGGCTTCTTCTCTCTTTTTGATCTTCAATACAATGTTCTCCTCGATGTTCTTGGAGTTCTATCCGATGTAATCACTTTTTGCGGTGTGTTTGTTGGGATCCAATGAATTGTGAGTTTATGATCAGATTATCCATGAATATTATTTGAGTCTTATCTGATCTCTTTTATGCATGATTATTATAGCTTCATATTTATTCTCCGATTTATTGATTTGGTTTGGCCAACTAGATTGATTTATCTTGCCATGGGAAGAGGTGCTTTGTAATGGGTTCGATCTTGCGGTGCTCAATCCCAGTGACAGAAAGGGACATGACACGTATGTATCATTGCTATTAAGGGTAAAAAGATGGGGTTTATTCATGAGTGACTTTACTTTGTCTACATCATGTCATCTTGCTTAAGGCGTTACTCCGTTCTTTATGAACTTAATACTCTAGATGCATGCTGGATAGCGGTCGATGGGTGGAGTAATAGTAGTAGATGCAGGCAGGAGTCGGTCTACTTGTCTCGAACATGATGCCTATATACATGATCATTGCCTTGGATATCTTCATGATTATTTGCTTTTCTATCAATTGCCCAACAGTAATTTGTCTACCCACCGTATGCTATTTTCTTGAGAGAAGCCTCTAGTGAAAACTATGGCCCCCGGGTCTATCTAAATCATATATTAAAAACCCCAAAAATACCTTGTTGCACTTTTCTTTTATTTATTTTATTTTGTATTTTGTTTCAATCTATCTATCTATCACATACAATTTAATCTTGCAATTGACCACCTAGGGATTGACAACCCCTTGTTTGCGTTGGGTGCAAGGATTTGTTGTTTGTGTGCAGGTACTGCTAATGAGGTGTTGCGTGGTTCTCCTACTGGATTGATAACCTTGGTTTCATAACTGAGGGAAATACTTACCTCTACTGTGCTGCATCATCCCTTACCTCTACTGTGCTGCATCATTACAAAGCACCTCTTCCCATGGCAAGATAAATCAATCTAGTTGGCCAAACCAAATCAATAAATCGGAGAATAAATACGAAGCTATAATAATCATGCATAAAAGAGATCAGATAAGACTCAAATAATATTCATGGATAATCTGATCATAAACTCACAATTCATTGGATCCCAACAAACACACCGCAAAAAGTGATTACATCGGATAGAACTCCAAGAACATCGAGGAGAACATTGTATTAAAGATCAAAAAGAGAGAAGAAGCCATCTAGCTACTAACTATGGACCCGAAGGTCTGTGGTAAACTACACACGCATCATCGGAAGGGCAGCAAGGTTGATGTAGAGCCCCTCCGTGATCGATTCCCCCTCCGGCGGAGTGCTGGAAAAGGCCCCCAGATGGGATCTCTCGAGAACAGAAGCTTGCGGCGGCAGAAAAAGTATTTTGTGGACTCTCCTGTTGGTTTCCTGATTTTTGGGAATTTATAGTGGTGGAATTAGGTCAAAAGAGGCAGAGGTGGGCCCACGAGGCACCAGGGCGCGCAGGCGCGCCCTGGTGGCTCGTGGCCACCTCCTGGGGCTTCTGGCCTTCTCCCGAAGCTTCTAGTGTTGGTTATGTCCAGAAAAAAATCTCCAAAAAGTTTCATGGCATTTGGACTTCGTTTGGTATTGATATTCTGTAAAACCAAAAAAAGGAAGAAAACAGCAACTGGCACTGGGCACTAAGTTAATAGGCTAGTCCCAAAAAATGATATATAATTGATGTAAATGTATATAAAAACATCCAAGATTGATAATATAACAGCATGGAACAATAAAAAAGTATAGATACGTTGGAGACGTATCATTCCCCAAGTGCCCCCGTAGGTGAGTACGACCTCCGAGGAATTTTTGGATTTTTCCGTAGGCTGGCTTGGGAGTGGCGCGTGCGCGGCCCTCCTCTTTTTCTTCACAGGCCGATGGGTTAGGTTGCATCCTTGGGGTGCTTTTGCCCCTGTTTTTTTTCTTTTTCTCCCTCAGGCATTCTTTTTGTAGCAAGTAGCGAGTAGGTCCTTTTAGGGAGCCGGGTGGTGCCTCCCCCGGCCACAGTATTCTCCATGAGTGTTGGGCCATGGGAGGTTACTCCTCCCCTCTAAGAAATATTTTGTCGATGTTGTTTCTCTTCGTACGGTGGACGATGAGGTCAGATTGAAAGTGAAAGAGGGAGAGGAGGGGCAAAGACGATGTGGGCGAGAGGGATGGTTATGGGGATGGGGCTAGCTAGCTAGGGTTGCCTCACCATCCCACTTAAATAGCCAGATTTGGTCCCTCAGGCAGCGCGCCAGAGCGGTGACATGAATGCGTCTTCACCAAAACCGGAGGAAGCGCCCGTCCGACTGATGGGTTTTGGCATGGGCCCGTGTTGTCGGTCCGATGTGGCGGGCGTGTCTGGGTGTCCCCCTATCCGCCCCACATATGAGCTAGGTAGGGTGCCGGACAACCTGGACGTATAGGTCCGCTTTGGTGGCAAAAAATGGTTGGGTCGTCGGCCCGAATGTATAGGGAGGGTTTGAGGGGCCCGGTTGTATGCTCTTAGTAGGCGACTATGATGAACCGAAATCACTAGTTTGAGGGTACCCCTCACAAAGATCACTCCCACCTTCTCATGTGGTGACAAGTGGCTCAATGCATGTGTGACCCTGTCGCAACCTGTGAGTTTTGTACTTTTTTGTTGACTCGTTCTTCCAAAATGTTTTATCTCTTAAATGTGCATCCGAATCATGAACCATTTTCATTGTTGCATTTCTTGCGTCAAGATCTTCGAAAGTAGATCCCATATAATAGGTTTGGACGAAGTTTTTTTCTTTAGAAAAACTGAAAATAAAACAATGAAAAAAAAAAAACAGAAACCGCAAAAAAAACAAGTAGCAGGAAGAATTTCTGGCGCCGTTGCCGGGGAGACATCATCAACATCTATCAAGTATCTTTGCATAAACTCTCATCTCCTTGCATTTATTTTATTTGCCTCTCGTTTTCATCTCCCCCACTTCTAAAAAGTTTTTATAAAAATACAAAAATATTTTCCGTTTGCCTTTTTCTTGTTTGCTTCTTTGCTTGCTTGAAGTTGTAATCATGAGTGATTTTGCCATGGCAGAAACTGATGATGGTAGAACTCCTAAGATGGGAAGTTCTACCGATTTGATGCTAAAACTTTTGTGTTGGGACATGGTAATGTTATAGGAAAAAAATGTCATCCAAGAATTTTTTAATTGCATTGGGACCTTGGCTTTTGATGATGCTCCTATACTTAAAGAAACTAAGAATTATGCCGATGCTATTTCCACACTTATTCTTACACTTGAAAGAAGATTTATTCGCACCCATCCTACTTTGCAAAGATTGTTTTATGAGCTACCGGTTATAAAAGATCCTAGAGCTAAGAAAATAGCCACCCTTGTCCTCATGAATGAATTTGATCACATAGTGCGAGAAGCTAGGGAAATCTTTGATTTTTATGGTATGAACCGTGAAAAACCGGTAATAGATGAGATCCTCTATAATAATGATTACTTGTTGAGATATTTGTTCCGCAATAACCACATCTTTGATGAAAATATTAAAAAGGAAGTTCCTCCTTTGAATATAATCCAACAAGTTTTCAATAGAGTTAATAGACAATACTCTTGAATTGTAGCCAGTAATCAAGAGAGATTTACGGATGGACAACTTGCTAATGCTAAAATTTCTATGGATGATGTGTTTCATATTACCTTTGAAAAACCCTCTGATAAAAATACATCTTTGGATAAGAAGAAGAATGATGATAATACTTGAAACGATGCATTATGCCTAGCTAGGGACATAAGAGAATAGCGCTTGTTGGGAGGCAACCCAATGAATAAAATAAATTTTTACATTTTATTTCTGTTATTGTTTGTTTTCACAATTATGCTACTGTTATGATTGTGTTTCTGTGTTTTTAATTAGTGTTTGTGCCAAGTAAAGCCTTCAGGATGATTTGGAAGATAGTATAATTGATGCTGTTTGGAAAACAGAAAGTTTTGTGTCCAGTGCTGGAATTTTGGTTCTGTACTGGAGCGTCAAACAAATCTGAAATTTTTACAAAGTATTGGTATATGAATTTCCCACGTTTTCATAATTTTTAAGAATTTTTATAGTTACATAAGTATGGATTTTAAATAGATTTCTAAAGACTGTTCTGTTTTTGACAGATTCTGTTTTTGATGCACTACTTGCTTGTTTTGATGAAACTATGGATTGTATCGGGGGGTATAAGCCATGGAGAAGTTAGAATACAGTAGGTATAATGCAAAAATTAAATATGAATGGGTTTGCAACAGTACTTAAAGTAGTGATTTCTTTTGTTATACTAACGGATCTCACGAAGGTTTTTGTTGAGTTTTGTGTGATTGAAGTTTTCAAGTTTTGGGTGAGATCACGATGGATGAAGGAATAAGGAGTGGCAAGAGCCTAAGCTTGGGGATGCCCGAGGCACCCCAAGGTAATATTCAAGGAAGTCTCAAACGTCTAAGCTTGGGGATGCCCCGGAAGGCATCCCCTCTTTCTTCTACCAACCATCGGTAATTTTACTTGGAGCTATATTTTTATTCGTCACATGATATGTGTTTTACTTGGAGCGTCTTGTATTATATGAGTCTTTGCTTTGTTTGCTTTTTAGTTTGTCACAATCATCCTTGCTGAACACACCTATTTTGAGAGAGCCACACGTTATCATGATTTATTAGCATACTCTATGTGCTTCACTTAAAATTTTTTTGAGCTAGGCAGTTGCTATAGTGCTTCACTTAAATCTTTTTGAGCAAGGTGGTGGCTATATTTTGAAGAAATGAACTCTCATGCTTCACTTATATTATTTTGAGAGTTGACAAGATTAAAATTTTGAAGAAATAAACTCTCATGCTTCACTTATATTATTTTGAGAGTTGATAAGATTGAAATTTTGAAGAAATATTTGCACTCTCTTGCTTCACTTAAATCTTTTTGAGAGTTGATGATAGTAATGGTAATTTTCACAAGATATTAATTTGGTCCCAAAGTGATGAATATTCAAGAGGGATATAATAAAAACTTTCATATAGATCATTGGATATGATAAGTGTGATTCCTTGCAATAGTTTTGCGATATGGAGATGATGATATGTGAGTCATGTTAGTGAGTAATTGTGATTTAGTAAGAATATTAGTGTTAAGGTTTGTGATTCCCTATGCATGCACATCAAGTCAATAGTTATGCAACAAAATTATATCCTACTTATGGTGCATTATTCGGTGTTAGTTATGTTCAATGCATGTTTATGACCTATTTCGCTTTTTGGTTGGTCGCTTCTCAATCTATTTGCTAGCCTTCATTTGTACTAAGCGGAAATACTGCTTGTGCATCCAAACTCCTTAAACCCAAGTTGTGCCAAATGAGTCCACCATATCTATCTATATGCGGTATTTCCATGCCGTTCCAAGTAAATTTGCGTGTGCCAACTCTAATTTTGAAAATAATATTCCATTTTGTGTGCCCGTACCGCTCATGAAGCGGCATGGGGTGGCCAATATTTTCCATGCTAGGTGTGTTATTCTCATGATGAGTGTTTATTCACTTGTCATTGCACGAGAGAGTGGCTGGTAATAGGGATGCCCAGTCCCACAATGAATCAAAAATTAATAACAACAAAATTCCTTGGGAAGTGTTGGTATGGAGGGCACCCGTGGATACGGCTAGCCATGGATTGTGAAAGAATGGTGGAAAGGAAAAAAACTTTACTTTCTGTTTGGGAACCGCCTATGATGTGTCTAGCATGGAAAATATTGGGAATTCTCGGTCGTTTTCATTGACAGGAAAAGCATGCCTCTCAAAATTTTTTATCTCTCTAATTTAAGCCTTGAGCTCTGGCACATTAGCAAATCTCTGCTTCCCTCTGCGAAGGGCCTATCTATTTACTTTTATGCAATTTTTATTTTTATTTGAGTCTCCATCTTCTCTTACAAAGCACCAACTAGAGAGCACTATTGTCATACTTGTGCATTGGATGTAGCTAATATGGAGTGTGTTTCATGAATGGATCAATGATTTTGAGCATAATGGGCTAGGGATAACTATCTTTAGCGTTGATATTTTGAAAAGCATAGTTACTTGTTAGTATGCTTGAGTATTTATATCTTCATGTCAAACTATGGACTATTGCTTTGAATCATTCAAGTCCATATGTCCATGCTATAAAAGAAAAGAATATGATGAATATGATAGGCAGCATTCCACATCAAAAATTCTGTTTTTATCATTTACCTACTCGAGGACGAGCAGGAATTAAGCTTGGGGATGCTGATACGTCTCCAACGTATCTATAATTTTTGATTATTCCATGCTGTTATATTATCAATCTTGGATGTTTTTATACATTTACTGCAATTATATATCATTTTTGGGACTAACCTATTAACTTAGTGCCCAGTGCCAGTTGCTATTTTCTGCCTGTTTTTGCTTTTACAGAATATCAATACCAAACGAAGTCCAAATGCCACGAAACTTTTTGGAGATTTTTTTTCTGGATATAACCAACACTAGAAGCTTCGGGAGAAGGCCAGAAGCCCCAAGAGGTGACCACGAGGCACCAGGGCGCGCCTGGGGGGGCAGGCGCGCCCTGGTGCCTCGTGGGCCCACCTCTGCCTCTTTTGACCTAATTCCACCACTATAAATTCCCAAAAATCGGGAAACCAACAGGAGAGTCCACGAAATACTTTTTCTGCCACCGCAAGCTTCTATTCTCGAGAGATCCCATCCGGGGGCCTTTTCTGGCACTTCGCCGGAGGGGGAATCGATCACGGAGGGGCTCTACATCAACCTTGCTGCCCTTCCGATGATGCGTGAGTAGTTTACCACAGACCTTCAGGTCCATAGTTAGTAGCTAGATGGCTTCTTCTCTCTTTTTGATCTTCAATACAATGTTCTCCTCGATGTTCTTGGGGTTCTATCCGATGTAATCACTTTTTGCGGTGTGTTTGTTGGGATCCGATGAATTGTGAGTTTATGATCAGATTATCCATGAATATTATTTGAGTCTTCTCTGATCTCTTTTATGCATGATTATTATAGCTTCGTATTTCTTCTCCGATTTATTGATTTGGTTTGGCCAACTAGATTGATTTATCTTGCCATGGGAAGAGGTGCTTTGTAATGGGTTCGATCTTGCGGTGCTCAATCCTAGTGACAGAAAGGGACATGACACGTATGTATCATTGCTATTAAGGGTAAAAAGATGGGGTTTATTCATGCGTGAGTTTACCTTGTCTACATCATGTCATCTTGCTTAAGGCGTTACTCTGTTCTTTATGAACTTAATACTCTAGATGCATGCTGGATAGCGGTCGATGGGTGGAGTAATAGTAGTAGATGCCGGCAGGAGTTGGTGTACTTGTCTCGGACATGATGCCTATATACATGATCATTGCCTTGGATATCGTCATGATTATTTGCTTTTCTATCAATTGCCCAACAGTAATTTGTCTACCCACCGTATGCTATTTTCTTGAGAGAAGCCTCTAGTGAAAACTATGGCCCCCGGGTCTATCTAAATCATATATTAAAACCCCTAAAAATACCTTGCTGGACTTTTATTTTATTTATTTTATTTTGTATTTTTTTTCAATCTATCTATCTATCACATACAATTTAATCTTGCAATTGACCGTCGAGGGATTGACAACCCCTTGTTTGCGTTGGGTGCAAGGATTTGTTGTTTGTGTGCAGGTACTGCTAACGAGGTGTTGCATGGTTCTCCTACTGGATTGATAACCTTGGTTTCATAACTGAGGGAAATACTTACCTCTACTGTGCTGCATCATCTCTTCCTCTTCGGGGAAAATACCAACGCAAGCTACAAGTAGCAGGGACTTCCTGGGTTCATTCTTGAATCTGAAGAAACTCTCAAAGGCCACCAATGTGTCCAGGGGACACCAGAAGACGCTGGGAGTTGCTAGGAAGACCGGAGAAGGATAATAAAGACATAACCTCCTTACTGGGTACATCAATGAGAAGCAGGAGCAACCAGGACCGGATCTGTCCCTAGAAGATCTTTTGACAAGAGAAGATTACTGACCCGAAGCCACAAAGGGAACTTTGGTAACTCCAGTTCAAGGGGACTCCTGTTGTAGTAGTGGATTTTAACCCTACTTAAGGTGCCACACCCTGTCCTACATGGAGTGCCACATCACCAGCAAGATCGGTCAAAGCAAGTAGGAAGAAGCCCCCAAAAAGAATAAGTCAAAGGGGGGAGATAAGGGAGCAAAGAGGCCCAAGCCCAAGCAAGAAGGCCTCTCCTAGTGTAGGGATTTCCCAACTAATGGGCCACATCCCACCTCCTAGCCCAATAAGGAGCACATGGGCTAAAGGATGGCAAATGACCTAGTTCTACCCTCTCACCTCCTTTCTTCAAGGGTAGCCTTAGTCATTTGTCAAGGACCCCTAGGTTATATGAAGCCCTCCATTGGGCATGTAACCAACTCACTCTCACTTGAATACACTCAAGTGGAGGGTCACTCTCCCCTTCCAAGCCCCTTCAGGAGGGTAAACGAAGGCCGAGAGCTTGGAGTCCAAGGGACCTTGTAAGGCTCGGACTACTCGGGAGTCATGGGACACCGAAAGCGGCCGCACTCTAAGTGCCCCGTGCGCCAGACACTAGTCTTGACAACCATCCCATAGGACGTAGTTCGCGCTCCCATGAGAAGACTTAACCTATTAAAAAAACATCATCGGACCACTTTGTCAAGTGTACAACAACCTTCAACATAAGGTCGTCGTACATGCCCTCGCTAATTTTTGACCAGCTACATGGATACCCCCTAGTCGAAAGTTGATTTTCACCTGTCAACAAATATCAACTAATCGGAACACGCACATGGCACAACCTTATCCGAAACCCTTTCCTGTTTAAATTAAATCACTTGATAAATTGCAATTTTGTAGGAAAGCCCTTGTACACTAAAAAATCATAACTTTTTATCTGTAAATCCATCTGAAGTGAAACTTTTTTGCAAATTGATCCTTATATAAAAACCTTTCAACCAGAATAATTAAATTATGTGAACCTAATTCAAAATATTGAACTCAATTCAAATAAAAACATGAAGTCAAATATTCAAACCAATTCATATTCAAAGATGAAATTCAATTTGAAAGTAAACCAAGTTTAATTATGAAATCATTCAAAACCAAATTTAAAACTTAGAATGAAATTCGATTGAAACCAATCAATTTTAAATATGGAATTCAAATTGAACCAATTCAAACTTAGAAATGAATTTCACTTTGAAACCAAACCAAGTTTAAGTAAGAAATTCAAATTGCAACTGAAATTCATTTCAACCAAGCCCTAACACATACACCAAATGAGGATGATTCATTTACACCTAAACCATACAACCAACTTAGTGTTGTGTGTTGTTTAATTCCTTGTATGGTATGATTGTTTATGTGAACTCTTGGTTACGATAGATTGTTCGGAGAGCGAAGAGTAGCACTACCAGGTTTGTGAGTTTGAAGAACATCATCCATACAAGGCAAGTGAAACCTTTGATCATGTCACCTATTATTTTCTTGCATGTAGAACTTTTCAATAGGAATGTATGTAGAGACATATTTGTTGCTGTAAACAGGATACCTACTAGAATAACCATAGGCTGATACGTCTCCAACGTATCTATAACTTATGAAGTATCCATGCTATATTTACATCAATTATATATGGTTTTGGTGCACTTTTATATTATTTTATGGACTAACTTATTAATCTAGTGCCCAGTGCCAGTTCCTGTTTTTTGCATGCTTTTTGTTTCGCAGGAAATCCATACCTACGAAGGTTCAAACACAATGAAATTTAGGAGAATTTTTTATGGAAAATAAGAGACCCTAGAAGCTTTGGGAGGTGTCCAGAAGACCCACAGGGGGCACAAGCCAAGGGACGCCCTGGGGGTAGGGCGCACTGGGGTGGCTTGTGGGCCCCTGATGCTCTGTTTGCCCTAATTCCTGACCTATAACATATATTCCGAACCTAAGAGTGAGACCCGAAACAATTTTTCCACCGCCGCAGGTTTCTGTTTCACGACGATCCAATCTAGAGGCCTTTTCCGGCACTCTGCCGGAGGGGGAAACCATCCACGGAGGCCTTGCTACTTGTGATCTGCGTTGGGATTTCCCCGAAGAGGAAAGGATGATGCAGTACAGTGGAGATAAGTATTTCCCTTAGTTTAGAACCAAGGTTATCAATCCAGTAGGAGAACCACACAGAACCTCGTTAGCACCACCTACACACACAAAAGCAAATACTTGCACCCAACACAAACAAGAGGGTTGTCAATCCCCTTGGCGGTTACTTGCAAGGATTAAGTCTGATAGTGATAAATAGATAAAGTAAATTGCAAAACAAAATAAAAGAAATAAAATTGCAGCAAGGTATTTTTTATTTTATATATGATGGATAAATGACCCCGGGGGCATAGTTTTCACTAGAGGCTTCTCTCTCGAACGCATAGCATACGGTGGGTAAACAAATTACTATTGGGCAATTGATAGAAAAGCACATAGTTATGACGGATTCATGGCAATGATCATGTATATAGGCATCACATCTGAGACAAGTAGAACGACTCCTGCCTGCATCTACTACTATTACTTCACCCATCGACCGCTATCCAGCATGCATCTAGGGTATTAAGTTAATGAAAACAGAGTAACGCCTTAAGCAAGATGACATGATGTAGACAAAGTAAACTTAAGCAATATGAATAAACCCCATCATTTTATCCTTAATGGCAACAATACAAATACGTGTCTTGTCCCTTTCTGTCACTGGGATAGAGCACCACAAGATTGAACCCATCACAAAGCACCTCTCCCATTGCAAGATAAATCAATCTAGTTGGCCAAACCAAACGGATAGATCGGAGAGAAATACAAAGCTATAACAATCATGCATAAATTAGTTCAGAAAAGACTCAAATATTTATCATGAGTAATCTGATCATAAACCCACAATTCATCGGATCCCAACAAACACACCGCAAAAGAAGATTACATCGAATAGAACTCCAAGAACATCGAGGAGAACATTGTATTGAAGATCAAAGAGAGAGAAGAAGCCATCTAGCTACTAGCTATGAACCCGTAGGTCTGTGGTAAACTACTCACACATCATCGGAAGGGCAGCAAGGTTGATGTAGGAGCCCTCCGTGATCGATTCCCCTTCCGACAGATTACCGAAGAAGGCCTCCAGATGGGATCACGGAAGAACAGAGGCTTGCGTTGGCGGAAAAGTTATTCGAGGTGGCTCTCTGGTATATGGGGAATATTTGAGAATTTATAGGCTTGGAATTAGGTCAAGAGGTGCTACGAGGGGCCCACAAGCCTGGGGGGCGTGCCTACCCCCCTGGGCGCGCCCTCCGAGCTTGTCGCTCCCTCGTGGCTCTTCTGGTCTTCTCCCGGACCTTCGAGGGTCCCTTCTGGTCCAGAAAAAATTAATCCAAAGTTTTTTCTCCGTTTGGACTCTGTTTGATATTGATTTTCTGAAAAGCCAAAAACAAGCAAAAAACAGCAACTGGCACTGGGCACTAGGTTAATAGGTTAGTCCCCAAAAAGATATATAATTGCATAATAAACATCCAAGATTGATACTATAATAGCATGGAACAATAAAAAATTATAGATACGTTGGAGACGTATCAGGCCTCTTCATCATCCTTGCTACCTCCATGTTGATGTGTGAGTAGTTCATCCTCGGGGGTGAGGGTTTGTACTAGTAGCTATGTGAGAGATCGAGAAGATAGGTCTAGAGGGGGGGTGAATAGACACTTAACAAGGCAAAGGTGCAGTTTTTAGTTTTCTTGACAATTAGGCAAATTTTAGCACAAGTTAAGTAACAACCAATACAATCTACACATGCATATCTAGAGATTGAGCAGCGGAAAATGAACAACATGCAAGTGCAAGAAGGTAAAGGGGGTAGAGATAGGAAGATCAAACGCAATGAAGACACGGTGATTTTTGGCGTGGTTCCGATAGGTGGTGCTATCGTACATCCACGTTGATGGGGACTTAAACCCACAGAGGGTAACGACTGCGTGAGTCCACGAAGGGCTCCACCCACGAAGGGTCCACGAAGAAGCAACTTTGTCTATGCCATCATGGCTTATGCCCACGAAGGACTAGCCTCACTCGGGGTAGATCTTCACGAAGTAGGTGATCTCCTTGCCCTTACAAATTTCTTGGTTCAACTACACAAGCTTTGGAGGCTCCCAAGTGACACCTAACCAATCTAGGAGACACCACTCTCCAAAAGGTAATAGATGTTGTTGTTGATGATGAACTCCTTGCTCTTTTGCTTCAAAAGATAGTCTCCTCAACACTCAATCACTCTCTCACAGATTTGACATGGTGGTGGGAGAAGGATTGGAGTGGAAAGCAACTTGAGGGGGCTAGAAATCAAGGATCAAATGGTTGGAGTGGAATGCCTTGATCTCAACACAAGTGTAGATGGTTCTCTCTCAGAAAATAGATATGTGAAGTGTAGTTTCGTCCTGGTTGCTCTCTCTGAGAGTAGGTGGTGTGGGTGGGGTATATATAGCCATCACCAAAGTTCTAGCCGTTACAAACTTTATGCAAAACTCGGTGGCACCGAAAGTAAATCTCGGTGGGACCGACCAGTGTAAAAGATTCGAACGTTAGACGTTTCGGTGAGACCGGATGAATCCACTCGGTGGCTCCGATTTGTGATGACCTAAGCACTTCCACGTTTCGGTAGTTCCGATTGGTTCAACTCGGTAATTCCGAAATGAACTCGATTGGGCACAGAAACTGTGCCAGTGCACTTCGGTGGGACCGAATGCCATCTCGGTGGAACCGAGTTTCTAGGGTTAGGCTTATGGCTCTGTATGGTGTATCTCGGTGGGTCCGGATAGGTGAGTTTCAGTGGGACCAAGATTGGACTTAGGGTTTTGGACAGATTGGAATGTGGGAAAGTGGTTGAGGGTTTTGGAGCAATATCTTCAAGCACTTGAGAAAATGACTCATGATCAAAACCTCATCCCCTTTTAATAGTATTGGCTTTCCTATGGACTCAATGTGATCTTGGATCACTTAACCAAAAATGTAGAGTCTTCAAGCTTTTGCCAATGCTTGTCCTTAGTACCTTGAGGGGTCCACATCTCCATCCATCTACAAGCCTATGTTGAACTCTTCCTGAAATATACTTGATGAAAGTGTTAGTCCAACAACATGTATGTTGACATGAATTACCAAAACCACTAAGGGAGCAAATGTGCTTTCACTATGTGTTTGATATCTCTCTCTCTCTCTCTCCCATGTTCTTGATGGATTCCGATCTGGATTGTATCATGAGATTTATTAATAAAGTTGGATCTTATGATGAATTGAGTCTTCCTCTTTAAAGTTTCTTTATGTTGGATTGAATAATTTGGATTTGAGATTGCATGATGCATGTCTAGTATTAACTTGCGGATACCCGTGGTGACATTGGGGTAATCTAGGCATCAAGATTGAACGATACATATCATATGGTGTTGTCGTAGTACGATCTCTAGGGCTATCTGTGACACTTTGGGGGTGGTTCAAAAGATTGGTTGGAAAGACAACTTTGAGGTGGTTTTGCTACCTACACGATTTCATCCTACTTTCTCTGATAGAATAAAAACTTTGGAGTGATTCTTTGCTGCACTTTGAGGGATTATCATGTGGTTCAATTATGTTAATGATGTTGAGAGATTGCACTAGTGAAAATATGAATCCTAGGCCTTATTTCCAAGCATTGAGACACCGTTTCCATCCACTTTTGTTACTTGCTACCTTGCTGTTTTTATTTGTTCAGATTACAAAAACCTATTTCTACCATCCATATTACACATCTATCACCCTCTCTTCGCCGAACTAGTGCACCTATACAATTGACAACTATATATGGTGTGTTGGGGACACAAGAGATTTCTTGTATTTGATTGTAGGGTTGTCTAAGAGAGAACCATCTTCATCCTACACCTCCCACGGATTGATAAATCTTAGGTCATCCACTTGAGGGAAATTTGCTACTGTCCTACAAAGCTCTGCGCTTGGAGGCCCAACAAAGTCTACAAGAATAAAGTTGCATAGTAGACATCATCTAAAAAAATGCTATGAAGTAACGGGGTGGGAACCACACTAGTTGACATGTTACTATATTTGCAAAACTACTTATTAACAACTTAATTAATGAACCATTTGGGTGGAACTTGGTATTTCTTTGGCGGTCAACAGTTGAGTGGCTCATGCATGCCGATTTCATGGTTTACCTACTAGGGCGTTCACTTGTGGGTTATCACCCAGACACAAAGGGATTGTATGAGTTCTAAGTTGAGTAGATTCCATGTGTAACCGTGAGTCATTATGGGTTCTGTGTTGATCAAGTAAGTTGTGGGAATTTGATCCGGTAGAGCAACAAATGTAGTTATATGTAGGTTGGATTGGGTGTGCCTTTGGATATGGGCTATCACTTCTCAAAAGTCTCGTCTTGGTCTACCTGACTACTCTACAATAAAGTTCAGTAGCAGAAGGGTGTGACTAAGTCTCGCGGTTAAAGTACTCAAATCTTTGCATAGTGTATAAACTGATCATGATTAGTTGCGTCCTTGTTTATGGACAACTTGAACAACTTGGTTGAGAACTGTCAGCTTGACTCATCACCATAAATTTCTTAACTAAAACTTGATGATTTGAACATGGTAATAGGACTACCTGGGGGCTTTACCTCTGTGGCCAAGACTATGATTGGGGATTTACCAAAAGTGTCTCGTATGCTACGGATAGCCGGGGCTTTATCGGTATATCATATGTATAGAGTAGATCCACCTATATGAAGATAGGGAAAACTATTACTGTTTTCTGCAAATGAAACCATCCTCCACCTACCCCAAAAGCATGATTTAGTTATGTTATACTTTTAGTGAAACTTGCCAATACATTCGATGTATTGACCCTTTTGGCTGCAACGTATCATGTTGCAGGAATTCTATATCGAAGGAGAGATACAAATTAGGGTTACAGAGCTATCCTCGACTTTTGCCAAAGAGCGGATGCATGCCAGAAGATAATAATGTATTTCCGATGCATGATATTATAAGCTAGCCATGAGCTAAGTAGGTATGTAATGTATTAAAGACTGGATCTCCGATGTAATACTATGACATATGATATTTCTTGGTATTTCATCATGAATTGTGTGTGTCAACTATTGATCGAGGGACTAACATAGAAAGCGCAGAGATTCGTGTTCCTTGTCAGGGACGGGCTCATCACAAGTAACATTTCGCGAGGCAAAGGGAATTGTACACGGCAACAAAAGTTTCGCTCGATAATGATCTTCGTTGATATGTGAGGATTATTATGGGTGCCCATATCCCGCTAATTATTATTGGCCGAAAGGTGTTACGGGCATGTCCACATATTCTCGAATCTATAGCATCACACGCTTAATGACTAGTGGTATGTAGTAGTATGAAATAATGAGATTGAGAGAGGAGACTAAAAATGTTTTCGGATAGTCTTCAAAGTGTTCCGGAAGGCCCCGAGAGCATCCCGGAAGGTTCCAATATGTATCGAAAGCCAACGAGCTTCCAGAAAGGTTCAGGAACCTTCCAAAATATTTTGGAAGAGTCCTAGTGGGACCCCCCGCCCCCATTGCCTTGGGAGGGGCCCAAGTCGACTGAGGAGGGGAGTCCTAGACTCCTCCTCTAGGTCGGCCGCCCCCCTCCTCCTCCAGGGGCGCACCAAGGGAAGAGAAAAGCCTCCCTGGTCGCCACATACTAGTCTCTCTCTCTCTAGTTCTTACCGGAGTTTCTTCGTGTTGGTTCCATAGAGTGTTGCGATACTGCTAGATCGGTACGCGTGGACACTAGATCAGAAAAGGAAAGAGGTCAATTTTCATTACATCATAGCTTATGATGAGCCGACGCATTGAGATTCTGAGGGAGATGGAAGACATGTCAACGTGGAAGCGAGGGATGGAGGGAGAGGGGGACCTGGCCAGGGCCAGTTGGGGAAGGTTTGACAGTTGCTTTCGGTGGCGGGTAGCAAGTCGATCAAGTTAATGGAAGTGGGGCACCATGCAACCAACAAGATCATCCTTCCAGCCGGCCTTATCTCCAAAGAGTAATCTTGTCAAGAAGCCTAAGCTAAGCTAGAGCTAGCTGCCGGGTCCTTGATCAATCACTCGGATCAACAATGGTCCTAGCAGGAGTATTCGAGGGGCAATTCGGCGGGAGGCAATCAAAATGCAACCCCAAGCCCCCGTGGATCTGATAGATAAGATCTCCTCATTCTTTCGCCAAGCAAACGCACGCACGGACGCTCGTACGTGTTCCGGCCAGCCGATTAATTTCTTGTATGTGATCTTGTTCTTGTCGCCGTGCATGCCGCTCCTCCCGGCCCCCTCCATGCCGTGAGATCAATACGGGTAGGGGTAGTACTATCTGAGGTGGGTCGGGACGTAGATACCGTTGCGTTCGAGCGCGTGAAATGAATGAAGGATTTTGACCTGTTGGTTGAGAGTTGCAGCATGACCATCCGGGCGGCAAGAATCAAAGGAGGAGGAGTCGGCTAGGTCAATGCATGCATTGATGCAAAGTGTGTGATGATGCCATGCGTGTTGATGTTGGTGGGCAGCGGCAACGCATTTAATTTAAATCAGAGAAGCCAGCTAGCGCCTAGCGGCTGGTCCATTGCCCGCCGGCCAGCTGCGCCGCTGCATTACCAGTGGTACAAGTACGTCGTGTGCCAGCTGCCTACGCTCATTTCGTTCTCGCAATAACTGCCGTCCCTCGGTCCGTTCCGTAACCGCTGCCGGGCCTATCTCGGAGCCAGGGCACGTGCATGCATCCAGAAGCAACCGGCACCATCCATCCATCCAAGAATTGCTTGCATGCATTCTCGACAGTCCGGAAACGCTAGTCTTGTTTTTGGTAAATTGATTGGCACTCGTACTAGCAAAGACACCCGCCGTAAGCTGGGTCAAGAAAGGACGTGCAAGGAGCTGCCCCTGTCTAGTACGCTGCCGTGCACTGTGTCAGCAGCTATCGATCTAGGATAGCTTGTCGTACAGTGCACCGTTCACGTACGTCGACGTGTGCAAGTCCACTTGATCCAACACTAGCGCTACAACACCGCACCAGTACCGCAAGATATGCACATGCTCCAGCAAGGACCAGCTCCAGTTGTGGCCGTTGAGCTCGCGACTGGATGACGTGCGTGCGTGCGTAAGTGGCCGCACCAGAAGACAACGTTGGTGGCTTTGCTAGTAAGTATCACAGGCAACTGAATTTTGTTCGGCGAGGATAAGGGGAATCGCCCTGTGAGCAGATCAACAGGATCAAGACCTACAGCCGCCGCCTACCTCCCTCCCCGCAGCCACAATCTCCTCTATTTATCGAGAAAGGCTTTCACTCCGCTTTATAGATAAAGCAACTTTTGAACAAAACGAAAAGAAACGGCAAAAGATACAAGATGCTAAATAACAGCTAACATGCTCCAAATCCACCAAGGACACTTAGCACTGGAGCCCTCGGCGAACCTGAGGCCAAGCCATCGAAAAAACTAAATCGCCTGAGCTGCCCACCTCCGAAGGAAGACCTCACTCCGTCAACTCCCATGAGGCCAACCATTGTTGCGCCCCGTCCGTTTCTACCTCCGAAGAGGCCCCCTTCCCTCTTGCCCTGGATCGAAGGACACCGCCGTCGGTAGAATTGCTCACCCCCGAGCAAGTATGAACAGGGCCAACACGGTGCCGGGGAGTGAACCGCAAGCACGGCCACCTCATCTCGCGAAGCAAACCACCGACACCGTCATCGCCTCCGGCCAAGATCAGGACGCACACCGCAAGCAGCTGAACAGGACCAGCACTGAAGATACACCGAAGCCTCGACCACCCATCCAAAGTCCCAAGGCGGCGTCTTCAGGAAGAACAATGACGCCGTCGGAGCACCGTCGCCGCCAAATCCGAGGAATTTAGAGCTTTCACTCGGGACGTGGAGGAGGAGGATAGTGGTGAAACCTCGATGTCGCCTACAAGAAGGAGAACGACGCCCTGGGAATCACCGGCATCATGACCGCCACCTCCGGTCAAGAGTTTCCTCCGATTCGAGCCCCCAGTCCCAAGCACCCCACCAGCCACAAGAATCACGAGCCCGCGGAGCAGTCCGAGGAGTGAGAGAGGATGCCACCATCTTCAACTCAGATGCCAAGGGCCCACGGGGCAGCCCAAGGGACGAGATCCACGCCGGTCGCCGCCTCGCCGCCCACGCAACCGAGGGAAGGCGCCCATCAGCACCCGTGTCGGCCACCCACCACCGGGGGAGGCACGCCACCTCAGAGGCCGCCGTCTCAGATCCGAGCGCAGCACATGTAGCCCACAGCCGCCCGACGCGCCCTGCCCCAACGCCGCACGCCAGCCCACACGCACGATGGGCCTCGCCGACCACCACCGGGAGCCGCCCCGCACCCGATCTAGACAAAGGAGTCGTCTCCGCCCGGCAAGGAGCACCTGCATAGCCGTCGCCGCAGCGTTGCGTCGTTGACCCGATCACGCGTGCTGCCGCCACGGCGCCCCACGCAAGCATCGTGTCCTCGGCACGCCGCTGCATCCCACGTTGTGTCGATGGGTCGGGGAGGAAAAGGGCCCCCGCCATTGGCCACCACGAGGGGCTTTGCCCAGACAGCTCCAACCGCCGGTGGCGGAAGAGAGGAGGAGAGGAGGGGAGGGGTCAAAGGTTGGCGGCGGCCAGAGACCAGTGGCTAGGCTAAGGGTGACTCCAACGGGCTGAACCAAACGGGTTGAAAATTATCCTCCTTTTGCCAATTTGGGTGGCAAACGAATAGGCGTCCAATGCTGCGGTGCTGGATATATTAGCACTTTTCTGATTGATTTAATCTAAGTAAATCATGAACATGGCATTAACAGTATAAAGCTCATATCGATATCTAAACATGTGAGCCCGAACCGAAACATCCATGAACACACTATATACGGATAGCACATGAACGAGCAAAAAGGGGATGAACAGAGCATACCCTCCCGTAGGCCAGGCTAAGGCCGTGGCGGCGTCAGCGGCTTCCTCTGCAGCCTTGTTCTTGGAAGCGTCGTCGTCAGCCATGGCAAGCCACCTTGGAAAGACAGATTTTCATCTCTCAAGGCTCAGAGAAGGGACGAGGAGAATGTTTCAAATGTGGAGACAAATACCAGCCTGGGCACAGATGTGCAAAATCTGCCCCTCTATCTACACAGGGTGGAAGAACTGCTGGATATCTTGATGCTGCAGTTAGGATCAGAGGCAGATGAGGACCAACCTGAATATGAAAGTGAGGGAGAAGCATCAATAATGCAAATATCTCATTGTGCAATTGTTGGGGGGACTGGCAAGAAAACAATCCGACTGCAGGGCTGGTTAAATGGCAAACAAGTGCTCATATTGGCGGACTCTGGTAGCTCTGGAAGTTTCATTAGCACCAGTGTTGTGGAGGAACTGGGACTGAAAGCTGTAGAAGTGGCCCAATAATTGTAACTGTAGCTGATGGGGAAAAATCTACATGCAATCAAATGGTGGAAAATTCAGTATGGAAATGCCAAAGACACATAATCTAGACACATCTCAGGGTTTTCAATTTGAGTGGCTATGACATTATTTTGGGTATGGATTGGTTGTCTAAATTCAGTCCTATGTGGATAGATTGGAGAAAGAAAATCATCAGGTCCAGACATGGAATGGAAAGAATCACTTTAAAAGGAATTAAAGACAACATGAGTGTCGTGGAGAACGACGATCTATGGGATCGAGATGACCCCTTTGCGGTTCGGCTGTGGGAATCGACGTGTACAAAGAGCAGGATCGGTAGATGCAAGAACACACAGCAATTTATCCAGGTTCGGGCTGCTGTGAGCGTAAAACCCTACTCCTGCTTTGGTGGTTTGATTGTGTTTGAGTGCTCAAATTACAAGGGAGCGCAGCTTGCCGGCAAGGTGCGCGGGAAGTGCAGCTGCTATGCGTAATTGAGCTAAGTGTCGACCACTCCATCAGTAGTTGTGGGCCTCCTTTTATAGGTCAAGGGGTTACCACAGTGGCTAGGATGATAATTACGGGGTATGAACAGTGACTGCACTGTTATCATGCCTATCCCTAACAAGGTAAGACAAAAGCATTAAATGCACCGTTAGGTGCTACGCTGGGGAGGCGAGTTCCGGCAAAGGTTCTGCACCACTCGTCCAGTTGCCCTCTGTTATCTTGACACAATCCAGGGACAGGTGTCATTAAAGCTAATCTTCGGGCGGCGTGCTGACACGTGCCCTGACAAGCTCTGCTTGGCTGCCTGCCCGCTCGACACCTATCAATACATGCTTATCTGGTTCATGAGGTGGAGCGGAAGTGAAACAAAAAGAGCCTGCCGGCACGGAGCTTGCCGGGCCTTCGCCTTGCCGGTGTGTAACTTGCCGGCAAGGGTAGTCTTGATCTTCAGTACTGCACTGGTGCTTCTCAACGACCTGCCTTGAGGTCTTCGCCTTGGTCTTGTCAACCTAGTCTCGAGTCTTGATAGAAGCAATCCTCCGGCAAGCCCTTGTCGTCGGGAGGGCTGCAACTGTCTATGCATAAGTCAGGGTATGATAACACCCATGTTTTCATACACCGACAATGAGGCAGTGTAATCAGATTTCTGCATTTGAACTGCAGCAACAAATAAAGCAAAGAGCAGTGGCTCAGCTGGTGCAATTCTGCCCTGTGGAATGTATAGAAAACTCTACAATACTACCCCTCGGAAATAGAGCAAGTATTGGAGAAACACAAGGCATGTTTCCAAGGGCCAAAAGGGCTACCTCCTCAAAGGGCCTTTGACCACAAGATAGTGCTCGTCCCAAGGGCCCAGACAGTTAATGTAAAGCCCTACAGATATACACCACAACAAAAGATGAGACAGAGAGACAAGTCAAAGAAATGCTAGCCCAAGGAACAATCAAAGTGAGCCACAAACCTTTTGCTTCCCCTGTTCTCTTAGTAAAGAAAAAAGATGGGACATGGAGATTGTGTGTGGATTACAAACATCTTAATGCAATAACATGACAGGACAGATTTCCCACGCCTGTTGTAGAAGATCTATTGGATGAATTAGCTGGAGCTACTTGATGACCTCCAAGTGCACAGGGCTGTTGTAGCACTTTCGTTGTGATAAGTAGAGTGTCGAACCCACAGGGAGCGAATAGGAAGGCACCACAAACCCCACAACTACGTTGTCACTTTCACGCAGCCACGTACGCACCCAAACCGGAGTTTGGAAATAGCCTATTCTATCGTTGCTAGGAAAACGAGATAAAAAGGGATTTAACTAAACTACTAACAAGAGGAATAAAAACAGGAATTAAAAGACAGTAAGTTAGTAAGGAAGATGCTTGAGTAGTAAACGTTCTCGAGGGGTCTGGAATCACTACCACATATGAACTATCGTATCCTCTAGTAACTGGTCAAATTCATAAGTGGGCGGAGCCAGGTACAGTACACGTTCTACTCGAGGTAGACTACGTGCCACGCATGCCACCATCATAGTCTCCCCCATAGGGTTACAACTCATGACAATTAAGGGTTACCCCGTGGACGCGGCCTCTCTAAGGTTCTTCGTAATTCCCCAATCCTTTGAAAAGGCGAGGAACCAAGGCTTTTACTGTCACCTCAAATTACCCCAATATCCCCAACCATCACAAGGACTGTAACATACTTCACGGCACAAGGCACAAATGTGAGTGAGCGATCCTCTCAACATTTGCGAAGGCTACTAACTCGAATCATGAACAGGTCATATTGGATCACAACAAATATCATATAAGGTTCAACCATATCCTCCAGAACAAGTACAACTACTCAATCAAACTCATGAAGGTTAAGGACAAGTTACAAGCCAGCATCGAGCCGGTGAAAGGAGAAGGCATGGTAGTTGTTGACGTATAAATGTGTTGCCTAGTCTCTTCCATTAGATCGGTCTTTTGGTTGCATTGGCTAGAGCATGCACTTCTACATGGTATCAGAGCCAAGAGGTCTTGAGTTCAAGACCCGGCTAGCGCAATTAAAATTGCAGCCCACTTTCGGTCCACGTTTAGGCCTGAGGAAGCCACACGTGAGGGGGAGTGTTGACGTATAAATGTGTTGCCTAGTCTCTTCCATTAGATGGGTCTTTTGGTTGCATTGGCTAGAGCATGCACTTCTACAGTAGTGATGGCGGCGGCATGGCGGTGATGATGATGATGGTGGCCGCCGCGGTGGTGATGGAGACGGGGGCGCCACCGGTGGTGGCGGTGCCGGCGCGAGGGCACCGGCCCGAAGGCCGGTGCTCATGGTGGTGGAGCCTCCTCCTTCCCTTGGCTTTGTCCCTCCTCCTCTGGTGTGGAGCAGCAATGGAGATGAGATGGATGTGTTCTTCGTGAATGGCGTGGTATCTCGTGGTGGCTAGGGTAGAGGGTGACTTATATCGAGCCTCCCTAGCCTCCTCTCTTGATGGGCTTCATCCAAGGCTCAAGATGAGCCAAATCCTCTCCCAATCTCTTCTTTACGAGCCAAGGATCCCGTGGGATCGAACGGGGATGAAATCGGTGAAGAATCCCGTGTGGAAGGTCAACTTTAGGAGGTGTGTGCATGTCAAACGACCGCCGAAACGAACATGCGCGGTCGTTCGAAAGGCCGTCTTTTGATTTGTCCTCCTCCGGTAAAACGGCTGCCAAATCTTCATACAAACTCGGAATTTGACGTTCTTGGGCTCGTTGGATTCATATGAATGACGCCGATCCATTTATGGTCTTAGATCTTGATTTGGAGCACTTTGGAAAAATGACTTTTTCCGACCTTTGAAATGGCTAAGTCTGCCCCCTGGCTGACTCCGTATTGATCCCATCCTTGGTCCTTTCATCGTGCTTGGTCCTAGGTTGCTCCAAAACACCTGTAGACACAAGAAAACATAGAAAACTAATAAAAACCAAATAAAATTGCCGTGGTTTTCTCACGACAGATGCCATAGGATGGCTAAAAGTGGGGGGCAGCAAGGCTACGGTGGAGATCCGGGACGGGATTGGGCAGCAGCACTCGGTGGTTTACCCAGGTTCAGGGCCCTCGCGTGGAGGTAACACCCCTACTCCTGCATGTCTGATGTATATGGAGTGTGTATGGTAGTACATGGTTGCTCCTAGAGCTTTTTAGAAGAGGAAGAAGGAGGCTCTAAGCTCTCCTCTTCTCCTGGAGTGTGAGAATGAGAGAGGGAGTGTCCATGGAATGCATCCCCCTGGTGCACCTTATAAAAGGGTGCCCAGGGGACAAGGGGTCGCACACATGGCCTAACAATCACTATTTGAGATGACACATGACACGCGCATAGTGTTTTCCATTCATCAATAGTGCTGCACTGTAGAGCATGGCCGTCTCGTCCGCACAGGTCCGATAGGACGTTGTGGTTGACTTCGCGTAGCAGGCCAGCTGGAGCAGCCAGACGGCGAGCAGCCGGACGGGGAGCCAGCTGGAGCAGCCGGATGGTGAGCAGCCGGACGGGGAGGAGTAGCCGGCCATCCTCCACCCGGCAAGGCTCCACCCGGCAAGGCTCTAGCAAGCCGGGCTCCACCCAGTCGGGCTCCAGCTAGCCGGGTTCGCACACCGGGGGTGGCTCCCCCAACATTGTCTTGAAATGTTGTCTTGTCTCCTTGAGCCTACCCGAGGGTCATCCCCCCGACAGTAGCCTCCGAGCCTCCGAGCGACTCGAGGAGTCGGGCGGAGGGTCTTCGCTGGTGTTGAAGCAGAGTTTGTCGATAACAGCTGGCTGCGCGCCGCAGCCGGCGTGGCCCGCTTCCAGTGGGGGCGCGCCGGCGTGGCCCGCTTCCAGTGGGGGCGCGCCAGCGCACCCACTAGGTGTAGCCTCCGAGCGACTTTAAGAGTCGGGCGGAGGGTCTTAGCTGTCGTGGTAGCAGAGGTTGGCGATGACAGCCGGCTGCGGGCTGCAGCCGGCGCGGCTTGCTTCCAGTGGGGGCGCGCCAGCGCACCCACTGGGTGTAGCCTCCGGGCGACTCGAAGAGTTGGGCGGAGGGTCTTTGCTTTTTTGTCTTGTACCGTGAGGTGCGGGCTGGTTGACGGGCGAAGAGCACCACCAGGCGCGGACGCGGAGTCCGTCGGCAGTTGGGCGCGGAGCGCCGCTGGGCGCGGACGCGGAGTCCGTCGGCAGGTGGGCGCGGAGGGCCGCCGGGCGCGGACACGGAGTGGGCCGGCAGGTGGTCGCGGGGCGCCGCCGGGCGCGGATGCGGAGTCCGCCGGCAGGTGGGTGCGGGGCGCCGCCAGGCGCGGACGCGGAGTCCGCCGGCTGGTGGGCGCAGAGCGCCGCCGGGCATGGACGCGGAGTCCGCCGGTGGTGGGCGCGGAGCCCTGCTGTCTTTCCAGTGGGGGCGCGCCAGCGCACTCACTGAGTGTAGCCTCCGGGCGACTCGAAGAGTCGGGCGGAGGGTCTTCGCTGTCGCTGGAGCAGACGGTGGCGTCGAGGATCCCGGTGGCGGCCGACAGCGGGCCTGCAACCGACGCGGCGTTTTCCCAGCGGGGCGTGCCGGCGCACCCACTGGGTGTAGCCTCTGAGCCTCCGGGCGATGGGGGGTTTCCCACGGAAATGATCATGCAAAAGACAAAGTTAGCCAGTGCAGATATATCAAGTATTTGGTTTTAGCAGTGCAAGTTTTATGCAGAGGGAATGTCGACTCTGTTTCGCCCGAGCCCCCTTGGGTCTTTTTCGTGTCCCCTCCGCTCTTTGGATTTGGCTCTTGCCAGCCGGACAGCCAGGAGCCGGTCTGTAGCTGAGGCGAAGAGTGGGCCGCAGAGTAGAGCGTACAGTACTCGGACTCCGGGGAGCGGATTCAACCGAGCAGATATTCACAAAGGAAATGGCCGGGTCGCCCAAGCCATTTTCTCCCCAGACGTTTTTCATGAGATGACCTCCGGCCTTTGCTCTCGTCATCCGGAGAGCCGGGAGCTGGTCTGTGGCCAGGACCGAGAGTAGGCTATCGGTACCGTTCACACTACTAAGCCGTCTGCGGGAAGAACGTTTCGGGCCAGCCGGCTAGCCTCCGGGGCGAAATTAACCGGCGCCGGGCTGAACAGCAAAGTAACTGAAGAAATGCAACGACAAACCCTGAGGGTCGCTCGGGGTTATCCGTTTGTGTTCACGGTGCAAAGATATGCGGACGGGAGCTCACATTGCTTTTCGCGCAGACGGGGCGAAGGTGACCTGCGGTAGGCGGCCCGAGCCCCCGGGCGGTCGGGGGGCGCCCCAGCCGGCCCGGCCCAACCGGCCAGGCAGCGGAGCGGGAGGCAGCCGAGCCGGCTCCCCGGCCGGCCTGGCCTAGCTGGCCAGGTGCCAGAGCGGTCAGGCAGGCCAGCCGGCCAGGAGGCGACGCGGGCAAGCGGGCCCAGCTAGCCCTCCGGTCGGCTAGGCAGCTCGGCAAAATGAGGGGCAGCCGGACCGGACCCCGGCAGGCCTGGCCCCAGCCGGCCCTTGTTTCCTCCTTCTTTTGCTGGCCCTGACGTGCAGAGTGTGCACGAGCTTTTTTTTTGCAGCCGGCCCTCTTATTTTTCTTGGTCAGCCGGCTCACTTCTTTTTCCTTTTCTGCCTGCTGCAGCCGGCCACGGCGGTGGAGAGCTGCAAGAGCTGTTGTGCAGCCGGCGGGTAGCATGGACCGGAGGAGCGGCGAGCCGGCAGCTGGCCCAGGACGGCGCGGGCGCGCGGGTGGAGCAGCAACCGGCGCACCGCGTGAGGTGGAGCAGGACAAGCGCCCGGGCGTGTAGGAGCTGTAGCTGAACGGAGCCGGCAACGGGCGGCGGGGCATGCGGACGCACAATCCGACGGGGCGAGCGGAGGTGCGGTTGCCATGGCATGCAGCGATGAGGACGCGGGCGGGCGGACGGCCGACGGCGAGCGGCGCGGAGGCCGGGACGCACGGTCGCGGGAGCGCGCGCAAGCGGAGGGGGAGTCGCGCAGGGGACGCGCAGCTGCGGGACGGGGCAGCGCGGTCCTGGCGACGCAAGTGCACGGAGAGCGGACGCGCGGGAGCAGAGCCGGCGCGCGGCCGTGGAGGCGGAGGAGGCCGGGCGCGGGGCGGACGGAGCGGAGCCGGCGCGACGCGGGCACGCGGGGGCGGAGGAGGCCGGGCGCGGCAGGGCGCGGGGCGGACGAAGCGAAGCCGGCGCGCGGCCGTGGAGGCGGAGGAGGCTGGGCGCGACCGGGCGCGGAGTGGACGGAGCGGAGCCGGCACGACGTGGGCGCGCGGAGGCGGAGGAGGCCGGGCGCGGTAGTGCGCGGGGCGGACGAAGCGGAGCCGGCGCGCGGGCGTGAAGGCGGAGGAGGCCGGGCGCGACCGGGCGCAGGGCGGATGGAGCGGAGCCGGCGCGACGCGGGCGGAGGCAGAGGTGTAGGGGAACGCGATAGAAAACAAAAAAAATCAGTACAGCGAGCACGCCCAGGACCACTATGGAGACTGCATACAGGGTTTGATTTGATCATTACCGACTCATAGCGCAGCGGAAGAAGAGTCGATGTAGATCGTCGGTGCAGATCCCCGCAGCTAGGATTTACAACCTCCCAACTGCGAGGATGTACTCCCTCGTCGGACAGCCCTTCGGGAGGCGGTCGGACAGTCCCTCGGATGATGTCATGGACAGCCCTTCGGGAGGACCCTCGAAGCTCGAACGGTAACTCGGACAGCCCTTCGGGAGGACCCTCGAACAGCCCCTCGGGCAAAAGATCGAAACTACGACCTCTCTATGGGGTTGCACACATACGGTGTCAGCTATCCGGCAGGGCTTCGCCATCCAGAACTAGTTCCTGTCGGAACCCAGACAGCCTTTCGGCTCTACGAAACTATTTCGCGGGAAGTGTGAGAGAAGGCCAGATCATGCATGGCTTGTGTATGTGAGAAAGGAGTGAGTGTGGAGAGTGCCTCTCCACCTCTATTTATAGGAAAACCCAAGGGGAAAAATACCCAAAAAACCCATCACATGGATCCTCCATAAGGGCATAAAGGAAGGCAAGTGGAGCTCCATGGAGGAGCTCCATCTTGGCCGGCCACCCCTAGCCCCCCCCCCCCCCCAAGGGGGTTCCTTGGTCCCCAATCCCTTCTAGAAGCCTTTTGGGAAAAGCCCTTTCACTATTCACGGAAACATTTTTCCGCGACCGTTAAATCCGAAAATATTTCTGTGGGTCTTAGAATAATTCCAGTACCCACTAAAATGATTTTGGACGCGTTCCGAAATAATTCCGGATTAGTGATTTTCATCTGCGAAAAGCAACCAAACCGGTTCCGGCAGCTCCGGAACATTTCCGGGTTTTATCCCGGAAAAATCCCAGAAGTTTCCAGAATAATTCTGGCACCCTCCAAGAATTTCCAGGCATGTGCCGAAACCAATTTGACTTAATGGTATACTCCGAAACAACTTTTGGTTTTACCGAAACTATTCCGGTGTTCTCTCTCCGGAACTTTTCCGTTGTCTCCGAAACTTTTCCGGTGACTTTCTCTCAGACTCCCTGTCTAGTATTCAGCAGATAGATGACCCTTAAGCGTGTGACCCTATAGGTTCGGTGAAGTATAGACATGACCTGGAACACTTTCCGATCAATGATCAACATCGGAGCCGTGGACACCCATATTGACCCCTATACCCACACGAATAAATATTCGAGTGAACCTCCGGTTGCCGTGTGCTACTCCTGTTGCTTCGCGATATGTTACAAACACCCGAGGTAAGATTTATCGGCATCCCCGTGGATCAACACTTGTCCACTATGCCAGTTACCTCGTTACCGGTTTTGTTCTCTTTTCTCGTTTCCGTGTTCCGGCATCCCTGTGATCAAATCACACTGTGTCTGGCCAGACGATGATGGATACCGTAACACCGAGATGGCCCGAGAATATCTCTCCATCGTCGGAGGAGCAAATCCCAATCTTGAGCTATCTCGTTACTTGTCATACTTTTCCGTGAACCCGTAAGCCGCCGTAATAGCCACCCAGTTACGGATGACGTTTAACAAACCCCAAAGTTCATGAAGCAAGTACGAAGGAACTCGATACTCTCATGGTCTAAGGAATTATGCAAACATTAACTTTCTCTGTGTTATTAACCATTAACTTGTGATGAATGTATCTCATAGCATAACATCAATTCGGGTCGATTCAACACAAGTGTTCTACTAACATTGTGCCCTCAAATTTGCCGGCATAGACATGCCCATGATCAGGAAAATAGGATCATCATGCAATACTTGATCCAGTCTTAGAGGCATGACTAGGAATACATTTTACCATTTATTATACCACACGTGCACATGAGTTTCCCTCCGAGCCTCATGGATATTGCAGACTCGAGAATCATTGCAGTTATAGCATGGGACATAAACGTTCATTACAAACTTCGGAGATACAAAATAGTTGTTATTACTGCCTCTAGGGCATATCTCCTACAGACTCCCACTTGCAATAGAGTCATAATCCAGTTACATGGCTTCCCTAACACCAATGGCTATCCGGTGTGGCTCATGCTTTGCTCGTGGCAGAGGCTTTGTCATCGGGTCTGACACGTTCAGATCCGTGTGAACTTTGCGTACTTTCACTAAACCCGCTTCGACATGATGTCGAATGAGTTTATATTTGCGTTCAATATGTCTTGTCTTATGGTGCGAAGATGGCTCCCTAGCCTGAGCCACGGCGCCACTATTATCACAATAGATCTCCACCGGGTCGAGCGCACTTGGAACCACACCAAGATCTTCAAGAAACTGCGTGATCCAGACCGCCTCCTTGGAGGCTTCTGAAGCTGCAACATATTCTGCCTCCGTCGTAGAATCCGCCACAGTCTTTTATTTGGAACTTTTCCAATCAACTGCGCCACCGTTCAATATGAAAACATAGCCTGATTGAGATTTGAAGTCATATGGGTCAGTCATGAAGCCTGCATCAGTGTAACCACTTACAATGAGCTCTTCATCACCTCCGTACACAAGGAGTAAATCCTTGGTCCTTCTGAGGTACTTAAGAATACTTTTGACTGCGGCCCAGTGTTCCAGTCCTGGATCACTTTGGTACCGGCTGCTAACACTTAGCGCATAGGAAACATCCGGTCTTGTACATAGCATGGCATACATAATAGAACCAACCGTCGAGGCATATGGAACATCATTCATCTGTACTCGCTCATCGAGAGTCCGAGGATACTGATTCTTGCAAAGCATTGTGCCAGGTGACATGGGGAGTAGGCCTTTCTTGGAGTTCTTCATGTTGAACCTTTTCAACACCTTGTCAATGTACATGCTTTGGCTAAGCGCTATTAGGCGTTTTGATCTATCTCGATAGATTCTTATGCCCAATACATGTGCCACTTCGCCTAAGTCTTTCTTTTAAAAAACTCTTCTTCAATGAGTCTTTTATTTCGCTCAGAAAATTCACGTCATTTCCAATCAACAATATGTCATCCACATACAAGATTAGAAATGCTTTTGCGCTCCCACTAAACTTCTTGTAAACACAAGATTCTTCGTCATTCCTGATGAAGCCAAACTCTTTGACTACTTCATCAAAACGAATGTTCTAGCTCCTTGATGCTTGCTTCAGACCATAAATGGCCTTCTGAAGTTTGCATACCTTTCCAGCATTCTCATGAACGACAAAACCTTCAGGTTGTATCATGTATACATCTTCTTTGATATTTCCATTTAGGAAAGCCGTTTTGACGTCCATCTGCCATATTTCATAATCGAAATAACCAGCAATTGCTAGTAATATCCGAACAGACTTAAGCATAGCTACGGGCGAGAAAGTCTCGTCGTAGTCCACTCCTGGAACTTGCGTGAACCCTTTCGCGACAAGTCTAGCTTTATGGATAGTAATGTTACCATCCACGTCCATCTTTCTTTTGAAAATCCATTTACAACCAATGGGCTTTACGCCTTCTGAAAGTTCTACCAAGTTCCAAACTTGATTTTCGTACATGGATTCTATTTCGGATCTCATGGCTTTGTGCCATTCCCTTGAGCTGGGCCCCGCCATCGCTTCCTTGTAGTGCGCAGGTTCATCGTCTTCAAGAATGAAGATTTTGTTATGAAACCACACAGGTGGCTCGATGGCCCTACCTGATCTGCGCGGTTCAAATATAAACTTGTCCGAAGTTTCCGCATCACATGCGACAACTTCCGGCTTGGTTGTAGGGATAATTAGCGGAATTTCTTCCGGTTCCTTAGCCATAACAATGGTTGCCGAAGATTCACTAATCTCATCAAGTTGTACTGTCCTACCACTTTCTTCTTTGGCGAGAAATTCTTTCTCGAGAAAGTGTCCAACTTTTGCGACAAACACTTTGCCCTCGGACTTGTGTTAGAAGGAATACCCAACGGTGTTTTTGGGATAACCTACAAAGTAACATTTGTCTGATCTGGGATCGAGTTTGCTTGGCTGTAAACGCTTTACGTATGCCTCACAACCCCAAATTTTAAGATGCGACACACAAGGTTTCTTCCCATGCCACATCTCATGTGGTGTCGTCTCAACAGACTTAGACGGTGCTTTGTTTAGTGTGTGAGCGGCAGTTTCCAGTGCGTGACCCCAAAAAGATATCGGTAGATCTGTAAGAGACATCATCGACCTTACCATGTCCAACATGGTTCGGTTACGTCGTTCCGACACTCCGTTTCGCTGTGGAGTTCCGGGAGGCGTAAGCTGTGAAACGATTCCACGGTCACTCAGATGTTGGCTAAACTCATGACTAAGGTATTCGCCCCCGCGATCTGACCGTAGAAACTTAATCCTTTTGTTACGATGATTTTCTACCTCATTCTAAAATTCTTTGAACTTTTCAAAGGTTTCCGACATATGCTTCATTAAGTAGATATAGCCATACTGACTTAAATCATCAGTAAAAGTCACGAAGTAGAAATACCCACCCCGTGCGGCTGTGCTCATTGGACCACATACATCACTATGTATTATTTCCAATAATTCACCCGCCCGTTCAGGATGACCCGTGAACGGCGTCTTGGTCATTTTCCCCATCAGACAAGCATCACATGTGTCAAATGATTCAAAATCAAAGGACGGTAAAACTCCATCTGACTGGAGTCTTTGTATGCGTTTCTTTCCGATGTGGCCAAGCCGACAGTGCCACAAGAAAGTGGCGGTGGTATCAGCCTTCTTAAGGCGTTTAGCATTCACGTTAAAGACATCATTTCCACATTCAAGATTTAGTATGAAAAGGCCCCCAACAATGGGTGCAAATCCATAAAACACATCCTTACAATAAAGTGAACAACCATTGTTCTCAGACTTGTAAGAGTACCCATCGTGCACTAAACATGATCCAGAGATAATGTTTCTACACAATGCCTGAACAAAATAACAGTTACTTAGTTCTAAGGTAAATCCTGAAGGGAGACATAGAGGCATAATGCCGACGGCTTGAGCGGCGATCCCAGCGCCGTTCCCGACACGCATCACGACTTCATTCTTTGCCAGCTTACGCACCTTCTGAAGCCCCTGTATCGAGTTGCAAATGTGAGCAACCGATCCGGTATCAAATATCCAAGACTTAGAATTTTCGCTAGCAAGCAAAACGTCAATGACATTAACCTGTATAACAGTTATACCTTTTCTGGTTTTCCCGGACTTCTTATCTTCCAGATACTTCTTGCAGTTTCTCTTCCAATGTCATGTGCCCTTGCAGTAGAAGCACTCAGTTTCATTCTTGGCTCCGCCCTTAGAGTTGCTTTGGGAGCCGGTCTTACCGGTGCCCTTGCCCTTCTTGGACTTGCCTTTCTTTTTGAAACTGGCGGTTTTATTCACAAGCAACACTTGCTTGCGATTTTTCCGCAGTTTTCAGCATGGCGAGCACCTCATTTGGTGTCTTCTCCATCCCACTCATGTTGTAGTTCATGACAAAACCGTCGTAAGACGGGGGGAGTGAAGAAAGCAACATGTCCATCATATGGGCTGGTGGAATTGGAAATTCCAGGGTTTTAAGCCTTTCAGCGTAGCCAATCATTTTGACCACGTGTTCGCCAACTGAACTGCCCTCAGCCATCTTGCAATCCATCACGGCCTTCATGATATCAAATCGTTCAGACCGTGCGGTTTCCTTGTACAGAGCATCCAATTCCCGGATCATATCATGGGCGTTATGGAATTCCAAACGTTTTTGAAGCTCTGGACTCATGCAAGCTAGCATGAGGCACTACACTAAGTTGTAATCATCATCCTTAGTGGCCCAGACATTTTGTTCATCTTCTGGGATAGTTGCCGCCGGTTTAGCTGGAAGAGGAGTTTCAAGCACATACATCCTCTTAGCGCTCCTGAGGACAATCCTCAGGTTACGGACCCAGTCCGCATAGTTGTTTCCAGTCACAGCTAACTTCTCTTTCTCTAACATCGGGCCTAAGTTGAACGCGGTGTTGCGAGCCATTTGATCTACAACGGTAAACACAAGTTTCACTTAGACTTTGTTCATAATTAATTTGCACTAGTGAATAAACAATTTTATTCTAAAGTGCGCTCCCACTCAAATCAATATCTCTCATAATTGATTGTGAGTGATTCAAGATCCAAATTTCAATTCAACGCCAAGGATGCATCCATCTCAAGTGACGAGAATTTCATTTGGTAGGCCAACTTGCCAATCACATCTCTATGTGACTCTTGTTCATCTTTCGATGGGCATGTTCCGAGCTCAGGACGATCCTCCGGAACGTCAAGACAACCAAGTGATCTTGCTGCGAGGTCTCAACTCACCCGCCTCACACTTCTCTAATCGTTCGTACCCATGCATCCATGTGATACCCCGAAGAGATAGCTGTCGTGACGGTGCTACACTTGGGAGAACACTAACTACTTGATATTTTTAAGTGAGAGATCACCGTAATAAAAAGCGACTACCGCACAATCAAAAGGGTGCATCAAGAGGGATAAACATCTCAGGCAATTCATAATAGCATGATATGGTATAGCCCTTTCTGACGGAGAAGTCTTTAATTTCATCGTCTTCGGCATTTGCGTCAGTGTTCACCTTCGCGAAGATTGCCATCACCTTGTCGATGCACCAGATAATATTGCTATCTCTATAGCTAATAAAATAAGTGCATTACTTAAGGTTGACACACAGGTCATTAAAGTGACAATCATTTGGCTCCAGCCATCATGCCGAATCATGACACGCAGGTCATGTTAATAAATTTACATCATATAGTCATCTCATACATAATTGAATTAATATGAGAGCTGCTATACCACATCACATGCACATCCTGCAAAACCAAGTTAGACGCCTCTAATCGGTTTATGCAAAAAATTATTTTACGTGGCTTTTAAGGTTTTGACTTAAACCGCAGCTACCAACGTTTATCATCAAGTATGATTATTCAAGTCGCTAGATTAACATTGCGGGGTGTATGAAACACGAGATAATAAAATCTTGAGCCCCATACTAAACTTCATCATACGCATCACCCCCGTGCAGATCATATCTGCATTGCCCTTTCGTCTGCGAAATTTCATCTTTCTCTCAACTATGGTGGAACCCAAAGAGCTGATAGCACTTCGTTGATCAATCAGGATCGCGGATTGCCAGAACTTTGTGAAATTCCACCATGCCGTTTCAAGATCAGAAATAGACAAATTCTAGGGAAGCAACAAGAACATCGGGTAACAGATTTTATCTACCACCCGCATAAATAATTTTCAGCAATAGATCTCATCTACTACAAAATTATATTATGCAATACCCATACATCTCTATGTATTCTAGATCGCAACCTGCATCTACGCATAGCAAGACTCTTGATGCCACTGTAGGGGAACGCGATAGAAAACAAAAAAATTCGGTACAGCGAGCACGCCCAGGACCACTATGGAGACTGCATACAGGGTTTGATCTGATCATTACCGACTCGTAGCGCAGCGGAAGAAGAGTCGATGTAGATCGTTGGTGCAGATCCCCGCAGCTAGGATTTACAACCTCCCAACCGCGAGGATGTACTCCCTTGTCGGACAGCCCTTCGGGAGGCGGTCGAACAGTCCCTCGGACGATGTCACGGACAGCCCTTCGGGAGGACCCTCGAAGCTCGAACGGTAACTCGGACAGCCCTTCGGGAGAACCCTCGGACAAAAGATCGAAACTACGACCTCTCTACGGGGTTGCACACATACGGTGTCAGCTCTCCGGCAGGGCTTCGCCGTCCAGAACTAGTTCCTGCCGGAACCCAGACAACCTTTCGGCTCTACGAAACTATTTCGCGGGGAGTGTGAGAGAAGGCCAGATCATGCATGGCTTGTGTATGTGAGAAAGGAGTGAGTGTGGAGAGTGCCTCTCCACCTCTATTTATAGGAAAACCCAAGGGGAAAAATACCCAAAAAACCCATCACATGGATCCTCCATAAGGGCATAAAAGGAAGGCAAGTGGAGCTCCATGGAGGAGCTCCATCTTGGCCGGCCACCCCTAGCCCCCCCCCAAGGGGGTTCATTGGTCCCCAATCCCTTCTAGAACCCTTTTGGGAAAAGCCCTAAAAGGTGGCTTTCCATAAAGTAGCCCAAAAAGCACTTTCACTATTCACGGAAACATTTTTCCGCGACCGTTAAATCCAAAAATATTTCTGTGCGTCTTAGAATAATTCCAGTACCCACTAAAATCATTTTGGATGCGTTCCAAAACAATTCCGGATTAGTGATTTTCATCTGCGAAAAGCAACCAAACCGGTTCCGGCAGCTCCGGAACATTTCCGGTTTTTATCCCGGAAAAATCCCAGAAGTTTCCAGAACAATTCTCGCACCCTCCAAGAATTTCCAGGCGTGTGCCGAAACCAATTTGATTTAATGGTATACTCCGAAACAACTTTTTGGTTTTACCGAAACTATTCCGGTGTTCTCTCTCCGGAACTTTTCCGGTGACTTTCTTTAAGTCTAGTATTCAGCAGATAGATGACCCTTAAGCGTGTGACCCTATAGGTTCGGTGAAGTATAGACATGACCCGGAACACTTTCCGATCAACGATCAACATCGGAGCCGTGGACACTGATACGTCTCCAACGTATCTATAATTTATGAAGTATTCATGCCATGTTTATTATAGTTTTGTATAATTTTGGTGCACTTTTATATGGCTTTTATATGATTTTCATGGACTAACATATTGAGCTAGTGCCCAGTGCCAGTTGTTGTTTTCTGCTTGTTTTTGGTTTTCCAGAAAATCTATATCAAATGAAGTCCGAATGCAGCGAAACTTTTTGACGATTTTTTCTGGAACATAAGAGACACTAGAAGCTTCGGGAGGTCGCCAGAAGACCCACAGGGGCCCCACGAGCCACCAGGGCGCGCCACCCCCCCCCCCCCAGGCGCGCCCTGGTGCCTCGTGGGCCCCCTGTGGCCCTTCTTCGCGTGATTCCAACGCCAAAAAATCATATATATTTAGAAACCCCTGAAAGTTAACCTAGATGAGTTTTTACGCCGCCGCAAGCTTCTGTGCCAAGGAGATCCCATCTGGAGCCCTTTTCCGGCACCCGACCGAAGGGGGGAATCATCACCGGAGGCCATCTTCATCATCCTGGCGGTCTCCATGACGAGGAGGGAGTAGTTCACCCTCGGGGCTGAGGGTTTGTACCAATAGCTATGTGTTTGATCTCTCTCTCTCGTGTTCTTGATTTGGCACGATCTTGATGTATCGTGAGCTTTGTTAATATAGTTGGATCATATGGTGTTTCTTCCCTCTCTATCTTTGTTGTGATGAATCGAATCTTTTCCCTTTGAGGTTTCGTTATTGTCGGATTGAATATTTCAGATTTGAGAACAGTTGATGTATGTCTTGCATATGAATACCCATGGTGACAATGGGGTATTATATTGATTCACTTGATATATGTTTTGGCATTCAACTCGCGGATTCCTGCGGTGACATTGGGGTAATCTATGCATAGGGGTTGATGCACATTTTCATTATCTTTTCTCCGATAGAAACTTTGGGGTGCTCCTTGAAGATCTTTGTGTGGATTGAATATTATGATTATGAAGTTGTTTGATGCATATCGTATAATTAACTCACGGATACTTGTGGTGACATTGGAGTATCTAGGTGACATTAGAGTTGGTTGATGTGTATCATATGGTGTTATTTTAGTACGAACTCTAGGGCTGTTTGTGACAATTATAGGAATGGCTCAATAGATCGATCGGAAAGGATAACTTTGAGGTGGTTTCGTACCCTACAACAATTTCTATCTTATGTTCTCCGTGAATAGGAACTTTGGAGTGATTCTTTATTGCACATTGAGGGATGGTTATATGATCCAATTATATTAGCATTGTTGAGAGATTACACTAGCGAAAGTATGAACCCTAGGCCTTGTTTTTAAGCATTGCAATACCGTTTGTGCTCACTTTTGTTACTTGCTACCTTGCTGTTTTTATATTTTCAGATTACAAAAACCTATATCTACTATGCATACTACACTTTTATCACCATCTCGTCGCCGAACTAGTGCACCTATACAATTTACCATTGTATTGTGTGTGTTGGGGACACATGAGATTTCTTGTATTTGGTTGCAGGGTTGTTTGAGATATACCATCTTCAACCTACGCCTCCCACGGATTGATAAACCTTAGGTCATCCACTTGAGGAAAAATTGCTACTGTCCTACAAAACTCTGCGCTTGGAGGCCCAACACGAGTCTACAAGAATAAGTTGTGTAGTAGACATCAAGCTCTTTTCTGGCGCCATTGCCAGGGAGGTGAGTGCTTGAAGGTATATCTTTAGATCTTACAATCGAATCTTTCAGTTTCTTGTTTTATCACTAGTTTGGTTTATAAAAGAAAACTACAAAAAAATGGAATTGAGGTTGCCTCATATTCTTCGTCTTTATCATGTCTTTCGTGAAAATGATGGATCGGAAAATTGTGCTCAATTGATAGAAGAAGAATTCAATAAAATGTTTGGCATAAAATCTTTGAATGATGAGCATGATTGCAATGAAATTAGTATGAATTCTATGAATATCCATGATGCTAATGATATGCAAAGCCATAAGCTTGGGGATGCTATGTTTGATGAAGATGATATTTTTAGTCCCCTAAGTTTTGATGAGAAAATTTATTATAATGAAAGTATGCATCCTATTTATGATGATTATATTGATAAAAGTGGAATTAGAGAGGTCATGACTTTATTTAATGATGATTCCACTATTTTGGAAGAGGTTTTAATTGATTATGACAACAAAGTTGTTATCTATGATGATTATTGTGATGACATGTATGCTATAAAGAATAATGATAACCATGAAATTTGTCATCATGATTTTAATTTTCAATTGAATTATGCCAATCAAGTATCACATGATAGTTATTTCATTGAATTTGCTCCCACTATTATGAATGCGAAGGAAATTGCTTATGTGGAGAGTGATAAAAATCCTATGCTTGTAGGTCATGAAAAGAATGCTTTATGTGATAGCTAAATTGTTGAACTCATTCATGATGCTACTGAAAATTATTATGAGAGAGGATCATATGCTTATATATATTTGAACAACATCAAGTTTCCTCTCTTTGTGTTGAAAGTTTCAAAGTTATACTTGTTTTGCCTTCCTATGCTAGTTGATTCTTGCTTCCATAAACTATTTGCTCACAAAATCCCTATGCATAGGAAGTGAGTTAGACTTAAATGTGCTAGTCATATGCTTCATGATGCCCTCTTTATGTTTCAATTCTTTACCTTTTATGTGAGCATCATTGAAATCATCATGCCTAGCTAAAAAGGCAATAAAGAAAATCGCTTGTTGGGAGACAACCCAATACTTATACCTACTGTTTTTGTGTGTCCACATGATTAATCTACTGTATTAATCATGTTTCATATGTTTTCTTTCAATAATGTGCCAAGTAAAGCCTTTGGGATAGTGTGGATGCTTGTTGATTTGATTCTGTGCAAAAACAGAAACTTTTGCGTCCAGTGCTGGAATTTCTATTCTGTACTGGAGCGTGAAAAAATTCTGAAATTTTTACACAGTATTGGTTTACAAATTTTTTACGTTGTAATAATTTTTCAGAAATTTTGGAGCTTCAGAAGTATGGTTTTTAAATAGCTCACTACATGCTGTTCTGTTTTTGACAGATTCTGTTTTCGATGCATAGTTTGCTTGTTTTAGTGTTTCCATAGCTTATATTATGAGATATAAATGGTGGAAATGATAGAATACAGTAGGAATTATGTGAGAAAAATTATGAATCTTTTCTTGACAGTACCTAAGTGGATGATTTATTTTTATCATACTAACCTATCTCACAAGTTCCGTTAAGTTTTGTGTGATTGAAGTTTTCAAGTTTTGGGTGAGATATCGATATGAGGAGAATAAGGAGTGGCAAGACCCTAAGCTTGGGGATTCCCAAGGCACCCCAAGGTAATATTCAAGGAATACTCAAGCGTCTAAGCTTGGGGATGCCCCGGAAGGCATCCCCTCTTTTGTCTTCAACATTATCGGTAACCTCACTTGGAGCTATAATTTTATTCGTCACATAATATGAGTTTTGCTTGGAGCGTCATTTTTTTGTTGAGATTTTCTTTCTGTTATTAATAATCATGTTTTGTATCTTTTAGTTCAATAAAATGCAAATTATAGCCTTTACCATGCTCAGTTTGCAAGTTCATGTGTTGCTGTTTGAAAACAGAAAGTTTTCTGTTATGTCCAGAATATTCCTGAATAGTCTGAACATGATAAAAATCTGAAATTTTAACACAGTAAGCATGCATGAGTTCTATGTCACGTGGTAATTTTTCAGAATTTTTGGAGTTAGGGAAGTATGGATTCTTATTCACCCTTTACAGACTGTTCTGTTTTGGCAGATTGCTGTTATAGTTGCATTGTTTGCATATGTTTGTGTGTTTAATGTTTCTATTTGAGGATAGGAGTATTAAATATGAAGATCCATTTAGTATGAAATGTTTAATTATAATTTTTGTGATTTTCTACAGTAGAGAATGTTAAGGTTTTGAGTTGAATTATACTAACTTATCTCACGAGTTCTTGTTGAGTTTTGTGTGGATGAAGTTTTTAAGATTTAGGGAAGCCATGATATGAGAGGAATTAAGGAGACACAAGAGCTCAAGCTTGGGGATGCCCAAGGCATCCCAAATTAATATCTCAAGAACTCTCAAGCATCTAAGCTTGGGGATGCCCCGGTAGGCATCCCACCATTCTTCATCAACAACTATCGGTCAGTTTTGGTTGAGCCTAAGTTTTTGCTTCTTCACATGATATGTGCTATCCTTGGAATGTCATTTTATTTTGTTTTATTTTCTTTTTGAATAAAATACTTAAGATCTGAAATTTTTAAATGAGAGAGGGAGTCCTCACATAGCTACCTATTTACTTAACTACTCATTTGATCTTCACTTATATCTTTTTGGAGTAGTTTGTCATTTACTCTTGTGCTTCACTTATATCCTATGAGTAAATTGTGAAAGAATTGAATATCATAAAGTTGAAATTTTATATGCTTCATATGCTTGTCCCATGGGGAGTAGTGACTTCACATACAAGAAGTATAAGTGGTAAAATTTATTGAAAGTTAACAAACATAGCATTGGTCACTTGAACAATTCATGAAAGAATTTTGAAGGAACAGAAATTTCACATATAAATATACTATCTTGGACATCTTCTATGATTGTGAGCCCCCATTAATTATTTTCAAGCTTGATCAAGTAGTTGACGTTGGACAAGGAAGACAACGTAATGAGTTATGTTTGTTTATATTCACATAGAAGTTATATTGTCATGAATCCTCTAACATGTGGTGCTTGCTTAGGATCTTTTGCTAGCCAAAAATTCGTACTAAGTAGAGATACTACTTGTGCATCCAAAAACCCTTAAACCCAGTTTCTTGCCATGAGAGTCCACTATATCTACCTATGGATTGAATAAGATCCTTCAAGTAAGTTGTCATCGGTGCAAAAAGCAATAAAAATTGCTCCTAAAATATGTATGATCTTTTATTGCAAAGGAAAATAAGCGTTGTACGAACTTGTGATGGTAAAGAAATAAAAGCGACGGACTGCATGATAAAGGTTGCTATCACAAGGGGCAATATAACGTGACATTCCTTTGCATTAAGGGCTTGTGCATCCAACAACAAAAAGCGCATGACAACCTCTGCTTCCCTCTGCGAACGGCCTATCTTTTACTTTTCTGTATTTACTTTTCTGTATTTACTTTTATGCAAGAGTCATTAATGTTCATCCCTATTCCGCTCTATTTATTCTATAGTTGGCAAGCATTATGTGGTAGGGAAAGATCCAGGCACATATATCCAGTTGAATATAGGTGATCATGAGTTATTATTGTTGACAATATCCCTGAGATAAATAAGTTGGGAGGCGAAACATTAAGCCCCTATATTCCTATGTGTTTGACTGAAACAGTTTGTTCTAAAAATATGCTTTGAGTGTCAGCAATCATGGAAGACTAAATGATGGTTGAGTATGTGGAATTTGCTAGATCAAATCTCTTACATAGACCCTTCCTGAAAATAAGATGAATTGCAATTGTTTGATGATTGAGAACATAGTTTGTTAGTTTTCAAGAAAGTTTATGGCCTATACTTTAAACATGTGAATAGCTTGCTACTTGATCATGAGAAGTTTTATGAGATGAGCTACTGATTATGATATATATTGATGCTAGAAAAAGTGATTGAAATTATCATTGATCAAACTTATGCACTATGCTAGCATTCACACTTCATAAATTATTTCTTTTATCATTTACCTACTCGAGGACGAGCAGGAATTAAGCTTGGGGATGCTGATACGTCTCCAACGTATCTATAATTTATGAAGTATTCATGCCATGTTTATTATAGTTTTGTATGATTTTGGTGCACTTTTATATGGCTTTTATATGATTTTCATGGACTAACATATTGACCTAGTGCCCAGTGCCAGTTGTTGTTTTCTGCTTGCTTTTGGTTTTCCAGAAAATCTATATCAAATGAAGTCCAAATGCAGCGAAACTTTTTGACGATTTTTTCTGGAACATAAGAGACACTAGAAGCTTCGGGAGGTGGCCAGAAGACCCACAGGAGCCCCACGAGCCACCAGGGCACGCCACCCCCCCAGGCGCGCCCTGGTGCCTCGTGGGCCCCCCGTGGCCCTTCTTCGCGTGATTCCAACGCCAAAAAATCATATATATTCAGAAACCCCCGAAAGTTAACCTAGATGAGTTTTTACGCCGCCGCAAGCTTCTGTGCCAAGGAGATCCCTTCTGGAGCCCTTTTCCGGCACCCTGCCGGAGGGGAGAATCATCACCGGAGGCCATCTTCATCATCCCGGCGGTCTCCATGACGAGGAGGGAGTAGTTCACCCTCGGGGCTGAGGGTTTGTACTAGTAGCTATGTGTTTGATCTCTCTCTCTCTTGTGTTCTTGATTTGGCACGATCTTGATGTATCGCGAGCTTTGTTAATATAGTTAGATCATATGGTGTTTCTTCCCTCTCTATCTTTGTTGTGATGAATCGAATCTTTTCCCTTTGAGGTTTCGTTATTGTCGGATTGAATATTTCAGATTTGAGAACAATTGATGTATGTCTTGCATATGAATACCCGTGGTGACAATTGGGTATTATATTGATTCACTTGATATATGTTTTGGCATTCAACTCGCGGATTCCCGCGGTGACATTGGGGTAATCTATGCATAGGGATTGATGCACGTTTTCATTATCTTTTCTCCGATAGAAACTTTGGGGTGCTCCTTGAAGATCTTTGTGTGGATTGAATATTATGATTATGAAGTTGTTTGATGCATATCGTATAATCAACTCACGGATACTTGTGGTGACATTGGATTATCTAGGTGACATTAGAGTTGGTTGATGTGTATCATATGGTGTTATTTTAGTACGAACTCTAGGGCTGTTTGTGACAATTATAGGAATGGCTCAATAGATCGATCGGAAAGGATAACTTTGAGGTGGTTTCGTACCCTACAACAATTTCTATCTTATGTTCTCCATGAATAGGAACTTTGGAGTGATTCTTTATTGCACATTAAGGGATGGTTATATGATCCAATTATATTAGCATTGTTGAGAGATTACACTAGCGAAAGTATGAACCCTAGGCCTTGTTTTTAAGCATTGCAATACTGTTTGTGCTCACTTTTGTTACTTGCTACCTTGCTGTTTTTATATTTTCAGATTACAAAAACCTATATCTACTATCCATACTACACTTTTATCACCATCTCTTCGCCGAACTAGTGCACCTATACAATTTACCATTGTATTGGGTGTGTTGGGGACACAAGAGATTTCTTGTATTTGGTTGCAGGGTTGTTTGAGAGATACCATCTTCAACCTACGCCTCCCATGGATTGATAAACCTTAGGTCATCCACTTGAGGGAAAATTGCTACTGTCCTACAAAACTCTACGCTTGGAGGCCCAACACGAGTCTACAAGAATAAGTTGTGTAGTAGACAAGAGACACCCATATTGACCCCTATACCCACACGAATAAATATTCGAGTGAACCTCCGGTTGCCGTGTGCTATTCCTGTTGCTTCGCGATATGTTACAAACACCCGAGGTGAGATTTATCGGCATCCCCGTGGATCAACACTTGTCCACTATGCCAGTTACCTCGTTACCGGTTTTGTTCTCTTTTCTCGTTTTCTTGTTCCGGCATCCCTGTGATCAAATCACACTGTGCCTGGCCAGACGATGATGGATACCGTAACACCGAGAGGGCCCGAGAATATCTCTCCATCGTCGGAGGAGCAAATCCCAATCTTGAGCTATCTCGTTACTTGTCATAATTTTCCGTGGACCCGTAAGCCACTGTAATAGCCACCCAGATACGGATGACGTTTAACAAACCCCAAAGTTCACGAAGCAAGTACGAAGGAACTCGATACTCTCATGGTCTAAGGAATTATGCAAACATTAACTTTCTCTGTGTTATTAACCATTAACTTGTGACGAATGTATCTCATAGCATAACATCAATTCTGGTCGATTCAACACAAGTGTTCTACTTACATTGTGCCCTCAAAATTGCCGGCATAGACATGCCCATGATCAGGAAAACAGGATCATCATGCAATACTTGAGCCAGTCTTAGTGGCATGACTAGGAATACATTTTACCGTTTATTATACCACACGTGCACATGAGTTTCCCTCCGAGCCTCGTGGCTATTGCAGACTCGAGAATCATTGCAGTTATAGCATGGGACATAAACATTCATTACAAACTTCGGAGATACAAAATAACTATTATTACTGCCTCTAGGGCATATCTCCTACAGGAGGAGGCCGGGCACGGGGCGGACGAAGCGGAGCCGGTGTGCGGCCGTGGAGGTGGAGGAGGCCGGGCGCGACCGGGCGCGGGGCAGATGGATCGGAGCCGGCACGACGTAGGCGGAGACGGGATTGAGGCAGGGGACGGCATTGTGGCTGGCGGCAGACTTGGCGTGGCTCTGGCGAAAAGGACGAAGCGGGGAGGTGGTGGCACGGGGAGCGTGCGGAGGCGGAGGAGGCCGAGGAGAGCAGCGGCGGGACGGGGACGCGCGCGCGGAGCCGAGGCACGCGGACGCGAACCCGCGCAGCTGCGGCCGCAGGAAGTGCAGCACCAGCTCGTTCTCCGTCACGACGACCGCCAACAGCACTGCGGGGGTCACGGCAACGGCCATTGCGATGGGCGCGTGCGCGTCTATGAAGAAGGCATTGGGAGGTAGAGCTGGAGCTAGCTTGGCTTGTTGGGGGAAATTTTTGTGGTGAGCGTGAGAGGAATCGATCGGGTGGGGGAGCAGTGCATCCACGAGCATGAGGGTGCGAGGACGGGCAGCCATGAGCATGTGGCCGGAGCGGCCGTGGCAAGGGAGCGCGGGGGAGCGGCCGAGCGAGGCGGTCGGCGAGGCGAGCGCGTCGAGGTCGAGCGCGGGCGGAGCAACGCGGATACCGCGATGGGTGGCCGGCGTCGCAGTGGTGGTGACGAAGAGGGTCCCACCCGGACCGTGATTCCAGCAGCAGCTAGCCCCACGGTGGGTGCCAACTGTCGTGGTTTTCTCACGCAGATGCCATAGGGTGGCTAAAAGTGGGGGCAGCAAGGCTACAGTGGAGATCCGGGATGGAATTGGGCAGCAGCACGCGGTGGTTTACCCAGATTCGGGGCCCTCGCGTGGAGGTAACACCCCTACTCCTGCATGTCTGATGTATATGGAGTGTGTATGGTAGTACATGGTTGCTCCTAGAGCTGTTTGGAAGAGGAAGAAGGAGGCTCTAAGCTCTCCTCTTCTCCTGGAGTGTGAGAATGAGAGGGAGTGTCCATGGAATGCATCCCCCTGGTGCACCTTATAAAAGGGTGCCCAGGGGACAACGGGTGGTCCACATGGCCTAACAATCACTATTTGAGATGACACATGACACGCACACAGTGTTTTCCATTCATCAATAGTGCTGCACTGTAGAGCATGGTCGTCTCGTCCGCGCAGGTCCGATGGGACGTTGTGGTTGACTTCGCGTAGCAGGTGAGTGATACGTCTCCAATGTATCTATAATTTATCAAGTATTCATGCCATGTTTATAACAATTTTATATGGTTTTGGTATGATTTGATTAGAACTAACCCGGACTGACGCTGTTTTCAGCAGAACTACCGTGGTATTGTTTTTTGTGCAGAAATAAAAGTTCTCGGATTGGGCTGAAAATTTACGATGATTTTTGATGGACCAAAAGAGACCCCCGAAGCTTCGAGGAAGGACCAGAAGCCTCACGCGGAAGCGACAAGCCTGGGGGGGCGCCCTCCCCCCAGGGCGCACCTACCGAGCTTGTCGCTCCCTCATGGGCCCCCCTGGCGTGAATCCAACGCTGAAAAATCCTATAAATACAGAAAACCCCAAAAAGAAACCTAGAATTTCCACGCCGCCGTCGCAAGCCTCTGTAATGGAGCGATCTCATCCGGAGCCCTGTTCCGGCACTCTGCCGGAGGGGGAATCATCACCGGAGGCCATCTTCATCATCCCGGCGGTCTCCATGACGAGGAGGGAGTAGTCCACCCTCGGGGCTGAGGGTATGTACCAGTAGCTATGTGTTTGATCTCTCTCTCTCTCTCTCTCTCTCTCTCTCGTGTTCTTGATTTGGCACGATCTTGATGTATCGCGAGCTTTGTTAATATAGTTGGATCATATGGTGTTTCTTCCCTCTCTATCCTCTTGTGATGAATTGAGTCTTTCCCTTTGAGGTTTCGTTATTGTCGGATTGAATATTTCAGATTTGAGAACACTTGATGTATGTCTTGCATGTGGATGCCCGTGGTGACAATGGGGTATTCTATTGAGTCACTTGATGTATGTTTTGGTAATCAACTTGCGGATTCCCGTGACCTGGGGTAATCTAGGCATATGGGTTGGTACACGTTTTCATCTTCTTTTCTCTGATAGAAACTTTGGGGTACTCTTCGAAGTTCTTTGTGTGGATTGAATATTATGAATCTGAAGTTGTATGATGCATCTCGAATAATCAACTCACGGATACTTGTGGTGACATTGGAGTATCTAGGTGACATTAGAGTTGGTTGATGCGTATCATATGGTGTTATTTTAGTACGAACTCTAGGGTTGTTTGTGACACTTATAGGGATGGCTCAATAGATTGATCGGAAAGGATAACTTTGAGGTGGTTTCGTACTCTACAACAATTTCATCTTATGTTCTCCGCTAATATGAACTTTGGAGTGATTCTTTATCGCACGTTGAGGGATTGTTATATGATTCAATTATGTTAGCACTGTTGAGAGATTGCACTAGTGAAAGTATGAACCCTAGGCCTTGTTTCTAAGCATTGCAATACCGTTTGTGCTCACTTTTGTTACTTGTTACCTTGCTGTTTTTTATTGTTCAGATTACAAAAACCTATATCTACTATCCATACTACACTTGTATCACCATCTCTTCGCCGAACTAGTGCACCTATACAACTTGCCATTGTATTGGGTGTGTTGGGGACACAAGAGATTTCTTGTATTTGATTGCAGGGTTGTTTGAGAGAGACCATCTTCATCCTACACCTCCCACGGATTGATAAACCTTAGGTCATCCACTTGAGGGAAATTTGTTGCATTCCTACAAAACTCTATGCTTGGAGGCCCAACACGAGTCTACAAGAATAAAGTTGTGTAGTAGACATCAGCCAGCTGAAGCAGCCGGACGGTGAGCAGCCGGACGGGGAGCCAGCTGGAGTAGCCGGATGCTGAGCAGCCGGACGGGGAGGAGCAGCCGGCCATCCTCCACCCGGCAAGGCTCCACCTGGCAAGGCTCCACCCGGCAAGGCTCTACCCGGCAAGGCTCCACCCGGTAAGGCTCTAGCCAGCCGGGCTCCAGCTAGTCGGGTTCGCACACCGGGGGTGGCTCCCCCGGCATTGTCTTAAAATGCTATCTTGTCTCCTTGAGCCTACCCGGGGGTCATCCCCCTGACAAAAATACTAAATGTGCAATGCTCACAATAATAAGTGCAAAAACCGGTAATCATGCATAATGGACAACTATTTGGTTCAATGGGACATGATATATGAAGAGAACATGCAACAAATGAGCTCTAAAAATGCGTAAAATATAGAGGCATCAACCTCCCCACGCTTAAACCTTGCTCGTCCTCGAGTAAGAAGGTTGACTACCAAAATCTCAATGCTGCCAACTCTAAAGCATACATTGAACCAAACCCCAAAAGTGATATCCATGTTCATCGTGCAAGCATGCAAAAGTTAACCAGCAAGGGAGTGATACAAGCTATCCTATTAGTTTCATTGCCATGGAGGTCAAGAAAGAGGAAAATATTTTTGTGGAGCCCAAATTCCCATTGCCAAAGGTTTAGAAAGAAGGTCAATATTATGTTGGGAACACAGCAATGCCAATCAAAGACAAAAGAAATCTTGCATTAGCGATCGCTTCAAAAACACCAACCCGAGGCATACCAGGTACAATAGCAAGATTGTATGTCTGCATTATTCAACCGCTCAACTATCTATGCAGCACTGAGCGCAAGCCTATGCCTCACACTTAAGGGAATGATAGAAAATGGTTGGGGTTTTGAGAAGTCAAAAACAAAGAAAGTCTTGCATCAACGCAGCTAACCATTAGGCAATGGAGAAGGCCCTATGATTGATGTCAACGCAAGGAGTAGTGATCGACATGCAACTAGGATGCACTTAGAGATATAAGTGTATGAAAGCTCTCCTAATGCAGCTAAGTGGGTGTGCATCCAACTTGCTTGCTCATGAAGACCTAGAGCATTTGAGGAAGCTCGTCATTGGAATATACAAGCCAAGTTCTATAATCTAAAGATCCCACTAGCATAGTCATGAAGTATATGAAAACTCTCTTATATGAAATACATGGTGCTACTCTGAAGCACAAGTGTGGTAAAAGGATAGTAGAATGCCCCTTCTCTCTTTTTCTCTCATTTTTTTTCTTTTTTTTGTGGGCTTTTTTTGGCCTCTCTTTTTTATTTTTATTTTTTTAGAACAGTCTCATGGACCTCATCCCCACTTTTTCGAGGACTCATAAGTCTATACCGTCCTTTTCCTCACTGGGGCAATGCTTTAATAATGATGATCATCACACTTTTATTTACTTACAACTCGATAAACTAAAAACATGAGAGAAACTCTATATGATGAGTGCCTCTGGCAGTGTACCAGTATGTGCAATGATCCGGCGTAGCATAGATATCAAAAAACGGACAAGCCATGAAAATATCGAGCTAGCCATACTATGATCATGCAAGGCAAATGAAAACATGTCTCTAATCATGTAGTGTAAAATGATGGTAGTGCATGGCGATATGCTCAGAATGGCTATGAAAATGCCATGTAGGTAGGTATGGTGGTTGTTTTGAGGAGATTAGGTGTTTTATGTGTAGGAGAACAAGAGAAAGTCCTCCCACGTGTTTGGATGTACCTGCGAAGTATGCACCAAGTCTCATTGTGAGAGTGGGCAATGCACGGTACCGTAGAGGCTAGCAAAATAAGATGAATGGAAGTGCAAAAGGTTTCAAACTTGCCTTAGTCATAAAGAACTCAAACACTACACAAGAGCATTGCAGTGCCATGTTGCATAAGACTCAAAAGCTAAGTACCCCGAGGGGATAGTTTGGCAGAGATAAACCCCGTTGCGCGTCCCGGATCAACCAAAGATGCTGGGTTCATCAGCAAAAAGCCTCTAGAATCATTCAATCGCTAATCAAGCCACCACTAGAGTCCCCAACTTAAGAAATTAGGTGAAAGAAAGGCAACAGTTCAAAGGAATCCTTTATTGGGTTTTTGATAAAAGAACATGGCAATGTTTTTCAGAAGATAACAAGATTCCCACAAGCTAAGTCAAACAAGTGCAAAGCAAGCATGTCAAAATAGCGGGACGCACTAATGCACGAAAACCTTATGATCAAGAGCATTGCACACGACACTACACATGCAAAAGTAACCTCCCCATGCTTAGAACTAAACTAGGGAAAATTACGTAAGTAAAGAGAAAGTGCGGTTATTTAAAGGAGAGCGTGAGAAGTGGTTACCTCCCCTAAGCTTAATTAAGCAAAGGGTTAGACACTTTTACCGTTGAGGCACATATGACCTCTCTTCTAATAGACATGGACCTTGCTTCAATTGATCTCCTTGTTGTGGTCCGGCGGCTGGACTCCAATAGAACCTGCTAGAGAAGAACTAAAAACAAAACAAAATGTTTTTTGTGTTTTTGTGGGTTTTTTTCCATTTTTTTATAGCACAAAGGATTAGCAACACAAGTGATAGAAATATTTGTCTCAACAAGATCGGTTCATCAACCTAAGCACCTCGCTTAAGGGGATAAACTGGAGTCCAGAAGTTTGCAACCTTCTAGGTGTAAGTGAAGTGCGTGTGAGACAAGATATAAACACGAGTGTGCAGCTCCTAGGTGCCTAATTAAAAGAGAGATCCTCACTTTAAGTGAGAAACTCGATACTAACCAACTTTTATTTGAGCAAGGTTCAAAATGGAAAACAATATCGGGCACTCATTGATGAAGTTCATCTTGATAAAGCAACGAAGTGGCTTGTGTGGATCTTTCATACAGTTGGCACCATACCGTACATGTCACCACATAAGGTCCATGCCCCTGCGAAAATAACACACAAAATAAAAACATCGATTCGGTATACGAACTCTACCCAACCGGCAAAAAGAAATAAAAGAAAACGTAGTTGCTATAGAGGATTATTGGCTACAGAGATTCAGAGGTAATTAACACTAATTACAAAGCAAATGATTGGTTAGAAAATACCCCATCGACCTCAGACGTCGAAAAAGAATCAATTGGAGGTATTTTTGCCATCATACGGGCGCTCAAACGACCGGTTGCGGTCGTATGGAACGCCGTCGTTTGCTCTGTGGAGACGCTCGTTGTGGTCGCCAGGTGAAATGACCGCTCATACGGGCGCGAGCGCTCGTACGGTAGGCCGTCTTTTGCTCTGGTCTTCTTCTCTCTTGCGGCCACGAGCTCATACGGGCGCTCAAACGACCGGGGCGGTCGTATGGAGCGCCATCTTTTCTCCTGGAGCTGCAGAACTTCATGAATTTTGTGTGCTTCCTCCTCACATTAGGCACATAGCAATATTGCAATAAAAATAGGAGGCATGCAACAAAAACAGGCTATCGACATGCTAGAAATTTTACCAATGAAAACTATTGCAACCAACTCAAATAGCAACTACTCAAAATAAAACAAAAGTGCCAATGCAATCATGAATGCAACTAGACTCAAGACACAAAGCTAAGAAAGACACCTACAGACTTCCGGGTTACCTCCCTGGCAGTGCTTTCTTTATAGCCATGTAGCTAGGCTTCGGTGCTCCGTGAGGTTATCCACCCGGATCCCAAGGGATATCAACCCCGAGTATCAGACCAGACTCCGAGCACCTCGTAGCAGGGCTCGGTCGGAGTCGTACTCTCTTCCGGTGCATCGGCATCATATATGTAAATTCATACTCGCTCTTTGGCGAGTACCGATGCACACGGTTCAGCTGAGATGCCTGAAAGGTCAGTAGCTGCAATTTAATAATATTTTTAAAACAGAGAGGATATGGAGCAGCAAGGAAATTATAACCTTCTTCTTCTTTTTCTTCTTCAGTGTACCTGGGAATGTTAGTATCCAAATTTCCAAATTCAATATCAAGGCTATTATCATCTATAAGACTTTGCAATTTACTCTCCAAAGGAGGTCTATGGAGAGCCTGCAGAAAATCAGCCCATATATCATCAAGATCAATTTCTGAATATGCAATTTGGGGTTTGTCTAATATTGACAAATCCACGGGTAACGAGGAATGATCAGGCACCATGGTGGTTGCATCACTCTTTGATAAATCTCTTAATGCAAGCAACTCACCCTCCTTTTGTGTTATCTCATCCCTAAGATGAATGCCAATTGGTGTTTCATCAAAAGGAGTCATCGGAGGCACATCGGGAACAATGCCAATATCTAGTTCATCTCTAACAATAAACTTTGAAACATCAACCCTCACTATATCCTCTGGAGGAGAACATTCAAGCATTATTTCAATAGGTTCCATGAAAGCTCTAACAGAACGTAGATATGATAAATGATCATCGAGCTGGGCATTAGTTGTGTCTAGGAAGTTACCATGATCAGTAGGAGTTGTCGGTAGGCGGCCTTTCCCTCCTTCATCTCCATGTTCATTTTCCTTCTTGTCTCCTAGACATACTTCCTGGAATGTAGCTTCCGGTGTATTTTTCTTCCACCGCTCGAGTATTTCCTCCGTTTCTTTCAAGAGGTTATTTTCCTGCAATTGAGAGCCTTGGGAGATCGCGGCGAGCCGCTTCTCATATTCCATGAAAGAAGTATTTCTATTAAAATTATTAGTAATACAATAGTCATGGATAATCTCCAAGTCCTCCTTATAATCAGAAACCTCTGGATAATACGGAGTAAGCTCTTTTACCCTTCTCATAACTTCAGAGGTTCTAAGGAGTATCTGCTCCTCAATCGATTCAACATACTCAAAAGGATTATCATCATGATTGTATGACGATATAACAAGGCAAGGGTGGAACTTGCAACTAAAGCTCATATGCTCATTGGACTTGCAATACTCACAAAAAGTAGGGAATTTAAATATACCTTCAGCGTAGTAATCCAACAACTCTAAATTTTGTTCCACCTAAAGACCTTTAAAAGAAAACCGGTAATGTGCATACGTCATTCCTCTCTTCTCGATTTGTTCTATTGCAGCATCTGCAGAAGACATCTCAAGGCAAGACATATTTTTGGTGTTTTTGGGTTAAGATAAAAACAGTAAGATAAATAGCAACAAACAAAATAAACTAAGTGCGAGAGGGTAAGTAATAACCAAGCGCTATGCTCCCCGGCAACGGCGCCAGAAAATGCTTGATGACCTGCAAGTGCACAGGGTTGTTGTAGCACTTTCCTTGTGATAAGTAGAGTGTCGAACCCACAGGGAGCGAATAGGAAGGCACCAAAAACCCCGCAACTACGTTGTCACTTTCACGCAGCCACGTACGCACCCAAACCGGAGTTTGGAAATAGCCTATTCTATCGTTGCTAGGAAAACGAGATAAAAAGGGATTTAACTAAACTACTAACAAGAGGAATAAAAACAGGAATTAAAAGACACTAAGTTAGTAAGGAAGACGCTTGAGTAGTAAACGTTCTCGAGGGGTCCGGAATCACTACCACATATGAACTATCGTATCCTCTAGTAACTGGTCAAATGCATAAGTGGGCGGAGCCGGGTACAGTACACGTTCTACTCTAGGTAGACTTCGTGCCACGCACGCCACCATCATAGTCTCCCCCATAGGGTTACAACTCATGACAATTAAGGGTTACCCCATGGACGCGGCCTCTCTAAGGGTTCTCCGTAATTCCCCAATCTTTTGCAAAGGCGAGGAACCGAGGCTTTTACTGTCACCTCAAATTATCCCAATATCCCCAACCATCACAAGGACTATAACATACTTCACGGCACAAGACACAAATGTGAGTGAGCGCTCCTCTCAACATTCACGAAGGCTACTAACTCGAATCATGAACATGTCATATTGGATCGCAACAAATATCATATAAGGTTCAACCATATCCTCCAGAACAAGTACAACTACTCAATCAAACTCATGAAGGTTAGGGACAAGTTACAAGCCAGCATCAAGCCGATGAAGGGAGAAGGCATGGTGGTGATGGCGGCGTCACGGCGGTGATGATGATGATGATGGTGGCCACCGCGGTGGTCATGGTGGTGGAGCCTCCTCCTTCTTCCCTTGGCTTTGTCCCTCCTCCTCTAGTGTGGAGCAGCAATGGAGATGAGATGGATGTGTTCTTCATGAATGACATGGTATCTCGCGGCGGCTAGGGTTGAGGGTGACTTATATGGAGCCTCCCTAGCCTCCTCTCTTGATGGACTTCATCCAAGGGCTCAAGATGAGCCAAATCCTCTCCCAATCTCTTCTTTACGAGCCAAGGATCCCGTGGGATCGAACGGGGACGAAATCGGTGAAGAATCCCGTCTGGAAGGGCAACTTTCGGAGGTGTCTGCATGTCAAATGACCGTCGAAACGACCGCGCGTGGTCGTTCAAAATGACGTCTTTTGATATGTCCTCCTCCTGTAAAACGGCCGCCAAATCTTCATACGAACTCGGAATTTGACATTCTTAGGCTCGTTGGATTCGTATGAACGACACCGATCCATTTCTGGTCTTAGATTTTGATTTGGAGCACTTTGGAAAAATTACTTTTTCCGACCTTTGAAATGGCTAAGTCTGCCCCCTGGCTGACTCCGTATTGATCCCATCCTTGGTCCTTTCATTGTGCTTGGTCCTAGGTTGCTCCAAAACACCTGTAGACACAGGAAAACAAAGAAAACTAATAAAAACTAAATAAAATACTAAATGTGCAATGCTCACAATGATAAGTGCAAAAATCGGTAATCATGCATAATGGACAACTATTTGGTTCAATGGGACATGATATATGAAGAGAACATGCAACAAATGAGCTCTAAAAATGCGTAAAATATAGAGCCATCACTACTCGCTTTACAAAAATTGATCTCAGGTCTGGATATCACCAAATTAGAATGGCCCCAGAAGATGAATACAAAACAACATTCAGAAAACACCATGGGCATTTTGAGTTCAAAGTGGTCCCTTTTGGGCTTTGCTGTGCACCTGCCAGTTTTCAATTTGCAATGAAAACCATCCATTCACTTGCTATCAGGAAGCATGTCCTTGTGTTTGTAGATGACATACTGGTATTCAGCACCAGCGTCGAGGAACATGTGCAACATCTTGAACAAGTATTCCAGGTATTGGAACAAAATCAACTCTACGTCAAAAGAAGTAAATACTCCTTTGCCCAGCCTGCTCTGAAAATATCTAGGTCACATCATTAGTGCCTAGGGGGTGGCTACTGACCCCAACAAGATTACTGTTGTCACCAAGTGGCCACAGCCGACATCTGTCAAATAGTCGTGAGGTTTTCTAGGACTAGCTGGCTACTACAAGAAATTCATCAGGAACTTCGGCATCATTAGCAGGCCACTGACCAACTTACTCAAGAAAAATGTGCTCTACATCTGGACTTCCGTTGAAGAGGAAGCATTCCAAACTTTGAAGCATGCTCTGGTTCAAGCACCAATGTTGTCACTGCTTGACTTCACTCAGGAATTCATTTCAAAGACGGATGCCAATGCACTAGGTGTGGGGGCTATGCTCATGTAGAAAGGCCACTCTCTAGCCTTCTTCAGCAAGGCCATGGGTCCTAAAAACTAGACTCTATCAACATATGACAAAGAATGTCTGGCAATAATCCTGGCAATTGAGAAATGGAAAACCTACTTACAACACAGACCTTTCACTATTCACACAGATCAACAGAGTATGGTGCATTTGGGAGACCACAAGTTCAACACTGCCATTCAACAAAAGGCATTTTCAAGTTAATGGGACTGCAATACAAAATTCTGTATAAGAAGGGAGCTCACGACAAGGCTGTTGATGCTTTATCCAGAAGAGAGCATGTAGAGGAGCTGCGGGCCATCAGTGTTGTGCAGCCTAAATGGTTGGAAGCAACTGTGGAGGGATACCGGAAAGATGAGAAAGCACTACAACTACTGACAGAACTCAACATCCACAATTCTAATGACCAGGGGTTTGAACTTGTGGCTGGGGTAATCAAACACAAAGTCAAAGTTTGGCTTGGAAATCACATATTAAAGCTCGCCAGGCTGTCCTATTGGCAGCACATAGCAGTGCTCTAGGGGGGCACTCAGGGTTCTTGGCAACATATCACAGAATTAAGGCCCTGTTCTCTTGGCCCAACATGAAAAGTGACATCTAGAAGTATGTCCAAGAGTGCACAATCTACCAACAAGCAAAAAGTGAGCACACCAAAACACCAGGGCTGTTGCAACCACACAAAATCCCTCCAGAAGCTTGGCACACTGTCAGTTTGGATTTTATCGAAGGACTGCCCAAATCAGGCAAGTATGATACCATAATGGTAATGGTGGACAATTTTTTCAAAGTGGGGCATTTCATTCCACTGAAGCACCCCTTCACTGATGCATCTGCAGCACAACTGTTCATCGACCAAGTATACAGGCTAAACGGCCTACCAGAAGTGTTGATCTCATATAGGGACAAGGTGTTCATCTGTGCATTTTGGCAGCAGTTGTTCAATCTGGCAGATACAACCCTCAACCTCAGCTCATCATATCACCCCCAGACTGACGGGAAAACCGAGCGGATCAATCAATGTTTGGAAACGTACCTACGATGCATGGTACATGCCAAACCACAACAATGGTCAAAATGGCTACCGCAAGCTGAGCAATGGTACAATACAACATTTCATTCAGCTCGGGGCAGGTCGCCGTTTGAGGTACTGTATGGGCGTCGTCCGAGACAGTCTGGCATCCCAACTCCACCGACAAACACCACACCAGAACTGACACATTGGCTGCAGGAAAGGGCCATTATTCTTTCATTGCCCAGGCAACATTTGGGGAGCAAACAAGAAAAGACTGAAACAGAGCTTTGAAGTAGAGGACTACGTCTATCTTAGGCTGTAGCCATATGTGCACCAGTCGCTGGAGCCGCGCAGCTGCCAAAAGCTAGCATTCAGGTATTTTGGGCCAGACAAAATCTTGAAGTGAGTGGGAAACGTCACCTACAAACGGTGCTTGCCGGAGTCCTCCAGAATTCATCCGGTGGTGCACGTTTCACTGCTGAAGAAAGCTCTATGTCCCACTGATCGGGTATCAGAAACACTCCATGTAACCGCTCTAACTGATCAAGTGCAGATTCAACCAAAGTGAGGTGTTCGCGGAGCGCCTCATACAATAAGGAGGTAAGCTGAGAAGTCAAGTCCAAGTCAAATGGGACGGGCTGCCGGATGAGTGCAAGACCTGGGAAGAAGTGTTCACCATCGTTGCCGCCTTTCCACACACACCAGCTTGGGGGCAAGCGTTGTCTCGAGGAGGGGGCATTGTCACGATAGTGCACCTACCCGAAGCCATCAAGTTCAAGAGGAGAACAGACGAGCGAAAAAGGCAGCGCGAGGCCCAGGTGGACAATGAGGCCCAGCAACGTCACAAGGCCCAGCCTAGAGAGTGAGCACCACAACGGTGCAAAGGGGCACGACCTGCGTGTGGAGAGGGCATCAAGAATAGTGTATCGAGACTCAGTCTCTTCCTCCTCCTACCTTTCTTCCTGCTCAAGCTGTCGCGTCAGCAATTCCCCTCCAATTCTAGCATCACGCCGCGAACCTTGTATCAATTCCGGTGTCTAACCGAGTGAGGATCGTAACAGAACGGACACATCCGGACAAGTTCCTGACAAATGAGGGGCTAAAATCACACTCTTAACCGGTCAATACTGATTGTTGCTTTTTTTTTTTTTGGAAAGTAATCTTCAAGAAAATGTACTAACAGTCAGCCCAAAATACTCCAGCCAGTACAGTAGACATGCACATATTCAACAAGGATCAAGTCCACTTATGACCGATGACGTGCGTGCGTACGTGGCTGCAAGAAGACCATTTGAGATCACCTCGTTTCTCATGAAAACAGAGTATGCCCATCCTTGCGAAAAGTAGTATGATCACGATCGAATGACACCTGTTCGGGGGAAATGAGCTTGATGATCCATATGAGATTTTGTTAGAGTATACTACTGGGTAGACAGAGGTAGAGGCCCTCCTAATGTGTGCGTGTAACCGCGCGGCGCCATGTGATGGTGGTGGTGGTGGTGGTGGTGCAGACGATGAAGGAGAAGAAAGAGGGGGTGGGGAATCGCGGCAGCTGTAACTGCTGGCCAACGCAGGAGCCACTCTTCTCACCAAACTAAGCTAAATCTCACCACCGCCGGCCAAGAGGTCAACGCTCCTGATTCAGGGCCAGAGCCTGTCGCAGGTGCATCGAATTTGCGTGCGTATCCCAAATTCCATCGGACGGAGACGGATCGGTACACGAGCCACGCGCGCGCGTGCAGCTGCGCGTCGTTGGGGAGACAGTTGGGCGTCGCCCCGCCCCGGCCGCAGCTGCCAACTACCCGGCACCTGACCCTCTCCCCCTTCCCCAGCAAAGCCCGTTGCGTCGCTTCCTCCTCTTTCGCTCCTGAAACCACCGGAGGGAGGGCAGGCAGAGCACGCACCCACACCGCACGCCCTTTGGATGCGGCTGACCCTCCCCGGCCCGGCTGACCCACCAGCGTTCCTGTTCCGTCCCCGACTCGGACACCCCCTGCCTGCTACAACTCCTACTCCGGCTCCAGCTCCCTCCCCTTTATATACCCACCACCTCCCTCTCCTCATCCCATCACCAGTAAAGCAGTATAATTCCACTTCCGCCGTCGCCGCAGCCAAGCCAGCCTGACTGCTCCGGCGGTTTCTTGGACGTCGCCGGCACGCACAAGCAAAAGCGACCAGCCATGTGCCCCGGGGCGACGGTCGCGGCGGCGTCGGACAAGAGCGTGTGCGTGATGGACGCCTCCGGCCCGCTGGGCCACGCGCTCGTGCACCGCCTCCTCCGCCGGGGCTACACCGTCCACGCCGCCACCTACGACCACTCGGTCGACGCGCTGCTCGCCGCCGCCGGCCACGACGAGGACCGGCTCAAGCTCTTCCGCGCCGACCCCTTCGACTACCACACCATCGCCGACGCCGTCCGCGGCTGCTCCGGCCTCTTCTGCATGTTCAACACCCACGAGGACCAGGCGGGCTGCGACGTGAGTTGATCTTCTAATCACTAATCACAACCCCTCCTTCCCTCCCTCCCTCCCTCCCTCCCCCGCCATTACTACTAGTAAATTAGTAGTAGTTTCAAGAAAGAATCATGGATGATGGATCGATCGTGCCGTCACATCGGGTTGCTTGATCCCCATTCTTTACCCCCCGTAAGAATCTATTCCCGATCGCCGGATCGGCCTGGCATGTTGCAGTGGCTAATTGGTTGGATAAGAATTCAGAGAAAACACTGGCGCTAGTGCCGTACCACTGCAGCAGTACAGTACAGTACAGCTAGTCGTTGAGCATCTACTGCTTTGCTTTCTTTGTCCTTGGCGTGAGCTGGGCCTTAATGGCACAGCTCATCTGCATCCTCTCGCTGCTCCCTCCACCACCAGTACTCCAGTGCAGCATTAAGGGCCAGTTCTTTTGGGCAATTCTCCCAGAATTGACCCAATTCTGGGAGAATTGCCCAGAAGAACTGGCCCTAACTCTGCTCCAAACCTCTGGCAGAAGCCGCTAGGCCTTTCCCGCGCCGCGTGCATTAACGCCTCCGAATGGATGCTTCACCACCCACACACAGCTGGTTCTAATCAAGGCTGTGCCTGCCGCTAATTAAGCAAACGGTTGAGCAGCTGGTTAGCCTGAGCGATTAACTAATTAATTAATCTGAGTGGCTGATGGTTGTGCAGGAGGTGATGGTGGAGGTGGAGGTCCGGGCGGCGCAGAACGTGCTGGAGGCGTGCGCGCAGACGGTGACCATGGAGAGGGTGGTCTTCACCTCCTCCGTCACCGCCGTCGTCTGGAAGGACGACCACAAGCCCGTCGACGCGTTCGACGAGAGGAACTGGAGCGACCTCAACCTCTGCAGGAAACGCAAGGTAATCAATCAATCAAGCGCCCATCACCCACTCATTCATACTCATACGCGAGCACTGCAACTGGAATTCTTTCCAAGGACAGAGTCTTGTTACGAAATCCAACAAGGACTGAGACAGTCTTGTTGCGAGGCCCAGCAAGCACCGGAGCACGAAAAGCAGCTGCATGTCTTTGTTACGAAATCCAGCACGGAAAGAAAGCGGGCCACCAAACCCCAAGAAAGGAACGCAGCAGTCCCGTCGCTCTTGCTGTTAATTATCCGTGTGCAATACAAGCGCCTTAGCAGTACTGCATTACAGGAAGAAGAAAAAAGGTCAGAAACCTGTACGTGTCAAACTCAACCCCAATAAGTGGATGAGACTAGTAAGAACTGACTTCTCAACTGTGAAGATTAAGACACAGAAAGAGAGCTAACAAATAATGTAGTCGTCCCTCGCACAAAAAACAACTGTGTTGCACATCCTAGTCCACACAAAGATCATCCTTGCTTTGAATATTTGATTATTATATATAGATGCTAATTAAGCAGATGGACAATCGCACTTTTAAATTGCTCCAGCTACTTATTTATTTTTCTTTTGAACAAAGAACTGGTCCTCTGTTTCTGAATTCTGATGGGAAGCAGTGTCCTCCGTGTTGAGGCCATCCAATACAGCGACCCCATGTTCCCGACATGTTTGCCAAAATGCCAAACGCAAGCTACCAGCGTCTCCTCGTGCAGCTGTCACCAAAGTTACATGTGCATGCTTGGAACAATGCTTTCACAACACACCCTTTAGGACACCGCAATTAATTGATGGTAGTAGTTTGTTTTACTTACTGTTACTGTGGTTGGTGCAGTTGTGGCATGCTCTGGCCAAGACGCTGTCCGAGAAGACGGCCTGGGCCTTGGCCATGGACAGAGGGGTGGACATGGTGGCCATCAACGCCGGCCTGCTCACCGGGCCGGGGCTCTCCTCCGCCCACCCCTGCCTCAAGGGGGTCCCCGAGATGTACGAGCACGGCGTCCTCGTCACCGTTGACGCCGACTTCCTCGCCGACGCCCACGTGGCCGCCTACGAGTGCCCCACGGCGTACGGCCGCTACCTCTGCTTCAACAACGTCGTGTGCCGGCCCGAGGACGCCCTCGAGTTCGCCCAGATGCTCACCCCGTCCGCTCCATGCTACCCGCCGAGGTACACACGCTTCAATGAATTTCAGCATTACAGCTCGAAAATTCTAAGAAAAACCAGTTATGATGGTGTAACTGACTGACCTGTGATGAACTTTGATTGCAGTGACGAGCTCAAGGTGATCCCACAAAGGATTCAGAACAAGAAGCTGAACAACCTGATGGTGGAGTTTGCCAGTGCCATATACGGGGACTTGGATTAGGGGTTGGATTATTCATTCGTTTACCTCACGACGGCAGCTAGGGTTGTATTCTTTATGTACCTAAATATCTGTATTCTTTTTTCTCCTGAAAAGGGAAATATGGTTGGTCAGATGTACAAATCTGTACAAGGCCAAGCATGCCGCATGTATTCCACTCTTACCAGGCTGGTAAGAGCATTTGAGCCAGTGCTTAGCAAGGTAGTAATCCTTAGGTCCAACAAAAGGGTAATTAGTCTGCAGTTATGTTACTACTGCCTTGTACAGCAATATATGAATATGATGAACAAATGTTGAAAGCTTCAAGGGGCGAGAATGAGACTCATCGGAACGAACTATGATGAGTTGTATATACTGCATTAATCTTCTGAGGAAAAACGTCCTAAATTGCATACAGTAAAGTTCAAACTCCTCCCAAGTATCTCCGGACGGAGGGAGTAATTGAAAGAGAACTCTCGTTCAATAAAGCTCGTATATAACATTCATGTTGAAGACCCTTGTTTAGCGACCCGTCTCTAGTTTTATCACGGCATCACCGTCACCGGTGGACCATACAACGGCGTTACATCGCCACCGTCGAGTGAAGCATGCAGAGCATCATTGCATACGTCTATACTCTCGACATACAAAGAAGCGTTCCATATCTATCTATCTGAGGTGGCTCCACAGAAAACGACCGTTCATTCCTAGGCTTTAAAAACCCCATAGATAAGGAGAGAGCAAAAGAGAGTGGACCAACCATCCTCACCAGCAATACTGTTGAGGAATTGCGGTTCCAGCTGCAGTGTACACACATTCACCTAAATATCAACAACAAGAAACATATTCCATTATTCATTCATGTAATTCATGTTCGGTTACATCAACTTGGAAACAGGCATGGATGTACAGAGGCAAGAGAAACACATCTCTGAGAGAGCCAGAAAGTTTGGAAACTGTAGCACCCTAGATTCTGCGCATGAAATTTCTACTTACTAGGCGCTCAGTGTCACGGAAGCAACGCTGGACAGCTTGAATTTCCGAACTTTCTTGGAATGCAACGGCTGAAAATGAATCTCGGTGTACTGCTTCACGGAGATCTCTTTCCATTCTGAAGATGAAGCGCCCTCAGCTCGGTAATCTCGAGGAGAATACAGTATTTGGACTCGCGACCTACCTGCATTTGCACAAGGGACAAACCAAATCAAACAGATGTGGTTCATTCAAATCGGATTAGAGCATTTGGCCAGCAGATTTAACAGAAAAAACAAGCCATTCTAGTTGTTTTGGAAACGGAATACCAAAGATATTTCTTCTGTTAACTGATTAAATCAATGTAGTGAAGCAAAATAGAGAATTAAAACTCTCCTTGTGGTTGGTGCTCAAATAGCATCTTGGAAGAGGATAATTTGATCAGGTGTTGTTGGAAGGGTGATGAACTTGAGCAATGAAAATAAATGCAACTCAGACAACTGATCATATCTTCTTTACATATCCATTAGGAAAGTATGTCTAGTGGGCAATTATGTGTTCTTTTAATCCTGTTCAAACGTCAGATAATGCTCAACACTTCCTGGGTGAGTGGTTAAACAAGTTCGATAAAAATAACAATGGTGCCTCTTTCCAAAGCATTCTTATCTGATCCTTACATACTCCAGTAATTATCACAATTTGTTGTTGGCTCAATTTTTAGGGTTTGTTGCAGAAAGAATCAGGACGTCTGGTGTTGCACTAAGGTGCTGTGAGTGTTAGGATCAAGAAGGTAGCCAATGGGATAATTTACAAGGGCCAAGATGAGTGACGACTTTGAAGAGACTGTTGATGTTTCTCTTACTGTAATGATCTGATGTCTGATGAGACCCACCCATGGGTGCTGTCATGGTGTTGCAATAACCAAACATGAGGTCTTCTTTTGTGCTGCAGCTAGGGGGTCTTGTAATAGACTAGCGTAGTATTGCACTTTTTGTTCTGATGCTGTTGTGAACCTTGATTCACAACAGGATAACTACTGTGCTTAAGATAGCTTAGACTGCATGGCTCCAGCCTCCAGGGGGGTTTGGCGGGAACATGGATCGAGATGAGAATGTTTAGGGGAATAGATTATCTTCTTGCATGATTCATTAATGAGATACTCCCTCCGATCCATATTACTTGTCGCTCAAATGGATGTATCTAGCACTGAAATATGTCTAGATACATCCGTTTCAGCGACAAGTAATATGGATCAGAGGGAGTACATAGCATCCTTATGTAGTGGTGCATATCCCTTGGGCCTTCCCTAATACTAGTACAATACAGACCCCTTGACAGATTAGGGTTGTTAAGCTTCATGCACTAGCCAACGCAATCAAAAGTCCGAATTTATGGAAAGGGCTAGGCAATCCACATATACACTTCAACACCCCCTCTCACGTGTGACACGGGAAGTCAACACGTGAATAGACTCAGAGGTTTGGCTCAAGAGGCCTATACGTGGACATAGAGGGTGGCAGCAGCAATCTTTTAATAAATCGCGAAAGCCAGGACATGAACTCAAGACCTTAGACTCTGATACCATGTTAAGCTTCATGCACTAGCCAACGCAACCAAAAGTCCGAACATATGGAAAGGGCTAGGCAACCCACATATACACTTCAACAATTTTATCTTAGTCTTCCTAATAAAGCACTATTTCCTAAATGGAACCTGATCTCCCTCTGTTCGGACTCCCTGCTGCTAGTCCAAGACATATGCCTTTTGTCAAATGTTAGTCACATTGTAGGTATTTAGCAGCCTGGGAGGCTTAGTTGTTTAATTTATGTTTTCGTGTGTACTCATCTAGCATGTTTAGTTCCATTTTTTAAGAGACAAGGAATTTTTACCTTCTGCTCGATTGGCCATATCACTAGATCTTTCTTACAAAATAAATTCCTTTATGGTACCAGGATGAACGCAGCCATAACATCTACAGGCCTTCCATGCATCTATTTTCGTTTCATGCATCGATCTAGTATTAGGCATTAGTATAGGTGCCAAAACTACTTGAAACACAACCGTTTCCCTGCCAACCTAGAGCAGTAACAAATCACAGTACAAAATATGCTAACATGGGGAGTACAAAACAGAATAGCAAGAAGACACAGTACACAGGGCTTACCAAAACCTCCAAAAAGAGTTGATTTCTGGATGATAAATCGGCTAACTTTTGATCTCTTCAGTTTTTTCAGGAGTGGCATATCTTCATGCTTGCCTTTAAATTCCATGAATTCACCCAGGACATTTTTGTCCCCTCTGAGTTCCAACCTACAAAAGGGAAGTGCAACTATAAAAATACAACCGGAGGTTCTATGAGTTCGTGTTGCACTGAACTGCAATATAGTACTCCCGACGTTCACAAATATAAGATGTTCTAACTTTTTTTTCTGAATCGGATGTATATAGACACGTTTTGTGTGTTTGTTCACTCATTTTGGTCCATATGTACTCCATATTGAAATATCCAAAACATCTTATATTTGTGAACAGAGGGAGTAGATACTAACAATATTTGCTGATTGCAATTAGCTTAATAAAAGAATAATCTGAAGGCTGCTTCTTAACAACCCAAAATTTTCCAACCAAAATACGAATGGAATGAGATCTTTTTTTCTCTCATTATATCCCTGCCCCCCCTCCCTAATGCACCAGGAAAGACAATCGGAAGAATAAGAGCAATGGGAATTTTAGAAGTAAATAAGAACATTATGGTGGTGTATTTTACCTGTCCCACATAGGCGACGTGCTGAGAATAGAATACAGATTTTGGAGTAACGAATCTTGGATGTCGCTTTTGTTTCCATGAAATGCACCTTTAATCCATGTCGAAAGTCCACCTTTTGTGCCTGCCTTAAGATCTTTCCATTGATCGTACGAGATAACCTCCGGTTGAAGATTAATAGTGTACGAAGGCCTGATAAAGCACAAGGCAACTGAGCAACCATCTAAGGGCAGCAAAGCAAAAAAAAATTTGTCATGTACAGAGAACTAACCTGCAGTTGGGATTTGGCAGTACAACTCTTCCATTTACAATCCCGTTAGGCAGTGTTGCTCCCCTCTGCTCCAAGTATGATTGAAGATTGGCAGCTATCCTACTGACTTCTAGTACCTATGAGAACAAAATTCAACAAATGAATTGACAATAATACAACTCGTACCATTTTGGTTAATATGTTACAAACCAGTGATGTGCAGGAATCAAACAAGAAAAAGTAAACTAATAGAGTCATTCGAGTTTTGATTGTGAGTATTCCTTTTTCCACCTTGGAATTTCACCCTGGTGTAGAACTGCAAATGATCCTATTATTCAGAACACAATAACAAGTACAAACCATCAAGTTCATGTTCACTGTCAAGAATATCCCTCAGGCGGTAGCAAAAATTTACTACTTGGTAAGACAACAGTTGCAAAACACTTGGTGATTTGGTGTCTTACTGCGTAAGGCAGTTACATTCACACGGTGGCTCCCTAGTTTACACTAAGTTCAATAATTAACAGGTTATTAGAACAACAATTCTGGAATGCTTAAGCAAAATGGAATGTTCAAATTGCATACCGGGTTTGGAATAACCTCCTGCTTGCGCTTCTTTTCGGTGGACCAGTTACCATCCTTGTCAACCTCGACAAAACCAGAGAGATTGTTGATTGCCACCACCATGACCTCCCTGTCACCAAAAAAGCTTTAGACCTTGTTTTCCAGTTTGAACCATGCGACAGTTTACAGTCAGTCGAATTACTTGACAACGATATAATGAATCGATTAGGTGATATGTAAGATCTCTGGTTGCAGTCATTCCCATCAATGCCCGTATGATGGAGTGCATGACATCAGTGGCGGAGGACTCCGGTGGGCAGGGTATGGCGGCTGCCATACCTTAATTTTGAGCAAAACATATTTTATACGTATGCATCGATCCTGTTCTAATCGATCCGCTGTCTCGTTCGCTAGTCCCTATGCTATCGCTGGATGCTGGACTGATGGGCCGACGCAGCCAATGTATTGGGCCAGGAACCTCTCGTCCACTCGACCACTCGACCACGCACGACTCGCCAGGTTCGAGCGCCCCCGCAGGCATGCACGAAGCATAGACGCTGAGACACGGCACACGCACGCGACCCAACCCTAAGCTAGCGCGGCTCGCTAGGTCGCGAGGACGAGGCAGGCGACCTACGACCGGGCAGCCGATGGCGGCGGTAGGCTGGGGGCCTAGAGGGTGGCGGAAGCAAGCGACAGCAGCTGAGCGGCGCGAGCGGCGGCGGCTCCAAGCGACGGCAGCAGGAGACAGCGGCGAGTGACGGTAGGGACGCAGGGTGCAGTCCGGCGCAGTTCCGTGCTTCCGGCCAGAAGATGGAAAGGAAGGGGAAGGGAATAGCAAAGCCAAAGGAAAGGGAAAGAGGTATATTTCTTCTCTGAAATTTAGTAGCAATTTTTAACAGCAGCTCGAATCCAAGCAGATTTTAGTGACAAATTAATGTTGTTTTTCTATTGAAACATGTCTACATTTTTATTAAATTTGGTTATTTTCTATTGAGACACGTCTACATTTTCATTATATTTGGTTATTCATTTGTAGTGTGCATTGTTAGTGTGTATTGACTCTTTTGATTTGCATAAAAAAAAATTGCTTAAGACTTCGCCCTGCCTTAATTTTTTTTTCGTCCTCCGCCTCTGCATGACATTACTACTAAGTATGTATGTTACACCAGCTAAACACAACATTCAACAAGCACAGGGGATATAGACAGATACATGAACAGATCCATCTGGAATGATGGAATAGGCTGTGAGAGTGTCTGTTCTAATCTCTAGAATTATTCGAGAACTAGAACTAATAAATTCAGCGGAACGCGCACAGACCAGAGGCAGAGCGAAGTGAGCGGGAGAGAGGAGGGGGGTGTGGGTGGTCGCGGGCTGACCTCTTGGTGACGAGAACGACGTCGACATGCTGGCGCGCACCGGCGTCGGGGTCGGGGATGCGGAGGCCGACGAAGCAGCGGCCACCGTAGAGCTTCTCGAGCCTGGAGCGGAGATTGAAGGGGTTAATCATTAGGGTTTACCGGGGGGGGGGGGGGGGGGGTGCTGAAGGAGGGGGCGGGCAGCAGAGATGGGTACCTGGCTGCGACGGCGAAGCAGAGGTCGGAGTGTGACGAGTCGAGGCCGGCAAGCTGGTCGAGGCCGTCGTCGGAGAAGAAGACGGCGCGGATGAGCTTGTAGGCCACCAGGCCGCACAGTATCTCGACCCACATGGCCGCCCGCCGCGGCGATCAATCCACGACGCCGACCAGAAGGGGAAGGGAAGGAGTGGTGGAGGAGGAGGAGATGCTTCGCTTGAGGGAAAGGCGGAAGGCGGTTCGGACTTTTGAGAAGGATCGGAGGGTTGGAGAAGGGGAATTATCAGTCTTCTGCAACTAAACGGAATGGAATTTCTTCTTCCTTTCTTTTTTCCCTGTCTATAATCAGAACAGACCGATTTTTATTTGTGAATAATGCAGAAAAACCTTAGTTTCTTTTTTTGGGGAAGATAAACCTTAGACTTGTTCAGTGGTTTTCCACTTTTTGGATGCTAACGTTTGCATCTCTCTTTTTCTTCCATTCCATTTTATAATAAAGCTTGAACATGTTGAATGACAAGGAAATAGGCAGGTCAATCTATGCGTCTTTGGTGGTGGAGATAAAGTACTTGAAGTCTCTTCGTATCATCGTATGACTCGTATTGCTCATGTTAACCGTGGTCAAAATTTAGTAAGTGGTTTTTTAGCAAGTTTTGCAAGAACTGAGAGTAGAACTGTTGTTGGCTAGGCTCAGGCCCCAGAGGCCATTGATTTATATAAGCATGATTATACGGTTGATGCTTGAGTAATATAAGTTTACCTGCAAAAGAATAAAATAAAGGTTTTCAGATGAACGCGTAAAGAAGTATTCCAGAAGAAGAGAAGGCTTCTCACTTGCGGATTCATTAGAGCATCTCCAACGGATTGGTAAAATTGGGCACTCAAAAACAATTTTAGGGCATCAGATTTTTTTTTTTGCTGTAGCAGATGATGTAAAACATAGCACCCAACTATGTTTTTCTTCTCCACAATTGCATGCACATTGAAACAAATTAATATCAAACTCATCTTAAATGAATTCAAAACAAATATAACATAGATAGTACTTAATTATTACATAGTTCATCAATCCAGAACACCAAAATTAAATTGTTCATCGAACATAACACAAATTGTTCATCATCACACATACAGATGAAACTAGTGGGCACATGAAGAAATACAGATGAAACTAGTGGGCACCTGAAGAAAGCGTCAGATTCAGTTTTCCGTTCTATGGGACCGCACCGGTTGTCCCATAAGATTCATAGAAGGTGTAATCCAAATCACTAAGATGGACGAGGTGACCGAGGTGGTAGCCATGCCGGGACGGAAAGGGTCGGTCGGCTGCCTGTTGACACCGAAAAGGTCGAGGATGCGACGATAGCCGGCGTCACCGCGCTAGGCAAGAGCTCCGAAGAAGCAACAGCTCGGCTCGGTCGCGGCGTCCGCAGCAGCGCTGAAGCGGCCACTAGGCGACCTCATCGACCAGCAGCGGATCGTGCTACGTCCATCACATACGGGTTGTGGAGGGCGGTGACGGGTTGAATCGGGCGCGGCGGTGGATTCCCAAATCGCGTGGTGGCGGGGCTGTTGCAGCCGTCCAGAGCAGGTGGATCGGTCAGACCAAGCTGGGGGATAGCCGAGGCTGGCGGCGGACCGACAGCAGAGGCGTTTGGTGGCAGGGATTCCGTCGGAAGGAGAGGCTCCGATCGCGTGCATGAAACTTCATGTTGGAGGTTGGGCGGTTGTGAGCTGCATGATTTATTTTTGCGGCAGTGGGGCTGCTGCTGCAAATTTATGGCACCTGGGGTAAAAATTCGGGGCTGCCCAAAAAAATTGCAGCATGAGATAGAGATAGGGCAGTTGTTGGAGCACCGTTTTTGGGTTCAAATGCCCTAAAACAGTTTTTTGAACATATGTCCGATTTTACATCTGTTTGAGATGCTTCTTACTTCGAGTCAGTTAAGTTAGAGCTAAGTATGCATGGCTCCTCTTTCAGGACAGACTCAACACACATGCCAACCTCGTCCACAAGCACATCATCATTGACTCGGTCTGCCCTCGGTGCCAGCTACAGCCTGAAGATGCCATCCACCTCTTCATCTCGTGCCCCTATGCTGGCCGCATCTGGCAGCGCATCGGCATCACCCCGAGCTCTCCCGTCGTCAGTGACCTTTGGGATGCCCCAATCCCCCAGGTGACACCAGCCTCCGTCTGACCTTTTGTACTTCTCACTATCCTCTGGAAGATTTGGGAGGCCAGGAATGATAAATTGTTTAGGCCTTTTGATAGACGCTCTAGTTCTACTTGTAAACTAATCCTCTCGAACCTTGACCTCTGGTCTCACCGGCTTGTCAAGCCCGGTGACAAGGAGGCCGTCTCCTCGTGGCGGTTTTTCCTCTCTGCACGATGTTCTGTGCCTATGTAACTCTGTAACACAGCTTGCTGTGACTCTTTGAGCAATATATTTAGGTGGAGGACCCCCCCCCCCCCCCCCCCCCCCCCTCCCCCCGCTGGTGATTCTCAAAAAAAAAAAGTATGTGTGTGCGTCAGCGAGCTAGAATAACGCATGCGCTGCGACTGACCACGGTGGGTGGACCTTAAGCACCAAGCAATCGCCCATCAGCAGCAAGGAGTGAAAAGGAAGAAGAGTAATCATTCGCCTGGAAGTATCTTTGGACAGAGGATCGTCAGACTTTGGGCCTCTTTTCTTATCAAAACTAGATTGGGACCCTTTCGACAATCAAAGCTATTCGGCCTGTGAGTGTAAGATTTAATTGGGCTTGATGTTCAAAAAAAAAGTTTTAATTGGGCTTTATAGGCTGACTTGTATCTGGAGCTTGGTGACACGCACGACGGCATTCATTTCATTCCACTGATGAGCATATGAGGGACGTGCAGACAAGTGCCATCCCAGACCGCCGGCACCCAAACAAACATGCATACCACTCTGTCTTCTTCAGCATCTCCTCATCCTTCTTGTTCAGTCTCACGCGCATCCTCTCCTTCATGCACATGTCCTCCAGCTCCGGTTGGCTCCAAGCAGCTAAGCTAGCGCGAGATTGCGAACTTCAACAAGGGGCTAGCTGGCTTAGCCTTGTTGCAGTCCAAGCTCAAGGTTGCTTCTGCTTTCTGGCACTACTCAGCAATGCTCGCATCCAAGCCCAAGTAAGTGATTGTTCTTGTCCATTTTCTCTTATGTTCTCAGCATACTATCTGCTTTCAACAAACTCAGTGTTTAGCTCACGAACGCCGTACAAATTACCAAGACCCTCGATGAAATTTTCATGCTCCTTTTCATAGATAGTCCTTCAGTAAGTAGTAGTACTCCCTCCAACAGATTTGGCTAAATCAGCGACAATTAATATGGATCGGAATGACTAGTTTTTAATAGAAACTCTGCATGATCTGACGCCTGGTCTTGCTGAAATTAAAGCAGGGCAAGTCTGTCTGAACCTTCCAACCACAAGGAACCAGCTAGTTCCAGTTCCGGTTCCAACTACAGCAGGGCTCACGCTTCAGCACCTAGAGTGAGCAGGAAACCTGCTGCAGCTGCAGGATCAAGCAAGCAGGCAGCAGAGGCCAGGGCGCCTTCCCCTCTACACAATGCCGCCCGCGCCACCGCTCCCCTCGACAAGTCCGTCGATGCCGCTCAAAAGCCATCACCGGGAGAACGCCGATCGAACTTCAAGGCCTCGCCGCACCGTACCTCTACCACCCCCGACGCGAGACAAAAAACTCCCGACGTGAGACAACGAAACACAGACAAAAAATCATGTATATTTGTCATTCCATTCATGTGCCTCGTGAAGTCGTGACTGATTTTCCTGTGTTTCCAGAGGCAGCCGAGGATCGCCAAGGCGTCGGAGCTGCAGGCGCAGCTGAACCTAGTACAGGAAGACCTCAAGAACGCGAGGGAGCACCTGGCCAACATCGACAGGGACAGAGCCCAGGTCCATGGCGACCTGGTGCTCACCAAGGCGCTGGCCGACGAGGCCTACCAGAAGCTCGAGGAGTCCCTCGCCGCGCAGCGACAAGCCGAAGAGGCGCTGGAGCTCGAGAGGTTCAAGTCCGTCGAGCGGGAGCAGGCGAGCATTGAGCTCGCCCGGAGGAAGGAGGAGGAGTGGCAGCGGAAGCACGCCGACGTCACGAAGCGCCATGCCCAGGACGTCAATTCCCTCGCTAAGGTGACCAAGGAGCTCGAGAATGCCAAGGGTGAACTGGCGGTGACCGCCCAGGCCAAGAACTCGGCCCTCAGCCGTGCCGACGAGGCCGAGAAGGCCACGCAGGGAAATGCAAAAAGGATGGAGATCCTGATGGCTGAGGTGACCCGGCTCAAGTCTGAGATGGGGAGCAGAGAAAAAGGAGCAGAAGAGATCATCGACAAGCTGCGCTCCGAGGCCTCAGAGCTGCGAGCTGAGCTCCAAAGAGCAATGGCGTTTCAGGAGAAGCTGGTCAGAGCAGAAGAAGTGGTCGAGGGGCTCAAGGTCGACATTGCATACGCCAAGAGGGCAGAGATGGATGCAGACCAGTCGGCGCAAGGGTGGAAGACCAAGGCAGCGGCGCTGGAAGATCGCCTAGTGGGGATCACCTCACTGAACAGATCCAACGAGGAGGCACTGGCGTCGCTGACAAAGAGTTTAAAGGAAGCACAGTCGCAGCTCCTCCAGCTGACAGAGAAGGCTGCGGCATCAGAGGGCGAAGCGAGCGAGTACAAGGAAGGATTCCTCGAGACGAACAGGCGACTCGACATTGTGAGGAAGGAGGCATCTCAACTGCAGGCCACCATTGACAGCCTGAGGTCTGAACACGAGCTACTAAATGAGGCACATCGGCAGGTTGTCAGCAACGAGAAGGCGGCCAGCTCGCAGGTCGGTGTGCTCGGCGGAGACAAGGTGAGGCTTCAGCAGGCGCTTGATGAGGCCAGGGAGGAGAGGAACAAGGCCAAGAAAGTCGTCGAGGACGTAGCAGCTGCTTTACGTCAGGTATCAGCAGAAGCAAGAGAAGCCAAGGAGAGGGTCCTGGCAAAGCAGACCGAGCTGTATCACGCACAGCTTCAGATATCCGAGCTGAAGACGGCGACAAAGAATGCAGAAGACAAGTACCAGTTCATGCTTCATGAATCCAACTGCCTGAAGAAAAAGGTTGATATGCTGGAATCAGAGGCCAAGAATGCAAAAGAGAAGTACGAGTTGATTCTTGATGAATCCAACTACCTCAAGAAAACAGTCGAGAGGTTGGGTTCAGAAGCCAAGATTTTACAGGATGATCGGGTGTCGAAGGAGGTCGGGTTTGCGGAAATGCTCAGGAGATCAGAGGAGGAGGCAAGCTATGTCAAGTCAGAAATGAGCAAGCTCATGGAGTCGCTTGCAGCTGCAGAGAAGGAAGTGCAGGAGCTCAAGGCAGAGAAAACACAGCTGGTTCATCAACTGGAAGAAGGATTCGACCGTACCACAATGGATGCCGCAAGCTCGAGTGCAGAACAACCAATGGTGGCCGAGAGCTCACACCTCAAGGATCTGCTATCAACCAAGGAGAAGGAGGTGCTTGCTTTGAATCATCAAGTCACTGAGCTGCGGCTCAGAGAAACAGCCGCTCTGGCAAAAGCCGACGAAGCCTCAAAATTGATGGATGCCGCAAGCTCGAGTGCAGAACAATCAATGGTGGCCGAGAGCTCACACCTCAAAGATCTCCTGTCAACCAAGGAGAAGGAGGTGCTTGCTTTGGATCACCAAGTCACTGAGCTGCAGCTCAGAGAGGCGGCCGCTCTAGCGAAAGCCGACGAAGCCTCAAAATTGATGGATGCCTCAAGCTCGAGTGCAGAACAATCAATGGTAGCCGAGAGCTCGCGCCTCAAGGATCTGCTGTCAACCAAGGAGAAGGAGGTGCTTGCTTTGGGTCATCAAGTCACTGAGCTGCGGCTCAGAGAAGAGGCCGCTCTGGCGAAAGCCGACGATGCCTCAAAATTGCTGGCAGAGGCAACGGCGAGGAAAGCCGGAGAGGAAGAGGCAGCTAGGAGTGCTGAGAAGTCCAACACACTACTCGTCAAGCTGGAGATGGACACCATGCTCCAATCACAGAGAGCCGCGGAGCACGAGGCTAAGGATGCCAAGGATAACATGGTGCAGCTGCAGAGCAAGCTGAGGCTGGTGGAGTCGAAGATCACTGAGGCCAACCTGACGGCGGAGGAAGAGAAGATCAGCAGCCTGAGGTTGAAGGAGACCCTGGCCGAGAAGGAGGAGGAGCTCCAGAGCATCGCACGGGAGAACGATAGCCTGCGGACGAGGGAAGCGGCTGCACGAGCCAAGGCCGACGAGCTGGCTGCAATGCTCATAGAGGCCACCGCCATGAAAGGAGGAGATCAGTCAGCTGGTCGGAGCCCGGAGAAGCAGCCAAATGTGTTCCGCAAGATGATGTGCTCACCCATGGACAACGCCGCGAGAGGCGATCATGAAGATCGCAGGAACAGCGACAGGATCGTCCAAGTGCTCGAGGAGATCAAGCATGTGGAAGTGGAGACTGTCAGGCAGGTGAAACATGAAAGAGAGGAGGTGTCAGTGGAGGCTAACTCCATGGAGAACAGCAAGATCCTAGAAGATGACCTGTGCAAAGGGATGATGAGCAATGGCGTAGACACCGAGTCGAGCGACGACGATGACATCGATTCACAGGGAGAAGACGGAGCTGCAGATCAAATGGGTGGCCTTCTGATGCATGGACCGAGATCATCTTTCAAGCAGGAGCATCACAGCCATAAGAAGAAGGCATTGCTGAGGAAATTCGGGAGCATGCTGAAGAAGAAAGCTCACTTCACCAAGTTGAACAAACACTCCTAGGCTTCTAGCCTAGAAAAAAACTAAACTGTTACTACTTCTTTAAAAAAAAAGTCATTATTTTCCTTCTGAATTTTTGAACAGTTTTCAACTACTGTGGTTGTAGCAAGTGGAGGTGTGAACCATAAAAGGACACATGACGCGAGTAGCTGTGCCCACTATCTAGAGAAAGAAAGAGAAAAGCCACTTGCATTGTATTTGTATCCCTGTCATTTAGTTAATTCTTTCTGTACCTTGGCGGCACATTCAGGGTTCATCGGTTCAGCAACCATTCATTTATATATTATAAGATGCTAAATGCCAAATTCGATATCTTATTTTAAGGGCTTGTATTATCATGCATGTTCTGGAATCTGGACTGTAGCTATGAGAATATCTAGCAGGTTTTTTCCCCCAACTGTAACATTAATCGAAGGGGACTTTGAGGTAGCAGGTAAAAGAGGTTCAGTTCAAGTTGTTCAGGAAAGTAAAACTGGAGACTGGAGAATGTTACCATTAAACGCTGGGAGGCTCAGCACCTAGCCTCCAGCCCAGGTCAAAGATTTCTGCACCACCCAGGATGGATGGCATGTCCCTGTCGTCTCCAGCTGCACAAACATCTCAAGGGATTAGGATCTACATGCCTCTTGGAGCCATCCAATGGGCCAATTAACTAGCTTATGGATTTCTGCCCATGGTTTTTGTCCTTCGGTTTATATTTTCTTCCAGATTCATTCAATAATTGCTGAAGAACATCTGGCCTAGCCAGTAGCTCTGGTAAACTATTATTGGCTGCCAATCAAACAATAGCAAGCAAGCAGATGGATGGATCAACAGGTCAGTGTGCGGAGCAAGGCACATCACCATCATCATCTCTGAGCCTTTTCCCATATTCTTCGTTCTCTTTTGGAGGTGCACGCTGATTTCTCCACAAGAACTGAGAGATAAAAGAAAGCATAAGAAAAACACACATGATGATGAGACCAGGACAGCCACTTCACTTTCTTTAGTTTAGTCAGGTTAGTGCCAGATCAACAGAGTTGCTTGCAACACACAGTTTAGTCTACTGTCCGAGTTCAGGTGTCCACACACAAGGAACCAGGTTGCTCATTCAGAAGTCAACTGTTCATAAAAACAAATATATACACACGATCTAACTAATGCTTACTGGAATTTGCCCTTCTTTATCTGACCAGAGACATGAATAGCTGCAGATACCTATCAGTAATAATGCTGACTAAGATACTACCTATCACGATGTTAAATTGTACATAACACATTGGAAGTACTAACAAACTTCATCTCATGTATGAGTATGTCTAGCACAAGATAACATGATGCTCCCAAGAAGAAATAGCCATACCCTTGATGCATTAAACATGTATGAGTATGTCTAGCACAAGATAACATGATGCTCCCAAGAAGAAATAGCCATACCCTTGATGCATTAAACCTCAATCGTACTCGGATTGTTGATTTCCAGATCAGCTGGTCTATGACATAATAACAAGTTACCTTCCCTCTCGACAATACAAGTAGAAGAAAAGGGGGAAAAATTATGTTCCCAGAATAGGTATACCAACAGCAATCATGAGCGAAATATTTGTCAGAAAGAGCTAATCTTTCTCGAACTAAAATTACAATTACATGTTTCAAGCCTAGCCACTCAAGAATCTACACTACAACATTCCCAGTTCTTACTGTCCTTTTGCAGCTAAGAAAGTGAATAAATTGAAATTTTCCCCAGTTATACAATTACAAATATGTAATCAACAGCCTTTACCGAAGCCTTACAGGCTGATGCTAATCGCACAGCAGCAATTAACAGTAACAAATAGTGGTGTCGAGAGCTACAACCCACCTGTTTCACCTCCGTCGGAGAGCATGAACCAATTCCCATCACTGTAGCTACCTCCCTACCGTCAAATGTTACAGGGGCGACTGCTGACCCATGCTACATATCTCTCCACCGTGGGCTCAGCAAGGGAAAGAATCCGGACGGTGAGAGCAGCCCTGACGGAGACTGAGGGAACCACAGCCCTGGCGAAGACGGCGGCGGCATGGGCCCTGGCCCCAGGATCCCTGTTCCTGGCAGCGGTGACAACATGGGGAAGTTCGGCGTGAGCGGAGGGGGTTGCTGGAACCCCGGCGAGAGGAGCGGGTAGGGCGACCTGGGCGTCGGCGAGAGCAAATTGAGAAATCCGGTCGGCGAAGGGAGTATCCCGGGCGACGGCACCGGCGGCGGGGGCGGGTGATAAGGGTGCTGCGGAGGCCCCCGTCCGGCAGCTGCTGCTGCAGCCGCGGCGTGAGCATGAGCGGCAGCGGCCGCGGCGGCTGCAGCCCCGGGAGGAGTGGCGCTGAAGAGGGAGTTCTCGAGGATGCGCATGTAGGCAGAGACGGGCGAGTCGGCCCAGGCTGGCCCCGGCGGAGGCATGGGCATGTGGTGCGGGGGCGGGGGGCGGTGGAAGGCGGGGTTGTGGTTAGGGTTGGGTATCTGGTGGTGGTTGTGGACGGGAGGGGGGCGCGCGACGGGGGTGGAGATGGGGGGCGGGCGGATCTTCTGGAGGCGCATGGAGGCGGGCTTGGACTGCTGTTGGTGCTGCTGCTGGAGCGGCGAAGGGGGGCGGTGGTGGTGCTGGGGCGGCGGAGGGGAAGGGGTGCCGGCGGTGAGCTGCTGGACCATGTCGCGAAACTGGTTCTTGCTGATGTTGTATACCTGCGGCTGGGGGTGCGGCGGGCGGGGCGGCTGCTGCTGAGGAGGCGGCGGCGGCGTTGCCTTGCGGATGTTCCGGCCGAGCTTGTTGACGCCGAGGTGCGCGTTGTGTCCGCCGCCGCCGCCGCCGCTATTGCTGCTGCTGCTGCGGTCCATCTCGGTGGATCGGCGGCGGTGGATTTAGGAGGATTGGCGTGGGCGGAGGAGCGGAGGTGGTGGGGGGGAGGGGATGGGAGGACGGGAAGCACACGCAATGGAATTCGTTAGCAAGTTGCAGCGTGGTTTTCTTTGACTTTGGGGGCGCTCGGCGGAGACGGGAGGGGGGATGGGAATGGAGAAGCAGGCCGACACACACTCTCTTGTCTCGGCTGAGTGCGTTTTCGTTTCCTGTTTACTCGTGGGTACACCACGCGGATAGTCTCTGCCAGCCATGGCGTGCTGCCTGCCCTCGCGCCGGCTCACTGGTTTGACATGTCGCTCGTTGGACAATCACACCAGCCATCCAAGTAAGAGCATCCACACTGGACTGGTCAAATTTAACCCCAGCCCCCTCGTTTATCTGCTTCAACATTTCTCTGCTTCCACACCAGCGCTCCTCATATCTGCCCCCAAATTCATACAACCATTGCAACGTGATCAACATTTTACGTAAATAAAACTTCAACATAGCAATAGCAAACATATAGATTGGGGACAACAAGTTTTTATACAAATCGGACCAAAATGTTAATCGCCTAGATGCGATAAAGCCTAAATAAAACTAGATAGTAGCTATATGTGTGCCACAAGGGTGATACTATCGTCACGGTAATGGAATCATTTCCGCCAAATGTGACGTTCAGAACAGATTTAATTGGACCCAGACTCCAATCGTGGAATATCCTGCTCCAGCGGTTGTCCACGGTGCAGTTGTCACATGGGTCTGATGTATTCCTATGGAACGTCCATGGGAATGGACAATTCTCAGTGAAGTCCATGTATAGAGCGCTAATCTAGTCTGATGTAATCTAGTCTGATGTGCCAGTTGATAATAACAAGAAGATAGATCTGAAAGATGAAGATACCTCTTAAGAATAAAATCTTTGCATGGTATCTTCGTCGCGGAGTCATTTTTACTAAAGATAACCTTATTAAAAGGAATTGGCATGGAAGTCCGCAATGTGTCTTTTGTCACCATGATGAGACAATAAAACATTTATTCTTCCAATGCAAATTGGCTCGTTCTATATGGTCAGTCATCCAAATAGCTTCTAGCTTGTATCCTCCTTGTAGTGTTGCTAATGTATTTGGCAACTGGTTACATTGGATTGATCACAGGTTTAGAACTCTTCTTAGGGTGGAAGCGCTTGCCGTTATTTGGTCGCTTTGGCTATGTAGAAATGATAAGGTTTTTAATGATAAAAGTACTTCTCTGATGCAGGTTATCTACAGATGTACTGCGACTCTTCGTTTATGGTCCTCTCTACAACGCTTGGGGAATCGAGACCTGTTTACGGGGGTGTGTACACGATTGGAGGCTACGGCGAGGGATACTTTTACCCAACATGGGTGACAGCATGATCTTAGAGCATCTACAGCCGGACTTGGCAAATCCGGCCCTTCAAACGCCCGCGGACGCATCCGGACGGCCCCTCATATATCGTGCCCGGCATCCACATATCTCAAATACGGACTCTCAAATCCATGCAAATCCATGCACGTCCATCATACACGCGAATGTCGCACGTAGATAACAAATGTTGGTACGAAAATACATAGTTTTTACATAACAAATGTCCTACAAATTTTCACAAAAACTAGGTCAGACAATGTGTCGAACACATAGAGCGCAAGGGGGAGCCCGAGAGTTTCCGGACGTACCGCGGTGGCGTCCGAGCCGGCGATGACGTCCACAACGGCGAGGACGGGAGAGAGGAGTGTTGTGCCGGTGCTGGCAGCGCAGAGGCTCGGAACGGCTGCGGACCGTGTGCGGCGGCGGAGCTGCGAGACGGACGGCGTGGAGGAGGAAGAAGAGTGGAGAGAGAAAATGGATCCGGTAGGGCGAGGGGGTGGATTTGGTGCAATTTGAGGTGGGGGTAGGGTTGTCGGGTCCGACGTGGCGGGCGCGCCCATATCCGCCCCATATTTGGGCTGAATATGAGAGGTACCGGTCAACCCGGGCATTTGAGGCCCGTTTGAGGAGCCCGTCTGGGTCGCATTTACGTGACCGGTCAGTGACCGGGCCGTCCACCCGGGCATTTGAGGCGGGTTTGAGGCGCCTGACTGTAGATGCTCTTAGGATTGGCCCCCCTCCGCTTTAGGCGTTATACGGACTCTACATGTCTCTTTGTATTTCACCTTTTTTATTTTTCGTTTGTATGAGAGGACCTTTTTTGGCTGTGTGCATCTTAGTTATGCAGAGGCCGAGTGTAATGCTTAAATCTTTTAAGTAATAAAGCGCCCCTTTTCGAAAAAAGATAGTAGCTAGTTGCGGAGAGAGGGTGTCGGATTTTACCATTTCCTCGTTTGTCCCTTCTCTTTGGGGTCTCCGGAATGTCGGTAGTAGTCTTCGGTGTACGCATCGGCGGTCGAAGGAGAGGAGTCATCGTCGTCGGTAGTCATGTCGCTGCCCAACGAGGAGGAGAGGATCCCGGCAAGACGCCAGGCGGCGCGGGCCTTGTCCTTGGCGAGGCGGGCCGCTCTCGCCATGACGGCCGCCTTCTCCTTCGCAAGGCACTCCAACTCCTCGATACCAAACTGGACCACCTTGCCATTTTTTGTGATGGCAGTGCCTCACATTCGTCTCCGCCGAGGTCAACCACCGGCGAATGACGTCACGGAGCAGATCGTCCATGGACTTGGTGGGCGTGGATCCACATGGCCTGCAGCTGGAGCGGCTAGGATCGGCCTCTACAGCCCTTTGTGCGGCCCGTTGCCTCACGTGGCAAGCAGCCTACGCTTCCGATTCGGGCGTCCTTCGCCACTGTCTTAGTAGTGCGGGGATGAGGACCCAGCGCTGGGCGGGAAGAGTAGGCCCGATGGGGATGGGCGCGGAACGCAATGAACAAACGCGGTCGGGGGCAGAGCTGCCTCGTCGGGCGACCGGGGACGGTGCTAAGCTCGAGCTCCCACCCTTGTCCATATGCGACCGACGGTGCGAAGCGCGAGCTCCTCGTCGTCCGGGGCATCGCTCGGATCCTCCCTGAGCAGTGCGTCCCAGTCGATGGGGTCCACCGCGCTGCCGGAGTCGGCCATTGTCGGTGTAAAAACCGGCAGACCTCGGGGTAGGGGGTCCCGAGCTGTGGATCTCGGACAGATGGTAACAGGAACAGGGAGACGATATTTACCCAGGTTCGGGCCCTCTTGATGGAGGTAAAACCCTACGTCCTGCTCTTGTTTATATTAATTGAGAAGTATGAAGTACAGAGTTGATCTACCTCGAGATCGTATGATCTAGTCCTAAGGCTAGGTGAATGAGATTGTGTTGAGGTCCCCTCTACGGGCTAAACCCTTCGGCTTATATATACGCCGGATAGGGTATCTAGGGTTACAAGGTCGATATCGAGGCGAGGAGGCAGCAGGGGAAGTCTTGGAGTATACGTCAAGTCTTCGATAGATGTAATCTTGTTCTTCCTTCTCGCATGCATCTTCCGGAGTCCATCTTGATAAGAATGAGGGCCCACTGGCCCAGCCCGAGGAATATGGGCCGACTAGGTTGGTACCCCTAGTCCAGGACACCGTTAGTAGCCCCCGAACTGGTCTTCTACGCCGAGGACGATCTCTTCAACGGTGGTAACTTCGGATCCGAAGTCCTTGGCTTGACAGACGAGTTCCCCTTCGAAATTCCGGATCTCTTAGCCGCCCTTCTAAGGAGTGGTGTCTTGTAGACGAGATTCAGCCGGGTTCTCTCCCCATCCGGGGTCATGAGTTAACTTAGCCTTGAAGGCTAGCCACCCAGGTGTGAATAGTATCCCATAGTCTGACAACTTTATCGAAGCGACGCTACCCACGATGGGTCAGGCAGTTACTGCCTATCTCAAATCGTGGTTCGAGGCCGCCCTTTTACTGGCACATCCCGTCAAGATAGGGATCGTGCCCGTGTTTTCTGGGATATCATCAAGATTTTGTTTCCCCCAAAGCGCATAACGGCATCTTCGGAGGGGGAGAGCGGCGTTTTCATCGGCGCGGCAAGTGGGACTCTTGGCCTTTCAGCAGCCTATAAGAGTAAAAAGTTAACCGAGCCTGTAGCTACGTTCCCATTTCCCCTGCCTTCTGCCTCCTTGAGCTCCAGCGCCCAGATCCAATCTCGCCTCTTCCCACCTTTGCGCACCCAAGCCTTCCCACCGAGCCATTTCCGACACCCTCAAAGGGCACTGGGGCGGGCTCCATTGTGACGGAGGGCATGCTCCAAGAGCTGCGGAATGCGGGGTACATCCCCGCCAACATCACCGCCCGCGCTCCAGACGCCGACCAGCAGGTGCCCGCCCCCAACCCAGGGGAACGGGTAGTCTTCATCCCTCACCTCATCAAAGGCCTGGGGTTCCCGCTGTACCCATTCGTGCGCGGGGTGATGTTCTACTACGGCCTCGACTTCCACCACATGGCCCCGAACTCTATCCTCCACCTCGCCTCCTTCATTACAGTGTGCGAGGACTTCCTCCGCATCGAGCCGCACTTTGGCCTATGGCTGAAGACTTTTGGCGTTAAGCCGAAGTCCAGCGGCTCCGATCTGGCGGAGTGTGGAGGCGCCATGGTCAGCAAGAACCAGGGGGCCGCCTGGTTCGATGGCACCTTCATCGAGACGGTCAAGGAGTGGCAGCGGGAGTGGTTCTACATCATTGAGCCGCTCACCGCTGGCCAGACCGAGGTCCCAGCCTTTTCGGCTGGGCCTCCAAGGAAGCTCAAGTCCTGGAAGGAGAAGGGCGTCCTCTGGGGAAACCCAGAGGAGGTGGAGACACTGATCAAGAAGATCCAGTGGTGGTCCCTTGATACGTCTCCAACGTATCTATAATTTATGAAGTATTAATGCCATGTTTATTATAGTTTTGTATGGTTTTGGTGCACTTTTATATGGCTTTTATATGATTTTCATGGACTAATATATTGACCTAGTGCCCAGTGCCAGTTGCTGTATTCTGCCCTGTTTTTGTTTTACAGAAAATCAATATCAAACAAAGTCCAAATGCCACGAAACTTTTTGGAGATTTTTTATTAGCCAAGATAAACACTAGAAGCTTCGGGAGGAGGCCAGAAGACCCACAGGGGCTCCACGAGCCACCAGGGCGCGCCACCCCCCCCCAGGCACGCCCTGGTGCCTCGTGGGCCCCCTGTGGCCCTTCTTCGCGTGATTCCAACGCCAAAAAATCATATATATTCAGAAACCCCCGAAAGTTAACCTAGATGAGTTTTTACGTCGCCGCAAGCCTCTGTACTAGAGAGATCCCATCTACAGCCCTTTTCCGGCACCCTGCCGGAGGGGGGGAATCATCACCGGAGGCCATCTTCATCATCCCGGCAGTCTCCATGACGAGGAGGGAGTAGTTCACCCTCGGGGCTGAGGGTTTGTACCAGTAGCTATGTGTTTGATCTCTCTCTCTCTCTCGTGTTCTTGAGATGGCACGATCTTGATGTATCGCGAGCTTTGTTGATATAGATGAATCATATGGAGTTTTCCCCTCTCTATCTTCTTGTGATGAATTGAGTTTTCCCTTTGAAGATTTCTTATCGGATTGAGTCTTTAAGGATTTGAGAACACTTGATGTATATCTTGCATATGGATATCTGTGGTGACAATGGGATATTCACTTGAGTCACTTGATGTATGTTTTGGTGATCAACTTGCGGGTTCCGTGACCTTGGGGATTTATGCATAAGGGTTGGCACACGTTTTCGTCTTGACTTTCCGGTAGAAACTTTGGGGCGCTCTTTGAAGTTATTTGTGTTGGTTTGAATAGATGAATCTGAGATTGTGTGATGCATATCGTATAATCAAACCCGTGGGTACTCGTGGTGACATTGGAGTGCCTAGGTGACATTAGGGTTTTGGTTGATGTGTATCTTAAGGTGTTATTCTAGTACGATCTCTAGGGCTGTTCGTGACAATTAATGGGGATGGCTCATAAGATTGATCGGGAAGGATAACTTTGAGGTGGTTTCGTACCCTACAACAATTTCTTCGTTTGTTCTCCGCTATTTGTGACTTTGGAGTGAACTCTTTGTCGCACGTGAGGGATTTACATATGATTCAACTATGTCAACAATGTTGGGAGATCGCACTAGTGAAAGTATGAACCCTAGGCCTTGTTTCTAAGCATTGCAATACCGTTTTTATGCCCGTTTACTTTTCGTTACCTTGCTGTTTTTATATTTTTAGATTACAAAAACCTATATCTACTATCCATACTACACTTTTATCACCATCTCTTCGCCGAACTAGTGCACCTATACAATTTACCATTGTATTGGGTGTGTTGGGGACACAAGAGATTTCTTGTATTTGGTTGCAGGGTTGTTTGAGAGATACCATCTTCAACCTACGCCTCCCACGGATTGATAAATCTTAGGTCATCCACTTGAGGGAAAATTGCTACTGTCCTACAAAACTCTGCGCTTGGAGGCCCAACACGAGTCTACAAGAATAAGTTGTGTAGTAGACATCAAGCTCTTTTCTGGCGCCGTTGCCGGGGAGGTGAGTGCTTGAAGGTATATCTTTAGATCTTGCAATCGAATCTTTTAGTTTCTTGTTTATCACTAGTTTGGTTTTATAAAACAAAAACTACAAAAAAATGGAATTGAGGTTGCCTCATATTATTCGTCTTTATCATGTCTTTCTTGAAAATGATGGATCGGAAAATTGTGCTCAATTGATAGAAGAAGAATTCAATAAAATGTTTGGCATAAAATATATGAATGATGAGCATGATTGCAATGTTGCTAGTATGAATTTTTTGAATATCCATGATACTAATGATGATTGCACTAGTCATGATAATGATGTCTCCTATAAGGATGTCAATTTTTGTGGAGTGAATTGGGAGTGCAAATGCATACCAAAAAGGGAAAATAGATTTTGTAAGAGGCATAAGTATTTAGAAACTAAAGGGTTGCAAGAGAGGCTAGATGATTGTGCTAAAAGATTTAATTTTTCTTGCCATCCTTGTGAACTTTGCAATGAACGTGGTCATTTAAATCTCCAATGCAAATTGTTTCATGATCGAATCGTGTCCAAAAATTGTGATAACTTGATTACCCTTGCGCATCATAATGAACTTAGTCTGCTTCTGGGGTATGAAGAAATTAAATGTATAACTAGGGATATTCCAGAATATAATCTCAAGAGATTTCTTGATTTTGATCTAGAGGAAATTTATATGTATTGTGCGGTAAATTGCATTGAGAATCCTTATATTGCCAATTATTTAAAGACAAGAAAACAAATAGAAGATGAAGAGAATACTAATGAAGTGGAAGAGGTTTCCCAATATCCTCCTATTTTTTCTTATGATGAATCAGGTAATGAGGAGGAGCTTTTTATTCAACCAATCTCTTCAATAAAGTGCACGGAAAAATTGATTAAACCCACACATGAGGTGGTGAAGAAGAAAAAGAAAAGAAGAAAGAATAGAGGTAAAAAGGTATCCCTCCCAAATGATGTTGCTCCTATTATTATTGTGCCTCATGAGAATGAATCAAAAATAATTGTGGAAGATGATACACTTGATGATGATATTGCTTCTTTGTCATATGGTACAATGTCCGAAGGAACTATTGAGGGTGATATTGCTATGCATATTACTCGTTGTGATGATTATGATTGGGAAGATAATGATACTTCTTATAATCTTGAAAATCTTTATGGTGCCAATTTGGAAAATTATGGTGATAATAATTGTTTTACTATTGGTGCTATTCATATTATTGATGATAATAGTGATAATGCCAATGATATGCAAACCAACAAGCTTGGGGATGCTATGTTTGATGAGAATGAAATTTTTGAGAATATATTTGCTGCAATTAATATTTGTCCCAAGATTGGGGATACTATGCTTAATGAAGATGATCTTTTTAGTCCCCCTACTTTGAATGATCAAATTTGTTATGATGATTTCATGCCTCCTATCTATGATGATTATTGTGATGATACTTATGTTATGAAAAATAGTGATGATTATTATTATACTTGTTATAATTATGAAAATTCTTTTATTGAACATCACTCTTTTAATGTGGAAACAATTTATAGCATTCGAGTTTCATACGATACTCCCACTATTATGAATGAGAAGAAAATTGCTTGTGTGGAGAGTAATAAATATTCTATGCTTGTAGGTCATGAAAAAAATGCTTTATTTGATAGTTATATTGCTGAATTGATTCATGATGCTACTGAAAATTATTATGAGAGAGGAACTTATGATTCATGATGCCCCCGTGATGTATCAATCCTTTACTTCTATGAGTGCATCATTCAAAATTATCATGCCTAGCTAAAAGGCTTTAAAGAAAAGCGATTGTTGGGAGACAACCCAATATTTATACCTACTGTTTTTCTTGTGTTCACATGACTAAGCTACTGTAGTAATCATGTTTTATATGTTTTCTTTCAATAAAGTGCCAAGTAAAACCTTTGGGATAGTGTGGATACTTGTTGATTCAATTCTGTGCAAAAACAGAAACTTTTGCCTCCAGTGTTTAATTTCCCAGATTTTACTGGAGCGTCAAAAAATTCTGAAATTTTTACAAAGTATTGATATGCAAATTGTTGACGTTTTCGTAATGTTTCAGAATTTTTAGAGTTCCATAAGTATGGTAGTTGCTCAGATCATTACAGACTGTTCTGTTTTTGACAGATTCTGTTTTCAATGCATAGTTTGCTTGTTTTAATGTTTCCATAGCTTATATTATGAGATATAAATTGTGGAAATAATAGAATATAGTAGGAATTATATGGGAACAATTGTGAATCTTGTCTTGGACAGTACCTAAGTGATGGTTTATTCTTTATCATACTAACCGTTCTCACGAAATTCCGTTAAGTTTTGTGTGATTGAAGTTTTCAAGTTTTGGGTGAGATATTGATATGAGGAGAATAAGGAGTGGAAAGACCCTAAGCTTGGGGATTCCCAAGGCAACCTAAGGTAAAATTCAAGGAATACCCAAGCAACTAAGCTTGGGGATGCCCCGGAAGGCATGCCCTCTTTCGTCTTCAACACTATCGGTAATCTCACTCGGAGCTATATTTTTATTCGTCACATAATATGAGGTTTGCTTGGAGCGTAATTTTCTCCTGTTGATATTTGCTTTGTGTTATCAATAATCATGTTTTGTACCTTTTAGTTCAATAAAATGCCAATTATAGCCTTTACCATGCTCAGTTTACAAGTTTATGAGTTACTGTTTCAAAACAGAAAGTTTGCTACTATTGATTAAATTGCCCAGAAATGTCAGAATGTGATAAAATCTTGAAATTTTGACACAGTCAACTTTGATAAATTATTTCCAGTGTGGTAAATTTTCAGAATTTTTTGAGTTATCTAAGTATGGATTCTTAATTATCCTTACAGACTGTCCTGTTTAGGCAGATTGCTGTTATGTTTGCATTGTTTGCATATGTTGGCTTGTTTAATGATTCTATTTGAGGATAGGAGTATTAAATATGCAGAGGCATTTAGTATTCAATGTTTAATTATAATTTTAGTGATTTGCTACAGTAGAGAATGTTGAGGTTTTGAGTGAATTTATACTAACATATCTCACAAGTTCTTGTCAAGTTTTGTGTGGATGAAGTTTTTGAAACTTAGGGAAACTATTATATGAGAAGAATTAACGAGACACAAGAGTTCAAGCTTGGGGATGCCCAAGGCTCCCCAAGTTAATATTCCAAGAAGTATCAAGCATTCAAGCTTGGGGATGCCCCGGTAGGCATCGCATCACTTTTCTTCATCAACTATCGGTTAGTCTCGATTGAACCCAAGTTTTTACTCGTTCACATAATGTGTGCTATACTTGGTTGTGTCTTTGTTTTGCTTGCTATTTGAATAAAATACCAAGATCTGAAACTTTTTTAAATGAGAGAGAGTCCTCACATAGCTACTTAATTGTTTCACTGCTCATTGATCTTCACTTATATATTTCGGAGTCGTTTGTCATTAATTCTCATGCTTCACTTATATCTTTTTGAGAGTTAATAATAGTAATGGTAATTTGCATAAGATATGAATTTGGTCCCAAGATGATGAATATTCGAGAGAGATATAATAAAAACTTTCATATAGATCATTGGATATGATAAGTGTGATTCCTTGCAATGAAAATAATGAAAGAGATCATATGCTAATCTTATGGAAAGTAATGACATTACATAAAGAAAAGTATAAGTGGTAAAATTTATTGGAGGTTAACAAGCATAGCATTAGTCAATGATGCAATTCATGAAAAAGTTAATTAGGGAAGAGAAGATTCACATGCAAATATACTATCTTGGACATCATTTATGATTGTGAGCCCCCATTAAGTATTTTATGTCAAAATGTTGACGTTGGACAAGGAAGACAACGTAATGAATTATGTTTGTTCATATTCACATAGAAGTTATATTGTTATAGATCCTCCAATATGTGGTGCTTGCCCAATATCTTTGCTAGCCAAAAATCCGCACCAAGTAAAGATACTACTTGTGCATCCAAAACACTTAAACCCAGTTTCTTCCCATGAGTGTCCACCATATCTACCTATGGATTGAATAAGATCCTTCAAGTAAGTTGTCATCGGTGCAAAAAGCAATAAAAATTGCCTCTAAATATGTATGATATTTTATTGTAAGGGAAATAAGCGTTTTACGAACTTGTGATGGTAAAGAAATAAAAGCGACGGACTGCATAATAAAGGTTGCTATCACAAGGGGCAATATAACATGTCGTTCCTTTGCATTAAGGGCTTGTGCATCCAACAACAAAAAGCGCATGACAACCTCTGCTTCCCTCTGCGAAGGGCCTATCTTTTACTTTTATGCATTTACTTTTATGTATTTATTTTTTATGCAAGAGTCAATAGTGTTCTCCTCTCCTTCCTTTTTATTTTTCTCTTTTGCAAGCATCATGTGGTGGGGAAAGATCTAGGCACATATATCCAGTTGGATATGAGTGATCATGAGTTATTATTGTTGACATCACCCTTGAGGTGAATAAGTTGGGAGGCGAAATCACAAGCCCCTATCTTTCTATGTGTCTGGCTGAAACTTTTGCTCCATATATATGTCGTGAGTGTTAGCAATCATAGAAGACTAAAAGATGGTTGAGTATGTGGACTTGCTAAAAAGCTCCTACATGAGACCCTTCCTGAAAATATGATGAATTGCAATTGCATTGTTGACTAGAATAGTTTGTTAGTTTCCAAAAAGTTTATGCCTTATACTTCATTGTTGTGATGAATTGTTACTTGCTCATGAGAAGTTTTATGATAATAAATATTGCTGTCATAATAATTATCTTGCTTTGAATCATTCAAGTCCAATATCCATGCAACAAAAGAAAAGATTATATGATGATTATGATAGGTAGCATTCCACATCAAAATTTCTGTTTTTAATTGCTACTTTATCATGATGACTTTTATGAGAAAAAGTTGCTGTTATGATGCTAGGAAAAGTGATTGAAATTATCATTGATCAAACTTATGCACTATGCTAGCATTCACACTTCATAAATTATTTCTTTTATCATTTACCTACTCAAGGACGAGCAGGAATTAAGCTCGGGGATGCTGATACGTCTCCAACGTATCTATAATTTATGAAGTATTCATGCCATGTTTATTATAGTTTTGTATGGTTTTGGTGCACTTTTATATGGCTTTTATTTGATTTTCATGGACTAACATATTGACCTAGTGCCCAGTGCCAGTTGTTGTTTTCTGCCCTGTTTTTGTTTTACAGAAAATCAATACCAAACAAAGTCCAAATGCCACGAAACTTTTTGGAGATTTTTTATTGGCCAAGATAAACACTAGAAGCTTCGGGAGGAGGCCAGAAGACCCACAGGGGCTCCACGAGCCACCAGGGCGCGCCACCCCCCCAGGCGCGCCCTGGTGCCTCGTGGCCCCCCTGTGGCCCTTCTTCGCGTGATTCCAACGCCAAAAAATCATATATATTCAGAAACCCCCGAAAGTTAACCTAGATGAGTTTTTACGCCGCCGCAAGCCTCTATACCAGAGAGATCCCATCTACAGCCCTTTTCCGGCACCCTGCCGGAGGGGGGGAATCATCACCGGAGGCCATCTTCATCATCCCGGCAGTCTCCATGACGAGGAGGGAGTAGTTCACCCTCGGGGCTGAGGGTTTGTACCAGTAGCTATGTGTTTGATCTCTCTCTCTCTCTCTCGTGTTCTTGAGATGGCACGATCTTGATGTATCGCGAGCTTTGTTGATATATATGAATCATATGGATTTTTCCCCTCTCTATCTTCTTGTGATGAATTGAGTTTTCCCTTTGAAGATTTCTTATCGGATTGAGTCTTTAAGGATTTGAGAACACTTGATGTATATCTTGCATATGGATATCTGTGGTGACAATGGGATATTCACTTGAGTCACTTGATGTATGTTTTGGTGATCAACTTGCGGGTTCCGTGACCTTGGGGATTTATGCATAAGGGTTGGCACACGTTTTCGTCTTGACTTTCCGGTAGAAACTTTGGGGCGCTCTTTGAAGTTATTTGTGTTGGTTTGAATAGATGAATCTGAGATTGTGTGATGCATATCGTATAATCAAACCCGTGGGTACTCGTGGTGACATTGGAGTGCCTAGGTGACATTAGGGTTTTGGTTGATGTGTATCTTAAGGTGTTATTCTAGTACGATCTCTAGGGCTGTTCGTGACAATTAATGGGGATGGCTCATAAGATTGATCGGAAAGGATAACTTTGAGGTGGTTTCATACCCTACAACAATTTCTTCGTTTGTTCTCCGCTATTTGTGACTTTGGAGTGAACTCTTTGTCGCATGTGAGGGATTTACATATGATTCAACTATGTCAACAATGTTGGGAGATCGCACTAGTGAAAGTATGAACCCTAGGCCTTGTTTCTAAGCATTGCAATACCGTTTTTATGCCCGTTTACTTTTCGTTACCTTGCTGTTTTTATATTTTCAGATTACAAAAACCTATATCTACTATCCATACTACACTTTTATCACCATCTCTTCGCCGAACTAGTGCACCTATACAATTTACCATTGTATTGGGTGTGTTGGGGACACAAGAGATTTCTTGTATTTGGTTGCAGGGTTGTTTGAGAGATACCATCTTCAACCTACGCCTCCCACGGATTGATAAACCTTAGGTCATCCACTTGAGGGAAAATTGCTACTGTCCTACAAAACTCTGCGCTTGGAGGCCCAACACGATTCTACAAGAATAAGTTGTGTAGTAGACATCATCCCTCAAGAAGAAGCTCCAACTGCCCGACGTGGTCAACGTCATGCTCCACCGCCGCATCCTCCCGCTCCAACTCCGGGCCACCCCGATGTGGGAGCACAAATCCGGAGATGCGGGGCCCGTCCTCAACTTCTTCCGCTCCTCCCTGGCCGGGATGTGGACGCGGCTCTTCAAGATGGCCAAGGATAAGATCCCTGAGGAGGGGAAGGACCTCGGCTTCGAGGTCGGCTACACCGCCACTCCGGTAAGTGTTCAATACACACGTTTACATTTTTCTCCTGCTAAGTAGGACATGCTTGGATAAATGGACCTATTCTGTGTTTGCAGAACTGGGTGAAAAAGGTGCAGCAGATGTCGTGCCCGGCACTGCTTCTGGAGGGGGAGAAGTCCCCTCTACTCACTGCACTCCTGACCGAGGAGCCGCACATGGTGATCCCCAGGGCGACGAAGCCCCAGAAGGGCAGGACAGGTCTTCGGAAGCAGCGCGGCGGGCGTATGCCTGCGTGAAAACGTACTTCCGGAAGGTGGAGGCGGAGGTTGTTGCTGCGGGGCCCCCCGAAGGGAAGGCGCGCACCGCGGAGCAGTTTTTTGCCGACGTGGAGGAGGGCGCCCGTCTTACCGAGGCCATGTGTCCTAAGGCCAACTTGTATTTCTAGGTAGCACTTCGGAATGCCGAAGTGTGTGTGATATATAAAGATTTCAAGTTATTTAATGAGTATGGTTGAATTTCCTCTCATATGTTTATCTTTTGTTGTTAGTATTCCTCCTGTTTTACCGTGTTTAAATTGAAAGTGGCCAGTCGTCGGCGTCGACCCCTTGGTACAATATATGAAGGGTGTCCCTTTTAAGTGTTCATGACCCTTAGCCGACGTCTCGGTTCCCGGGGGAGGTCTACGCACATAGGGACTAGGCAATCGGACTATGGTGGCTTTATGACTTTCACTTAGCTGTAGGAGTTTGACAGTGGGGACTGATGACGAGCCCCCGGTGAGTGAAGTGGTCGGCTTGGTCAGCCGAGGTTTATACCTTGCCCACCTCGGCCAATTCGAGGAAGAAGCCCTTCGTTTAACACGGGTAATCTCTAACGACACGTCGCTTGACGCGGTCTTCGAATGGCCGACCAGTTTTTGCTTACCCAGATAGTCAGTCTTTGGCTTTCTCCATTGAGGCGCTCTGCCAGTTAAACTAGCGGCACTATCACAGTGGTTCTCCCGTTACACCCTTAGACGAATTTGTCAGGAACGTAAGGGGTACACATAGGAGCCGGGCAACCCAACTATTGACCAAAATCTAGGTTCGAAACTGATGCATATAGTGCAACATCCGAGACGCCGAGTACTTCGGACTTTTGTTTCAGGGTGTAAAATCGAAGCCCTTTAGCAACTGTATCTTGGAGGTGTTCTCATAGTTCTTTGGCAGTGCTTGTAAGGAAATGCATTTGAAGACCTTTATGGGTATGATTTCTTTATTTCAAGTAGCCAAGCTTTACATGCCGAACATTTGAGGAAAAGAACTAAGCAAGATACAATGTGTGTAAAGATAATGAGGGAGAAACTTAAAGAAAACAGGGCGGATCATGTCATCGGGTCTATGAGCCCGAGCCGCTTTCTGCCGCACGTCTGCGTCTCCGTGCTGTTGACCAGCTCATCCTCGTTGATAGCGGGGGTTGATGTTGGTAACATGCGGCTTCGGCCAAGTATCCGCTTGATGCGTCCATTGGTCGATCCCTTCGAAGAGGTCTACAGTTGTTGGTTGTGTGGTTAAAGCCACGTGGGCATGCTAATATTGGCTAGCTCTTTGACCGAACCCTGCCGATATGTGAGCCCGAGGTTTCGTCGCTGCTCGGTCTAGCTGAGCCGACGTCTCCATTGTTGTGGCTCCTCGGCGACCCAGGGAATTTTCAGTGCGAAGTTGTGCACCCTGGGGATGTAGTGCCCCTTCCAAGGGAGGCGCGCGAGGAGCCCGTACCCCTACTTGGGGTGGGGAGGTTGTTGGAAATATGCCCTAGAGGCAATAATAAATTGGTTATTATTATATTTCCTTGTTCATGATAATCGTTTATTATCCATGCTATAATTGTATTGATAGGAAACTCAAATACATGTGTGGGTACATAGACAACACTGTGTCCCTAGTAAGCCTCTAGTTGACTAGCTCGTTGATCAAAAGATGGTTAAGGTTTCCTAGCCATAGACATGAGATATCATTTGATAACGGGATCACATCATTAGGAGAATGATGTGATGGACAAGACCCAAACTATAAACGTAGCATATGATCGTGTCAGTTTATTGCTATTGTTTTCTGCATGTCAAGTATCTGTTCCTATGACCATGAGATCATGCAACTCCCTGACATCGGAGGAGTACCTTGTGTGTATCAAACGTCGCAATGTAACTGGGTGACTATAAAGGTGCTCTACAGGTATCTCCGAGGGTGTCTGTTGGGTTGGCATGGATCAAGACTGGGATTTGTTACTCCGTGTGACGGAGAGGTATCTCAGGGCCCACTCGGTAATACAACATCACAATGAGCCTTGCAAGCAATGTGACTAAAATGTTAGCCATGAGATCTTGTATTACGGAACGAGTAAAGAGACTTGCCGGTAACGAGATTGAACTAGGTATAGAGATGCCGACGATCGAATCTCGGGCAAGTAACATACCGAAGAACAAAGCGAACAGTATACGGGATTAACTGAATCATTGACATAGAGGTTCGACCGATAAAGATCTTCGTAGAATATGTAGGAGCCAATATGGGCATCCAGGTCCCGCTATTGGTTATTGATCGTAGAGGTGTCTCGGTCATGTCTACATAGTTCTCGAACCCGCAGGGTCTACACACTTAACGTTTGGTGACGATTAGTATAGTTGAGTTATTTTGTTGGTGACCGAAGGTTGTTCGGAGTCCCGGATAAGATCCCGGACATGACGAGGATCTCCGGAAGAGTCCGGAGGTAAAGATTGATATATGTGATAATAGTGTTTTGGTTTCCGGAAGGGTTCCGGAATTCACCGGAAGGGGTTCCGGATGTTTACCGAAGTGTTTGGGTGCAGCAACACTTTATATGAGCCAAAGGGATAAAGCCCACGAGGTATTGGAAAGTGCAAAAGGAAGTTTTGCTGCTGCCTTAAGCGGTACTACCGCTGGTAAGGCAGTACTACCGCGTAAGCGGTACTACCGCTTGTGTGAAGCGGTACTACCGCATAAGCGGTACTACCGCTTGTGTGAAGCGGTACTACCGCTCGTGAGCGGTACTACCGCTTGTGCGCGGTACTGCAGGGATCCGAGTTGGACTCTTTCCCTGCGGGCCAAACCGACCTTGTGCGGGCAAAACCGACCTGAAGGAGGCTTTTACTCCAAGTTTAGACCCCAAGGCTCAACATATAAATAGAGGGGCAGGGCTAGCACACGGGACACATTAAGATTTCCCAAGCCGTGTGTCGGCAACCCTAACCCTCTAGTTCTCCCGTCATAATCTCCGTAGTGCTTGGCGAAGCCCTACAGAGATTGTTCCTCACCACCATCACCACGCCGTCGTGCTGCCGGAACTCATCTACTACTTCATCATCGCTCGCTGGATCGAGGAGGTGAAGGCGTCATCAAGCCGTACGTGTGTTGAACGCGGAGGTGTCGTCCGTTCGGCACTAGTTCGTGATCGGATCGAGGGACGACTTGCGATTTGGATCGCGGAGACGTTCGACTACATCAACCGCGTTTCTTAACGCTTTCGCTTAGCGATCTACAAGGGTATGTACATTCACTCTCCCTCTCGTAGATGCTCATCACCATGGATAGATCTTGTGTGTGCGTAGGAAATTTTTTGTTTCCCATGCAACGTTCCCCAACAGTGGCATCTGAGCTAGGTCTATGCGTAGATGAGATCTCGAGTAGAACACAAACGAGTTGTGGGCATGGGTGTATACATATTGCTTGCCGTTACTAGTTGATACTTGATTCGGTGGTATTGTGAGATGAAGCGGCCCGGACCGACATTACGCGTACGCTTACGCGAGACAGGTTCCTTCAACTGACATGTAACTTCGTTGCATAAAGATGGCTAGCGGGTGTCTGTCTCTCTCACTTTAGTTGAATCCATTTCAATGAAGAGGGTTCTTTTAGAAGATCAAAAAGCAATCACTACACCACGTTGTGGTTTTGCGTAGGTAAGAACGGTTCTTGCAAACCCGTAGCAGCCACGTAAAACTTGCAACAACAATTAGAGGACGTCTAACTTGTTTTTGCAGGGTATGTTGTGATGTGATATGGCCAATTACATGATGAGATATATGTGATGTATGAGATGATCATGTGTTGTATAGAATATCACAACTTGCATGTCGATGAGTACGGCAACTGGCAGGAGCCATAGAGTTGTCTTTAATTATTTTTCGCCGTTTTGCTTTACTTTATCGCTATGAGTTAGCAATAGTCGTGGAAGCAACAGTCGGCGCGACAACCTCATGGCGACACGTTGATGGAGATCAAGATGATGGAGATCATGGTGTCATGCCGGTGACGATGGAGATCATGCCGGTGCTTTGGAGATGGAGATCAAAAGCACAAGTTCATGGCCATATCATGTCACTTATGATTTGCATGTGATGTTAATCCTTTTATGCATCTTATTTTGCTTAGGACGACGGTAGCATTATAAGGTGATCCCTCACTTAAATTTCAAGATAAAATTGTGTTCTCCCCGAGTGTGCACCGTTGCGAAAGTTCGTCGTTTCGAGACACGCCGTGATGATCGGGTGTGATAGACTCTACGTTCACATACAACGGATGTAAGCCATGTTGCACGTGCGGAACACTCGGGTTAAACTTGACGATCCTAGCATGTACAGACATGGCCTCGGAACACAAGAGACCGAAAGGTCGAACATGAGTCATATAGTAGATATGATCAACATAAAGATGTTCACCATTGAAACCACCTCAACTCACGTGATGATCGGACTTGAGTTGGTGGATTTGGATCATGTTACACTCGAATGACCGGAGGGATGTCAATTTGAGTGGGAGTTTTCAAGTAATATGATTAACTAAACTCATTATCTAGAACAATAGTCTAAGTTGTCTTTGCTATATTTATGTTGTAGATCATGGCTCGCGCAGTAGCACCCCTGAATTTTAATGCGTTCCTAGAGAAAGCTAAATTGAAAGATGATGGAAGTAACTTTGTGGACTGGGCCCGTAATCTAAGGATTATCCTTACGGCTTCCCAGAAGGCTTATGTCCTTGATGCACCGCTTGGTGATCCACCCGCTCCAGTTGAGTCTCTAGACGTTGTGAACGCCTGGCAGGCTCGTTCTGAAGATTACTCAATAGTTCAATGTGCAATATTGTATGGCTTAGAACCGGGACTTCAAAGACGTTTTGAACGTCATGGAGCATATGAGATGTTCCAGGAGTTGAAGTTTATCTTTCAGAAGAATTCCCGGATCGAGAGATATGAGATCTCCGATAAGTTCTATGCTTGCAAGATGGAGGAGAACGGGTCTATCAGTGATCATGTACTCAGAATGTCTGGGTACTCTACCCGTCTGGCTGAATTGGGGATGCCCCTTCCGCCAGAGGCTATCACTGACAGAGTTCTTCAATCATTGCCACCTAGCTACAAGAGCTTCGTGTTGAACTATAACATGCACGGGATGAACAAGTCAGTCGCCGAGCTGTTTGCGATGCTGAAAGCCGCTGAGTCTGAAATTCAGAAGGAGCATCAAGTGTTGATGGTCAATAAAACCACTAGTTTCAAGAAAAATGGCAAGGGTAAGAAGGGTAACTCCAAGAAGAGTGGCAAAGCAGTTGCTCCTCTCGTGAAGAAACCCAAGGCTGGACCCAAACCAGAAACTGTGTGCTTTCATTGCAAGGGAACTGGACACTGGAAGCAGAACTGCCCCAAGTATTTGGCTGACAAGAAGGCGGCCAACAACAAACAAGGTATATATGATATACATGTTATTGATGTGTACCTTACCAACTCTCGTTGTAGTGCCTGGGTATTTGATACCGGTGCGGTTGCTCATATTTGCAACTTAAAACAGGAACTGCGGAATAGACGGAGGCTGGCGAAGGACGAAGTGACGATGCGCGTGGGAAATGGTTCCAAGGTTGATGTGATCGCCGTCGGCACGCTCGCTCTTCGATTACCATCGGGATTAGTGATAAACCTGAATAATTGTTATTTAGTGCCTGCGTTAAGCATGAACATTATATCTGGATCTTGTTTATTGCGAGAAGGTTACTCATTTAAATCAGAGAATAATGGTTGTTCTATTTATATGAGTAATATCTTTATGGTCATGCACCCAATGTGAGGGGTTTATTCTTATTGAATCTCGATAGTAATGATACACATGTTCATAACATTGATGCCAAAAGATGTAGAATTGATAATGATAATACCACTTTCTTGTGGCACTGCCGTTTAGGTCATATTGGCGTAAAACGCATGAGGAAGCTCCATGCTGATGGAATTTTGGAGTCACTTGATTTTGAATCACTTGACACATGTGAGCCATGCCTCATGGGCAAGATGACTAAAACGCCGTTCTCTGGAACAATGGAACGGGCAAGTGACTTATTGGAAATCATACATACTGATGTGTGCGGTCCGATGAGTATTGAGGCGCGCGGTGGTTATCGTTACTTTCTCACCTTCACTGATGACTTAAGTAGATATGGGTATATTTACTTAATGAAACACAAGTCTGAAACATTTGAAAAGTTCAAACAATTTCAGAGTGAAGTTGAGAATCATCGTAACAAGAAGATTAAATTCCTACGATCTGATCGAGGAGGAGAATATCTGAGTTATGAGTTTGGCAGTCACTTAAGACAGTGTGGAATTATTTCACAATTGACACCGCCTGGAACACCACAGCGTAATGGTGTGTCCGAACGTCGTAATCGAACCTTATTGGATATGGTGCGATCTATGATGTCTCTTGCCGATTTGCCACTATCGTTTTGGGGTTATGCATTAGAGACAGCTGCATTCACTTTAAATAGGGCACCATCGAAATCCGTTGAGACGACGCCATATGAACTTTGGTTTGGCAAGAAGCCAAAGCTGTCGTTTCTTAAAGTTTGGGGATGTGATGCTTATGTCAAAAAACTTCAGCCTGAAAAGCTGGAACCCAAAGCGGAGAAATGCGTCTTCATAGGATACCCAAAAGAGACAGTTGGGTATACCTTCTACCTCAGATCCGAAGGCAAAGTGTTTGTCGCTAAAAACGGAACATTTCTTGAGAAAGAGTTTCTCTCGAAAGAATTGAGTGGGAGGAAGATAGAACTTGATGAGGTTGTTGAACCTTTACTTCAACCTGAAAGTAGCGCAGCGCAGAAAGATGTTTCTGTAGAGCCTACATCAGCTGAAGAGGAAGTTAATGATGATGATCATGAAGCTTTGGATCAAGTTGCTATCGAACCTCGTAGGTCGACAAGGACGCGTACTGCTCCTGAGTGGTACGGCAACCCTGTCTTAGAGGTCATGTTGTTGGACAACGATGAACCTACGAGCTATGGAGAAGCGATGATGGGCCCGGATTCCGAGAAATGGTTAGAGGCCATGAAATCCGAGATGGGATCCATGTATGAAAACAAAGTATGGACTTTGGAAGTATTACCTGAAGGGCGTAAGGCCATTCAGAACAAATGGATCTTTAAGAGGAAGACGGACGCAGACGGTAATGTCACCGTCTATAAAGCTCGACTTGTGGCAAAGGGTTTTTCACAAGTTCAAGGAGTTGACTACGATGAGACCTTCTCACCCGTAGCGATGCTTAAGTCCGTCAGAATCATGTTAGCAATAGCTGCCTTTTTCAATTATGAAATTTGGCAGATGGATGTCAAAACAGCGTTCCTTAACGGTTTCCTTAAGGAAGAGTTGTATATGATGCAACCAGAAGGTTTTGTGGATCCAGAGAATGCTGACAAAGTTTGCAAACTCCAGCGATCCATTTATGGATTGGTGCAAGCATCTCGGAGTTGGAATCTTCGCTTTGATGAGGTGATCAAAGCGTTCGAGTTTATACAAGTTTATGGAGAAGCTTGTATTTACAAGAAAGTGAGTGGGAGCTCTATAGCGTTTCTAATATTATATGTGGATGACATATTGCTGATTGGAAACAATATAGAAATGTTGGAAGGCGTGAAGGAATATTTGAACAAGAGTTTTTCAATGAAGGACCTGGGAGAAGCTGCTTTCATATTAGGCATCAAGATCTATAGAGATAGATCGAGACGCTTAATAGGACTTTCACAAAGCACATACCTTGACAAAGTTTTGAAGAAGTTCAAAATGGATCAGTCCAAGAAGGGGTTCTTGCCTGTATTGCAAGGTGTGAAGTTGAGTAAGACTCAATGCCCAGTGACTGCAGAAGATAGTGAAAAGATGAGTGTCATCCCCTATGCTTCAGCCATAGGCTCTATCATGTATGCAATGCTGTGCACAAGACCCGATGTCAGCCTTGCCATAAGTATGGTCGGAAGGTTTCAAAGTGATCCAGGAATGGAACACTGGACGGCGGTCAAGAATATCCTGAAGTACCTGAAAAGGACTAAGGACATGTTTCTCGTTTATGGAGGTGATCAAGAGCTCGTCGTAAAGGGTTACGTCGATGCAAGCTTTGACACTGATCCGGATGACTCTAAGTCACAAACCGGATACGTATTTATTCTTAATGGGGGTGCGGTTAGCTGGTGCAGTTCCAAGCAAAGCGTGGTAGCTGATTCTACATGCGAAGCGGAGTACATCGCTGCCTCGGAGGCGGCGAAGGAAGGTGTCTGGATGAAGGAGTTCATGACAGATCTTGGAGTAGTGCCTAGTGCGCTTAACCCAATGACTCTGTTTTGTGATAATACTGGTGCCATTGCTCTAGCCAAGGAACCAAGATTTCACAAGAGGACCAGACACATAAAGCGACGTTTCAATTCCATCCGCGATTACATCAAGGAGGACGACATAAATATTTGCAAAGTACACACGGATATGAATGTTGCAGATCCGATGACTAAACCTCTTCCAAGGGCTAAACATGAACAACACCAGAACTGCATGGGTGTTCGATTCATTACAATGTAAATCACATAGTGATGTGAACTAGATTATTGACTCTAGTGCAAGTGGGAGACTGTTGGAAATATGCCCTAGAGGCAATAATAAATTGGTTATTATTATATTTCCTTGTTCATGATAATCGTTTATTATCCATGCTATAATTGTATTGATAGGAAACTCAAATACATGTGTGGGTACATAGACAACACTGTGTCCCTAGTAAGCCTCTAGTTGACTAGCTCGTTGATCAAAAGATGGTTAAGGTTTCCTAGCCATAGACATGAGATGTCATTTGATAACGGGATCACATCATTAGGAGAATGATGTGATGGACAAGACCCAAACTATAAACGTAGCATATGATCGTGTCAGTTTATTGCTATTGTTTTCTGCATGTCAAGTATCTGTTCCTATGACCATGAGATCATGCAACTCCCTGACATCGGAGGAGTACCTTGTGTGTATCAAACGTCGCAACGTAACTGGGTGACTATAAAGGTGCTCTACAGGTATCTCCGAGGGTGTCTGTTGGGTTGGCATGGATCAAGACTGGGATTTGTTACTCCGTGTGACGGAGAGGTATCTCAGGGCCCACTCGGTAATACAACATCACAATGAGCCTTGCAAGCAATGTGACTAAAATGTTAGCCACGAGATCTTGTATTACGGAACGAGTAAAGAGACTTGCCGGTAACGAGATTGAACTAGGTATAGAGATACCGACGATCGAATCTCGGGCAAGTAACATACCGAAGAACAAAGGGAACAATATACGGGATTAACTGAATCCTTGACATAGAGGTTCGACCGATAAAGATCTTCGTAGAATATGTAGGAGCCAATATGGGCATCCAGGTCCCGCTATTGGTTATTGATCGTAGAGGTGTCTCGGTCATGTCTACATAGTTCTCGAACCCGCAGGGTCTACACACTTAACGTTTGGTGACGATTAGTATAGTTGAGTTATTTTGTTGGTGACCGAAGGTTGTTCGGAGTCCCGGATAAGATCCCGGACATGACGAGGATCTCCGGAAGAGTCCAGAGGTAAAGATTGATATATGTGATAATAGTGTTTTGGTTTCCGGAAGGGTTCCGGAATTCACCGGAAGGGGTTCCGGATGTTTACCGAAGTGTTCGGGTGCAGCAACACTTTATATGAGCCAAAGGGATAAAGCCCACGAGGTATTGGAAAGTGCAAAAGGAAGTTTTGCTGCTGCCTTAAGCGGTACTACCGCTGGTAAGGCAGTACTACCGCGTAAGCGGTACTACCGCTTGTGTGAAGCGGTACTACCGCATAAGCGGTACTACCGCTTGTGTGAAGCGGTACTACCGCTCAAGCGGTACTACCGCTTGTGCGCGGTACTGCAGGGATCCGAGTTGGACTCTTTCCCTGTGGGCCAAACCGACCTTGTGCGGGCAAAACCGACCTGGAGGAGGCTTTTACTCCAAGTTTAGACCCCAAGGCTCAACATATAAATAGAGGGGCAGGGCTAGCACACGGGACACATTAAGATTTCCCAAGCCGTGTGTCGGCAACCCTAACCCTCTAGTTCTCCCGTCATAATCTCCGTAGTGCTTGGCGAAGCCCTGCAGAGATTGTTCCTCACCACCATCACCACGCCGTCGTGCTGCCGGAACTCATCTACTACTTCATCATCGCTCGCTGGATCGAGGAGGTGAAGGCGTCATCAAGCCGTACGTGTGTTGAACGCGGAGGTGTCGTCCGTTCAGCACTAGTTCGTGATCAGATCGAGGGACGACTTGCGATTTGGATCGCGGAGACGTTCGACTACATCAACCGCGTTTCTTAACGCTTCCGCTTAGCGATCTACAAGGGTATGTAGATTCACTCTCCCTCTCGTAGATGCTCATCACCATGGATAGATATTGTGTGTGCGTAGGAAAATTTTTGTTTCCCATGCAACGTTCCCCAACAGAGGTGCCTGTCCGAGGTCAACTGGCGCAGCCCACGTACGCTTCAAAGAGCTGGGGGTGCGTTTACCGCTCCGGGCGGCCTCCTCGGATGCCTGTACCTCGGCTGCAAAAGCCGTAGTCTGTTCTTCCGTCCGGAGAGAGCGTTCGGTGTTACCATTTACTGTAATAACGCCGTTGGGTCCCGGCATCTTGAGCTTGAGATAAGCGTAATGCGGGACTGCATTAAAGCGGGCGAATGCAGTGCGTCCTAGGAGCGCATGGTATCCGCTGCGAAAAGGTATGATGTCGAAGATTAACTCTTCGCTCCTGAAGTTCTCGGGTGATCCGAATACTACCTCCAGGGACACGGTTCCTGTGCAGTGAGCCTCGACCCCTGGTATTACACCTTTGAAGGTGGTGTTGCTAGGCTTAATAATAGATGCGTCAATCCCCATCTTTCGTACTGTGTCCTCATAGATCAAGTTGAGGCTGCTTCCTCCGTCCATAAGGACGCGCGTCAGGTGAAAGCCGTCGATGATCGGGTCCAGGACGAGTGCGGCCGATCCGCCATGCCTGATGCTTGTCGGAAGGTCATGTTTGTCAAATGTGATCGGGTAAGCCGACCACGGATTGTATTTCGGGGCCACAGGCTCTAACGCATAGATGTCCCGAAGTACGTGTTTCCTCTCCCTTTTGGGGATGTGGGTAACGTAAATCATGTTTACCTCCGTTACCTCATTAGGAAACTTTTTCTGGCCTCCATTGTTTGGCCGCCGAGGTTCATCCTCGTCTTCACTGCGAATTTGGGTTTTGTGCTGACCCTTGATAACCCACAAGTATAGGGGATCGCAACAGTTTTCGAGGGTAGAGTATTCAACCCAAATTTATTGATTCGACACAAGGGGAGCCAAAGAATATTTGCAAGTATTAGTAGTTGAGTTGTCAATTCAACCACACCTGAGACTAAATATCTGCAGCAGAGTGATCAGTAGCACAGTAATATGATAGTTTGATAGCAGTAGCAATAATAGTAACAGTAGCAGTAGTTGTTTTGTAGAATTGTGACAGCAGTAGCAACAGTAGTAACTTAGCAAAGAACAATATGTGGAAAGCTCGTAGGCATTGGATCGGTGATTATGTTGGATAACATTCATCATATAACAGTCATAACCTAGGGCGACACAGAACTAGCTCCAATTCATCAATGTAATGTAGGCATGTATTCCGTATATAGTCATACGTGCTTGCGATAAGAACTTGCATGACATCTTTTGTCCTACCCTCCCGTGGCAGCGGGGTCCATAAGGAAACTAAGGGATATTAAGGCCTCCTTTTAATAGAGAACCGGAACAAAGCATTAGCACTCAGTGAATACATGAACTCCTCAAACTACGGCAATCACCGAAAAGATCCCAATTATTGTCACCTTGGGGTATGCGGATCATAACATGTAGCAGGTGCATATAACTTGCAAGATCGGATCAAGAACACAAATACATTCATGAAAACATAAAGGGTTTAGATCTGAAATCATGGCACTCGGGCCCTAGTGACAAGCATTAAGCATAGCAAAGTCATAGCAACATCAATCTCAGAACATAGTGGATACTAGGGATCAAGCCCTAACAAAACTAACTCGATTACATGATAAATCTCATCCAACTCATCACCGTCCAGCAAGCCTATGAAGGAATTACTCACTCCCGGCGGTGAGCATCATGAAATTGGTGATGAAGGATGGTTGATGATGACGATGCCGGAAGATCCCCCTCTCCGGAGCCCCAAACGGACTCCAGATCTGGCCTCCCGATGAAGAACAGGAGATGGCGGCGGCTCCGTATCATGAAACGCAATAAAACTTCCTCTCTTATTTTTTTCTCTGGAATTGTGAATTTATAGGCCAGAGATTAGGGTCAACGGAGCCACGTGGGCCCCACAAGCCACCAAGGCGCGCCTGGGGGGGGGGGAGGGGGTGGCGCGCCCTGGTACCTCGTGGGCAGCCAATGGCCCCCCTCTAGTAGGTTTTGGCTCCAGTATTTTTTATTTATTCCGTAAAAAATCTCCAAAAGGTTTCATCCAATTCCAATAACTTTTATTTCTGCACAAAAAACAACACCATGGTAGTTCTGCTAAAAACGGCGTCAGTTCGGGTTAGTTTCATTCAAATCATGCAAATTAGAGTCCAAGATGAGAGCAAAAGTGTTTGGAAAAGTAGATACGACGGAGATGTATCAACTCCCCCAAGCTTAACTCATTGCTTGTCCTCAAGCAATTCAATTGACAAACTGAAAGTGATAAAGAAAAACTTTTACAAACTCTTTTGTTCTTGTATCTATATATATGCTTAAATAGTACCCAAGTTTTCAGCAAAGATTATAACTAACCATGCAAATGATAACTCTTAGAAATTATATTCACTCATATCAATGGCATAATCAACTAGCGAGCAATAATAAGACATCTCAGATGCCAACACTTTGTCAAAACGATCATGATATAATATGACAACATGGTTTCTCGCTAGCCCTTTCTGAGACCTCAAAACATAAATGCAGAGCACCTCCAAAGTTCAAGCAGCGACTAAACATTGTAATTCATGGTAGAAGAGATCCAGTCATGATGCACACAACATTAACTATACACAATGCATGAGAATGACAATAGTGCTCTCAGGTCTGGTGCTTGTTTGAGAAGGTGATGACTCAACAATAAAAGTAAAATAACATAAAAGTAAATAGATAGGCCCTTCGTAGAGGGAAGCATGGATTTGCAGAGGTGCCAGAGCTCGAAGCTTAAATCAGAGATAAATAAATTTTTGGGAGGTATGCCTTTCCTGTCAACGTCACGACCGAGAGTTTTCAATATCTTCCATGCTAAACACATTAGCGGCGGTTCCCAAGCGGTAAAGTAAAGTTTACTCCCCCTCCACCAACAAACACAAGTCATGGCTAGCCGAATCCTCGGGTGCCCTCCATACCAACAACTTTCCGGGGGAGTTTGTTTTATTATTTTGTAATTTTGATTATGGGACTGGGCATCCCGATTACCAGCCCCTCTCGTGCAAGGACGAGTGAATAAACACTCATCATGAGAATAACCCGCTTAGCATGGAAGATACTGACCGCCCCCTGTCGCTCCATGAGCGGTACGGGCACACAAAACAGATGCTCATTTGAATATTTAGAGGTGGCACATGCAAACTTACTTAGAACGGCAGAGTAATACCACATATAGGTAGATATAGTGGTCTCATCTGGAATAACTTTGGTTTAAAGGTTTTGATGCACAAACAGCATTCCCGCTTAGTACAGGCGAAGGCTAGCAAATAGGTTGAGAAGCGACCAGCTAGAGAGCAAAAACGATCATAATCATGCATTATGAATAATCAACATTGAATACTAGCATGAGTAGGATATAAGCACCATGAACATAAATATCGTGGAGGCTATGTTGGTTTTGAATCAACTACATGCGTGAACATGCGCCAAGTCAAGCCACTTGAAACATTCAGAGGAGGATACCATATCATCATACTACATCATAATCATTTTAATGCATGTTGACACTCAAGATAAATCATTACCCACTCCTAGCTACTTAAGCATGGCATGAGCAACTATAATCTCTAATTGTCATCATAAACATGTTTAATCATAACATGCTGAATCATGGATACTGAGTTAAACATATTTACAAAAAGAAAGAACAAGTTGAGTTCATACCCGCTTTTCCTTGCCACAGTCACTTCATCAAATCATCGTAATTATTGCCTTTCACTTGCACGACCGAATGTTATGAAAATAAAAATAGTGCAAGTGTGCCGTGGACTAAGTTGGAATCTGCAAGCATTTTATTCAAAGGAGAAGACAAGGTAAAATGGGCTCTTTGTTAGATCAACAACAATGCATACGAGAGCCACTCAACATTTTCATCGTGGTCTTCTCCTTAAAACGACTCAACAAAAGAAAAGAATTCCAGAGAAACACACTGAAATATTTTTGGATTTTTTGGTTTTTCTAAAGAAAATGAAATAAAGAAGAAAATGAAAAACGAGAAAAACTATTTACACGGGAGAACTCCCAACAAGCCAAAGAAGAAACGGGAAATCGTTTTGGGTTTTCTTTTAATTCTACAACTAATTAAGCTAGAAAGAAAAACCAGAAAGAAACGAGAAATGTTTTTGGATTTTCTCAAAGTTTTTCAAACGCACAAAAAGAAAGCGAGAAAATAAAACTAACATGGATTATACAATGAGAAAGTATGAACACCGACAACTGGAATGAAATGTGTAATCATGAATGAAATGTCGGTGAGAGATACGTACTCCCCCAAGCTTAGGCTTTTGCCTAGCTTGGTCATCGCCATCCCTGGTCTGGGTAATAATCAAAGTGGTAGCTCATAGAGGCGTTCTGAGCCGCCTCCTCAGCCAGCCGGGCAGCCTCGACCACCGCCTTGTACTCGTGCACCTCGCTCTCCAATAGATAATATCTTTGTTTGTTCTGAAAAATCAAAGAGGGCAGGAGCAGGCAAAGCAACATACGAAGATCGAGATTTATTAAAAACTAAGTTATATTCATATCCCTATGCATTGCGTTTTAAAAACTTATGCTCTCGCATTGTTTCGAAATTTAAATATTTATAAGGTAAGAGGGGATCGTTGGAATTGGGCGAGACCCCTAACCTTGCAGCTACGCGGGAGGCATAAATTGCTCCATACAAATCACCATTACTCGCGTTACGCTGCAGCCTACGTGCGACAATAGTCCCAAGATTATAATACTTGCTGCCAGTCAAAGCCGTATGAATAAGACTTAGATCAGGGGCGCAAAGCGTACTGCAGTCTTGCTTACCAACAATGCTTTTACCATTAAAGAGTGCAAAATGTCAAATAGCAGGAAAGTGGATGCTAACTATTTTGGCCTGCGTGACTCTTCTATCCTCACCGTTGCAAAGGCTATTAAGAAATGACTCATAATCAGATTTTTGTGGTTCATCTAACGAACCCCAATATGGAATTTTGCATGCATCGCAGAATTCTTCTAGAGACATACTATAGGATTTGTCATAGAGATGAAATAAAACTCTAGAAGTGCGTGGATGATATTCAAAGTTTTGAGTGAATGAATGAGTGAGGTAGTAGTGCGGTGGTGGCTTATTTGCGATGAAGGCGGAGAGCTCGGTGTTGTGAATATATTGGTCAAATTCTTCCTTGATGCCTGCACCTAGCATGAACTCGTTGCATGGCCATCTACATGATTTTGCTTCGGCACCTCGCACCGAACTTGCCCTCGGTTCCTCATATGATTGAAGTGCTGAGCTTTCACTTGATGATGCTTCAGAAGACATCCTCCTCGAGGAACTCCTCCGGAAGATATTCATTTTCCTAGGAACAAATTTCTGAAAAATTTTGGGTCACAAAATGATATCAATAAAACTTCACAAGATTGATAGCAACTACTCATATGGATGTCTAGAGGCTATATCAAGCATTCAAACTACTTGGAACTCAAAGAATTCAACATGCAAGCTCATTTTCAGTAGCACCAAGAGCAGCTAGTTATGCAAAATATAATCCACTAGAGCAAAAACTAATTGGAGCAATGGAGGAGTCACATACCAAGGAGCAATCTCCCAAAACAGTTTCAGAAATGGAGCTCCGAGCAAAGAGATCGAAAATTTAAGGTTGTGAGCAAGAACACGAGAGAGAGAGAGCTACCAGGAATTTTTGCTAGAGGTAAGAGACGAAGTGGGCTGAAGGGATAAGTGAGGGGGTCCCTGTGGGGCCCATGAGCCACCTGGGCGCGCCAGGGGGGTGGCGCGCCCTGGTGCCTCGTGGACACCTGGGGCACCCCCCTGGTATGATTCCAGTGCCAAAAGTTCTTAAATATTATATAAAAAATCGTATCAAAATTTTATTGCATTCTGAGCACTTTCATTTCTAGGTCATTTTTTTATTGCACGGATAAATCAGAAAACAGGATAATCATGGCATTTTATTTTATTTAACTAAAAATAACAGAAAACAAAAAGTGGGTACAGAAGGTTGTGCTTAATAAATTCATCGACCACATGCCCCTCAAAAAGAATCTATTAATAAGGTTGATCAAGTCTTATTAACAAACCATTTCCAAGTGACATGAAACCGAAGAATTTTCGTATAACACTAAGTTACCTCAACGGGGATATGCATCTCCCCAATAATAAGAGTTTCATATTTCTTTTTAACAGTAGGAAGAGGGAGTTGAAAACTTCCAATAGTAATTGTCGGAGTCTTCTCAATAATATGAATACCATTTACTTGAAATTGTTTCTTCGGAAAGTGCACCGTATGTTCATTACCATTGATATGAAAAGTGACCTTGCTTTTGTTGCAATCTATAACAGCCCCTGCAGTATTCAAAAAGGGTCTACCAAGGATAATCGACATGTTGTCATCCTCGGGCATATCAAGTATAACAAAGTATGTTAGAATAGTAACATTTGCAACTACAACGGGCACATCCTATCAAACACCGATAGGTATGGCAGTTGATTTGTCAGCCATTTGCAATGATATTTCAGTGGGAGTGAGTTTATTCAAATCAAGTCTTTTGTATAAAGAGAAAGGCATAACACTAACACCGGCTCCTAAATCACACAAAGCAGTTTTGACATAGTTTCTTTTAATGGAGCATGGTATAGTTGGTATTCCCGGATCTCCTAGTTTCTTAGGTACTCCATCCTTAAAAGAATAATTTGCAAGCATAGTGGAAATCTCAGCTTCAGGTATCTTTCTTTTATTTGTGACAATGTCTTTCATATATTTAGCATAAGGGGCCATCTTTAAAATATCAGTCAAACGAGTATGCAAAAAGACTGGCCTAAGCATTTCAGCAAAGCGTTCAAATTCTTCCTCATCCTTTTTCTTAGATGGTTTAGGGGGAAAGGGCATGGGTTTTTGAACCCATGGTTCTCTTTCTTTACCATGTTTTCTAGCAACGAAGTCTCTTTTATCATAACGTTTGTTTTTAGAAGGTGGGTTATCAAGATCAACAGCAGGTTCTATTTCAACGTCATTATCAGGTTCTTTATCATTATCTGGTTGGGTATCCACATGAGCATCATCATTATTATTATCATCAAGCGAATGGTCATTACCAGATTGTGTCTCAGCATCAGAAATAGAAACATCATTACTATCCTCCAAGGGTTTTTCTACCTCGGGTTCACTAGAAGTATGCAAAGTACTATCATTTTCCTTTTTCTTTTTCTTTTTAGATGGACTAGGTGCATCAACATTAATTCTTTGAGAGTCTTGTTCAATTCTTTTAGGGTGACCTTCAGGATAAAGTGGCTCCTGAGTCATTCTACCTCCTCTAGTCATTACTCTAACAGCATGATCATTCATATTGTTATTCATTTCATTGAGCAATTCACTTTGAGATTTGGCAACTTGTTCTAATTGGGTTTGAACCATAGATGCATGTTTACTTACACCTTTAACATCATTTGCAATTCTAAATAACAAGTCACTCAAGCGATCAATCATGTAGGCATTTCGTTTCAATTGTTTCATAACATTTGCATTGAAGTGATCTTGCTTAATAATATAATTGTCAAATTCATACAAGCATTGACTAGGTGGTTTGTTGTAAGGAATATCACTTGCATCAAATTTTATAAGAGAATTTACCTCTACTACCTGTGGCGGTGTGTCAAGACCATGTATTTCTTCAATAGGTGGTAAATTCTTAACATCCTCAGCTTTAATACCTTTTTCCTTCATACATTTCTTTGCTTCTTGCATATCTTCAGGACTGAGATATAAAATACCCCTCTTCTTCGGAGTGGGTTTAGGCGGTGGTTCGGGAAGTGTCCAATCATTATCATTCTTCAATATATTATTCAATAATTCCTCAACTTGTTCAATAGTCCGTTCCCTGAAAACACAACTCGCACACCTATCTAGGTAGTCCCTAGAAGCATCGGTTAGTGCATTATAGAAGATATCAAGTATTTCATTCTTCTTAAGAGGATGACCAGGCAAAGCATTAAGTAATTGGAGAAGCCTCCCCCAAGCTTGAGGGAGATTCTCTTCTTTAATTTGCACAAAGTTAAATATTTCCTGTAAGGCAGCTTGTTTCTTATGACCAGGAAAATATTTTTCAGAGAAATAATAAATCATATCCTGGGGACTACGCACACAACCAGGAGCAAGAGTATTATACCATTCCTTAGCATCACCCTTTAATGAGAAAGTAAATAACTTAAGCATATAGTAATAGCGAATTTTTTCCTCGTGAGCAAATAGGGTAGCTATATCATTTAATTTAGTAAGATGTGCCACAACGGTTTCAGTTTCATAGCCATGGAAAGGATCAGATTCAACCAAAGTAATTAACTCAGGATCGATAGAAAATTCATAATCCTTATCAGTAACAAATATGGGAGAGGTTGCAAACTTGGGATCATATTTCGTTCTTTCCCTCATAGATTTTTCTTTCATTTCAGCAAGCAATTTTATAATTTCATTTCTATCATTACAAGCAAGAATGGCTCTAGCCATCTCCCTATCAAAGCACTGTTCATCAGGTGTTTCAACTCTAGTAGGTGAATCATAATTCTCAAGAGTTTCAACATTTTCAATTTCTTTAGCTTTAGCCCACGAGCACCGTCTTGCGTTGATTCTTCTTCCCAAAAATCACATATATTCCAAAATAATTCTCTGTGAAATTTTATTGCATTTGGACTTCGTTTGATATGGATATTCTGCGAAACAAAAAACATGCAACAAACAGGAACTGGCACTGGGCACTGGATCAATATGTTAGTCCCAAAAATAATATAAAATGTTGCCAAAAATATGTGAAAGTTGTAGAATATTGGCATGAAACAATCAAAAATTATAGATACGACGGAGACGTATCAGCATCCCCACGCTTAATTCCTACTTGTCCTCGAGTAGGTAAATGATAAAAAAGATAATTTTTGATGTGGAATGCCACCTAGCATAATCTTGATCATATAATTTAATCATGGCATGAATATTAAGACACGAGTGATTCAAAGCAATAGTCTATAATTTGATATAAAGACATAAATACTCAAGCATACTAACAAACAACCATGTCTTTCAAAATATCAACGCTAAAGAAAGTTATCCCTAGCCCATTATGCTCAGTCATTGATCCATTCATGAAACACACTCAACATTAACTACACCCAATGCACAAGTATGACAATAGTGCTCTCCAGTTGGTGCTTTATAAGAGAAGATGGAGACTCGATAAAAATAAAAATGCATAAAAGTAAAATAGATAGGCCCTTCACAGAGGGAAGCAGAGATTTGCAAATGTGCCAGAGCTCAAAGCTTAAATTAGAGAGATAATTTTGTTTTTGAGAGGCATGTTTTTCCTGTCAACGAAAACGACCGAGAATTCCCAATATTTTCCATGCTAGACACATCATAGGCGGTTCCCAAACAGAAAGTAAAGTTTATTTCCTTTCCACCATTCTTTCACAATCCATGGCTATCCGTATCCACGGGTGCCCTCCATACCAACACTTTCCAAGGAATTTTGTTATTATTATTTTTGATTCATTGTGGGACTGGGCATCCCTATTACCTGCCACTCTCTCGTGCAATGACAAGTGAATAAACACTCATCGTGCGAATAACACACCTAGCATGGAAAATGTTGGCCACCCCCTGCCGCTTCATGAGCGGTACGGGCACACAAAATGGAAAATTATTTTGAAAATTAGAGTTGGCACATGCAAATTTACTTGGAACGGCATGGAAATACCACATATAGGTAGGTATGGTGGACTCATTTGGCACAACTTTAGGTTTAAGGAGTTGGATGCACAAGCAGCATTCCCGCTTAGTACAAATGAAGGCTAGCAAATAGATTGAGAAGCAACCAACCAAAGAACGGAAACGGTCATAAGCATGCATTGAGAATAACCAACACTGAATAATGCACCATAAGTAGGATATAACTTCGTTGCATAACTATTGACTTTACGTGCATGCATAGGGAATCACAAACCTTAACACCAATATTCTTACTAAATCACAATTACTCACTAGCATAACTCACATATTATCATCTCCATATCACAAAACTATTGCAAGGAATCAAACATATCATATTCAGTGATCTACAAGGTTTATGTAGGATTTTCTGACTAACCATGTGAATGACCAATTCCTGTTGACTCTCTAAATAGATATAAGTGAAGCAAGAGAGTTTAATTCTTTCTACAAAAGACCACACTCTAATAAATATAAGTGAAGCAAAAGAGCATTCTACAAATAACGGTTTTCTATATGAAGAGAAACAGGCATCCAAACTTCAAATGGTATAAGTGAATCACATGAAGCATTCTATAAAGCCATACTCAAAAGATATAAGTGAAGTGCATGAAGCATTCTATAAATCAACCAAGGACTATCTCATACCAGCATGGTGCATCACTAAAAGAAAAATAAAAGCCACACGACGCTCCAAGAATTTACGCATATCATGTGAACAAAACAAAAACCGAGACATATCCATAAAGTCCCCTAGCTAGCCCTAACATTTCATCAAATAGCTTGTGGGCATGGCTGAAATCTTGCAGCTCTCTGAACCCTATGTGGAACTAGCTCCTCTGGCCCAACCAACATGTCCATCACTCCTACCAGACTAGTTTTTGCCACCCTACAAAAAAGTAGCTCAATTGGACCACCCTAGATCACCCTGGCATTCAGTCGAACACGTGGTGCGCGTGTCCAGAGCGCGGCCAGAGCACGTGTACTGCACCCGATGGCGCCGAGCCCCTGTCGGTCCTCCGCTGCTCCCCTCGCTCGTCCTAGCCCTCCTCTAGATCACCAGGTCACCCCTGAGCCTTGCCGATACCACCCCTTGGCTCCTAGTGCCGGCCACTACCGGCCACGCTGACCAAAACCGCCACTGTTTCGGGCACGCCACCGCCCAGGACGCGTGGCTCAAATTCGAGCCAGCCAGCACGCCCCTCCTTCACTGCGGACCTCCACCGTCCTCACCGAACCCCGCCGCCCTCACCGGCCACGCAACAACCTCGCCACCGCCCTCCTGTGCCATAAATGGCCGCCGCCACGATTCACTCGGGGACAGTGCTGTCCAGGCCACCTAGAGCTTCCCCGAGCCAGTCAGCTCACCCGGAGCTCAACTGCGGCCACACCGACCACTCCGCCGACCCCAACGACCTAGCCACCATCCAAGTCCGGCCATTAATGGCGAAGGCCGCCGTGGCCGTTCTCTGGAAGTAGCGAACCGATGTTCCTCGCCTATTTAAGCTCACCCCGAGCTCTCTCACCTCATCACCACTCCTCCTCTTCCTCTATGAACTCTCCTGAGCACCAAAACGACCGGAAGAGGTCGTCTTCCTCGTTTCCGGCCGAGACAACCGCCGCCACTGTCTCAACAATTCCGACGCCACCAGTGCCTCCCGCTCACATATTTCTTCGCCACCAGACTCCTTGAGCACCCACTGATCCATCCCCATCATCAATTTTTCTCGAGATCAACCGTAGGCGAAAGCCCTATTTTGAATCTGCCGGAGCTCCTCGGGGGACCTCGCCGCCGGTGACTCCGCCCACTCCGGCGACCGTGGCGCACCTCTATGGATTCGTCTCAACCTCCTGTACCTCCCCACGTGCTCAGATTCCCGAGGGGCAGCACCGTTCGCCGGCAATCACCGCCGGCAGCCTCCTCCTCCCCTGTCCCCGCGCGTGGGAGACCAGTCAAACCTGACTGGTGGGCCAGGTGGGACCCACTGTCAGCTACTCCCATGTCACCGCATGCTGTTTAAGTGAAAGCATAATCACCGAAGTACATCTCCCTCCTTTAGAAAGCGTATTTGCTGCTGAAACATTTTCTTTTTATGTTTTTATTAAAATCAGACCCTAACTTTGACTGCCTACAACTTTTAAACCACAACTCCAAATGAATTGATTCCTTTTCTGACATTCCTCATTTTTCATCTAGTTTATTTTAGTATTTATTTCAAAATTCTCCAAACAACGTTTTTGTACTGTTTTCAAATTATGTGGTAATTGCAATATTTTGAAAATAGGAAAAGTGGAGGGAAGATGCATTTTACGAAATTGTGGAGTGAATCAACATTGCTACACACCCAAGGCAAGCATCTTGGACACTTGATATGATGACTGTTTGGTAGTTTGCCTGCTAGAATATTTGAATCATGATTATGACAATTTCGAATGAAATTTGCATATTGCTATTTATACATGCATGATCCATTGATAATATTTTATCTTCACTTAAACATGAAGTATGAGTGAGTGTGGTTATTTTCACATGCCACATATGTCTATGTTGGTCCGGACTAATCTGTAGGAAAGAATCAGTCACGAGAAAAAGTGACCCTGAAATAGATGTCTCGTTGTGATGAGAATGATCAGTGATGGCATGTCGGGACATGCCAGGTGGTGACCCTGTTGGGTACTACCAAGGAGATATATTGTGCTAACCACTGCAGGAAAACTTAAACCTCCTAAGTCGACCATAGATCGAGTCTTGTTCCGGTAACCCCCATACTTGATTTGTGCTGCCACTTGTCCCTGCCACAGGTAGGGTATGGTTTAGTAAGTTGTTAAACCCTTTCCTTGCACACACCGTACAGAGAGGCCATAGTGGAAGATACCAGTGGCCACTGGTAGGCATGCCACTTGGTCAGGGGGCATGGGTGTTTCCGGCTGGGTCGAGAGGGGGTGACGGTGTCCTGTACTAGGGGGTACCAAGCTAGTCGGCCCATATTCCTCGGGCTGGGCCAGTGGGCCCTCATTCTTATCAAGATGGAATCCGGAAGATGCATGAGAGAAGGAAGAACAAGATTACATCTACGAAGACTTGACGTATACTCCAAGACTTCCCCTGCTACCTCCTCGCCTGGATATCGACGTTGTAACCCTAGATACCCTATCCGACGTATATATAAGCCGAAGGGTTTAGTCCGTAGTGGGGACCTCAACACAATCGCATTCACCTAGCCTTAGGACTAGATCATACGATCTCGAGGTAGATCAACTCTGTACTTGATACTTCTCAATCAATATAAATAGGAGCAGGACATAGGGTTTTACCTCCATCAAGAGGGCCCGAACCTAGGTAAATATCATCTCTCTGTTCCTGTTACCATCTGTCCGAGATCCACAGCTCGGGACCCCCTACCCCGAGGTCTGCCGGTTTTTACACCGACACTGGTGCTTTCATTGAGAGTTCTGTTGTGTGATCACAAAAGATCGATGGCTCATCTGCAGATCAACTGCGGCAATGGCTGTGGGGACACCTACATCCCCGGCCAACTTTTTGTGTTCGGCAGCATGACCTTCTGCGCAGACTCGACAGGCCACCTGGCCACCGTCGAGAACTACGCTCCCGATCAGATCGTAACCTTCGAAGGTCTGGAGTACACCGCGGACTCCCGCGATGAGCTCGTCTTATCAAACTGGACCCCCGGCTGGATTCCGGATCTGACAAACTCCAGAGGTTCGACCTCGGAACGGATCTCCGCGGAAGACCACGAATCATGCCCCCAACACCGCTGGGGGCTATGGAGGAACTTCCCATTCCCTCCTCGGATAACCATGTCACGGTGCCTGACTCCGACATGGATCAGAGTTCGGCCTGTAACACCAAATCGGGCTTAGAACCAATCCCGGCGGTGGATCTTGAATCCACCCCGCTTCCTCGTACGGCAGAAAACTCATTAGGTGTGCCGCTGCGAGTCGATCCGGCTTATGGCCAAACCATGAACCCTGAGGAGCTATCTCACCTTAATGAGATGCTTGACCGGATCCAAAGTTTGTCAATCTCAAACTCCTCGGTTTATGACAAGATCAGACTTAAAGCCGATGATCGGGAAATTTACATCCCACCCACCACCCATCTAGTCGCCACCGTCGATGATTTAACCGACGTGCTAGACTACGACGTGGCAACCGACATGGATGAAGATGTCGGCAGCCCTACGGACAACCCTTGCCACCTACCAATACCGGCAGGTGGAAAGCTACATCTACATACGATGTGTACATGGTCAACACTCCCAACTCCCCTCCAAGGCGTAGGCGAAGACGCAGAAGGGGTAGTAATGGGGAGCCCAGTGGGAACAACCTTACCGCCGATACGGCGGCCAACGACGTAGAAGACCAAGGGGAGAACCTTCAAGCCTCCCTGGAACGCCCCGTCGACCCCGAAGGCATCCCCAGTGACTCGGATCTCGATGACCTCTTTGAAGGGGCCGATGACAATTACATGCCGGAATCTGAGGAGGATGTAAGCCTTGGCACCGAGGACTTCATAGTCCCTGAAGACCCTGTTGAGCAGGAACGCTTTCGGTGGCGCCTAGTCGCCACCGCCCGAAGCATGAAGCGCAAGCAGCAGCAGCTGCAGGCTATCGAGGACGCGCTCAACGACAAGTGGGTCGAAATACTTTCGGCCGAGCAAGACCTCGAAGAACGGCGCCGCAGTGCGCCCAAATCTTATCCACGCAGGCGTTTACTGCCTGAATTCGATGATGAACGAACCACCGAGGCACCTGACCGCCCCCCTCGAGGACACGACAGGCCTGCGCAGGAGGATTTCCACACCCAACCAGCTCCACGCCGTCATGGCAAGGACCCTGTGGACTATCTCGACCCTCAGGACATTCAACATCATATAGAGGCAAACCAGACACCACCTCGGTCCATTTATGGATCAAGGGGATGCGCTCCGGCCGGGCACGACGGCTACGACGCCTGGTTGGACAGGAACGGCCGCGCCCGAGATCAAACTCATTCCCGGTTCTCTCCTGAAGCCCGGTACGACACCGCTCGGTTTCGAGGACCAGCCCACCTGATCTGTTTTACAAACAGGGTAATGGAACACCAGTTCCCCGATGGGTTTAAACCTATCAACATAGAATCTTACGATGGCACCACGGACCCAGCTGTATGGATTGAAGACTTTCTTCTCCATATACACATGGCCAATGGAGATGACCTCCACACCATCAAGTACTTGCCGCTCAAGCTAAAGGGGCCTGCAAGACACTGGCTGAATAGCCTACCGCCCCACTCCATTGGAAGCTGGGAAGCTCTCGAAGACTCCTTCAGGGCAAATTTCTAAGGAACCTACGTTTGACCTCCGGACGCCGATGACCTCAGTCGTGTTACTCAGCAACCCGGCGAATCAGGTCGGAAATTCTGGAATCAGTTTCTAACTAAAAAGATACAGATCATAGACTGCTTAGACGCCGAGGCCATCGCTGCATTCAAGAACAACATCCGAGACGAGTGGCTCAGCCGCCATCTCGGCCAGGACAAACCGAGGACCATGGCAGCCCTAACCTCACTCATGACCCGCTTTTGCGCGGGGGAGGACAGTTGGTTGGCCCGCAACACACACGACGGTGAGGCAGGGACCTCGGAGACTCGCGACGCCAATGGCAGGCCTAAGCGCAACAAAAATAAGTGCAGGCATAGAAATGGCGGAAGCGGCACAGAAGACGCAGCAGTCAATGCAGGCTTCACCGGACCTCGATCCGGACAGAAAAGAAAGCCCTTCGAAGGGAACAAGGATGGACCGAGTCAGCTTGACAAGATCCTGGATCGACCGTTCCAAATTCATGGCACTCAAGAAAAACCAGCAACCCACACCAATAGGAATTGCTGGGTCTTTAAGCAGGCCGGCAAGATAGCTACAGATGGTCAGCACAAAACGCAAAATCACAGTGAAGACGAGGATGAACCTCGGCGGCCAAACAATGGAGGCCAGAAAAGTTTCCTAATGAGGTAACGGAGGTAAACATGATTTACGTTACCCACATCCCCAAAAGAGAGAGGAAACATGTACTTCGGGACATCTACGCGTTAGAGCCTGTGGCCTCAAAGTACAATCCGTGGTCGGCTTACCCAATCACATTTGACAAACATGACCATCCGACAAGCATCAAGCATGGCGGATCGGCCGCACTCATCCTAGACCCGATCATCGACGGCTTTCACCTGACGCGCGTCCTTATGGACAGAGGAAGCGGCCTCAACTTGATCTATGAGGACACAGTACGGAAGATGGGGATTGACGCATCTCGGATTAAGCCTAGCAGCACCACCTTCAAAGGTGTAATACCAAGGGTCGAGGCTCACTGCACAGGAACCGTGTCCTTGGAGGTAGTATTCGGATCACCCGAGAACTTCAGGAGCGAAGAGTTAATCTTCGACATCGTACCTTTTCGCAGCGAATACCATGCGCTCCTAGGACGCACTGCATTCGCCCGCTTTAATGCAGTCCCGCATTACGCTTATCTCAAGCTCAAGATGCCGGGACCCAACGGCATTATTACAGTAAATGGTAACACCGAACTCTCTCTCCGGTCGGAAGAACAGACTGCGGCTTTTGCAGCCGAGGTACAGGCATCCGAGGAGGCCGCCCGGGGCGGTAAACGCACCCCCAGCTCTTCGAAGCGTACGCGGGCTACGCCAGTTGACCTCGGACAGGCACCTCCCCACCCCAAGTAGGGGTACGGGCTCCTCACTTGCCTCCCTTGGAAGGGGCACTACGTCCCGAGGGTGCACAACTTCGCACTGAAAATTCCCTGGGTCGCCGAGGAGCCACAACAATGGAGACGTCGGCTCAGCTAGACCGAGCAGTGACGAAACCTCGGGCTAGCATATCGGTAGGGTTCGGTCAAAGAGCTAGCCAATATTAGCATGCCCACGTGGCTTTAACCACACAACCAACAACTACAGACCTCTTCGAAGGGATCGACCATTGGACGCATCAAGCGCATACTTGGCCGAAGCTGCATGTTACCAACATCAACCCCCGCTATCAACGAGGACGAGTTGGTCAACAACACGGAGATGCAGACGTGCGGTAGAAAGGGGCCCGGGCTCATAGACCCGATGACATGATCCGCCCTATTTTCTTTTAGTTTCTCCCTCATTATATTTACACACATTGTATCTTGCTTAGTTCTTTTCCTCAAATGTTCGGCATGTAAAGCTTGGCTACTTGAAATAAAGAAATCGTACCCATAAAGGTCTTCAAACGCATTTCCTTACAAGCACTGCCCAAGAACTATGAGAACACCTCCAAGATACAGTTGCTAAAGGGCTTCGATTTTACACCCTGAAACAAAAGTCCGAAGTACTTGGCGTCTCGGATGTTGCACTATATGCATCAGTTTCGAACCTAGATTTTGGTCAATAGTTGGGTTGCCCGGCTCCTATGTGTACCCCTTACGTTCCCAACAAATTTGGCTAAGGGTGTATCGGGAGAACCACTGCGATAGTGCCGCTAGTTTAACTGGCAGAGCACCTCAGTGGAGAAAGCCGAAGACTGACTATCTGGGTAAGCGAAAATTGGTCGGCCATCCGAAGACCGCATCAAGCGACGTGTCGTTAGAGATTACCCGTGTTAAATGAAGGGCTTCTTTCTTGAATTGGCCGAGGTTGGCAAGGTATAAACCTCGGCTGACCAAGCCGACCACTTCACTCACCGGGGGCTCATCATCAGTCCCCACTGTCAAACTCCTACGGCTAAGTGAAAGTCATAAAGCCACCATAGTCTGATTGCCTAGTCCCTATGTGCGCAGACCTCCCCCGGGAACCGAGATGTCGGCTAAGGGTCATGAACACTTAAAAGGGGCACCCTTCGTATATTGTACCAAGGGGTCGAAGACGACGACTGGCCACTTTCAATTTAAACACAGTCAAACAGGAGGAATACTAACAACAAAACATAAACATATGAGAGGAAATTAAACCATACTCATTAAATAACTTGAAATCTTTATATATCACACACACTTCGGCATTCCAAAGTGCTACCTAGAAATACAAGTTGGCCTTAGGACACATGGCCTCGGTAAGACGGGCGCCCTCCTCCACGTCGACAAAAAACTGCTCCGCGGTGCACGCCTTCCCTTCGGGGGGCCCTACAACAACAACCTCCACCTCCACCTTCTGGAAGTGCGTTTTCACGCAGGCATACGCCCGCCGCACTCCTTCCAGACACGCGGAATGATTCCAGCGGTCGACTTGCGGGACGGCTTCTTGCAGCCGCACTAGGAGCCAGAAGAAGCTAGCTGACAATACCTCCGTGGGCCACAGATTGACGCAGAGGACTTGGAGCGCCGGCCTCGCCATCCGAAGAAGTTCCACCAGTTGCTTCATCCGATGATTGAGCAACTACGACTGCGTCGACTCCTGGAACTGACTCCAGAAGGCCTTCTCCACCTCATGGCCCTCTAGTTGGCCAAAATGAAGGCCGGCGTCCGCCGCACTCTTCGGGAGATCAGCGAAGACCTCTGTAGGTCGCCATAGCTGGGTGAGCTCGACGGACCCCTTGCTGCCAAATACACATTGCAGTAAATATAGCTTACCCACGGCTATCTGCTCCACTTGCTGGAGCACGTGGTGGTCAGCCCGGTTCCGGGTCTGGAGCTCGGCATGAGACACGCGTAGCTTTCGCAGCTGCTCGCCCGTCTCTTTCTCCTTCTTCTCAAGGGAATCACGTTCGAGATACATGCCCTTGAGTGTCTCCTCGACCTCCAGTACCCGCGCCTGGTTTTTCTCCCTAGCCACCTTTTCGGTGGCTAGGTCCTTCTCTGCTTTGGCCGTAGCAGCTTTCTGCTGCTTGACCTCTTGCCGAGCCATCAAGAGCTTGGCCTCGAGCCCCTCAAGCTCGGCAAACGCCGCTATTGTCAAATCAGTTCGGCATCAGTTATCCTTGCTCAAAATTAAACTTAAAAAAAAAACACACGACGCATCGGTCGCTTACCTTGAGACTGCTCGACCTGCTTGTTCATTAGGTCGAGGTCCTTTTCAGACCTCTCGAGCCTCCGGCTCATCTCCGCAATCTCCTCGGAGGCAGAGCCTGGAGACGAGGTTGAAACCTACATAAACAATTTCTAATGAGCCCCATACTCAATTTAATGACACTTCGGACACACATCCTGTCTCATAAGTCCTGGGGGATACTCTTTCATCTGAACCTATTTTTTGACCCCAACCGGTTTTTCAAACTGGCCCTGGGCTCGGGGGCTACTCACTGAGTAGGCCGTTTTAAATGATGGGTAACATATGCCTTCGGACAATTACAAAAATTAATAAATCTACGCAGAGAAGGTCCCTTTTCTCAAAACACAGAGGATTACCTCGAAGCTCGTCATGAGGCCCTTGAAGACCTCATGCATTCCGGCCTCTGCGGACCGGAATCCCTGCAGCGCCATGCCAATCAACGCGCGGTGCTCGTCCTTGAGGGAGGAGCCTGTTAAGGCTGCCTCCATCTCTTCGGTCCACCCTGCGCTAGCCCGCCCTGAAGTGGGAGGTGAGGGTGGAAAGACCTCGGGCCCCAACACCTGGGTGCTGGGTTCGTGGGTCTTCGGCTGCGGTGGTGGAGCCGGAGTAGACTCTGGCTGGGCCGCTGTTTGGCCCAGCCCTTCCTGGATGACCTCGGGGACCTCGTCCCCTTGGCCTTGCGGGGCCGAGGTATCAACCTCGGCCATGACCACCTCTTCGACCCCCGCTGCGTTAGCCTGAGGGGCCGGGGTCGATGTCACCTCGCCCTGCCTTTCTGGACCGGGGCAGCGCGGTCCGGCGTCCCGCTGGTGGGCGGCAACCCGCTGGAGGAGTCGCTAAGGTGTGCCCTAGGCGGGCTGTGGAAAAACATTTACACGGCATTAGTCCTGCCAAAAAAACTTAACTGCAAAGACAAATACAAAGGACAGCGGCGTACCTTCGATGTGCCGGCTCCTTCCTCCCCAGCGCAAGGGGGTCGTCTTCGGATTCGTCAGAGAGCATGTTCTTCTCCGATGGCTGGGGCTCGTCAGCCGCCCCGGCCGAGGTTTCTTTCAACCTCTTTGGCCTGTGGGCTGGGCCTCGGCCTCGGCGTCTTCTGGCGCCGCCCTTTTCCTCTTTGGGGGAAGTTTATCCTCGCCCTTCCCCCATTGCTTTCATGGGTGGAGGAGGCGTGGGTCTCCTCGGACCGGGTGACCGAGGTCTCCCACTTCCGAAGACCTGTCCTGCCCTTCTGGGGCTTCGCCTCCCTGGGGATCACCACGTGCGGCTCCTCGGTCAGGAGCGCAGTGAGCAGAGGGGACTTCTCCCCCTCCGGAAGCAGTGCTAGGCACGACATCTGCTGCACCTTGTTCGCCCTGTTCTGCAAACACGGAATAGGTCCATTTATCCAAGCCTGTCCTACTTAGCAGGAGAAAAATGTAAACGTGTGTATTGAACACTTACCGGAGTGGCGGTGTAGCCGACCTCGAAGCTGAGGTCCTTACCCTCCTCAGGGATCTTGTCCTTGGCCAGCTTGAAGATCCGCGTCCACATCCCGGCCAGGGAGGAGCAGAAGAAGTTGAGGACGGGCCCCGCATCTCCGGATTTGTGCTCCCACATCGGGGTGGCCCGGAGCTGGAGCGGGAGGATGCGGCGGTGGAGCATGACGTTGACCACGTCGGGCAGTTGGAGCTTCTTCTTGAGGGACCACCACTGGATCTTCTTGATCAGTGTCTCCACCTCCTCTGGGTTTCCCCAGAGGATGCCCTTCTCCTTCAGGACTTGAACTTCCTTGTAGGCCTAGCCGAAAAGGCTGGCACCTCGGTCTGGCCAGCAGCAAGTGGCTCATTGATGTAGAACCACTCCCGCTGCCACTCCTTGACCGTCTCGATGAAGGTGGCGTCGAACCAGGCGCCCCCTGGTTCTTGCTGACCATGGCGCCTCCACACTCCGCCAGATCGGAGCCGCTGGACTTCGGCTTAATGCTGAAATTCTTCAGCCATAGGCTGAAGTGCGGCTCGATGCGGAGGAAGGCCTCACACACCATAATGAAGGAGGCGAGGTGGAGGATAGAGTTCGGGGCCATGTGGTGGAAGTCGAGGCCATAGTAGAACATCACCCCGCGCACGAATGGGTGCAGCGGGAACCCCAGATCTCTGATGAGGTGAGGGATGAAGACTACCCGTTCCCCTGGGATGGGGGCGGGCACCTGCTGGTCGGCGTCTGGAGCGCGGGCGGCGACGTTGGCGGGGATGTACCCCGCATTCCACAGCTCTTGGAGCATACCCTCCGTCATGATGGAGCCCCCCCAGTGCCCTTTGAGGGTGTCGGCCATGGCTCGGTGGGAAAGCTCGGGTGTTCAAAGGTGGGAAGAGGCGAGATTGGATTTGGGCGCTGGAGCTCAAGGAGGCAGAAGGCTGGGGAAATGGGAGCATAGCTACAGGCTCGGCTAACTTTTTACTCTTATAGGCTGCTGAAAGGCCAAGAGTCCCACTTGCCGCGCCGATGAAAACGCCGCTCTCCCCTTCTAAAGATGCCGTTATGCGCATTGGGGGAAACAAAATCTTGATGATATCCCTAAAAACACGGGCATGATCCCCATCTTGACGGGGCGTGCCAGTAAAAGGGCGGCCTCGAACCATGATTTGAGATAGGCACTAACTGCCTGACCCATCGTGGGTAGCGTCGCTTCGATAAAGTTGTCAGACTATGGGGTACTATTCACACCTGGGTGGCTAGCCTTCAAGGCTAAGTTAACTCATGACCCCGGATGGGGAGAGAACCTGGCTGAATCTCGTCTACAAGACACCACTCCTTAGAAGGGCGGCTAAGAGATCCGGAATTTCGAAGGGGACACTGCAAAAAAAAACACTTCTGTGATGATACGTCTTTGTCACAGTAGGTTAAGTTTTCTGTCATGCATGTACATTCGTGACAATTTTATGGCAGAATCAAGATAGTCATACCTGTGCTGTTGTAGAAGTGTTCCATGACAATGCTGAAATTATCATCACGGAAGTGTCCACTTCCATGACGATAAATGTCGCGTCATGGAAGTGTTTTCATCAAGGGTGACCGACACATGGCATCCATCGTAACGAGTCGCCGTTAAGCTATCAGGTGCGGGTTTGGATCCAATAACCTGTTAGCAGCCCTGACCAATGGCGATTTTCCACGTGTAAATTTCTCATTCGCCGGCGGATCCACGTGTCAGCTCGGTGTTGCGACAGATGTCATCCATTCATTGGACGGGAGACGCCTATGATACATCGACACGTGGCACGGCCCAACAGTGGCCCATTTAGGTTAAAAAGGCTGGCCCAGTCAAAATAAGGGGGCCGACCCATTTATGGCCTAACTTCATCTGGCCCATTTAAAAAAGGCCCATACGAGATCTGCCAATTCGGCCCGTCAATGCCCGTTAACGATTTAACACCATTGCGGCCCATCGTCTGTTCCAGCCCGTTAACAACCCGCTATGTCTTTGGGCTCATTTGCCGGCCGAGGTTCTTTCGGCCTGTTAGAGGCCCATTATAGAGATGGGCCAATTTCCAGGCTGTACGTCTTTTGGCCCGTTAGAGGCCCATTATAGGCATGGGCCAAATTCCTGGCGGTACGTATTTCAGCCTTTTAGCGGTCCATTAGCGATTTGGGCCAGCTTCCAGCCTGATGTATCTTTTGGCCTGGTAATGGCCCACACCATAGTTGGGCCATTTACATTCCAACCTGACTTACGGCCTCTTAGCGGCCCATGTTCTACATGGCCCAATTCCACCCCGACATGACTTTCGGCCTGTTAAAGGCCCGTTCTGTATATGGGCCAAGAGATGGCACGATTGGCTTTTGTCCTGTTAATGGACCGTCAACGAAATGGGCCAAGACTCAACAGATGATCATTTTGGCCTGCTAGTGGCCCGTGGGCTCGTTTCCATTATAGCGAGCCTATCTAGCATTCGGCCTACTAACGGCCTGGTAAGAGCCCACATTACGATGGGCCCACATTCAAGATCCAAATCCATTTCTCCCACGCGACGGCCCATGATTGTAATGGGCCTCGTAGATGGGAACATCTGAGCAATTATGGGGCCACGTAGATCGGGCTTGTTGGACGCCGTTTCTATGATAGCTTATATAACACCATAGAACTATCCTACTCTACAATCCCCTAAAAAAACCTACACTATAAATAAAGAGATTTAAGGCATAGAGACGAAGAATAATCCTACACTATACAATAAAGAAATTACATCAGATTACATCCACTGGCATCATAGTTCGCCAACAGTGATAATAAAGCATAAACAAACAGCAAATTACATACACAGGGCACATACAGCTCATACATCATGGACACGCATCAACACAACTTACCATTTGAACTATAATCTCTTCAGAATATAGAATTGTCCGGATTCAGATAGCACAAATTTCAGTCTGCAAAATCTCCACTTTCTTTGTGGTTTCCTCAGTCTCTTGTTTCATTTTTTTGACTGTTGCATCTTTTGTCTGCACCTCCAATCTCAACATGTTGATTAAATCTTGAGACTCATATGCACGCTGTCTTGCCGCCTCTAGTTGATGCTCTAGAACATAAGCACATTCCAATTCCAATCCATAATCATTTGGTAACGACAATGCCACACTACTCTGAGAGCTTTGTGTTGATGTCAGTTTATCCTGAAATGTTTCTGTAAGTACACATGACTACAGCAAAAATATAGTTACAACAGTGAAGTGAGCAAGACATACTATGTTGTACATGGCAAAACAGGACTAACAATAATGCACACGTCATGAAGCATAAGCATGTGATATTTTAAAAAGTGTAAAGATGGCAGTCTGTGCAGGCCGCATACAGAAATCTCTCTTAGCTCACCAAAGGAGCATGATGTTGGGGCCAAATCCAAAACACAGACAGGTTACAAATTTAAACCACGCGCAGCTACTGAACATTAGATATATCTTGCGTATAAGTAAGCAAGCAGTTAGCCATTGTGTTGCTCATATTAACTAGCTGGAACATTGTGTGCCATAATTCAAAAGAGTCTTAGGGAGCATAATGAACTGCATAGGGATTCATACAAACCTACTACAACAAGCACAACTATGCAATCATTAGCCTCGTATAAACTAGATTGTGAGCCTCATGCAGTAATAGTTGGTTAATGGACTTCAAATCTTCAGGCACACTTCGCCAGAGTAATGAAATGGTAAGGCATTTAATTATGTCAACTAATAGTTATACAAGTACCCTACATGAGGCAGCATTGTTTGGGCATCTAATTAACTGAGGACAAATAAAGCAATTGAAAAGAGCAATTTTGCCTGAAGCAAACAAGCAATTGAATTGTTGTGTTGGTAGCATGCATACATGCACGCCTCAATAACATCCTTGGCCTGGCTACATTTGAATCAACTGATGTATCTTCTATATAATGGAACAAGTAATGTAACATAGTTTGCCCCTATGAAGTATCTCGACTAGTATGTACTCAAGATCCTAGTAATGCTAGGGAGGCTAATGATGTGAACATGCATTTGGTTATGACATTTATGACATCGAGAACTCTACCATAGCAGGACGGAGTTTCTCACTCTGTTCACTAATATAAGATGTTTTAGATATTTAAATGTAGACTACATCCGTACTGAAATGAGTGAACAAACACATTAAAATGTGTTTACATACATCTGATTTAGGGAAAATTAGAACATCTTATCTTATAATAGTGAGCGGAGGGAGTATTAATCAATGGCCGAATGACTGGGTTATAGGTGAAGAACCCTACGCAAGTACAATGTGAGACAAATAGGATGTCCTGGTAATTGTAATACAGTGACTTACCATAACTGGTTGTACAGGCTCAGTGCTGCTCCTCCTTCTCTTGAAAGGCTCCTTCCTAATATCTTGTACTTGGAAATCCTGAATCTTTGCTTCATTGCACCCCCTCTGCAAGGTGACACAAACTAGTTACAGTTCTCCTTACATGGAAGATAAATATGCATACTTTCCAGTCTCTAGGCAACACCAAAGCATGAGTTTATATAACAAAACGATACCACATAATGAAACATGCCACATCTCTAGCACACACTCAAATGAGCATTTACTATGTGTGCGCTGTGTATAAACTAGGCGTACCTTCGTGAACTGGACCTCCACGTACTCTTGGGGAGCCTAGTTTAGTGTACAGGCAAACCTTTATGTCACCTATGAGTTATACAAGCCCCCACTACAGCAGCCATTAGTTTTTAATTCATTGACAAGCTCCGTTAGGTCACGAACAACAAGTAATCAAAGCAAATAGTTCTAGTATGGCTGGCTGATACAAACAAGCAATTGAACACATGTGTGAGCAAATATTGGACAACACTGAATTACATATCAAGAAAACAAGCATAGAAGGAGTCTTAAAGACCATCACTTGACTGACCAGATTTAGGAGGCATTTAAACATCATGTGCAACGTACGAACTAGAATAAACATTGCATATTTCAGATTCTATAATAAGATGCACATGTATTAGGTTATGCCATGTATGATGCCCAAATCTACTGAAAGCACATTTGCTCCCTTGGTGGTTTTGGTAATTCATAACAACATATATCTCATTGAACTAATGTCCATTCAAGATTAAGATTTCAGAATGTTCAATGATTGGCATGGCATGGACTAGAGATGTGGACCCCTCAAAATGCTAAGGACAAGGATTGGCAAAAGCTCAAGACTCTACATTTTTGGTTTAGTGATCCAAGATCACATTGAGTCCATAGGAAAGCCAATACTATTAAAAGGGGATGAGGTGTTGCTTAATGATCTTTTTGCTCAAGTGCTTAGTGACAGTACTCCTAAACCCTCAACCACTCTCTCTACCCAAATATGTCCAAAACCCACATTCCAACTCGGCCCCATCGAGTTCATCCAAGACTTAGCCACTGCCAAAACCCTAACAAACCGGATCCACCGAAATGGATCTCGGTCTCACCGAGATGGCCTTGCCAACTCTCTGTAATCGTTTGCACTTACTTCGGTCTCACCGAGTTTTGCAAATCGGTCTCACCGAGATGGCTTGCCAACACTCTGTTGCCTTATTGCTTCACTTCGGTCTTACCGAGTTGATGCAATCGGTGCCACCGAGATGAGGTTTGCCCTAGCCATTGCACTTCGGTCCATCCGAGTTGTTCGTATCGGTCCCACCGAGATTCCTAAAGTTCATATCTTTTACACAGTTTGGTGCTACCGAGATTGTCATTTCGGTGCCACCAAGTTTGGTCAAAAGTGCATAACAGTTGGATTTTGCGTGGAGGCTATATATTCCCCTCCACCACCTCCTTCTCAGTAAGGAGAGCCATCAGAACGTGCCTACACTTCCACCATACATTTTCTGAGAGAGAACCACCTACTCATGTGTTGAGATCAAGCTATTCCATTCCTACCATTTGAATCTTGATTTCTAGCCTTTCCCAAGTTGCTTTCCACTCAAATCCCTCTTCCACCATAGCCAAATCTGTGAGGAGTTTTTGAGTGCTGGGAAGACTATCATTTGAAGCACAAGAGCAAGGAGTTCATCAACAACACACCGTCTATTACCTTTTGGAGAGTGGTGTCTCCTAGATTGGTTAGGTGTCACTTGGGAGCCTCCAACATGATGTGGAGTTGAACCAAGAGTTTGTAAGGGCAAGGAGATCGCCTACTTTGTGAAGATCTACCCCGAGTGAGGCGAGTCCTTCGTGGACGTAAGCCATGGTGGAATAGACAAGGTTGCTTCTTCGTGGACCCTTCGTGGGTGGAGCCCTCCGTGGACTCGCGCAGCCGTTACCCTTCGTGGGTTGAAGTCTCCATCAACGTGGACGTACGATAGCACCACCTATCGGAACCACGCCAAAAACCACCGTGTCTTAATTGTGTTTGAAATCTCCGATCCCCTCCTTTACTTACATATGCAATTGCTTACTTTCCGCTGCTATACTCTTAGAATTGCATGTGTAGGGTGATGCTTGACATGTATAATTGCTAAAATCTGCCCACAACTAAAATTGGAAAAAGGTTAGGTTTTATTTGGTCAAGTAGTCTAATCACCCCCCTCTAGACATACTTTCGATCCTACATCTACTCTATAGCAGGCAGGAGTGATTCATCATTGCACGCACAATTGAATTGCTCGTTAAGGACCAGTTCTTTTCCAACTTTTGAGAGCTTATTGTCAAAATAAGCCATAAAAGCTCTAAACAACTTGTTTTTGAGTTATGGGCTTGGCCTGAACTTATTTCCACCACCCATTCCTTCACAATGAGCCCGTATAAGAACACTTAAAATTGAAGGGGTGTAGCCAATGTTTTTAAGGCAGTAAGGCGAGGCAAGGCGTTGGGGGGTGGCTCACTGCCTAAGCGATAAGGCATAAGGCAAGGAGGACGCCTTAGAGAGTTCTAAGCAGCAGAATAGAGTAGAATTTGGTTGGTAGGCAACTAGGCATACTGGCATACACACCTTGTAGTTGTTGCTGGTTGTAGAACCCATGTAGCATCCATCCTCTTTGCACTTTCTCTAAGAGGAGGAGCTGCTGGACAGGAGGAGAATGAGGAGCTGCTGGAGGGGAGGAGCCGTTGGAGAGGAGGAGGGGGAGGAACTACCGGAAGGGATCTGCTGCAGAGGAGGAAGGAGATCTGCTGGAGAGGAGCCACTGGAGAGAAGGGGGGGAAGGAGGGGGAGGAGTGTGTGGATTGGGGGCTGTTTCTCTCTCTCTCTCTCTCCCCTCTTACCTGTTGGTGCCAACAACCTTTCTGTTTCCCGCCAAAACTCTGTTTCCAGCCTAAAACAGCCCACTGCCTGCCTGGCAAGCTAAGGCATCCAAAATGGACTAAGGCAACAACCTGGACGCCTAAGCAGATGCCTCGGATGCTCTAAAGCTTAAGGCGGACGCCTTACGCAGGTACATAAGGCAAGCTGGACGCTTCAAGCTCGCAGGGCGCCGTGATGCCTAAGCGTCGCCTAGGCGACGCCTTAGGGACGCCTTAAAAACAATGGGTATAGCTAAATGACTCTGTTGTTTGCCCATATTACACTGAAAATGCCACTGCTCAGGCCCACGTCACACCCGACCCCCAAGTAAAAATTAACATGCAAGTGTTCGTTCCCCTGCCCGCCCGCATCTCCTCTCCCCTTTCCCCTGCCTACGGCGCTAGAGTTCCTCCTGCGAGCCGCCAACACCGGTCCCATCTGCCCTGCTCCTCGACGATGCTCTCTCCAGCGATGCTCGATGGCCTGCGGGTAGGGCTCCATCTCCCCGGCAGCTCCTCCCTCTGGCGCTGCCCCTCACTTTGCTGGTCCCCAGCAGCTGCTCCGCTATGGTCCGTCCAACGCTCCACTCTGGCGGCTGCCGCCCAACTACGGCCGACGCCCCACTCCGGCAGATGGCCCCTCGTTCCCCCTCCCCTCCTCCTAGGCCGCGGCCATGAGGTGCTGTTGCTGGATGAGCTCATCCAACAAGGTGAGGATCTCCTCTGATTTTTTGCCAAATTTTAATTCTGATCTGCTATATGATGAATTGCTATGAGCTGCTGCTGCTGCTATATGATGAATTGTTGTGAGCTGCTGCTGCTATATGATGAATTGCTATGAGCTGCTGCTGCTGCTATATGATGAAGAGCTATGAGCTGCTGCTGCTATACGATGAATTGCTATGAGCTGCTGCTACTATATGATGAACTGCTATGAGCTGCTGCTGCTGCTGCTATATGATGAATTGCTATGAGCTGCTGCTGCTACTATATGATGAATTGCTATGAGCTGCTGCTGCTATATGATGAATTGCTATGAGCTGCTGCTGCTGCTATATGATGAATTGCTATGAGCTGCTGCTGCTGCTGCTATATGATGAATTGCTATGAGCTGCTGCTGCTGCTATATGATGCTTTCTGGTGGTGCTGCTATATGATAAAAACCAGCCACTTGGACCATGGAATTTTGATAGATAATGATTAATCATATAAATTTAGGCAATTATCCTCTGTTTGGAAGACATTGACCAAAGTAGATTGTGCCAAGTAGAATGTATCTTTGTATTTGCATTTTGAACAAATAATGATGGACCATTTTCCTATCATATTAATTACTGCAATGGGTTCAATTCGTGATGTTTGCAAGTCAAATTTATTTTCATATGGGCAGCAAAATGACAAAATATAATGCAATAGACTTTTCACTGATCATACAACAGATAAGCTGAAAAAGCAGGCAACGAAAAGAACTGGTTGGCTTATTATCTCAAGGTTACATTCACAGGAGCTTATTTTCATAGGATAACTCAAAATAACTGGCCCTAAGAACCCTGGCCAACAGCAATGCCAAACAAATAACATCACGATGATTGCAATGGAGTGACTTACCATACCACGCTGTATAGGCTCACCGCTGCCCCTCATTTTTTTGCGATGTTCCATGAAAATGCACCATACATTTTGTACTAAGAAATCTTGTACTTTGTCATTGCTGTGCCCCATCTGCAAGTTGACACAGCTAATTTGAGACATCTCTACATGATAATACATTGCATATCCCTTGCACATAATTAAACCACCAATTAACAATTGTGTGCGTCACATAAACTACCCATGACTCTGTGTACTGGACTTGCAGGTACTCTAAGGGAGCCTAATTTAGTGCACTGGCATTCCTTCATGCCACCTACGACATTGTGTAATGTATGACGTCTATATCTCTAATTTAGTAGCCAGTAGTGGTAATCATTGGCTACACAAAGGGATTACTGGCAGAAAATCCTAGCAAAGCACGCTGGCAGGCACACAACAATACAAGAGAGAGACGCACTTACAAGATCATATCAATGCTTCTGTCCAAGAGTTTGGTTGACCAAGGTGTTAGATCCAGAAGAAACATCGTCCTTGTGGCTCTTGCCAGCTCCATAACATGTAACAGCGACCTGTTAGTATATTTGAAGTACATCTGGCAGGTGATGCTGGATGGGTTTAAAAGTGACAAGTACCTAGGTCGCGGCGGCTGCTTGGCATCTTGCCAGATGGTGGGAACCAGGTTAGAAACGTCAAGGGTGATGACTCTGTGGTGGCTGTCGGGGTCCAGCAAGGAGATCTAGGACCGTGGACGAGGGCGTCAGTGAAGCTCCTCCGGTGGTAGGGTTGAGGATGGTGTCGACGATGCGGATCTGCGGCCGTGGACAAGGGCGTCGATGAAGCTGCTCCGGTGGTAGGGTTGAGGATGGTGTCGAGGATGCGGATCTACGGCCGTGGACGAGGGCGTCGGGAAGCTGCTCCGGTAGGGTGGACGATCGTGTGGACGATGCGGATCTGAGGCCATGGATTTGGGCGTCGGCGAAGCGGCTCCGGTTGGGTTGAGGATGGTGTCGGCAAAGTGGCTCCGGTAGGGTTGAGGACGGTGTCGATGAAGCAGATCTGAGGCCGTCGACGGGGGCGTCGGTGAGGCGGCTCCGGGGGTGTGGACGAAGCAGCTCCGGTGTGGTGTAGGAAGGAGCCACTGCAGATGCGCTGCGGTTGATGAGAGCACCGGCAAAGCAGATCCGGCACGGTGGACAAGGCCGGCACTGAATGGGCTGTGGTATAGTGGTGGATGAGCAGTCTACGGTTTCTAGGGGAGGTGGGAGGGGTACATGCGGCCTCAGAAGCAGATCCGGTGAGGTGGACGACGCCGGCAGTGAATAGGCTCTGGTACACCGGTGGATGAGCAGTCTAGGGTTTCGAGAGGGAAGGGGGTAGAATCGCCGATGAAGTACGGACGACGTGCTGTAAGATGCTCTGGTGCTGTGGAGTAGTCGTTTTTGCAGGAGGGGATAGGAAATGGAGGTGCCGTGTGGTGGGGGCGAGCGGAAGTTACCAAAGCAACCCCTAGCTATTATGTAAATGAGGGCCGTGTTGTTCTCCTTGCACCAAGGACAAAAGGGGAATTTCGCATGCTCCAGACTAGGTCACGGAAATTTTAGTAGGCGGTAGATTTTGCCGCCCGTGGGATCGTTCGTATCCAGTTTCAACTAATTTTGGACAGTGCTAGCGGGAAGCCGGTGATGCGCGACTGTGTACACGGCGCACACGTCAGCAATAACCCGGATGATGGAAGACAGTCTTATCTTAAGCCTTGCATGTGATTTAGATATGACAAAGAAATATGTCTACAATGGGTTATATGTTCTAAGATAGCACCATTGTACATGCCCTAACTTGTTACGATCACACGGGCGCGGCCGATCGTACGGGTGTAACTGAGGCGCGTTCATAAAAAAGGGAGCAAACGCTCAGCCTATGTATTTCTCGTGTAAATATGTAATTTTGTGCCATTGGTTTTTTATTTTAAACACAATGCATTGACGTGTTAATTTCAATTATATTGTACAGTAACAAATGGATAATATTGATGCGCAAAAGAAATGGATATTATAGTCCGCTACTTAAAAGTGTTACCTCATATGATTACATGGCATCCATTTCATAAATTGCAGTGCCCGTTGAATTCATATATGAATATTATGTATATTGCTTCATAATAGAACCTTAAATCATCCAAAACTAATGAATTTGAATGCAACACTAACAATGGTGCATGTACATGATAACTACAGTGGTTGTTTGAAGAAATATCACTATAACTTTGGCATGCACGATTGAAAAAGGCTATTTGAAAAAAAAGAGTATAACTTATGCGATATGTGATTGTCCAATCTTTATAGCGTTGAATTGATATTGTATCTTTGGCCACGATACGAAGTAGATATTGATTATGTTCAAGCGAGGCACGTCCTCGACCGTCAGATAGTGATACGTGAATGAATTGTGCAATCTCTCTCACACACATACAAATCTCCCTTCTCTGTGGGCATCTCAATCACACATGCGCGCTCCGTCTATTTCTCTCCCTCCGTCAAGGTTAGAAATCGTCTTTCTACCTCGTCCTACAAGTCTCTCACACAAAAACACACACACTCTCTCTGTCGAACACCCCCACCCCTTTAATTCCGCCCACCCACCGCCACTCATGTCTCAAAGTATAACTACGTCTCGCACACATATCCCTAATTAAGGTTAACTCGAGTCCCCGGAACCATATGAATCCATACAATGGGATTCCAGTTGAGCACCTTTTGTCTTGAGATTTCAAGAAGAGTTCACTCTCTCTCTCTCTCTCTCTCTCTCTCACACACACACACACACACACACATTGTTTCTCTCTTCATTTATTTTGGGCATTTGCAGCACACACGCTAGTTTATCTCCCTGATGTTTTAGGCATGCCTCGCACACATGCTATCTACCTATCCCCTAATATAGATATGTAACACACAAACTCTCTCTCTCTCTCTCTCTCTAAGTGTCTCTGGCACCCTCCCCCCTCCCAACACTGGCAGGACCAGGGTGACACCTCAATCTTGATCTTAATCTATCTACTGGCTTCTCTCTCAGACACACACACTCGCTAGTTGTGTCACTGTGCCTAGCACACGCACACTCTCGATACGCCTTTCTCTCGCTCTCTCCTGCCCCCCGCCCCTCCCAACAAAGACAGGAGCAGGGTGACACCTTGATCTTGATCTTAATCTATCTATTGGCTTCTCTCTCAAACAAACACACTCTTGCTAGTTGTGTCTCTGTGCCTCGCACACACACTCTCGATACGTCTTTCTCTTCGTAGCCCCTTTAGATATGTAGATTTCTCGGTGGTCGTTGATGGTGCGGCCGGAGTCGCGCGTGCAGAGGTGTAATGATGATGACGCCGAATTACAGCCTCGATGATGCTTTTCTCTTTGACAACATGTGTGCGTTCTTGTGTGTGTAGCCAGCTCGCCCATTGTGCCTTGTTTTTACGGGCCTCATGTAATGGTTTTCGCCTGGTTTTCTATTAATTAACCAGGCAACTCTTTTCTTTGTTATTAATGAATGCGAGATCCTTCGGGGCAGACATAAAATATATCACTTTAAACCAATTATCACAGTAACTATATAAAAAGGCAGATATCTCTTGCTTGTTCGAGGAAGAACATCAGGTGGAGTGGTTAGCGCCCGATGTTCGAAATGCGTTGACCTGAGTTAGAATCATGTCAGAAACTTTAGTTTCTTATATGTTTTTATATATACTTCTTTTCTCTACCTTACTCACAGTGGAACCCACAGATAAAACGAGAGCGGGCACCTTGCAACGTAGGCGGATTTAACAGAGAGTACTTAGAATACAAGTTTAATTTTTTAAGGATTGATTTGTTTCATTTTTTAACTTTTTGTACGAATCTGTACCTACCGTGCAAGTTCATGTACTGTACATGCAATTAACTTTTTGTTTTTAGAATCATACATGCAATTAACTAACAGGGATTTGATGTGACTATAATTTCCAGCATAAGGGCATCTCCAATGCCAACCAGCAAATTTCCTCCCGCATCCGTTCATGAACACGACGACATCCAACGCTAGCCGCATACATTTTGACAACAACTCGAACCAACCGGACAAAATTCGTGCAAACACGGCTGGATTTCATATAAACATGATAGATTTCATATAAAAATGCCAGATTTTCATATAAACATGACAGATTTTATTACATTTACATCAACTAAGCAGTGCTAGTCTGGCTCTGGATGTATAATTAAAACCTAATCTAAATGGTCGCCCGTGGATCCCTTTGTCTTCCTCATGTCCGGCAGCCCGACCAAGACACTTGCGGGGTTGACGAAGGTCCTCGCAGTAAAGAACTGGCAAGACCCAAGCGGCGGCGGCCTCCCGTGTTCTACTTCTCCTCGATGATGGCGGCGGACGCGGACGCGCTGGCCACCAACTCGTCGCTCTCCGTGCACCCGGCTTCTGTCTCTGCCTGCATGGCGCGGCCGCAGGCACGGGAGGCGCGGCCACATGCACGGGAGGCGCGGTCATAGACAGGGGAGCGACAACGCCCGTGTCGGTGTGGAGCAACTCGCCACTCCTCATCGAGCTGGCCTGGAGTGGCGAGTTGCTGAACCGTGCGCTGGCTTGGGGCGGCAACTCGCTCTGTCGGGCTAGGCGAGGGAGGTGGAGCAGCGAGCTACCTCGCTCGTATCCGGCGGGCTCGGCGGGCCACCCAGCCGGCTTGTATGCCGGAGAACTTCTCCTCGGAAGCCATCGGAAGAGTGGAGAAAATGGTGAAGGAGGAGATGGGGGAGTGGCAAAGGGGTGCGATTCTTGCCCGTCGTCTGACCTCAGTTAAAGTAGAGGGCGAACGGGAGGAGCTCGGCCGGCGTTGCATTTAATGCCGGCCCGCTCGTGTGGTTGGAGTAGGTTTTTAGGCTTCCACGCGGGTTTAATGGAGGCGTTTGAATGCGGCGAGGAGGCATGTTCAGCCGGGCGTGCAGCGGGCGGCGCCCTCGGGAGTAGTACTTTTTTTTTGAGAAATGGAGGGTAAACTAGTAAACCAGGATAGTTCCCGATACGGTTTGAATGCAGACGAGGGAGAGGGTAGCGGTTCCCTAAACGTTGAACGGCCAATGATGCATCCTCCTTCAATTAGCATGCTGAGGGAAGTAATTAATGGGAGAAGCGGAAAGGAGGCAGCACGATGTGAATGCGACACAGATTGCACTCATATAAAGGCACCCCTCCACTCCAATGCATCTGCCAGATCGTACGCACCTACGCACCTACACTAAGCGCAACAGTGCTCACTCCAATTCCCATACCAAGTGACCAGAAGCCAGACTCATGGCGGCGATGCGCGCGAGCGGCCTGCGGCTGTGCCAGATGATCCGAGATGCCGGCCTACTGCACGGTACCATGGATCGTCTCGTGCCGGTGCTTTGGACCGGCTGGTTAATAGCCCGCTTCGACGCCAGCTACGACTCTCAGTTGGACAAGATGATCGTCAACACCATCAACAAGTTCACCGTCTTCAAGAAGCTCGCGGACGACATCACCGTACTCCTCCAGCCCGCGCGCCCAGGCTCCTCGTTGCCTGCAACCCTAATCGGCCTCCATGGTGAGAACCTCTTTCAAGCACTGGTGGCCCTGCGACTGCCCACCGACGCGACGAAGAATGTCCACCTCGAGGTCGCGCTCGCCGCGAGGCACCCCACCCTGCAAGCATTCATCGACCTACACATCCACGTGTACAATCAAGTCGTGCACATAGGCCTCTACAAGGCCAGTGAGGACGCTACGACGTTGGCCTTCCTCAACCGGCTGGAAGCCTTGGACGCCTTTGTTCAGAAGCACCTTGACCTCGCCACAGAAGTCGCTGCTCCTCAGCCGCCGGTCGGTGGCCCGGCGCACTGAGTCGAGGAGGAGGAGGTCGTTGATGGATGCATCTTTATTCTTGCCTCGTGTGACCACCACTGTGATCGCGTCGTCGTGGCCTTAATTCTTATTGTATCATATTCTCATTCCAGTCGATAAAGACATGTGTGATCCCTTTGCTCACATTTGGCGTTAATTATATGCATCGTAGTACCTCCGTCCTGGCCCGCCGGTCAACGCGTATTGGCTAGGCATATAGTATCACTAACATGTGGGACCGCATGTGAGGAAACCGATGATGTGCCAAACTGGCTAACTCCCCCGCTTACCGCGCGGGAAAAGCCCAACCCTAGCGTTTTCAATCGTCATTTCTATCTATCGATCGCGCCAAGGAGGAGAACCAAATGTTACAATTTATATTTCAAAAAATAATAATGTTACAATTTATACTCCATCGGTTTCTTTTTAGTCTGCATATAAAGTTTGGTCAAAGTCAAGCTTTGTAAAGTTTGACTAACTTTATATTAAAAAATATCAACATTCACAATGTGAAATCAATTTGATCAGATGCACCATGAAATGTATTTTCATAGTACTATATAGTTTTAAAATGAAAAGGCTGCCGCATTCGAGTCGCACGCCCACACGGTCGGGACTCGGGAGTACTCCACGGTCGGTCCGGCACGCCGCATAGCTAGGGAAGGCGTGTTGCCTAGCATTTCACTGTCATGTGGGACCGCAGTTGAGCAAACCGACTATCGGCAAAGCCCCACCCCTCCTGCCGCGCGTCGGCTGAGTTTGAATCGGAAGAAAGAAACGAGGAGGGGAAGAGCGCTGTAGCACGGACGCCAAGAAATTTGGTGTCAGATGGGAGTCGTGTCGATAGAGTAGGAGCACTCCGTACTAGTTTGTACTAGTACAACTGTACAACAACAACTGTACAAAGTTATACTAGTACTAGAGTACTATTACTCCGGTACGTGCACGGCATCGCAGGAACAAAAAAATTGGGGCAAGATATTGTTTTGGGTAATTTCTCTCTTTTCTCAGTCAATGTACTATTACGAATAATATGATGTGGGGGGCACCCATGAAGCCACGTGGCACATCTGGAGGTCTTGTTGCGAGCTTCTTGTGTGGATCGATCACACTGTCGCGCTGCTGGTTCGAGAAGAATGTGTCTGGGTACAATTAGGTTATAGTAGATCCGAATCCCAGCCACCTGGACCATTGGATCAACATCAATCAACGGTTTATATCGTATACGTGCAAATGCACGCATTGACTTCATAAAAATAATGAATATATAATATATAATACATAATACGGCATATTAGGTTTCTCTAAAGCCAAACTTTGTATACTTTTAGCAAGTTTGTAGAAAAATATATTAACATATACACAACCAAATATATATCATTTGATTCATCGTTGCATATATTTTCACATCATGTAAATTTGTTACTGTAAATGTTCACATTGTTTTCTACAAACTTGGTCAAGGTTTATAAAGTTTGACTACAGTGAAAGCTATATGCGGAGTAAATAAAAATGGAAGGAGTAGTATAGATATAGATATAGAAAAAAAATCTAGTACTATAGTTTATAGATATAGATATATAGCTACCTTTTTTCTATATTAAAACTTGCGTTTTCGTTTAGGCATTGTTTACCTTCGCTACAATTTGCATCTGCGAGATGTGTATGACTAATGCCTTGTTCAGATCGTCTATTAGGAACCCCACCATTATCCTTGATTAATTCATATTCGAAATTTAGATTGCATTATCTTAGTTCTTGTCGGTTCTTCGGTTGCTTGCTGGAACTGGATCTCGTTATTCAAGTTGATCGTGCATACGACAATATCTGTGACCATGGGAGATTGGTTTAATTAGCGATTGTCGATTCGTACCATCGCGTACGATGTAGTTGGATCGTCTACGTCAAAATCCAACAAATCAATAGTTATGCCCACTCTCATCAAATGATTGGGCCGCCATCACATGGCTACCAGCTAGACAATTCCTTCTGTGAAACATACACATGAACACCCATCTCAGTATCTAGGTCCACGCCTCCCTCTCTCTCTCTCTTGAAACACACACACCTCGCCACACGATCCATGTCTATTGGTCTCTCTCCCATCCCATCAAAAAAATAGGCACACCGCCATTCTCTCCTTCTCTCGGCCCCTATCTATGTAGTTAGGTCTCCATGTGACACACAAGCAATGCTCTCTATCTCTACTCTCTTTCTCTCCCACACATAACCTTACCCCCCCTCCCGGTGAGCTATGTTGATGACCTCTATCTAGCTCTCACACACGAAAACGGACGATGTCTGTGTGTCCTTCATTGCATGCACACTATCGCTCGCCCAATATCCCCGCCCCTATAACCTTGTAGATCCCCTCTATGTTTATAGCCTGTAACAGGTTGACGTTACACGCACCCCCCTCACTTTCTCTTTCTCTCACGCACACGCACACACCCTCTTCCTCCCTTTTGGACACCCCTCTCTCTCGGACACACACACACACACACAGTCTTTCGAACACGCATATGCCCCCCTCTCTCTCTTTCGCTCACGCACACGCACACATGCACCGACTTCCTCCCTTTCGGACACTCCTCTCTGTGTGACACACACATAGTCTTTCGAACACGCATATGCCCCCCTCTCTCTCTTTCTCTCATGCACACGCACACACCCTCTTCCCCCCTCTGGGACACTCCTCTCTCTCCGGCAAACACACACACACACATCAGTCTTTCTAACACGCATATGCCCCATCTCTTTCTCTCACGCACACGCACACACCCTCTTCCTCCCTTTTGGACACTCCTCTCTTTCCGACACACACACGGTCTTTCGAACACGCATATGCCCCTCTCTTTTTAGGTCTCGCTGCCACCCCCCGGTCTTTGTGGCACAAATATTCTCTCTATATCTAGCTATCTCTCGCAATAATACATGTATAGTCTAAATTGGAATCAAGCAAAGGACCACACTTCTCTTGATTCTCTCTTGGAAAACTGAGCTCCAATTACAAAAAGCGAATCCACTCTCAAACATAATATATGAACATAGGGTGAAATCTTCCACACAAATGTTTGTTGCGTGCATGCATGTCAATGATATGGATGTAGTACTACTTGTACATCCACGCCCAACTCACACAAATTACATCAAAACCCTTCTCAAAATATCGTGTACATGTGATGTTTATTGTACTACTCCTACTAGCCAGCCCCCGACACGTTCCAACATATTGTGCTACTTTAGATTCTATTTTTCTCGGTCAGACGATGTGTAAGTGTAACCACGAAAAGGTCAACCCCCGCCCCCATTGGTACTGTAGCTCCAAGCTCCCATACGGACACAACACCCATCGGAGCACGCCGCCGTTGCCGAAGTGGACGGCGCCGTGGCCTGGGAAGACGACGGAGTCTCCGACCTCGCCGAGGTGGAGCATGCCCTTGACGGCCGCGAGTAGCGTGCCCTCACTGGCAACGCGCCCATGTGGAGGACAATGTGATCCCGCGGCTCGCCCTCGTCGGCCACGAGGGGGAGTGCGTCCTCCAGCACGCCTTGGTCGGTCATGAGGAGGTGCATCGCATCCTCGCCGCTCACAAGGTGGACGAGCGTGTTCTCTAGCAGCATGCCCTAGAGCATCGCATCCTCGCCGCTCTCGACGTGGACGAGTGCGTGCTTCGGCAGCACGCCCACGAACATCGCATCCTCGCCACTCAGGCGCACGAGCATGTTCTCCAACAGCACGGCTGCGAGCAAGGCATCCTCGCAGCTCACGCAGTGGATGAGCGCGTGCTCCAGACAGTACCCCAGGAGTCGGGACGCGAGCACCACGCCCCCGGCGACGAGGAGTACTTCATGGTGGCCATCGCGGTTCAGGAAAATCCCGTGACTCCGCCGCGCCAGGGAGGAGCGCAAGCTCCAGTGGGCGCTCGAGGAGTCCCGCGCCGATATGCAGGTGGCGGCCGACGTGCAAGATTATCCTTCGTGCTCTCCTCCTCCTACGACAACTCCTGTAGCGCGCCCGTCCTACGTCCTCTGCCTCGGCTCTGGCGGACCTTTGGAGTTTAGTTGTATGGAACATGAATATTTGGATTAATCATACGACTACTTAAAAAGAATGTCATTTCTAACAAAATGTGAAGGATTAAGACTAATGCAAAAAAACAACCTATGACTAACAGGCATGAATAGATGATGTGACAGCATTGCATGCTGGAGAGTAACGCAATATATTGCAATTTATGGATTGCATGCATGCCTAGCTTATGTGGCATGGTTACATGGCTAGGAAAGAAAATAGATATTGCGTTGTATAGATATTTAGGAATATAAGATACTATCCATATGCACACTTGCTCTCGAGCATATAAAGATCTTTAGAGTGCACTCCAATATTTTTTTCAGAGGCTTAGGTGCACCGGATGCCGTGCCATGTTACAAAATGTTAGAAAAAAATAAGAAACAAATCTCGAGTTTGGCATGAGTGAAAAAATATCTGGTGCTACCGCACCTTATATGCTACCGTGATATGGACGCACCAGGGCCATTAGATCTGTGATCCAACGGACAACATCTCAGGATGTGGACTAAAGCGCCATTTCAAAAATGTTTGGGCGTTTTATGCAAAACTCGCACTGACTGATGCTGGCCACTCGATCCACGATCCAATGGCTTAGAATCTTGTATGAAGGTAGGATTTAAAGGTGTGGTAGACGAGCACGGTGGGGTGCAGCTCTCGGAGCACGCGGCGGAGGGGTGGTGGGGCCGTGAGGGGGTGGGGCATATGTCGGGGGACGTGGTGTCGTGGGTTTGAGCGGCGTCGTGGGAATCGCGTGTGGCAGTGGTGGAAACATGATTGTCGCCGTAGTTCAGCGTCCATGGACAAGCTGTCATGTCGTCTGACACATGCATTGCATACTGATCATTGCAAGGAGTAGGAGAGAAAACTAGGCAGATAAATACTTCATTATATTCAAGCGGACCTGCGCTACTACATTTGTTCGAAAGACATGCACACCAGCGAAATAGTTCATCTATCCATATATACAGAGAGGAAATATTTTTTTAGGAAGAAGAGAGGAAATAGTTCATCCATCTATAGTGCCCTGCCGCTTCTTCTTCTTCTTTTTCTTCTTCTTCTTCTTCTTCTTCTTCTTCTTCTTCTTCTTCTTCTTCTTCTTCTTCTTCTTCTCATTTTCTGTGGGGGACGGCTTCGCTACAAGCTCCTTCGACCTTGCAGCTATCTCGAAACTCACACGGGCATCGAGGGCTGCATACTTTATCTGCTCGTAGGTCAATGGATAAATTCCCATCCAGATGTCCTTAATTCCAGTGTCTCGTCGCCCTTGTCAAGCTTTGTCCCGAGTACAAAATTTGCTACATCGAATAAGGATGGCGTTTGTTTGTCACAACCCTCTACAGGAATTTTGGATTGTAGGTCGGCGGTCTTTTTCACATCAAGGTTGTACGGCGCCGGCTTTTTTTTGTCCCCTTCGATGGCTGCTCCATAGAAGAATATGTGCTCCCGAGACAAGAAATCATGGAGCTCACCTGGTATGGAGGGCGCGTGCATGATGTGATACACCAAAACATCATCTTCGAGGCACAGCTGAAGGACGGCGACGCGTTGAATCTCCCCAGTGACACGCGTGGTGTACTCTGCGTCGAGACCAACGATCTTCATCTCCACATTTTCGAGGGAGTTGGATACATTGTTGATCCACTCCCGAACAACCCTTGCATGGTCGGTGACGGTGGCGGCTATCCTCAACGGGCCTTCGCTGATCAGATGTTTGATGCTAAAAACCTGCATATGGATCTCTTTCTCCATTTGGAACCGCCGGACAGGAGGGCTATGGTTTGGAGTATTAGGATTAGGTGGCTAAACAGAGTGGAAGAAGATGGTGGTTAAACAAGAGTGGAAGAAGATGATTATTTAAAGGGGTTTCGGAGGTATGTGAAGAGGTTAAAACAGTGTGAATCCAGTGGGGTTTGAATGCAAATGAAGGAGAGGTGAAGAAGCCGAGGAAAATCGGTTCCCGATGGAGAATTAATGGAGAAGTGGCATGCAGGCAGTTGATTAGACGGCTAGGTAGACCGGCCTGCAAAACGAAAAGCCTCTGCGAGTAGGTGCCGGTTCGGATGGATATTGGCGCGTGCCTGTGACACACAACTTCTGCGTTCGAATACCCGCAGAGCTAACCATTTTGATTCAGTTTTTTTCTTCCCATATTGTTGTTCTACTCCACGTACACGTATCGGTTTGGCATTTCCCGTTACACTTTGCTCTAATTCCCGAGACATTTTATTGGGGGGATAATAGACAGTTCATGTGCGTTATCAGAGAACATGGCACATAGTTCGAGATCCCAAGCCTTCTTCTGGTGGTTTCTCGACGATTCTGCGTGTGTGCTACGTATGGGTGTAACCTTTTCTGGTTAAGGAATATGCGGTTATACTCAAACAAGAAAAAAAGGCCTTCTTCGCGCTTCCGCATGCATGATAATTTTGGTCTGCTCGCAATATGGATGCTACCTGGAGGATGAAGTGAACCCAGAGGCATGCTAGCACAACCTCTTTCCTACTACTCCTATGTTACTAGTACTAGTAGTAATACAGGTGTAGTAGTACTTGTTGGTCAAAATATTATTCATCTGGTCCTCACAGTGAAGTGACAAGACCCTGCGCGCGAGGTTACCCTAGTCCAGGCGGCGTGTTCGGGTTACCAAAGTCAGCCTCACCTGTGCAGTCACTGTCACCGCCGTTGTATAGCATGCATGCCTCGCCTCGTCTCCCTCTCCCCTAGCACCACTCCATGTCCATCTCACCGGAGATCCTGAGGTCACTCTTCTTCATCTCACAGTGCCCCCGCGTACCCTCTCGCCTCGCTCGCCTCCCCCAGTACTACTATTCTACTCGCTAGCCGCTCCAGCACCGGGAGCCTTCTCCCCCGTAAATCAAGCCTCAAAAAACCCCACCTTCCAAACTCCACCATTGCTGAACCCAAACCGCGCAGCATCCGTATGAGCCGCGGCTGGAGCGATCTCCCCATGGACATCCTCCACCTCTGTTGTTCGCGTATGGATATGTCCAGCACCATGCGGCTGGCTGCATGCTCGAGGGACCTGCACGCGGCCATCGTCGAAGCGAGGCCTGAGATTTTCAAGACACCCTGCTTGCTGCTATCTGATGTTGCGGGATTGCGTGCTCACCATGATACGGTGGCGCACATCATGCCCCTCGACTTCATTCTGACCACCATCACCCGAAACTTCTTGTCAGGTATGTACTGGGTCGGCATGAACTGCCACTGGATGGCTGCCGTCGGAGAATACCGGAAGAAGTGGGTGCTCGTGAACGTCCACACCTCCCATGAGATTATCCTTCCGCCCTTGGATCATATAGGGATTTGCCGTCGCGGCCCACTTCCTGTAGATTACCAAGTCAGCTGGATGGACCTTGTTTTGCTGAAGGTTGTAATCTGCCAAGTGCCCACGGCATATGGGAATTACACAGACTTCAAGCTAATTTCCTTGTTTGACCGCGGAGTGGCCTATCTTTGCGGCGGTGCCAACTGTAGGTGGACACTACTCCACTCGAAGAGCTGCATCGATGGTGATCCACAGTTCTGTGATGCTATTGAACACAATGGCATCATCTACGCGATCGACAATGCAGATGGCACCACATGTTGCTGGGACGCCTCGTGTAAGTTGTTTTCATCTGATTTTAATGGTAACGCCATTACATTGTTTGAACTTTTGTGATGATTGGCATATCCCTGTTACAGCAGAATTTGAATAGAACTATGGCAATGTATTAGAGACGCCGTAAATCAGGAAATAAAATAGGGAGATTTGGAAGTCCAAATGGTAATCTCTATATTTGGAAGTAGTTAAATCATGTGATTGTGACCATGTCTATACAGCCAATTTGTACCCATGAATAATCAAACGGCTAGGAAGATATGGATATTCTCCTAACTTTATAGTAATCTTTATACTACTAAATATGAGTGTGTATCAATAGCCATGTTAGTTTCCTCATTTTCATGATGTAGAAACATGCATAACACTGTTGGTTTCATCTAACCATACATTAGTAGGGAAGTAAAAGTGCATATGGAAAACTCTATACTTGGAAGTAGTGAAATCCTGTCATGCTTACCATGTCTACATGCCTATATTCGCCCTTCAGCAATCAATGGCTAGAATATTATCCTCACAAAAAAATTGCACATAGAACATGAGGAGAAATGCTACATACACAGGCTGCTTTTTACAGAATCAACGGAGAGGCTGAGCTGGGATTTTCTTATTGGGTAGAAATCAGGTGAAGGGCCCTCCCCAACTGAAAATCAGGGGGGGGGCTGAGATTAGTTATAAAGTAGGTCCCATAAAACCTCCGTAGTTGGCCCGTGCGTCTAGAATTATCGGAACATGAGTATATAACAATGCATGGTGTGTTAGTTTCCTCTGAAGAATTTATTTGTGAGAATAGAACATGACTACATAACATGCATGGCTATATTAGTCTCCTCTGACGAATCGACTGCGAGATAACATGAGTATAACCATAACCATGCATGGTACTACTATATTTTCGACCCCAGTATACATTTCCCTCTATTTTCCTCTCAGTTCCAACAGGGACAGATCAATGCTGTTTCTTACATTATCCTGCTCATACTCTGAACATTGCTGATCTTACATTAACAATGTATGTCCTTTTTGTCTCCTTTCTGATATGTTGCAGTGTCCATACGGCTCCTGCCCTTTGTAATCACACCACCTTTGCCGAAAACAGGGAAGCACAACTGGTTCCTCGCTCGATCAGACGACGGTGAAAGACTAATGATCATTCGCACACATCAGCCGGCAAGTTTATATCGCAAAAACCCCACTGTGTACAAGCAGCGTGAAATACGTGAGTATCCGGAGAATGTATGTTACGTCTATGAGCAGGATACCAGCTTGTTGGGGCCTTCAGGATTTTTGAGTTGGAGGCGGGTAAATAGCCTTGGTTCACACTCTCTGTTTCTCGGACTCAATTATCCGATTAACCAGGAGATCACCTTCAAGGATCCTGATGGCAGAGAGGCTCTGTTTGCTAGGGAAAATTGTGTGTACACAGTGAACCGATCTACGGGATCAGCCGCCCCTGATTGTCAATGATACAGCATGCAGCCAAAAGAAGGTGAGAATGCGAAAGGCATCTGGATTAACTTTGATCCTTGGATGTCTCAACTCCGAAAGCCAGTGATGTGCTACAAGCCTTGAGGTTGGTAAGTAATGGGGCAGTTGCGTCGAAAGGGTGGAGTCCTGGTGTCTACAAATCACTGGTGGCTGAAGGGGAGCTGCAAATTATTATGGCACTAGATCATCCCTCTTCGAATGACTTGCTGTATTAGCTGCTTGTTCTGGATGGGTGATGTTCTCTTTTGTTATGCAGACTCCTTGTAATTATATCATCCTTGTCTATGTCACTCTTACTATGTACTAGTTTGCTCTATTTAGAACTTTGTGATTTGTGTGTGGATCATGAGAGTCTGAGCGCTTCAGATGGGTGCGTTTTGGTGGTTTAGCAAGACTTGTGAACTTTCATGTCTTGCTGTTTATGTCAGTAGTAGACGCTAGTCACTGTTTGCATGTTGTATATATCGTTGTTTCGAACTGTTTTTTGTTTCAAACTGCTGATGTGCTAAATGGGGGCATCACCATTCTCCAGTGTTCAGTGTATATATCCTTTTTTCAAGTTATAATTTGAGCTCAGTGACTTTTCAGTGATGTACACTTGTTTGGGCCATGTGAGGTGTCGTTGAATATGGGCCGAGTAGTAACGCAATGCCAAACAGGCCTATTATGAACTCTGACGGCGGGCGCTAAAAAAAAGAAATATTAGTCCGACATGTGAGCGTACTGGCGTGCGTTCGAAATTCATGCTTCCTTTTCATCCCGAATCCCCCGCCCCTCCACCTATGGAATCTCGATTCCTACCCCAGTTCCCCCAAATCCGCTTCCTCTACTCCCTGTACTCAAGTGCACTATCATGTCGCCGGTCAACGCGGATCTCCCAGCCAGAGATCCTGAGGTCCGTCCTGCCTTCGGGCGTTGCGTGCTGTCGCTCAACAGTGGCATGGCGGCACTTGACGACCAGTTTGTCTGCAAAGTGCTTATGGTAACCATCAACGGCGACCGGCCTCCCGTCTCGCCGGACGACCTTGTCAAAGCTCTTGGCATTGCGCACGGCATCCAAATAAGTGACTTGCTCGTCGAAGTCTGTCCGCCACTGGCTGATTTTTTTGGTCAGGTTTCGGACAACTTTCGACTGCAGTCATGTGTTCGAATCTTCCCGGCATTTGTTCTGCGATGGCGTGCTAGTGAGCTTCGATCGGTGGCACCCAGGATGGGGCTCGGTGCCCTCTGAGCTTGAGTTTTTAACAAAGCTTACCTTCCACGGCATGCCTCGACGGGCTTGGAATAGCGAGTCCATGAATGAGCTTATCAATGACCTAGGAGGTGAGCTCTTAAGTATGTTTGTTCCTCTAGACAGCTGGGCTCTGACGGTTATGTCATGGATGAAGAAGCCGTCCACCATACCGAAGGTAATTGGTGTTGAGATACCGGTGCAGGAACCGGGGTTGTACTATTCGTCGCCACCAAGGCCGCCGCGGACCATGTTACGTATGTACCTGCATCGAGTCTTCGTGCATGTCGAAGAAGTGGTCAATCCTTCAATCGAAGTCCTGCCGCCGCCGCTGGTGGCGGGGTCCGTCGACGACGTCCATTACAGGAGTCAACATCAGACTTTCCCCGTGTTGCTCGGAATGATGGATGGCATAGGGCCTACTCCATTGCGCAGCGGAGGCCACTGCTTCTTTGGGAGAAGAGGCCGGGTTGGCTGCCTGGATGTGCTCTAATTTGAAGTAACAACTGAATCTTCTCAGATAGAGTACTACTTATATCTGAGCTATAGGTGTCAAGCTCTGATGTGCCAATACATTTGATTATGACCTGTGATAACCCACAAGTATAGGGGATCAATTGTAGCTTTTTCGATAAATAAGAGTGTCGAACCCAACGAGGAGCTAAAGGTAGAATTAATATTCCCTTCAAGTTCTATCGACCACCAATACAACTCTACGCACACTTAACGTTCGCTTTACCTAGAACAAGTATGAAACTATTTTGCGGGTGTAAGGATAAGACTAGAAGTACTTAACGAGAATAAAACTAGGAATAATTTGCGAGATAATAAAAGTTAGTTGTTTAGTACAAAGCTTTTTGTAACACAAGAGAAAGATTTGTCCATAGGCAATCGATAACTAGACCGGTAATCATTATAGCAATTTTATATGAGGGAGAGGCATGAGCTAACATACTTTCCGTACATGGATCATATGCACTTATGATTGGAACTCTAGCAAGCATACGTAACTACCAAAGATCATTAAGGTAAAACCCAACCATAGCATTAAGTATCAAGTCCCCTTTACTCCCATACGCAACAGCCCCCTTACTCGGGTGTAAGCTTCCATCACTCTAGCCGCCCAGTATAAGAGAATTATGAACGTACTGCAAACCTTACAGCGGGAATCCCTCACGCTTGCGCGACATGGAGGGCACCATAGGACAGCACCAAAATAAAATATACAACTCAAACCAATCACGATCATCAATCAACCCATAGGACAAAACGAATCTACTCAAACATCATAGGATGGCAACACATCATTGGATAATAATATGTAGCATTAAGCACCATGTTTAAGTAGAGATTACAGCGGGGAGAAGAGGTGTTACACCGCTGCATAGAGGGGGAGAGAGTTGGTGTTGACGGCGGCGAAGTTGTTGGTGTAGATCGCCGTCACGATGGTTCCCCCGGCGGCGTTCCGACGCCACCGGGAGAGAGGGGGAGAGAGCCCCCCTCCTTCTTCTTCTTCCTTGGCCTCGCCCCTAGATGGGAGGAGAGTTCCCCCTCTGGTCCATGGCCGCCATGGCTCCCGGAGGGGAGGAGCCCCTCCGAGATTGGATCTCTCTCTCTCTCTCTCTCTCTCTCTCTCTCTCTCTCTCTCTCTCTCTGTTCTCTTCTCTTTCGCGCTCCTGTTTTCTGGCCTTTCACCGTTTCTTAAATTCCCAGAGATCCATAACTCCGATTGCGCTGAAATTTTAATACGTTTTTTTTCTGGATATAAGCTTCCTTGCGGCCTAAGAAGAGCCCCAACCGACTTACGGTGTGCCCACGAGGCACCACCGCGCGCCGGGTGGTGGGGGCCGCGCCCAGGTGGCTTGTGGAGGCTGTGGGGCTCCGTTTGTGTTGATTCCACCTCCCAAAAATCACATATATTCCAAAATAATTCTTCGTAAAATTTTATTGCATTTGGACTTCGTTTGATATGGATTTTCTGTGAAACAAAAAACAAGCAGAAAACAGGAACTGGCACTGGATCAATATGTTAGTCCCAAAAATAATATAAAATGTTGCCAAAAATATGTGAAAGTTATAGAATATTGGCATGAAACAATCAAAAATTATAGATACGACGGAGATGTATCAGCATCCCCAAGCTTAATTCCTACTCGTCCTCGAGTAGGTAAATGATAAAAAAGATAATTTTTGATGTGGAATGCTACCTAGCATAATCTTGATCATGTAATCTAATCAGGGCATGAATATTAAGACACGAGTGATTCAAAGCAATAGTCTATAATTTGATATAAAGACATCAATACTCAGGCATACCAACAAACAATCATGCCTTTCAGAATAAAAGTGCTTAAGAACGCTATCCTTACAAAATCATATAGCCTTGTCATGCTCCATCTTCTTAACACAAAGTATTTATCATGTACTACCCCGGTGTCAGCCAAGCAATTGGTTCATACTTTTTAACGCGCTTTAACTTTTTCAACCCGCACGCAATACATGAGCGCAAGCCATGGACATAGCACTATGGGTGGAATAGAGTATGATGATAGGGGTAAATATGGAGAAGACAAAAAAGGAAGAAAGTCTCACATCGACGCAGCTAATCAACGGGCTATGGAGATGCCCATCAAATGATGTCAATGCGAGGAGTAGGGATTGCCATGCAACGGATGCACTAAGAGCTATAAGTGTATGAAAGCTCAAAAATAAAACTAAGTGGGTGTGCATCCAACTTGCTTGCTCTAGAAGACCTCGGGCATTTGAGGAAGCCCATCATCGGAATATACAAGTCAAGTTCTATAATGAAAAATTCCCACTAGTATATGAAAGTGACAACATAGGAGACTCTCTATATGAAAAACATGGTGCTACTCTGAAGCACAAGTGTGGTAAAGGATAGTAACATTGCCCCTTCTCTCTTTTTCTCTCATTTTTTTTCTTCTTTTTTTTACTTTTTTTTTACTTTTTTTTCTTTTTTCATTTTTATTTTTGGGCTCTTTTTGGCCTCCTTTTTTTTCCTTTTCTCCTTTTTTTTTATTTTCGTCTGGAGTCTCATCCCGACTTGTGGGGGAATCATAGTCTCCATCATCCTTTCCTCACTGGGACAATGCTCTAATAATGAATAATGATGATTATCACACTTCTATTTACTTACAACTCAAAAAATTACAACTCGATACTAGAACAAAGTATGACTCTATATGAATGCCTCTGGCGGTGTACCAGGATGTGTAATGATCTAGCGTAACATGTATAAAAAATGATGAACAGTGGCTGAGGCACAAATACTATGTTAGCTATATGATCATGCAAAGCAATATGACAATGAATGCTCAAGTCATGTATATGATGATGATGGAAGTTGCATGGCAATATATCTCGGAATGGCTATGGAAATGCCATAATAGGTAGGTATGGTGGCTGTTTTGAGGAAGATATATAGAGGCTTATGTGTGATAGAGCGTATCATATCACGGGGTTTGGATGCACCGGTGAAGTTTGCACCGACTCTCGAGGTGAGAAAGGGCAATGCACGGTACCGTAGAGGCTAGCAAATTGCGGAAAGGTGAGAGTGCGTATAGTCCATGGACTCAAATTAGTCATAAAGAACTCACATCCTTATTGTGAAAGTTTATTAGCCCTCGAAGTAAAGTACTACTACGCATGCCCCTAGGGGGGAGGTTGGTAGGAGTTAACCATCGCGCGCCCCCGACCTTCACGCAAAGGAAGACACTCAATAATAAATCGTGCTCCAACTTCTTAGCACAACGAGAGACTATACGTGCATGCTTCGGGAATCACAAACCTTAACACCAATATTCTTACTAAACCACAATCATTCACTAGTACCTCCCTCATATTACCATCTCTATATCGCAAAACTATTGCAAGGAATCAAACATATCATATTCAGTGATCTACAAGTTTTATGTAGGATTTTATGACTAACCATGTGAATGACCAGTTCCTGTTGACTCTCTAAATAGATATAAGTGAAGCAAGAGAGTTTAATTATTTCTGCAAACGACCTTTCTCTAATAAATATAAGTGAATCAAAAGAGCATTATACAAATAACGGTTTTCTATATGTGGAGAAACAGGCATCCAAACTTCAAATGATATAAGTGAAGCACATGAAGCATTCTATAAAGCCATACTCAAAAGATATAAGTGAAGTGCAATGAGCATTCTATAAATCAACCAAGGACTATCTCATACCAGCATGGTGCATAAAATAAAAGGGAAAAATAAACACAAAAGACGCTCCAAGAATTTACGCATATCATGTGAACAAAACAAAAACCGAGACATACCGATAATTGTCGAATAAAGATGGGATGCCTTCCGGGGCATCCCCAAGCTTAGATGCTTGAGTCTCCTTGAATATTTACTTGGGGTGCCTTGGGCATCCCCAAGCTTGAGCTCTTGCCTCTCCTCATTCTTCTCATATCAATACCTCCTCGATCTTCGAACACTTCATCCACACAAAACTTAACCGAACTTTTTATTAGAAGGGTTAGTACATATAACATCAAATCCCATCATGTCCTGCTCTAACATTATTGTATAATTATAATCAAACATTACCCACTATATTCTATTACAATTCTATGGCTCCCAAGTCAATGGGGCTCAACAAGATTTCAAACATACGCAAATAACGAAACTATAACAGCAATCTGTGAAAACAGGACAGTCTGTAAAGACGCAGATGGTACATATACTTCTGTAACTCAAAAAATTCTGAAAAATTAGACAAAATAAACAATTTGCATAGCAGTACTTTGTAAAAATTTCAGAATTTTTTCATGTTCCAGTAAAAAATGTAAATTCACGCATTACAGCAAAAGTTTCTGTTTTTGCACTGCACAAACCAAACAAGCAATTTAAACATCCTAACGGTAAATCTTGGCAAATTATTTTTATAAAACAATGGATTTTTACAAGGGGATAATTATTTTTGTTGAAAACTTTCTGTAATTCAAGATTCACAAAGTTTCCATTGGCATGAACAAAGTTCAAGGAGCTCCCCCACTTCAACGGTGCTCGTCTTTCTTACTTTCACTTTCCTTTTTGAAAAAGTTTTAGGTTCCCCTCTATTTTTTTTAAACTTTTTGAAAGCACACAACAGAAGAAAATGACTCTCTAAAACTTCCGGGTTGTCTCCCTGGTAGCGCTTTCTTTAAGTGCTCAAGTAATTGATCCACCCGGATCCCAAGGTATATCAAAGCCAATTTTACTTAACAATGATTTGTAATTTAGTAGTGAGCACAAAGTAATATATATCATGTAACAACGAAGTCTAACTCTCTTCCTATGCATCGGCATGTCATAAAAAGAACAATTCATGCACACAAAGTAAAGGCCGATACATAGCATGAGCAGTTTCTTGCAATTTTATCTTATTGGAAACATAGAGAGGTGGAGATATAGTTCCTCTCTCATAATAATTGCAAGTAGGAGCAGCAAGCACATGCATATTATATTCATTAAAATCATCATGTGCAATAGTAAAACACAATCCATCAATATAATCCTTAATAAGCACAAACTTCTCCGATATAGTGTAGTTGGGAGAATTCAAAAAGATAATAGGACTATCATGTGTAGGTGCAATAGCAACAATTTCATGTTTAACATAAGGAACTATAGCAAGTTCATCTCCATAAGCATCATTCAAATTCGCATCATGGCCACAAGCATAGCAAACATCAATTTCATCAAAAAGGGATATTTCAAACGAATCCAAGGGATCATAGCAATCATCATAGCATTCATCCTTCGATAAGCACGAAGGGAAATTAAACAATGTATGAGTTGAAGAGTTACTATCATTAGAAGGTGGGCACGGGTAGCTAATCCGCTCTTCCTCCCTTTGTTCTTCGCTCTCCTCGTCATCTTTTTCATCTAATGAGCTCACAATTTCATCAATTTCTTCTTCCATAGGAGCCTGCAAAATATTCGTCTCCTCTTGGACAGCGGAGACTTTCTCAATAAATTCATCAATATTGGCATTGTATTTATAATTCCCATAGCAATATTTAAGTATAGCAAAATTTTCAGATCTGTAAACGGCATCATCACAATCTTCATACTTTTCAAACAAAGACTCAATTTCATAAGCACCCTTAAAAGCAACAAATTATTCTATTCGTTCGACATCATAGTAATCATATATACCATTAGCATAAGAAGCCAAGGTTTCATTATCATTAAATTTACATGAAAAGGGAAGGTGTGGAGCCTTCATCCTAGAGCAACAAGTATAATCATATCTCAAGCATAAATTCCAAGCATACCATTGCAAATAATCAATTTGATCCCATAAGAGTTTCCCTTTTTGAGACAAGCGATAATCCCTAAAGTATCCATGTTGATCCAATGTGTCTCCCATTATCAAGTTGAATGGGGTTTTCTCAGGATTATCAAAGTAGTGTTTAATATTTTCCACATAACGAGCATCGAGGGTTTTAGGAGGTTCCCCATCTCCATGAGTAGCAAGTACAACTAATTTTTTTGGTATTTCGTGTTCCATATCCATAACTAAAGATATAAAATAACTTAGAACAGAAAATAAAAACTACTTAGTGATAAAGCAAACAAGCACACACGAGAATATCAACCCCACGCTATTTCTCCCCGGCAACGGCGCCAGAAAAAGGTCTTGATAACCCACAAGTATAGGGGATCAATTGTAGCTTTTTCGATAAATAAGAGTGTCGAACCCAACGAGGAGCTAAAGGTAGAATTAATATTCCCTTCAAGATCAGCAATGCATATGGCTTAAAAATGTATGCATGAGCATCAACCGATCGGTTTCTATCTCTGTCCCGCTAACAAGTGGGACCCGCTGCATTATTTCTTCGCTCGTGACAACTTTTAATTAGGTTTCACTCGACTCTACCTTTTTTCTTAACTTATAATTTGAGTTCAGTGATTTTACAAAAATGTACAAAAGACTTGTTTGGGCTATTTCAGGCGTCGTTGAATGTGGGAGTACCTATGTAAAGTTGTACTGTACTACGCAGGCCTTGTTCGTTGAACATCATCAATGCAACTGGGGCGAAAGACGCATGCCAGCCCAGGTTTTCTTTTGACCTAAAATAAGCGCAGCCCAGCCTATGTTTTTTTATAAAAAAATGCACAACTCAGTTCTATTTTTATACAAGAATGCCAAGCCCAACTTAAAGTTTTTCAATAAAATTCCTACTCCCTATGTCCCATAATATAAGAGCGTTTTTGACACTAGTGTAGTGTGTCAAAAACACTCTTATATTATGGGACGGAGGGAGTAGCTCAGAATTATTATTTTTTATAGGAAATGCTCTGTTTAGACCAACATTGTTTTTTCACCCATCCCAGAAAATGGGTCTATTTCTACTCTTTTTTAATAATCGGGTCTATTTCTACTAAAAACAAATGGGTTGTAAACTAACAGATATAATAAATGGGCTGCATGTCCGCATTTTTTTTACCCAGCCCAGTAAATGGGTGTATTCGAGCAAATAATCAAATGGGCTGTAAATTCTCAGAAATAGTAAATAGGTATTTTTTTACCCATACTAGGAAATAGATGTATTGGAAAACAAAATCAAATGGGCTGTCAAAACTAAATAAATGGGCTGCATGTCCGCCAAAACCTTCGAACCTTACTTTGTTGGCTCACGCCGAGGAGTTCTCAAAAAAAGAATGTTGGCCCACGAGGACGAAGCCTGCGCAAGGCGTGTCTATTTTGTCAACAAAACGATTTATAATGGTAAAAAGAAAAGTCAACAAACTATTCTGACAACTGTAGCCGTTGGATTGACATCCGACGGCCATCCTGCTTCTTCAATCTCTGATCTTGTTGCTCCAGCTGCCAAAATCCCAAAACCATCGCTGGCGGGAGCTCCTGCTTCTGCCTCCCATGGCCGGCTGTGCTGCCGCGCAGGCCTCGCCGCCCCACCCTACTCCCATCGGTGGCCAGGTCATACCTGTACTCACCGGTGGCCAGCTGTGCTGCCGCGTAGGCTCCGGGTCATTCCCACCCTTAGTCTAGCTATCGTCCACCACCTTGGTGCTCTCGGACGGCGTCATCAACGCGGTCAACGAACGACAGCCATCGGAAGAGGACTGTACGTGGAGAGGCTAACAGCTCGGACCCACGAGGTCTATGGTCATACGCCACGAAGTGCCTCCTTATCACGTGCAAGAAAAATGATTCCTCCCCCTGACAGCTTGGGCCCACCAGCTACATCTTCGCATGCAAGGAAGTGCCTCCTTATTATGCGCAAAAAAATGACTTGTTCCACTGACATCCGGGACCCACCAGCTACATCTTCGCACGCAAGCAAGTGCCTCCTTATTCTGCGAAAAAATGATTCTTCTCCCTGACAGCTGGGAGCCATCATCTATATCTTCACATGGAAGGAAGTGCCTCCTTATTACGCGAAAAAACGATTCCTCCCCATGACATCACGGACCCACCATATGTGTAGGCTGACTTGTGGGCCTACTAAGTTGACACGTATGCAGGGCTTTGTCAACTTAGTCAACAAATGATTCTAGCAGCAGCGACCGTTGGATGTTAATCCAACGGCCGTGCTGCTTCTTCAATCTCTGATCTTATTGCTCCAGCTGCCCAAACCAGCTCCGGCGGGACCGCCTGCTCCTGCCTCCTGTGGCAGGTTGTGCTTCTGCGCAGGCCTCACCGCCCCACCCTACTCCCACCGCTGGCCAGGCCTTCCTTCTACTCACCCACATCCCCTATTATTTTCCGGCAACGGCAGCCTCATACTGCAGCCGAACCAGTCAACCCTCGTACTCCCCTCCACATGGGCATCCACTGCCGTGTATTTCCTGGCTCCACGTAGTTTCCTTCCTAGGACTCACCGTCGTCCACCGCCTTGGTGCTCTCGGCGCGGCGTGGTCAACATTTCAATGAACGACAGCCATCGGAAGAGGAATGTACGCGGTGAGGCTGATAGCTGCACCCACCAGCCACATCTTCGCACGTAAGGAAGTGCCTCCTTATTACGCGCAAAAAAAATGATTCCTCCCCCCTGAGAGCTGGGACCCGGCAGCTATATCTTCGCACGCAAGGAAGTGCCTCCTTATCCTCCCTGACAGCTGGGACCCTCCCGATCGAAGCGTACGTAGCGTTGTCTGTCTGGTCGCGAACGTGTACGTACATACTGGTCGATCGGTCTCTCTCTAACGATGAACTATGGGCGTGTAAGGAGCGTCACGTGTCATAGTAGAGCCCCAGACGTAGCAGTTCAGGCAGCCCCGTCTAAATCATGTACACGTGCATACAGCCACACGGCAAAAAATACGGGCACGTACGTACATACGGGCGAGGTCTCGAACGCGTACTCGCGCATACATATGGCCATGGCTCGTGTACATGGAGAGAGAGGCAACGGACGGCAGCAACGCTGGCTCGGAACGGAGGAAACAGCGCCGTGTTCATCTGGAGCCAAGCGACTGGGTCGGAACGCGTCCTGTTCATCGGGAGCCAACCGGCTTGGACGGAACAGCCAAAACGAGGTCCTGTTCATTGACTCGGGGTCTGGCGTTCCGCAAAACGGAGGAAACGGCCTTCTGTTCGACCGCCTACGGTCGAAACGGGGTCCTGTTCATCGGCTGGGGGTCTGGCGTACTGCAAAACGGAGGAAACGGACTTCTGTTCGAGCGCCTATGGTCGAAACGGGGTCCTATTGATCAGGAGGGCTCTGGCGTACCGCAAAACGGAGGAAACGGACTTCTCCCCAACTGCCTACGGTCCAAACGGGGGTCCTGTTCATCGGGAGGGGTGTGGCGTACCGCAAAACGGGACTCCACAGGCTACTGTTCATCCACGGTCGACCTCCCTCCACAGCCTCTACCAGCTACTGTTCATCCACCGTCGACTTCCTCCAGCCTCCACCGGCTACTGTTCATCCAGCCTCCACGGGGTCCTGTTCATCCAGCGCCAACCACCTTCACACGGCCAGGGTACTGTTCATCCACAGCCAACCCACCGACTGGGGTGTGGCGTACGTACGAGCGGGCGGCAGCAATGGGAACTGTTCATCCACAGCCAACCAACCGGCTCGATTGATGCGTCTCGACTCGTGTCTACGTGTATCGCGCGCGCGGCAGCAACGGGCACTGTTCATCGAGAGGCAACCCAACACCGGTTGGCTACGTCTCGCACGGGGGCTTGATCGGCTTCAGTAAGCAGCGAGAAGGATCGATCGGGTTCAGTTAGCAGCGAAGGGATCGCTCGGGTTCAGTTAGCAGCGAAGGGATCGCTCGGGTTCAGTTAGTAGCGAAGGGATTGCTCGGCTTCAGTACGCAGTGGGATCGATCGCTCGGGTTCAGTACGTGTAGTAGTGCGAGGGATCAATTGATCGCTCGGGTTCAGTAAGCGAACGCCTCACTCGGGTTCAGTTAGCGAAGGCCTCGCACACGCGCGCGCGTATGAGAGACATGCGCAAACCACACTGCATCGCTCGGCCCCGACCACCCACCATAACCGGGAACTCCCCGAAAATTTCCTCGCCCTCACTTCTACCATGATTTTTTACATCATGGACAGCCCAAAGAATGTCATGCGGGTGCGTCTCCGGCCCGCCCAGGACGAAAAGCCCATTTTCTGTCAGAATTTTGTCATAGAAGTAGGAGCCCACCACATCTATGATGATACGTGTTTTTGTCACAATTATTGTCATAGAAGTGTCACAACCATGACAGAAAAACTTTTCGTTCGGGCCATAATGTCACGGATGTGTCTTTTTTTGTAGTGGGAACTCGTCTGTCAAGCCAAGGACTTCGGATCCGAAGTTACCACCGTTGAAGAGATCGTCCTCGGCATAGAAGACTAGTTCGGGGGTTACTGATGGTGTCCTAGACTAGGGGGTACCAACCTAGTCGGCCCATATTCCTCGAGCTGGGCCAGTGCCCCCTCTTTCTTATCAAGATGGACTCCGGAAGATGCATGCGAGAAGGAAGAACAAGATTACATCTACCGAAGACTTGACGTATACTCCAAGACTTCCCCTGCTGCCTCCTCACCTGGATGTCGACCTTGTAACCCTAGATACCCTATCCGGCGTATATATAAGCCGAAGGGTTTAGCCCGTAGAGGGGACCTCAACACAATCTCATTCACCTAGCCTTAGGACTAGATCATACGATCTCGAGGTAGATCAACTCTGTAGTTGATACTTCTCAATGAATATAAACAAGAGCATGACATAGGGTTTTACCTCCATCAAGAGGGGCCGAACCTGGGTAAATATCGTCTCCCTGTTCCTGTTACCATTTGTCCGAGATCCACAGCTCAGGACCCCCTACCCCGAGGTCTGCCAGTTTTTACATCGACAGGCGGGCATGCACCCCTTGTTATTGCGCGCGTTATAAATTTTGTGATCCCATGCTATACGAGGTGTTGGCCTCCCCGTCTTAGAGTTTTTCTTGGATGGTGCCTTGGGTGATTCCGGGCATCGTGAAAGTTAAGCTGGCGTGTGCTGGTTAGGTGTGTTTTCAACCCAAAGACCGTAATCGGAATTAGTCAACGTCTCGGGGTTGACTAAAGAAATCATTTACTTGTGGGTAAAGAGTACAACCTCTGCAGAGTTTTAAAACCTATTCGAATAGCCATGTCCACGGTTAAGGGCTACTGTCTGGGATGGGTCAAGTGTCGGTCTTCGGAGGAAATAACTAAATCAAAAGTTGATCATGAATTATGACGGATGATTATTATCACTAATGTTATGGACTAACCCTTTTCTCTTATATGTGCTGCTGAGTATCTCTTGGGAAGGTTCTATCACCTGGATACTCTTAATTTTACTTTCTTTAAAAGCCCTTTATGAGGTGTCGCTTCAGACGCCCGACTGTGGTATTTATTTTCAAGACCTTTTGAGGCGTCGCTTCAGACACCCGACTGGCATTTTAATTCTTGGAATCCTCGGGAGGTCTAATGCCCGATGTTCCATTTGGCATTTTATTTCTTGGAATCCTCGGGAGGTCTAACGCCCGGTGTTCCATTTGGCATTTTATTTCTTGGAATCCTCGGGAGGTCTAACGCCCGATGTTCCATTTGGTATTTTATTTCTTGGAATTCTCGGGAGGATTACCGCCCGACGTTCCACTTACGCTTTCATTAAGGTTCCTTCGGGATGGTTCTATCTCCTGAAACCCGACTTTAAAATTTTGATAACAACATGATTACTTATACTTTGCTAATATCAGATGGCTAACCTTTATTTTCTATGCAAATATAATACTCTACATGATTATACTAAACACTTGCCATGTCATAATATTGTTAAATATGTTTAAAGTTAATTGCATGCATTCTGCCTACTTTTATTATATCTTTTGTCCATGATGTTTGCGAGTACATTCAAACGTACTCACTGGCTTGTCCCTGGCTATTGTCTTGGCCAGATCATGAGTCGGAGGAGAACACTACGAAGGCACTCCCGCAACCTAGGAATCGGAGATAGCAGCCACGTGAGATAGGAGTTATCCAGGTCAGCTGTTCATGTGGGAATGGAGACCCATCAACGTTGGAAATCCACGAGTCACTTCCGTCATCCGCCACTAGAGAATCATTGTGGTACTCAATGGACCTTTATGGTCATGTACTCAAATTCTTGTAACTGCTTGGAATTCTGTGTCAAGGAAGTGTCCACCAGTGAACAGTAATCTTGGGGCAGGTGATGACATGAGGGTCATTTGCTAGGATTTCATGTCCCAGAAAACCGGCCCTGACAACTACCTACTCCCATGGAGTTCAAGACCTCCATGTGAGATGATCCCCTAGTAGATTCATGACCCTCTTGTGGGAAGATCCTCTTGGATACCAAGACCTCAACTCCTTGAAGGATTGGGATGAAGTAGCTACCTTTGTTACCTTTTGTGTTGGATTTGGACCCTAGTATCCTCTTATGTGTATGTGGATTTAGCACATGTGTGATTGGATTTGTGTGAATTGAGTGTTTCCTTTGTGTTCTTCTCTCAATTTGCCCTTTCCCCCTCCAAGTGTGAAAAAATCATCACATTAGGGTTCCACCCTACATCATCTTGGATCAAAGCAAGGTTGATTCACACTTTGGAATTCTTCCCCTCCACTTTCTAGCCTAATTTTGTTTGTTCTTGCCCAATATAGAAAATCCCAACCAAAAATAGCCATAGCAATTTTTTTGTGATTTCTTGGTTTGATGATGTTTTGTTGATTTTGATTCATGGATTCAAAGTGTTGCAAGTGGATCTAGCTTCCCTCATCTTCCCCACCATTTCCATCCACAGAATTCGTCCAATTTTGCCCTTGAAATCATCTATTTCCACCCCAAATCGAGTTTTCGATCCCCAAATCGCGATCTGAAAATCGTCGGGCCGGACATCCGGGACCCCGGCCGGACATCCAGCACGTGGAGCACCAAAATCGGGCGTGGTACTGGACACAGAGCCCAGAAATCCGGCCTCGCCCCCGGATGTCCGACCCCTGATACTTCAGCCTCCCGTGTTCCACCGTTTTGGCCATAACTTTCACAACCGGAGTCCGATTTCGGCGTTCTTTAGCTCGTTGGATAGCTATTGACATTCATCATCCATCTAGATAGGTTCCAACTGCGTTTCACTCCATCATAATTTTGCCATTTTGGCATCTTTGCCTAGGCCCTCCACCATATCATCCGCATTACCACCATCGACTTCCGCAACCTAACACATTTTGATCCCCATTGCATTTGTGGTTGCTTGAGTTGTGATTCGAGTCTCCTAAGGTGTTTCGGCTACTTAGGGACAGTTACTTCTTCATCAACCACCACCATACCTTCAGCATAAACCGCTACCATACCCTTCCGCCACCTTAACCCAATCTTGACCAAATTTTGTTTGAGATTTTGAGTTGCGGTTTTTCTGTTTCCTAGGGTGTTTCGGCTAACTAGGAATGGTTCCACGTCGACATCACTGCCTGTCGGGGGGATAACCCCTGGGTAGGCTCATCAACACTTAACCTTTTTCATTACAACGGGGCGGCCAGCACCCCTTAACCCGGCCCGCTTTCTAGCCGGCCTGGCGTGACGATGAAGCTCGACCCGGCCCGCTTTCCAGCCGGCCTGAAGGCCCCTGACCCGGCCAGGCGCCGCAATGAAGCTCTACCCGGTGGCAGACGCCCATGCCGGCATCAGCTCTAGCCAGCCAGATGACAAGACAGCCCCCCACGACGGAGACAGTGCGGCTACAGTGCCCGCCGCCCCGAAGACCGGGCGAGCGTGGCTACAGCGCGCGCCGCCTCGGAGACCGGGCTAGCATGGCGACAGCGCGCCCCGAAACCGTGGCCCGGGGTCGGCGGCAGCAACCCGGCGAGGTGCTGTAGTTGAACAGTGCCTGCTGCTCTATGACGCAAGCCAAGACATGCTACAGTGCCGGACGGTCGGCGGGGCCTGCAGCCGGCGGGTCCCAGCAGCCGGTGGGTCCCACTGTCCGGCATGAGGCAGTGACAACTGGGCCCCACGTCCTAGTAGATTACCAATGTAACCCTGGGGAGCCGGTCTATAAGACCCCCGGGGAGCCCTCCATGCAGGGGGGTCGAGAAACCCTGAGTTCTTTCCCACGCGAAGCATTCCACTACCTCACTAGGAGAAGAGAGCTAGACCTCCTTCCTCCCCCACGCACACAGCTCAAGGAGCGCCATTGTAGCTCGTCTAGTATTCCATCTAGTTGAGATTGCAGGACTAGGGGTGTTACCTCCCCCGGAGGGCCCTGAACCTGGGTACATCATGTGTCATCCATCGCTTGTCCCCGCCTCCGGAACCCTCCGACGTCCTCCGGCCTCACCCACGTTCGATTAGCCTACCCATGGCATCTACTGTGAGCATACCACGACAGTTGGCGCACACCGTGGGGCCGTCCGCAGCGTCAGACGGAGTTTCGTTCCGGACGAGACCCTTCACTCCCACCGGCGAGCGCATCGCGCACGGTTTGATCAGCCCGCTCGGCGCCGGTGAGCGCGCCGGCCATGGCACGGCGCACGACGTTGCCCTCCTCGCTGGCGGCTCCGACGTCCCCTTCGGCGGGTTGTGCATCGTTGTCGCGCTCATTCCGGCCGATTGCCCCAGTGGGGCGCTCGCCGTTCTCGACCCGTTGCCATCCGGCGGTGGCGGCGTCTCCCATCCCCAGATGGAGGAGATGCTCGCCGTCACTTTCGGCCATCTGTGGGTGCCCGGAGAGGACGTACGCGCCTTCGCCACCCCCAGCACCAGCCCGGGCTTCACCACGGCCGAGCTCGACGCGTCGCGCAAGTTGTTGCTTGACGAGGCCACCAAACTCGCAGTCGCCCGGCGTCGGCTCGAGATTGCGCGGCAAGAATTTGATGCCGTCCGCGTTTCGGCGCTGGCGCCGGATCGGGCGGATCCTGGGCTTTGCAGTGATTCTCTCCGCTCAGACACGTCCTACGTCGTCTTCACCAGCGAGGCGTCGGACAGGCGCAGCCAGGTTAGGCGGTCCCGCGAAGTGAACGCCACCGCTCCTCCCATTCCCCAGTTCATGCACTGGTCCGAGCAGCCGGGCAGTTGGGGCCGGGAGGATCACCCGGCATCGATGCCCCCGCCGGGAGACCATGCCCTCGTCCTCGACTCCACCTTCGTGTCCGAGAAGCATGCCTGCTATTTCTCGCGGGTGCTCATCGATGGCGGCAGCAGCATAAACATCCCCTATCGTAGCACCATGGCCAGATTGGGCCTCAAGAAGAAACATCTGCAGCCCAGCCGGATGACCTTCCACGGCGTTGTGCCAGGGCTCTCCTGCTCTCCCATTGGCAAGATCCGGCTGGACGTACTCTTCGGCGACCCGCGCAACTGATGACGCGAGATGGTCTGGTTCGAGGTGGTCGATCTGAGCGGCCCTTACCTTGCACTTTTGGGTCGGACGGCTCTGGCTAAGTTCATGGCGACGCCCCATCACGCCTACCTCAAGCTCAAGATGTCGGGTCTGGAAGGCGCCATCACCATAGCCGGTGACTACGGAAGATCCATCGAGTGCGCGGAGGCCGCTTCTCGGTTGGCCGAGTCCCAGGTCATGGCGGAGGCGAAGCGCCGGCTCGACCGGCTCGTGGCCTTGACCGACGAGCAGTTGGCCATGCCGGCCCTCCCTCCGTCCATGAAGCCGGATGTTGAGGCATCCTTCCAGCCGTCCAAGGACACCAAGCAGATCCCTCTGGATCCGGCCAACCCATCCCAGTGCGTCACCATCAGTACTCGGCTCAGCAGCGAGCAGGAGGGCGAGCTCATCGATTTCCTCCGCGAAAATCGGGACGTCTTCGCATGGTCCCCCAAGGATATGCCCGGAGTCCCGAGGAAGTTCGCCGAGCACAAGGTGCACGTCCACCCGGATGCCAAGCCGGTCAAACAGCCGCTCCGCCGCTTTTCTGAGGAGAAGCGGAGAACTATCGGGGAGGAGATCGCCCAGTTATTGGCAGCCGGCTTCATCATGGAAGTTTTTCATCCGGAGTGGATGGCGAACCCGGTCCTCGCCCTGAAGAAAAACGGCAAGTGGCGCATGTGCATCGACTACACCAGCCTGAACAAGGCATGCGCCAAGGACCCCTTCGCCTTGCCATGGATTGATCAAGTGATCGATTCCACGGCCGGCTATGAGATGTTGTCGTTCCTGGACGCCTACTCCGGCTACCACCAGATCAAGCTGGACCCGGCTAACCAGCTCAAGACTTCCTTCATCACACCCTTTAGAGCTTGCTGCTAGGTCACCGTGTCATTCGGCCTGAGGAACGCCGGCACGACTTTTCAGCGCTGCATGCAGAAGTGTCTCCTACCCCATATCGGCAGGAACGTCCATGTATGCATGGACGATATCGTGGTCAAGACCAAGCGGCGCCTCTCCCTGCTGGCCGACCTCACGGAGACGTTCGCCAACTTGCGTATGTACCAGATCAAGCTCAACCCGGAGAAGTGCGTGTTCGGCGTCCTGGCCGGGCAACACCCCGGCTTCCTCATTTCCGAACGTGGAATCGAGGCCAACCCGGAGAAGATCAAGGCCATCGAGCACATGCGCAAGCCGACTCAGCTGCGCGATCTGCAAAAGTTCACTGGCTGCTTGGCATCCTTCAGCCGTTTCCTCAGCCGGCTGGGAGAGAGGGCCCTGCCCGTGTACCAGCTGATGAAGAAGACGACCCCGTTCGAATGGAACGACCAGGCGGACGAGGCTTTCCGCGACCTCAAGCGCAAGCTCTCCACCGCGCCCATTTTGGCCGCGCTAGCAGAGAAGGAGCCGCTCCTATTATACATCGCGGCCACTACCCGGGTGGTGAGTGTGGTCATGGTGGTAGAGCGGCCGGAGACCGACAAGCCGCTACCGGTCCAGTGCCCGGTGTACTACCTCAGTGAGGTCCTGTCCGCCTCCAAGCAGAACTACCCTCACTATCAGAAGATGTGCTACGGTGTATACTTCGCCGCGAAGAAGCTGAAGCCGTACTTCCAGGAGCATCTCATAGCCCGCGCCTCACCTCTCATAGCCGCCAAACTTGCGTGCGCAACACCTAAGGCCCCTCTTCGCCACTCGCCACAGTCCAGCACCCGGCTATTTGGCCAGCAAGAGCCAGGGGCCGAAAGCGCTCTCACGCGGAGAAACAACTAAGCGAGAGCGTCCGGCTCAGTCAACCCGGCCCCACTTACATTCAACGTCGCACCGGCCGTCCGCGCTTCAGCCGGCTCCACCGCCTGTAGCCAGCCGGCCCAGTGGGTGGTCCACTCGCGCTCACCTCCTGAGAACCTAAGTACTGTGTGTCCCCTTTTGAAGCCGACTCCTCGACCCAGCTACAGACCGGCTCCCGGCTCTTCGGCTGGCGGGGAGAGGGTCAAAAGGGAAGGGGCACAGGAAAGAGGGTCGAAGGAAGAAGCAAAGGCGAGCCAATGACCGGCAAAAGCGCGCACGCGCGCGGTTATATACACGTCAAAAGGCCCATGGCCAGGAGTTCATTACATGAATATACACCACCAGTGGGTGGACTTGCGATCTAACTATGATTGTCCAGGAAATAGAAAAAAAATAGATAAAAGCCGGCCCCTAGGCCTCGGGCTGATCGGTGGACACGGCTGGTTCCGGCCCCGTGGAGCTAGCGTCATCTTCTTCGCTGGCCGACTGCCTCGAGTCATCGCCACCATCGTTGGAGCCGGTCTCCTCTTCCACATCCTCCTCGCCGTTAAGGGCCAACCCAAGGGTGTCCTCCTGCAGCTCCGTCCCATCCTCCGCGCGATCCCTGACGAACTCGTCGAGGTCGACGTAGGAGGCGAGGGCGCTGGTGCGGTAAGCAATGGCCTCCGCAGCCGGCGTCAGGTCCGCCTCAGCTCGTCGGGTGGCTAGCTGTGCCATCTCCACTCCGGGGTACCATGCCTTGATGAAGCCCAGCGCCATCTGGGCGCCAGCCCGGGCGGCGGAGGCTTTCCACGCCTCTAGGTGTTCGGGCGCCGCCTCCAGCCACCGGAGAATCCGAAGGGTGGTCTCAGGCATGACGGCCCCAGGCCAAAGTGCTGCCGCCAGCCTTAGACCAGCCCCTCGGAGTCGACGGATGTAGCGTCTAAGCTGCGGCACCCGGACGTCAGCGGCAAGAATAATCTCCCGCACATCCCAAGTGGTGCCTTCCTCGATGATGTGTCCCTGGCGTCTCCGGTACCGGAGATGCTCCTCCACGGCCGCCTCGGTTGCGCCCTACAGGTCCGGGAAGTTCTCTGAAGGCAGCAGAAGCAAGGGTCAGGCGTCCGCCCCAAGCGCCGAAGGCGGCAAAATAGTCGAGACAATGGCAAAGCTTACTAGCGAAGAGCCCCTCCAGCCGCCGCATCTCCCGCCGCAGCTGCTCTTCCTTGGCCGCCCACTCCGCCGTTTGCACCTCCGCCACAGCCTCCATGTCGCGGCACGTGTCCGCCTGCTTCTGGAGCTCTGCGAGATGCTCGGCCTCCCGCTTCTCCTTCTCGGCCTGCAGCCTAACGCACGCGTCCGCAACCCGGCGACGCTGGAGATCGCTCTCGTGGAACTGCCACTCTGCCTTGTCCAGCCGGTTCTGTAGGGATGCTGCGCGAGCTGTGGCAGCCCGGAAACAACTTTTAGAAACCAACAAAAAGGCGGATTTAGGGCTCATGAAGATCCGGCCCAACCCGGTCCATACCTCGGACTTGGTGCAGCTCCGCCTCCCGGGTTCGGAGGTGGTCCTGGAGCGCGTCGTTACGGGCCTGTAGCCGGCTCCACATCTCCGATCGTTGACCGCTCCCGACTTGCAGAAAAGTGACAAGAGTTCAGGTAAAGGAAGAACTTCAGAGAGACCTGGCCCGGCTGTGCGGCTGCCGGCCCGGGTCTCGGGGGCTACACCCAGTGGGTGCGCTGGTGCGCCCCCACAGTTCAAAGCACAAACCAACAAAAAACAAGAACTCACAGCAATGGACCGCTCCGCCTGGCATAGTGAGCCCATGAGTTCCTCCACCCGTCGGCGGCACTCGGCGAGCTCCGATGCCTCCGGGCCCGCCAAAGGTCCCGCGCCCTCCATGGACGCGTCGCCGGCGATCTCTCCGGCGTCCGACCGGTCCCGCTGCGACCAGTGGGTCGAGCCATCTCCCCCTCGCGGCTCGGAGTCATGCTCAGGGGTCGGCGCGTCCGGCCCTCGGGGCACCAAGGCTTGGGAGCTCCCCGGCGCGGCCTCCGGGCCGAGCGGCGATTTCCCTCCACCCTGCGCCGGCCGGTCAGCCGTGACCACGACGTTCCCGGCAGGCACCTTCGGAACCACGTCGGCCGTTTCGTCCACCCCCACCGGCGCCTCGGTCACGGCGCCCCTTCACACCTCGGCGTGGACATCCGCTTGCGCCCTCCCCACCGTGTCCTCCAGCTCTCCGGCGGTAGCATCCTCCCGTTCCTTGGCGGCGGGGTCTGCTCTCGCCTGGGCGGAGGCCCCGGCCCGCTCGTGAGATGTGTCCCCTCCGGCGTCCCGCACGGCCGAGGCCGGGTCCGCCGATCGGCCCTCACCGGTGCCGGACCCGCTCCTCAGCATGGAGAGGCTGGCGGCCCTGGCGACGTCCCTCGGGGCTCTGCATAACGAACATCGATCAGTAGGCGCTCGAAGTTAACGGAAGGACCATGAGGTCGGGCTCAGATCTCATCTTACCCCGAGCTCATAGGGATAGTTGGCTTGGCACGCTGGGACGGCGGCTTCAGGGCCGCCTGCCGCCCCTCGAACGTCCGGACGGCCGATCGGACCTTCTTTGCTACCGGCCGGCTGCTAGCCGCTGCCGTCTCCGCGGGCCGTTTCTCCCCCAAGCGCGCTGAGGGCCCTGGCTTCATAGCCGGCCGCTTTCCGGGCGGCCGCGCTCCCTCCGGCTGTCCGCCCACCTGGGAAAGCCATTTCCGGGTCGCGGGAACGGGGGAGGTCGGCACGTGCGGCTGATCGGCGTCATCCTCGCCGGCGGTTTCCTCCGTGTCCCCCTCCGACAGCTCCCCGTCGGACGCGTTCGCAGCCACGCCACCCCCATCAACGGCCTCGAGATCCGCCTCCTCCTCCTCGTCGGAGGCCTCGCGGTCCGGTGCTATGGCGGCCCGGGAGTCCGGTCCCACAACATCCTGCCGACCCAAGGAGCGCTGCGGCCGGCCTTGTACATCAGGTCGGAAAAAGAGAACGGAGCACGCAAAGAATAAGGTCCAAGGACTCACCTTCGGCGGGGGGGGGGGGGGGGGGGCATCCCGGCTGTACAGCGCCATGCCAAAGCTCCACCCCTTCTCGGCGAGCCCGGCAGTGGAGATGTTGTTGACACGGTGAGCGACTTCGGCCGGCGTCAACTCCTTCGACGACATCCGGCAAGGATCACGACGGCCGCCCATGTCGCAGATCCGGTGCGGCCTCTCCTGCAGAGGCAGCACCCGACGGCTGATGAAGGCCGCGATGAAGTCAGAGGCTCGGAGCCCCTCGCCGCCCAGCATCTCCGCCAGCCGGCTGCAGATGTTCGAGATCTCCATGGGCGGCTGTCGGGGATAGTGTTTCCAGTTCAGCTGCTCGGTCGGCGGATTATTGATGAAGGGCGGCAGATTGACGCGGTCGACCTCCGGGTTGGTGTTCTTAATGTAGAAGAACGACTTTTGCCATTTCTTGGCTGATTCGACGACCGGCAGTTTGGGCCACACGCCGGACGGGCGGCGGCAGATCGCCGCCGCCCCACAGGTGGACATGACGCCTTTCTCCGCCATCTGCACCTTGAAGAAGAACATCCGGCTCCACAGGTCGACACCCGGCCGGACGCTGATGTAGCCCGCGCAACAGGTTGTGAACGTGGCAAGCTGGAGGACGGCGTTGGTGCCAAGGTGGTGTGGTTGCAGGCCAAAGAAATCGAGGAAGCGACGGAAGAATGCACTTGCCGGGAGGCCGAATCTGCGGGCGAAGTGCGCGAGGAAGACGACGACCTCACCGTCACGTGACGCCGGGACCTCCTCTGGACTGGGCATGCGCGCCTCCACCACGTCCACTGGTGGCAGCCTTCGCATGCGGCAGAGGTACTCGATGTCGGCCTCGGTGACGTCGGAGCCCTCCCAAGATCCGGCGGGGCACGCCATTGCCAGGCATGGCGGAGGAACGGAAGCGGCATCGGTGCTGCGACGGAGTTGCGTGCTGCGGTCGGCCGGTCGCGCGAAGCAGCGGCGGTGGCGAGCGTGCGAGCGCGGGCGCATGGAGGAAGGGCAGAGGAAGAAGAAGCAGCAGGGCGGGGCGAGGGGCGTTTGTGCCTTGGCCCCTCTCCCTCCCCCTCATTTAAACCCCGCGGGGGCGTGGGGGAAGTGGGATCGTTTGTGCCCACGTTCCCCCACCCCTTCCGCGGCGAGCGGATGCATTAAACGCCTCGGGAAGCGCAAGCGCCCAGGGCCGCCGCAGAAGATCCCGCGAGTGCGCCGAACCCGTGGCCCGATGGGCCCGCCTTGTGGCGACGTCCCGGCGCGCACGTGGCCTGGCCATGGCGCCACGTGGCGGGCTCCCGGCGGGCGGCGGGCGTGACTTTTCGTGCCAGAAGACGGACCGACGGGCCCCCTCCGCCTCCGCCATCCAGGCCGGATGCGGATACGTGGGGACCAGGACAAGCTCTTCGTGGCTGGCCAGGCTGGCCCCGTTGCTCATCGAAGGGGGTAAGCTGCCGGGGGTCCCAGCCGGCGGCCTCGTCAGCTTCGGGGACTACTGTCGGGGGGATAACCCCCGGGTAGGCTCATCAACACTTAACCTTTTTCATTACAATGGGGTGGCCAGCACCCCTTAACCCGGCCTGCTTTCCAGCCAGCCTGGAGGCCCAGGGCCGGCCTAGCGTGACGATGAAGCTTGACCCGACCTGCTTTCCAGCTGGCCTGAAGGCCCCTGACCCGGCCAGGCGCCGCAATGAAGCTCTACCCGGTGGCGGACGACCATGCCGGCATCAGCTCTAGCCGGCCAGATGACAAGACAACCCCCCATGATGGAGACACTGCGGCTACAGTGCCCACCGCCCCGAAGACTGGGCGAGCGTGGCTACAGCGCGGGCCGCCCCGGAGACCGGGCTAGCATGGCGATAGCGCGCCCCGAAACCGCGGCCTGGGGTCGGCGGCAGCAACCCGGCGGGGCGCTGTTGCTGAACAGTGCCCGCCGCTCCGTGACGCAAGCCAAGACATGCCATAGTGCCAGACGGTCAGCGGGGCCCGTAGCCGGCGGGTCCCACTGTCCGGCATGAGGCGATGACAACTGGGCTCCGCGCCCTAGTAGATTACCAATGTAACCCTGGGGAGCCGGTCTATAAGACCCCGGGGAGCCCTCCATGTAGGGGGGTCGAGAAACCCTGAGTTTTTTCCCACGCGAAGCATTCCACCACCTCACTAGGAGAAGAGAGCTAGACCTCCTTCCTCCTCCACCCACACAGCTCAAGGAGCGCCATTGTAGCTCGTCTAGTATTCCATCTAGTTGAGATTGCAGGACTAGGGGTGTTACCTCCCCCGGAGGACCCCGAACCTGGGTACATCGTGTGTCATCCATCGCTTGTCCCCATTCTCGCCTCCGGAACCCTCCGACGTCCTCCGGCCCCAACCACGTTCGATTAGCCTACCCATGGCATCTGCCATGAGCATACCACGACACCGCCGCTCAAATTCGCCACGGACTCGACATCGACAACGACCACTTCACCATTTTGACACCCCAACCGTAAGCAAGGACAACAACCTCGACAACATCATTGTACATTTCCCTTGCCATTGCATTGTTAACCCCGAGCCATTTTCGCGTCACTTGCCTACTGAGACTAGCCATTGAGTATTGCCGGGCCACGCTACTTGTGCACTTTAGTGATACATATTCCGCATAGCTATCATTGCATGCATATATCATCGTATCATCTCTTGTGTCATCAATTGTCCCGCATATACAAAATTGCTATATTGGTTTGAGCATTTAGCATTGTGGCCATATAAAAAAGAGAGAAAGAAAAGCTTTTAAGCAAAGAGAAAATGAAAGAAAAGAGCTTGTGAACAATAGCCATAGCATCACGCCACATTGCATAGCATATTAACATCATTGATCATCTTGGATCATCGTGTGCAAGTTCACCGGGAACCATACATACATAGCATAATTGGGATAGAAGTCGATACGTTTTGTCTCTCATAGGTTGTGCACAAGTTCGTATCCGCCTATTGAGTAATCATGCTACGTCTCTCTAGAGTTGTGCAACACGAGCGTTTTCCGTAGATTCCACAGTTTGTGCTCATTCCTTGGTTGCACAACCCCACTTATCTATCCGTGTGTGTGTTTCCGTGTGCCGCTCATTGCTATTAGTCTACTTGTTTCACTTTTGAATTTGTGAATCTCTTTCGACATTATTGACTCTTGCTAACAATTGCATCAATTTTTGTGCCACCTATCCTCACCAAGCTACTCCATAAGCTTTACTTGTGTAGATGTGAGAATTGACAAGATCCAGTACCAATTGTGCTACTTCCATAATACCATATTGGGTGATCATTGATCCATCTTCAACATTGGAAAAGGTACATTTGGTCTAGTTCTTTCCTTTCTTCCACTCACATTTTGCTCGAGCATGATGTGTAGGCAAAGCACATCATCTCCGGTCTTCAATGGCTAAGACAACGCGAACAACTACATCACCAAAACTCCCCACTTCGGACTACAACGAGCAATGCAAGGTGCACAAGATGCCTTGCGAGAGTGCATCGAGAACCTCGCCACCGACATATGACACTCCGAAGCACGGAAAAGAGTCTACATTGACAACAAGTTGGATGCACACATGGATCAACTACGAGACATGTTGGCCAATGATACGTCTCCGCCATATCTACTTTTCCAAACACTTTTGCTCTTGTTTTGGACTCTAATTTGCATGATTTGAATGAAACTAACCCGGACTGATGTTGTTTTTGGCAGAACTACCATGGTGTTGTTTTTTGTGCAGAAATAAAAGTTCTTGGAATTGGACGAAACTTTTTGGAGATTTTTTTATGGAATATATAAAAAATATTGGTGCCAAGACCTACTGGAGGGGGGCCACTGGCTGCCCATGAGGCACCAGGGCGCGCCACCCCCCCTGTCGCGCCCTGGTGGTTTGTGGGGCCCACGTGGCTCCGCTGACCCTAATCTCAGGCCTATAAATTCACAATTTCAGAGAAAAAAATAAGAGAGAAAGTTTTATTGCATTTCACGATACGGAGCCGCAGCCACCTCCTGTTCTTCATCGGGAGGCCAGATCTGGAGTCCTTTGGGGCTCTGGAGAGGGGGATCTTCCGGCATCGTCATCATCAACCATCCTTCATCACCAATTTCATAATGCTCACCACCGGGAGTGAGTAATTCCTTCATAGGCTTGCTGGACGGTGATGAGTTGGATGAGATTTATCATGTAATCGAGTTAGTTTAGTTAGGGCTTGATCCCTAGTATCCACTATGTTCTGAGATTGATGTTGCTATGACTTTGCTATGCTTAATGCTTGTCACTAGGGCCTGAGTGCCATGATTTCAGATCTAAACCCTTTATGTTTTCATGAATGTATTTGTGTTCTTGATCCGATCTTGCAAGTTATACGCACCTGCTACGTGTTATGATCCGCATACCCCAAGGTGACAATAATTGGGATTCTTTCCGGTGATTGCCGTAGTTTGAGGAGTTCTTGTATTCAGTATGTGTTAATGCTTTGTTCCGGTTCTCTATTAAAAGGAGGCCTTAATATCCCTTAGTTTCCTTATGGACCCCGCTGCCACGGGAGGGTAGGACAAAAGATGTCATGCAAGTTCTTATCGCAAGCACGTATGACTATATACGGAATACATGCCTACATTACATTGATGAATTGGAGCTAGTTCTGTGTCGCCCTAGGTTATGACTGTTGCATGATGAATGTTATCCAACAAAATCACCGATCCAATGCCTACGAGCTTTTCACATATTGTTCTTGCTAAGTTAGTACTGTTGCTACTACTGTCACAATTGCTGCTACCGTTACTGCTACTGTTACTATTATTGCTACTGCTATCAAACTATCATATTACTGTGCTACTGATCACTCTGCTGCAGATATTTAGTCTCCAGGTGTGGTTGAATTGACAACTCAACTGCTAATACTTGCAAATATTCTTTGGCTCCCCTTGTGTCGAATCAATAAATTTGGGTTGAATACTCTACCCTCGAAAACTGTTGCGATCCCCTATAATTGTGGGTTATCAAGACCTTTTTCTGGCGCCGTTGCCGGGGAGCATAGCTCTATTTGTTGAGTCACTTGGGATTTATATCTGTTGATCAATATGAAGAATCTGAAAGACGCTAAGACCAAGATCATTCCCTCTAAGACGAGGGGAGGTAAGGAACTGCCATCTAGCTCTGCACTTGATTCACCTTCTGTTTTGAGTAAACTTGCAACAACACCACCTGCTATTAATTCTGATATGTCAGAAGTTATTGATGATACCACTTCTGTCATGAATGATACTTCTGATGATGCTAGTACTATGCTTGATAATGCTGTGCCACTTGGTGAATTTCTTGCTGAACAAATTGCTAAAGCTAAAGAAACTGAAAATGTAGAAACTCTTGAAAATTGTGATTCACCTATTATGCCTAGCTCTCCTACTAGAGTTGAAACACCTGATGAACATTGCTTTGATAGGGAGACGGCTAGAGCCATTCTTGCTTGTAATGATAGAAATGAAGTTATAAAACTGCTTGCTGAAATGAAAGAAAAATCTATGAGGGGGAGAATGAAATATGATCCTATGTTTGCTACCTCTCCCATTCTTGTTACTGATAAGGATTATGAATTCTCTGTCAATTCTGAGTTAATTACTTTGGTTGAATCTGATCCTTTCCATGGTTATGAAACTGAAACTGTTGTGTCACATCTTACTAAATTAAATGATATAGCCACCCTATTCGCGCATGAGGAAAAAATTCGCTATTACTATATTCTTAAGTTGTTTCCTTTCTCATTAAAGGGTGATCCTAAGGAATGGTATAATACTCTTGCTCCTGGATGTGTGCGTAGTCCCCAGGATATGATTTATCACTTCTCTGAAAAATATTTTCCTGCCCATCAGAAACAAGCTGCTTTACAGGAAATATTGAACTTTGTGCAAATTAAAGAAGAGAATCTCCCTCAAGCTTGGGGGAGGCTTCTCCAATTACTTAATGCTTTGCCTGATCATCCTCTTAAGAAAAATGAAATACTTGATATCTTTTATAATGGACTAACCGATGCTTCTAGGGATTACCTAGATAGTTGTGCGAGTTGTGTTTTCAGGGAACGGACTATTGAACAAGCGGAGGAATTATTGAATAATATATTGAAGAACGATAATGATTGGACACTTCCTGAACCACCGCCTAAACCCACTCCAAAGAAGAGGGGTATTTTATATCTCAGTCCTGAAGATATGCAAGAAGCAAAGAAATGTATGAAGGAAAAAGGTATTAAAGCTGAAGATGTTAAGAATTTGCCACCTATTGAAGAAATACATGGTCTTGACACACCGCCACAGGTAGTAGAGGTAAATTCTCTTATAAAGTTTGATGAAAGTGATATTCCTTATAACAAACCTCCTAGTCAATGCTTGTATGAATTTGACAATTATATTATTAAGCAAGATCATTTCAATGCAAATGTTATGAAACAATTGAAACGAAATGCCTATATGATTGATCGCTTGAGTGACTTGTTATTTAGAATTGCTAATGATGTCAAAGGTGTAAGTAAACATGCATCTATGGTTCAAACTCAATTAGAACAAGTTGCTAAATCTCAAAGTGAAATGTTCAATGAAATGAACAACAATATGAATGATCATGCTGTTAGAGTAATGACTAGAGGAGGTAGAATGACTCAGGAGCCACTTTATCCTGAAGGTCACCCAAAAAGAATTGAACAAGACTCTCAAAGAATTAATGTTGATGCACCTAGTCCATCTAAAAAGAAAAAGAAAAAGAAAAATGATAGGACTTTGCATACTTCTAGTGAACCTGAGGTAGAAAAACCCTTGGAGGATAGTAATGATGTTTCTATTTCCGATGCTGAAACACAATCTGGTAATGAACATTCACCTGATGATAATAATAATGATGATGCTCATGTGGATGCCCAACCAGATAATGATAAAGAAATTGATAATGATGTTGAAATAGAACCTGCTGTTGATCTTGATAACCCACCTTCTAAAAATAAATGTTATGATAAAAGAGACTTCGTTGCTAGAAAACATGGTAAAGAAAGAGAACCATGGGTTCAAAAACCCATGCCCTTTCCTCCTAAACCATCTAAGAAAAAAGATGAGGAAGAATTTGAACGCTTTGCTGAAATGCTTAGGCCAGTCTTTTTGCGCACTCGTTTGACTGACATTTTAAAGATGGCCCCTTATGCTAAATATATGAAAGACATTGTCACAAATATGAAAGACATTGACTGACATTTTAAAGATGACCAAGCTTCAATTTTTGCCACCTCACCTACACCACATGAGTGGAGCTCCAAAGGTAACATAGGTGAAGGTGCTTCACTTGTCCCACTAGTGGACTATCTTGACATCGATTGCTTGCATGATGTTGATCACCTTATGGATACATCACCTACTATCACTACAAAAAAACCACTTCCGTGATGATACGTCTTTGTCATAGTAGGTCACGTTTTCTGTCATGCATGTACGTCTGTGACGATTTTATGACAAAATCAAGATAGTCATACCTGTGTTGTTGTAGAAGTGTTCCATGACAATACTGAAATTATCATCACAGAAGTGTCCACTTCCATGACGATAAATGGCGTGTCATGGAAGTGTTTTCGTCAAGGGTAACCGACACGTGGCATCGACCGTAACGGGTCGCTGTTAAGCTATCGGGTGCGGGTTTGGATCCGGTAACCCGTTAACAGCCCTGACCAATGGCGATTTTCCACGTGTAAAATTCTCATTCGCCAACAGATCCACGTGTCAGCTCGACATCATGATAGATGTTATCCATCCATTGGATGGTACACGCCTATGAAACAGTGACACATGGAATGGCCCAACAATGGCCCATTTAGGTAAAAAGGCCGGCCCAGTCAAAGTTAGCGGGCTGCCCATTAACGGCCTGGTTGCACACGGCCCATTTGCAGGTAAGGCCCGTTTGAATAGTGTCAAATCAGCCCATCACCGGCCCGTTGTGGATTTCTCATCATTGCGGCCCATGGTCACTTCTGGCCCATTAACAGTCTGCTTTGTATTTGGGCCCAATTATGGCCCTGTGTGTTTCCGGCCTGTTTAAGGTCCTGCTACATTTGGGCCCATATGTGGCCCGATGCTACTTGTGAGCTACGTTGGGATTTCCTCGAAGAGGAGAGGATTATGCAGTACAGTAGAGATAAGTATTTCCCTCAGTTAAGAACCAAGGTTATCAATCCAGTAGGAGAACCACACAGAACCTCGTTAGTAGCACCTACACACACAAAAGCAAATACTTGCACCCAACGTGAACAAGAGGGTTGTCAATCCCCTTGGCGGTTACTTGCAAGGATCAATTCTAATAGTGATAGATAGATAGATAAATAAATTGCAAAACAAAATAAAGGAATTAAAATTGCAGCAAGGTATTTTTGGATTTTATATATGATAGATAAATGACCCGGGGGCCATAGTTTTCACTAGAGGCTTCTCTCTCGAACACATAGCATACGGTGGGTAAACAAATTACTGTTGGGCAATTGATAGAAAAGCGCATAGTTATGACGGATTCATGGCAATGATCATGTATATAGGCATCACGTCCGAGACAAGTAGACCGACTCTTGCCTGCATCTACTACTATTACTCCACCCATCGACCGCTATCCAGCATGCATCTAGGGTATTAAGTTTTTGAAAACTGAGTAACGCCTTAAGCAAAACGACATGATGTAGACAAAGTAAACTCAAGCAATATGAATAAACCCCATCGTTTTATCCTTAATGGCAACAATACAAACACAAGTCTTGTCCCCTACTTTGTCATTGGGATAGAGCACCAAAAGATTGAACCCATTACAAAGCACCTCTCCGATTGCAAGATAAATCAATCTAGTTGGCCAAACCAAACGGATAGATCGTAGAGAAATACAAAGCTTTAACAATCATGCATAAATAAGTTCAAAAAATACTGAAATATTTCTCATGAATAATTTGATCATAAACCCACAATTCATCGGATCCCAACAAACACAACGCAAAAGAAGATTACATCGGATAGAATTCCAAGAAGATCGAGGAGAACATGGTATTGAAGATCAAAGAGAGAGAAGAAGCCATCTAGCTACTATCTATGGACCCGTAGGTCTGTGGTAAACTACTCACACATCATCGGAAGGGCAGCAAGGTTGATGTAGAAGCCCTCCGTGATCGATTCCCCCTCCGGCAGAGTATCGGAAAAGGCCTCCAGATGGGATCGCGGAAGAACAGAAGCTTGCGGCGACGGAAAAGTTATTCGAGGTGGCTCTCTGGTATATGGGGAATATTTGAGAATTTATAGTGGCGGAATTAGGTCAAGAGGTGACACGAGGGCCCACAAGCCTAGGGGGCATGCCTACCCCCTGGGCACGCCTCCCGAGCTTGTCGCTCCCTCGTGGCTCGTCTGGTCTTCTCCCGAACCTTCTAGGGTCTCTCTTGGTCCAGAAAAAATTAATCCAAAGTTTTTTCTCTGTTTGGACTCTGTTTGATATTGATTTTCTGAAAAGCCAAAAGCAAGCAAAAAACAGCAACTGACACTGTGCACTAGGTTAATAGGTTTGTCCCAAAAAATGATATATAAATGCATATAATTACATATAAAACATCCAAGATTGATACTATAATAGCATGGAACAATCAAAAATTATAGATATGTTGGAGACGTATCAAGCATCCCCAAGCTTAATTCCTGCTCGTCCTCGAGTAGGTAAATGATAAAAATAGAATTTTTGATGTGGAGTGCTACCTAACATGTTCATCATGTAATTCTATTTTACAGTATGAATATTAAGATCCGAATGATTCAAAGCAATAGTCTATAATTTGATAGAAAGACATCAATACTCAGGCATACTAACAAACAATCATGTCTTTCAAAATAAAAATGCTAAAGAAAGTTATCCCTACAAAATTATATAATCATGTCAGGCTCCATCTTCTTAACATAAAGTATTTATCATGCACAACCCCGGAGACAATCAAGCACTTGGTTCATACTTTTTAACGCGCTTCAGCTTTTTTCAACCCCCACGCAATATATGAGCGTAAGCCATGGACATAGCACTATGGGTGGAATAGAATGCGGTGATAGAGATTAATAAGGGGAAGTCAAAAAAGTAAGATAGTCTCACATCGACGTGGCTAATCAACGGGCTATGGAGATGCCCATCAATTGATGTCAATGAGAGGAGTAGGGATTGCCATGCAACGGATGCACTAAGAGCTATAAGTGTATGAAAGCTCAAAATAAAAACTAAGTGGGTGTGCATCCAACTTGCTTGCTCATGAAGACCTCGGGAATTTGAGGAAGCCCATCATCGGAATATACAAGCCAAGTTCTATAATGAAAATTCCCACTAGTATATGAAAGTGACAACATAGGAGACTCTCTATATGAAAAACATGGTGCTACTTTGAAGCACAAGTATGGAAAAGGATAGTAACACTGCCCCTTCTCTCTTTTTCTCTCATTTTTTTTGCTGGGCTCTTTTTGGCCTCTTTTTTATTATTATTTCCTCACTGGGAGAATGCTCTAATAATGATGATCATCACACTTCTATTTACTTACAACTCAAAATTACAACTCGATACAAGAACAAATATGACTCTATATGAATGCCTCTGGCAGTGTACTAGGATGTGCAATGATGCTAGCGTAACATGTATGAAAATGATAAACGGTGGCTGAGCCACAAATACTTTGTCAGCTATATGATCATGCAAAGCAATATGACAATGATGATGTGTGTCATATAAATGGAATGGTGGAAGTTGCATGGCAATATATCTCGGAATGGCGATGGAAATGCCATAATAGGTAGGTATGGTGGCTGATTTGAGGAAGATATAAAGAGGCTTATGTGTGATAGAGCGTATCATATCATGGGGTTTGGATGCACCGGTGAAGTTTGCACCGACTCTCGAGGTGAGAAAGGGCAATGCACGGTACCGAAGAGGCTAGCAAATTGCGGAAAGGTGAGAGTGCGTATAATCCATGGACTCACATTAGTCATAAAGAACTCACATACTTATTGCGAAAGTTTATTAGCCCTCGAAGCAAAGTACTACTACGCATGCCCCTAGGGGGGAGGTTGGCAGGAGTTAACCATCACGCGCCCCCGACCTCCATGCAAAGGAAGACAATCAATAATAAATCATGCTCCAATTTCTTAGCATAACGAAAGACCATACGTGCATGCTTCGGGAATCAGAAACCTTAACACCAATATTCTTACTAAACCACAATTATCCACTAGTACCTCCCACATATTACCATCTTAATATCGCAAAACTATTGCAAGGAATCAAACTTATCATATTCAGTGATCTACATGAAAGTTTTTATTATATCCTTCTTGAATACCTATCATATTAGGACCAAATTCATAACCCGTGCATATTACCATTACTATTTATTAGACTCTCAAAAATATATAAGTGAAGCATGAGAGTGCAGCTATTTCTTTAAAATATAACCACCGGCATGCTCTAAAAGATATAAGTTAAGCACTAGAGCAACTGCGTAGCTCAAAAGATATAAGTGAAGCACATAGAGTATTCTAAGAAATCACGAATAATGTGTGTCCCTCTCAAAAGGTGTGTTCAGAAAAGATGATTATGGCAAACTAAAAAGCAAACAAAGAAAAAGAAAACTATGGCACAAGACGCTCCAAGTAAAACACATATCATGTGATGAATTAAAATATAGCTCCAAGTGATATACTGATAGATTGTTGACGAAAGAGGGGATGCTATCCGGGGCATCCCCAAGCTTAGACGCTTGGGTCTTCCTTGAATATTACCTTGGGCTGCCTTGGGCATCCCCAAGCTTAGGGTCTTGCCGATCCTTATTCCTTCATCCATCGCGATCTCACCCAAAACTTGAAAACTTTAGCACACAAAACTCAACAGAAACCTCGTGAGATCCGTTAGTATAACAAACAAAATCTTAAACTTTAGGTACTGTTATAAATTGATTCATATTTAATATTGGCATAATGCTACTGTACTCCAACTTCCCCATGGCTTATACCCCTGATACAATCCATAGATTCATCGAAATAAGCAAACTATGCAATAAAAACAGAATCTGTCTAAAATAGAATAGTCTGTAAAGATCTATTTAAAAGCTATACTTTTGTAACTCTAAAAATTCTGAAAAATTAGGAAAACGTAAAAAATTCATATAACAATACTTTGTAAAATTTCAGATTTTTCTGAAGTCCCAATACAGAACCAAAAATCCAGCACTGGGCGCAAAACTTTCTATTTTTCAAACAACATCTATTGTACTATCATCCAAATCATCCTAAAGGCATTACTTGGCAAAAACACTAATTAAAAGATAAAAACACAATCATAACAGAAGCTAAAATTTGGTGACACAAGAAAAATGAAAATTTCAATAAAGATAAATATTGGGTTGCCTCCCAACAAGCACTATTGTTTTATGCCCCTAGCTAGGCATAATGCATAGTTTCAAGTATTATCATCCTTCAAATTAATTCCATAGGTGGCCCTCATAATAGATTCTGTCGGGCCCATGGAACCCAGGGTATCCAGGCCCGTCTGCCTTTGGCCCAGGGCGCAACGCCTGGCGTGGGCCCAGCAGGCCCTCTTCATCAAGCATCTCACCAAGACCCCTCATGAGGCCTTGACCTCCTAAGGACTCCTCCTCAGGGAGCGACGAACAAGACCCGGCATCTTCATTAGCAGCCTCGCGAGGCTCTCTCGCGAGGCGACCTCCCGAGGTGGCCTCCCGAGGCTTCCTCCCGAGAGGCACTCAAGAAAGGTTGCTCGGCTCGGCTGTGCGGTCTCGAGCCCATCACGTGGGTGACGCGCGCAACGACGAGCGGCGACAGAGGCCGCGCCAGCAGGCGCGGATGAAGAAGGTTTCCTCTTTTGTGTTAAGGGAGCAAGGCCAGCCGTCCGTTTCCCAAAGCAGCCCCAAAGGTTGCCTGATTAGCGAAGTAAGACCAAGACGGCGGGCGCGCAGGGCGGAGGTCATCACCGAGCCCACCGGCGCGTCATGGATCTTGCTTTTGCAGGCGAAGACCGCCTTTAGTCAGGATAGCCTAAGCGCCTGTCCCCTTTCAAAACCAGCCAAGTGTGTCAACCCTTCCCGCCTAAGTTTTGAGGGGGAAGAGGACCAAGGCGGGTATAAAGGGACAGTGTTGCCATCGTGGTAGAGGATGAGACCAAACTCAGTCGACTCCTTGTCCTACGTTGTACGCGAGAACGCTCCCTTGCTCACTACAATCAAAACCAAGCAGGAGTAGGGTTTTACACCACAAGGTGGCCCGAACCTAGGTAAAACCGTTGAGTCCCCGGTCCGCTCCTCGCTAGCGTGCTCCCGCCGTAGCTTCGCCGTAGCCTAGCCGTGGTAGGGGGCGAAGAGGTAGGAACAAGCTCACCCCAGTGTTCGAACATTTGGGTCCCCGGAGCCCCACTTCCGACATTTGGCGCGCCAGGTAGGGGTGTGCTAGTGTTCTCCCGCTCCGCCCTCCGTTCCACCAGCCTCATGGCCGACGCACGTCGTGAGCGCGCCGAGCGCAGGGCTGGCCGCGTGGCTCAGACGGAGCCGGTGGCTCGCGGCAACCGCTGCCATCCTGTCGAGGTTGCTGCTGCCACTGACCCCGCTACCCGCGAGCAGTAGGACTCCTCCCTGCACCCCTCCGTGCAGGCGAACGGCCACACCGCCATGGCTTCTTCCACCCTCGCCCCCCCGTGGGCCGCCGAACGCGCAGGCCGTGCTACTCATGGCACGCGAGCTGCTCCGCTACCGTCCAGCTGACGCCGGCTACGACCCCTGGCTTGGTCGCATCACCGAGCTCGTCAACGCTGCCGGGGACGCTCCGGCGCCTTCCTACTGGCTCCTTCCTCCGCCATCTCGCGCTGGGGACCTGGCGCATGGTGCTCCCCCGCCGCCTCCTCTGCGCGACGAACTCGGTGGGCCCCAGCGCAATGCGCAGGCGCGTGAGCCGTCCCGCGGCGCGTCCCCGCCAGCCCGCGACGAGGCCAGCTGCCAGATCATCCGACGCGCGCCTCCTGACACGCGAGTGCTCCTCGAGCGGCAGCACCAGCACCAGGACTAGGCCGTCCAGGAGGTTGTGGTGGCAGGACGCCAGAACCACGCCGCCCTCGCCGGCAGCGTTCCCTCGAGCGGTGTGGGCTGCCGCGCCTTCACCCGTGAGCTGTGCCGGGTGGTGTGGCCCGCGAAGTTCAAGCCTGAGCTGCCTCCGCGCTACGACGGCACCCCCAACCCTGCGGAGTTCCTTCAGCTCTACACGCTGAGCGTCGAGGCGGCGAACGGCGACGACAAGGTCATGGAGAACTGGTTCCCCATGGCCCTCAAGGATGGCCTGCGCTCCTGGCTCATGAACCTCCCCAAGGCGTCCATCTCATCGTGGGCCGAGCTCTGCAGCCAGTTCGTCGCCAACTTCAAGGGCACGCAAGACCGCTCCCTCACCATCAACGACCTACAGCACGTGCGACAGCGCCCAGACGAGACCCTCCGCAAGTACATCCAGCCCTTCAGCCAAGTGCACAACAAGATCCCACGCGCCTCCAACACGGAAGTCATCTCTGCGTTCTCCACCGGTGTCACGGACATCAAGATGCGTGAGAAGCTCGCCATCAACGACGAGCTTGACTCAGTGCTTGAGCTGTTCGACCTCGCCGACAAGTGCGCCAAGGCTGAAGAAGGTCGCCTCTTCGTCCACAGCGATCCCGATGCGGCGCTCGAGGCCGCCAAGACCAAGAACAAGGACGTCAAGCATAAGGGCCTTGCCGTGCTTGCGGCGGAGCCCGAGCAGAAGCGCGGCCGTGACCGCGATGAGCCCAGGAAAGACGGTTGGCCGCTCTGCGCCTACCACAACGTGCGCTCCCACAGCACCGAGGACTGCCAGGAGCTCAAACTGCTCCGCGACGAGTGCCAGGGCCGCCGAGACGACCGCAATGGCCGCGGTGCCGGCCGCGGAGGTGGCCGCGGCGGCAACCGCTGGGAAGGCCGCAACGGCAACGGCAACTTCCGCCAGGGCTGGCGCGACCATCCTCATGAGACCGCCTGACGCGACCAGCCTCGCGAGGCGAACCCCCAGGCCAATGCCGCTCTCCCGCTGCTGCCGCCGCCACCCCGGAGGAACGACGTCAACCAGCCTGATGAGGGCGCTGGGGCCTACCAGGAGCCTAGCGCGGTCGCCTGCATTCTTGGCGGGGCTCAGGCCCCTGGGTCCAACCGCCACTTCAAGCAGCTCTCTCGTGAGGTGAATGCCGCCCTCCCGAGGCCTGAGGCAGCGCGGCCCCTCAAGTGGTCGCAGTACGCCATCACCTTCGACTCCAGGGACCACCCCAAGTCCACGGCCTCCACAGGCGCACTCCCCATGCTGTGCACTCCTACCATCGGCAACGTGGCGGTCACCAAGACCCTCATCGACAGAGGCACCGGCCTCAACGTGATCTCCATTGATACCTTCGATACGCTCCAAGTGCCCTATGACCAGTTGATGCCGACCAGGCCCTTCTCCGGAGTGACCGATGGCTCCACCATCCCTCTGGGGCAAGTGCGCCTCCCCGTCACCTTTGGCATCCGCAAGAACTACCATACCGATCTCATCGACTTCGATGTGGCGCACATCGGCCTGCCTTACAACGCCATCTTGGGCTACCCAGCTCTCACCAAGTTCATGGCGGCGACCCACCACGCCTACAACGTCCTCAAGATGCCTGGCTGCAGCGGCATCATCACTGTCACCTGCGATGAGAAGGACGCGATCTGCTCCCTGGAGCACGCCTACAAGGCTGCCGCTGTCGCGCATCCGGCTGACGAGGACGCGGCCGAGCCTCCTGAGGCTGCGCCCGCGAAGAAGAAGCAGTTGTTCTCTCAGGACCGCGCCGAGACGAAGAAGGTGTCGGTGGACGGCAGCGGCGCCGACGCTGCCTTCACCATCGGTCCTAGCCTTCCTCCTGCATAGGAAAGCGTGCTCGTCGCCTTCCTTCAGGCAAACTCGGATGTTTTTGCCTGGAAAGCATCTGACTTGTCCGGTGTGCCGAGGAAGGTGATCGAGCACCACTTAGCGGTGTGCCCCAATGCACGCCCAATCAAGCAAAAAGCACGGCGCCAGGCGTCAGAAAAGCAAGATTTCATTGTCAAGGAAGTTCAGAAGCTCCAAGAAGCTGGGGTCATCCGCAAGGTGCACCATCCCGAATGGCTCGCCAACCCAGTCGTCGTCCCCAAGAAAGGCGGCAAGGAGTGCATGTGCGTCGACTTCACCAGCCTCAACAAGTTCTGCCCTCAAGATCCATTTCCACTGCCCTGCATCGACCAGATCATGGACTCCACCGCCAGGTGCGATCTGCTATGCTTCCTAGATGCCTTCTCAGGCTATCACCAGATCAAGATGGCAGTTGAAGACGTGGAGAGGATGGACTTCATCACTCCCTGCGGCATATATTGCTACGTCTGCATGCCCTTCGGCTTGAGGAGCGCGGGCGCCACCTTCCAACAGCTAATGTGCATCACGCTGGGGCCTCAGATGGGGAGGAACGCGGAGGCCTATGTCGACGACATCGTGGTCAAGTCTCGCGAGGCTGGATCCCTCATTGCGGACCTCACGGAAACATTCGCCAACCTGCGCAAGGTCAACCTCAAGCTCAACCCCTAGAAGTGCGTGTTTGGAGTTCCTTCCAGCAAGATCCTCAGCTTCCTGGTCTCGCACCGTGGCATCGAGGCCAACCCTGAGAAGATCAAGGCCATCGAGAAAATGCGTCCTCCCCGGACCCTCAAGGAAATGCAGCGCTTGGCCGGATGTATGGCCTCTCTGGGGCGCTTCATCTCCAGGTTTGGCGAGCGGGCCCTGCCTTTCTTCAAGCTTCTGAAGAGGTCCGGCTCTTTCAAGTGGACTCCTAAGGCAGACGCCGCTTTTGAAGACCTCAAGAGGTACCTCACGAGCCCGCCCATCATGGTCGCGCCGCGCTCTCGCGAGCCCTTGCCCCTGTACTTGGCGGCCACCCCTTAGACAGCCAGCGCGGCACTGGTGGCGGTGCGAGAGGAGCGTGTCTGCGCTAAGGAGAAACCCTCCGCACCTCCCGAGCCTCGTGAGCCCTCCGAGCCTCGCGAGCCTCCTCCACCTCGTGAGCCCTCCGAGCCTCGCGAGCCTCCTCAGCCTCGTGAGCCCTCCGTGCCTCGCGAGCCTCGTGAGCTCCCCGGGCCCGTCGAGCCTCGCCAGGCGCCTGGGGAGCAAGCTGCCACCACAACTACGCGCCTCGTCGAACACCCAGTGTACTTCGTCAGCACCGTGCTAAGGGATGCGCGCGAGCGCTACCCTATGCAGCAGAAGCTCCTCCTCGCGCTCCTTGTCGCTTCCAGGAAGCTACGCCACTACTTTCAGGGTCATCCCATCAAGGTCATCTCTTCCTACCCCTTGGAGCAAGTTCTGCGCAGCCCCAACACCGCTGGCCGTGTCGCCGAATGGAACATCGAGCTACAAGCCTTTCAACTGGAGTTCTCCACCACCAGAGCCATCAAAGGCGCGGCCCTGGCCGACTTTGTGGCAGAGTGGATGGACACGTACGAGGAGGAGCCTGGCGGCTGGACCATGCACTTCGACGGCGCCTTCTCGCGACAGGGCGCGGGGGCTGGAGTCATGCTCACCTCGCCGACAGGAGACAGGCTCTACTACGTCGTACAACTCTACTTCAGGCACACCGACAAGGTTTCCAACAACATCGCAGAGTATGAGGGCCTCATCGCCGGCCTCAAGGTCGCGTTCGCTCTGGGCATCAAGCGTCTGATCATCAAGGGCGATTCGCAACTTCTCGTCAACTTGTCCAACAAAAGCTACAAGCCCAAGGACGAGCACATGGCCGCCTACCTAGACGAGGTACGCAAACTTGAGAAGCATTTTCTTGGCCTGGAGCTGCAGCACGTCCCCTGCAGCGGCAACAAAGAAGTTGACGACATCGCCAAACAAGCATCGCGCCGCGAGCCTCAGAGCCCTGGCATCTTCGAGGAAAGGCTCCTCAAACCATCAGCCGCACATCTTGCCACGAGTACCGTGCTCCTTCGCAAGGAACTACCGCTCGCACCGCCCGCAGGTGTGCCGGACTGCGGCCCAGCCTCAGGAGCCCGCCTGTTGCTAGTGCTGGAGCCTCGAGCGCACAGCTGGGCCGTGGAGTTCAAGGCTTACTTGCTTCACGGAACCCTCCCGGAGAAGGACTCAGAAGCAGAGCGCGTGGCCCAGCAAGCCACTGCTTACTGCTTACAAGATGGTGAGCTGTACCGCAGGCGCCCCAATGGCGTCTCGCTGCGGTGCATCTCTGAAGAACAAGGGCGCGAGTTGCTCGCCGATATCCATGGAGGAGACTGCGGCCACCACTCCTCGTCACGCACCCTCGTCGGCAAGGTGTTCCGCAGCGGCTTCTACTGGCCCACTGCGCTGTGTGACGCCACCACGCTGGTCCAAGCCTGCGAGGCATGGCTGTTCCATGCCAAGTAGATCCACCAGCCGGCGCAGGGCCTCCAGACGATTCCCCTCTCATGGCCCTTCGCGGTCTGGGGATTGGATATCCTGGGACCTTTCCCTCGCGCGGCTGGCGGTTACCTCTACCTCTAGGTCGCCATCGACAAGTTCACCAAGTGGGCAGAGGTTGAGCCTGTGTGCACCATCCCGGCAAGCTCTGCCGTCAAGTCATCAAGGGCCTCGTGAGCCGCTTTGGAGTTCCCAACCGCATCATCGCCGATAATGGCTCCCAGTTCACGAGCGGCCTCTTCAGGTCCAACTGCGCCAGCCTCGGCACGCAGATCTGCTATGCTTCGGTGGCGTATCTGCGCAGCAATGGCCAGGCCGAGCGCGCCAACGCCGAGGTCCTCAAGGGCCTCAAAACAAGGAGCTTCAAGAAGAAGCTCGAGGCTTGCGGCAAGGGCTGGCTTGATGAGCTGCAGTCCGTGCTGTTGTCCATCCGCACGACGGCAAGCAAGCCTACCGGCGAGACCCCCTTCTTCCTCGTTTATGGAGCTGAGGCGGTCCTTCCATTGGAGCTTAAGCACGGCTCCCCGCGAGTCCTTGCCTTCGACGAGGCGCATCAGGATGGCTCGTGGGACACCGATCTGTTGCTCCTCGAGGAGGGCCGCCGCTAGGCCGCTCTTCACGCCGCGAGGTACCAGCAGGCCTTGCGTCGCTACCACGGCCGCAACATCCGCCCTCGCCCTCTCGAGGTCAGCGATCTCGTCGTGCGCAGGATCCTCTCCAGAGAGGGACTTCACAAACTCTCACCTATGTGGGAAGGCCCTTTCAGGGTTACTCATGTCTCCAGGCCCGGCTCAGCCCGGCTGGAGACGGAGGACGGAGTTCCTGTGCCTAACGCCTAGAACATCCAACACCTCCGCAAGTTCTACCCATGACCCTCATGCGTACGAACGAAATGGGGCTGTACACGCCCCGGAGCCTCTCATTGCGTTCGCCTGATGGGCCCGCAAGAGCTCCCGCCAACGCCCAAGTGGAAGCCCCATGCTTCGTGCTGGCGGAATGATCGACCCGCGATCATACCCACACCCCTGTGGAAGCCCCATGCTCCGCGTTGGTGGAACAATCAACTTAGGGCGCCCCACGGGCTGCACCAACCTCAAGCTGACCCGTGCCGGACACGGCATCACCCTTTTTCTTGTTTTGATGTGTAACTGAGGGTGCCCCACGGGTTGCACCAACCTTAAGCTAACCCATGCCGGACATGGCAGCCGCATCTTGTTTTGGTTATGTAATGGGTTGCTATCTTACTTCAGTAAAGCTTTGGTTTCTTTACATGGTGTTTCGTTTTGCCTTTACCTCACGAGCCTCGTGCGCTCACGACATCCCTCATGAGCCTCACGCGAGTGGGGGCTGGACACGGTGTCTGTGCTCGGGTCAGTCCCAGCAGCGCTGAAAAACCCAAGCAACTGGGCTCTGGCTCGCGGGCCTACTCCCGTGCACGCCACCCCACCAAGGTTCTTGGTGTCTTGTCTCCTCGCGTAACGCCCATGACAAAATCGGCGAGCGTGCTCTGCTCCCCTGTGGTTAAGTATTCTGCATGCAGTTATCTCAGGAGCAGGTCCCCTGAAAGGCCTCACGAGGGTGCCTCGCGAGGTGGCGCCCTCAGGGCCTCAGGAAGCCCCGTAGGCCCCGCCTCGGGAGCTGACCCACGACGGCCGTCTCAGCAGGAGATCTCGCGAGCGAAACCCTCACAAGGCGTACCCTACAAGTGATGGCCTACTAGACACCATCCTACACAGAGCTAAGTCTCTCGCCTTGCGAGCCGCCCTCGCCGTCTCTTAAGCTTTCCCTCCTACACCCTCACGAGTGCCAGTGTTTCTCTTGGCGCAAGCCGCTTGCGCGTCAAAGGGGGGCTCCCTGAGCATTGCTCCTCAGGAGCCCTCACTAGCTCCCGGTGCCCCTCACCTTCTGGCCTTGTCCAGGCATCGCGACCTGACATACCAGTGACAGTTGTGGCCCGCTCGGGGGCTGGGTCCTGACGATGTAGAGCATGAAGGCAAGAAAAAAGAGCAAAACAGGCCTCAAGAGAAAGCTTCACGAGGGCACGAGCGTTCGGTTCAACCAGACACAAAGTACTTGAAATATAAAAGCATTGTCCTCACACCCCCACGGGGCCACGATCAACTATACGCAGGACATGCGAAAGGACCTAAGAGGATGTGTCGCCATCACTGCTGCTGCCATCATCATCGTCACCTCCCTCAGCTCCGCCTGAGCTCTCGGTGCCGCCAGGGGCGAATTGCTCGTGCAAAGTGTCCACGTGATCCTCCACCGCCTTCCCAAGGGTGTCGCAGACCTCCTCCGGGACGGGAACTATCACCTTGCCGAAGTCAAAGTTGGGATCGGCGTGGAGAAGATGGCTGAAGACGCGCGTGGCGGCCTGGGTGAGGAGATCGCGGCACTCCTCCTCGACGATTCCGCCCACCTTCTTGGCACCAACCTCGAGCCGCTCCACGAGCTTGGTGAAGAAGTCGAGGTAGCTGCCGTCGTGAGTCTCGAGGGGGCTGCTGACGTCCTCCTTGCAAATGGAGCCCAAGGCGCAGCGGGATCAGAGCTTGAGGGCACGGAACATCTTGGAGCGCTGGAGCTGCCGTGCCCGTGCCCGGGCCGCCTCGTCCCTCGCCTGCTCCACGACCGCAGCGACACCCCCACCTACTGCTGAAGGGAGGCCATCTCGGCCTCGGCGTCGGCCCGAGCTTTTAGCATGGTCTCCCGCCATTTTTCAGCTTCGACCAGCATCTCCTTGAGGCTCGCGATCTCGTGCTGGAGCTCCTCGCGCCTTGCCTTGAAGCGGTCCTCCTGCCGCTTTAGCTTCTTGCTGTTCTCATCGGCAAGCATTTCGCAATTCTGCGTGACCCTCCTGTCGGCGTCCTCCTGAATCTTCTTCTCATTGGCCGCTAGATTGGCGTTGGCCTTGTCTAGGCGCTCGGCGTAGGAGCCTTGGGCGACGGACACCTCTCGCTCCAGCATCTCCAGTCGTTCGCGTTCCAGGTCCTGCGCGGATGCCGACCGCGCGAGCTCCCGCTCGCGGATACCAAGGTCTGCCTCACGATCCGCCTGCCCCTCCTCGAGGGCAGAGATGGCATCTCTCCGCGCCTGTTGCTGCCGCTCCAGCGAGGTGTTCTGGTCCTGGAGGTCCTTCATGCGAGCCTCTGCCGCCTCGCGCCGCTTGTCGGCCTCGTCGGCTTCCCTGACAGCGTTCTTGAAGATTTCCTTCGTGTCCTGGGCGGCCTTCTCGTGCTTCTCCCACGCGGCGTCGTCTTGACGGCGGCCCAGTTTGATGGCCACATCAAGCTGGCGCCACCCCCCCGCAAGGCGCTGACGCTCCTTGATAATGTGCGCCTCCTCTGCCCGGAGGTCCGCTTCTAGCTGATCAAGGGCGGCCCTAGCGCCTTGCAGGGCCCTGCGCTTGAGCACGGCGCTGCTGCTCATGAGCTGCAGGGCCCAGCCGGCATGCGTCTCAACGCCGCCCTCTCGCGAGGGCCCGGCGCCGCCCGCCAGGAGCAGAGGGCTCGCCGGGACCCCCTCTTCGTCTTGCCGTGGCGGCATGCCCCGCGGGCTCGGCGCCTCCCCAGTGGGGGGCCCACGCGCCGGCGAGTCCCGCGAGCCTCCCGCAGCGCCGCCGCCGCCCACGGGGCGGGACGGGAGAGCCTGCGTCTCCGTCTCTGCTGCCGCGACGTCCGTCCTGGCAGTGGGCGCCCTAGGAGCCACGGAGCCGCCTCCTGAGGCTCGCCCGCTTGGGCCTCCCGAGCCGCGTCCCTCCGCAGCTCAGGAGGGGCCTCCTGCCCCTCTGCCTTCGAGAGGCCAGCCTCGGTGTCGAGGCCGCTGGCGTTCTCCTCACGCCCCCCGGCCCTAGTAACCGGCGGTGTGGCCCCCGCCAGGCCGAGGGACCTCTCTTCCTTCTTCTTCTTCTTGCTCAAGGAGGGCCTGGGAAAAGCAAAGACTCAGGCACACGCGACGCGCCGGGCGCAAGAGAGGGGAAGGCGGACGCTTACTTATCCTTGGCAATCCATCTCCTGTTCTTCAGCGGCCACGGCGGAACGCCGCCGCCGCCACCCTCGTGAGGCCCCTTCTCGCGACCGGCCCCCCTTGCGGGAGAACCACGGGCTCCGCCCTTGCCACCGCCTCTAGAGCCCCGCGGCTTCACAGCTGCCGCGCAGGGGCTCCCCGCGCTATCCGCCGAGTCGGGCGCGGCAGGCACGGCCCCGAGCGGGGCGATGTCATCATCATCTCCAAGCCCGCGGATGAGTCGGCGGTGGGTCCGCCGGCCCGGGCCGCCACCGTCCTCCGCAGTGCCCGCCGAAGTCCCGGTGCCGCCATGATCATCCGAGCCGGGAACCGCCAAGAAAGGGTTCTCCCGGGGGCCTTCAAGGCCCTCCGGAAGAGGCCCCCACTGGTCGAAGCACGACATTGAGCCGGCCAGCACCTCTTTGTTCCTGAAGCAGTACAACGGGAGCCCGTCCTTGGGTGGCTCGCCCGCCTCTTCGCCGGTCAGGGTGTGGAGCACCCCGTTCAACACCTCCGGCAACAAGCTTTCCACACTCAACCGCATCGGGTCCTCCGGGCCGGTGAAGGCCCACATCGGGCGGGAGTGTCGCTGGAGGGGAGCTATGCGGCGCCGAAGGAACTCCCTCACGACCATGACGACCGTTACTTTCGTGGCCCTCAGCTCGGCCAGCCTCTTCCACACCCACGCTAGCTTTGGGTCGGCGAGCCTCTCGTGCGCCCATCCGGAGCTTCTCGCCGCCGCGGATGTTGGCAGCTGCAGCAGGGGGTTGAACTGGGCCACGTCCACGTACACCCATTGCCGCCTGAAGCCCTCAACCTCCTTGGTGAGCCTCATGTCGATGTCGTCGCCCGCCGTCTCATCTATGATGCGGAACGAGGCGCACCCGGAGCGTTGGTTCACCACGGTCAGCCGCAGGCTGAAGAAGTGGCGGAAGAGCGCCATAGAGGGCGTCACGCCCAGGAAGGCCTCGCATAAAAAGGCAAAGGCGGAAAGAAGAAGGACAGAGTTCGGCTCGAGATGTAGCGCGTGAACCTGGTAGTGGGAAAGGGCGGCGTTGAAGAAATCAGAGAATGGGGCAGCATGCCGGCGAAGAGTGCGGGAAGGAAGAGGACGGCAGAGGTGGCGTCGAGGTCGGCGGTCGGGCGCGAAGCTGGCCAGATCTGAGTGGCCCCCCACTCGTTAGAAGCAGCCGCGGTCATCGGAAGCACCTTGCTAAGCCCCTTGGCGTTGATGATCGTGGGCCTACCCAGAGCAGGCTCCGGCACCACCCCTATCGTGGTTTTGTCACGGCAGATGTCCTCGTGAAAGGACTTAGTCGTGAGGCCATCACAGCTAGGTGGTAACTCGAACGGGGTTGATCAGAATCGAGATACAAGGGTTTACCCAGGTTCGGCCCCTCGCAATGGAGGTAATAGCCTACGTCCTGCTTGATTGTTATTGATGATGATGATGATCTCGATTATAAGGGTGCAACTTGGCTAACCTAGTACTCAAGAGCTTGTAACTTGGTCCCTTTCCGTCTTAGGGGCTCGCCTTTATATACAGGTCGAGACCCTAGGTTTACAATAGAGTTCGGGTCATAATATGACCCGTGCCCTAATCTATTTCCTACTCATCGTCTTCCCCAAGTAAAGGAAAACTTATTGTGTCCTTAGATAAGCCGCCGCCTCAGGTACTGGACCACCCAGCCGGCCCACTTACGAGTCGCCCTAATGGGCCTTGGAGTCTTGATAGCCGCAGTTGTCTTTAAGCCGCCACTGGATAACCCGGCCCTGAACGGGCGGGTCATATCATGGGGTTATATCCTCAACATTAGCCCCCAGAGTGATGTGGATTCATTCACGTCAATCTTCAATCTTGTTGTACTTCCGGGTCATATGAATTTGCCGGCTCATAATACCTCTTTACCTTAGCGTTCCTCGCTCCCTCGTGTCAGGACGTCATCTTCCGGAATCAACGGTGCTTAAGTGTGACGTCACAGCAAATCTGGATGTATATCTGTTAGGCGCAAGAATCGAGGCGCCTCTTCGCCAAAAGTTACTGTGCCTCCTCTATTTTCGCACCTGCCTTTTCCCCTTCTTATCGTATTATAAATATCCTCAAGGGCCACAGTGTTCTTTTTTTTACTGCTTTGTCTTCTTCCTCCTCGCATCCGAGCCTTCTCACAACTAAAACAGCACCGCCGTCGCGCGACCTTGGTGTCTCCGACGACGCCAACCGCTTCAACTGCTCTACGCACGCCGCCATCCACACCGGCAAGAGCCTCTCGAAGCTTCCGCCGCATCCAGGTACGCCCCATTTCTTCCTAGATCCATAGCAGTTCTTTATCCATTTTACCTACTTCATCGGCGCTAGTCTGTTCATCCTTCACTGCTGTTTTTAGATCCAGATTCTAATGAACTCGTCGTAGAAATACTCCGATGTTGGCTGTAGTACCATTTCTGCATCTAGGAACTTCAGATCTTCACTAAACACTGCGAATAAATCAAACCATGCTTCCACTGTATGAGTTAGGAATAGTAAATATTTTTCCTTTTCGCGTATTTTGTAGATCCATAATTTTAGACACTTTGTTTGAAATCTGTTCCTGCAATACTTTGCAAAAAATTAGAATCTTCCACTTTAAGATGAACCGCCGTATAAATCATGACCCGCCTTCCTTAGGAAGCATAATTGAATCTCTGTTCGGGCGGCTTGTAATTTTGGTAATTGAATAATTATGTTGGCTCGCCTCTTAATTTGAACCACCTTGTCATACTGGCTTCTCTCCAAGCCGCCACGGCGACTTTAGAGATCGTGAAATGAGCCGCCATTCATATTTTATCCGCAGCCGTTAATTCTTTAGGCGACTTACCATGGCAAAGACCACAGTCTGCAATTGGGTGAGTTCCCAAGTTTCACAACTCAAGCTCAATGACTATAAAGAACAAGGTTTTCTACCTGCTCAAGAGTTGATTGGCTGGCGGGCTCCTCATGGCGAAACTGTTCCCCAACCCGGCGAAGGAGAAGTCGTGCTGTTTACAGACCATCTTCTTAGGGGCTTCTCTCCGCCCGGGTCAAATATTTTTTGGGACGCCCTAAGTTTCTTCAACCTTCATCCTCAAGACCTTGGTCCAAATTGTATATCAAACCTATGACAATTTCAAGTCTTCTGTGAAGCATATCTGCAAATGGAAGCCACCGTTCCTCTCTTTAGGGAGTTTTTCTATATCAACTGCCAGACTGAATGTGCTGATGGCCCCAGTCTAGAACTTGGTGAGGTCTCGATTCAGAGGCGAAGAGACATTGCTTTTCCTTCAGTCACTCTGCCGAGTCATCCAAAGGGATGGAACAAGACCTGGTTCTATTGTAAGAACACAACTCCTGCTGATGAGAACCCTTTGCCGGGTTATAGATCTGATCGTCTTGACCCCACCGTTAAACTTCCTGGCTGGGCTCCTCAAGAAGAGCGCGCTCAAGTCGCCCACATATATCCAAAGCTGAGGGCTTTATTAGCCAATGGTTTGATCGGGGTTGATCTGACCCGGTGCTGGATTACCTTGAGGATTATCCCATTAAGTCGCCGGGCAAATTTAATGTGTAATTACTCAGGCACCTCAAATGATGTGCAAAGGTTCAGTCCCATTGACCTGTCAGCTGACGAAATAAACAAGATTGTGAAGAAACTGCTTGGGGAGTCACAAGAAAACTATAACAAGACGGGGCTGAGACCGTTCTATGCCCTTAACCAGGCTCCTCCAGTAAGCATTCCTGTGATCATTTGTCCAGCTTATCAACTCTTTAAACTTACTTGTTGACCTTGTTTAAAACTGTGCAGGCCGACTCTCCGTTCTGGAACAAGAAGAAAAAGAAAACACCAGCGACCAAGCCTAGGGCTGCTAAAGCTGCACTGGCTCAAAAGAAGAATAAACCGGCTATTGAAAGTGAGGCGATAGCTAGAGGCGGGTCACCAGCAACTGATGATGAGTCAGAGGTAGAACTTGACTCCCTTGGCCGTCTTGTTATTGAACTGGCTAACACCTCGTATTCTCAGGGCAATGCTGAAAATAGCCGGGCTGATGATGTTGAGGTAATTTCCATCTCCTCCGACTCAGAAAACTTTGTTCCCCAAAGAGCCAGAAAAACCGTCAGAAAAGTGCCATTTTCTCATCCACACGCTTATTTAGACCCACAATTTTCTTTAAAGAAATCGCAGCATGCCGGCTCTGCACGATGCCAGACTCGAAGTGGTTCTGCAGAACTCTTGACCGGCTTACCTGATGCTTCAGCCGCCCGTAACCGACGCAATGAGGTGCCTCACAATCCAACCCCATCTCTTCCACGAGCCGGCCTTTTTAAGCATCCTCTTAACCCGTCTGATTCAAATTACCAGGAGTCGCCACCATCATCTGGCGACTCATCTGCCACTCAACTGCCACCCTTGGTCATTAAGCAAGGTTAAGTTCTTCTCAATAAACCGTGCTTCATCATAACCATTGTCTCGCTTATTTAAGTCTACTTATGAATTCATAGGGCAAAGGCTAAGAAGAGGAAAACTGGTGAGTCATCTTCAACCCAAGAGAACTTTGAGTCAGAAAACCCAAACTTGGTGATCACTGAAGGTCAACACGAGACGGCGAAGGATCAGCCTGGTGAAAATGTTGATCCGCCCAAGCAAAATGAGCCGCCAACTACTGAGGAGGTGGATACTCAAGTCGGCATGACTGACGTGGTGGAGGATCTTAACCCGCCAAGTCCTATTCGCCCTTCTAGTCCGATGAAGGCGACTGAAGATATGGTCTTATCATCTCCCCAAGTCGATGATGATATTGGCATCACAGGGGTATCCTTCAAGACTCCAGAGACGTCAAGCGTTCTGACCAAGCTTGTATCAAAAGATGAGCCGGTCATGTCTGAGAAAGGAAAAGGGAAACTTGAGCTCCCAAACTTTGAAAATCTCAGTGCGGCCGATCTCCATGAGGCGTACTTGACCCGGCTATCTGTAAGCCGGGAAATGGAAATAAGCCTGGTCAATATGCTGAAAAGGAAATATGAGGTCAGAAATGTCCCTTCTTCCCATACTGTATATATCTTGTGTAGCCGCCAAGTCTTAGACATAGGTCAGAATGAATATGTGTAAGACTTTCAGTATGATATACTCGCTTCAGGACTGTAGCCCCCAAGGGCCGGGTTGTTATGTATATAACAAACCGGTTCTTTAACATCTGTCTCTTAAAAGCAACGTGTAGCCCCCAAGGGCCGGGTAGTTATGTATATAACCAATCGGTTCTTTAACATCTGTCTCTTAAAAGCAACGTGTAGCCCCCAAGGGTCGGGTAGTTATGTATATAACCAACCGGTTCTTTAACAATTGTCATTTAGAAGTGACATGTAGCCCCCAAGGGCCGACTCATTTTGATAAGATGAGCCGGATCTTATTCCCTTAGTGATCATCAGAAGAGAAAAAATGACCTGCATTAGCCCCCAAGTGCCATGTAGATTGCTAGCAAACTGCTTGGGACTTTAAGTGAGAATTTTTAGCCGTCTCATAGCCCCCATGAGCCGGGTGGTGCAATTTTGTGGGCTCAATAGCATATAGCATTCCGCTTACAAGATCTGGTTATGACAGGATATGCTCAATGACGTCGAGTCAAAGGTGGCCGTCTTACAAGAGCAACTCAAAGCGGAGAAGAAGCTTCGTATAGACGCCGAGTCATCTGTCGCAGCCTTGCATGAATCTGTATCAACAGCTGCTGAAAACATGAAATCTGTGAAGACCTCTCACGAGGAAGAAAAAGCAGCGTTGTTGAAACATGCTGAAGAGGCAGAGAACTGGCTCAAGCCCATTACTGATGAAGTAAATGGCTTGAAGCGTTATATTACCGATATGAGGCATGCCATCTTTGGTAAGTGACCCGCCAATCAGTCAGGATTAACTCGCCCGAAATCTTTGATATTTGTATTGGAATGCTGTAATCGAATGTGTTCAAATATCGCAGGTAGCAGAAGCATCAATCTGCGTCAAGATTTCCCGTATCAAGCTCAAGGCGTTTTACACTTTCTTGGAGCAACCTTATGCAGGGAGCTTGTTCACAATTATGTCTGTGATGGGTCACAAAGAGCCGCCTCGGTTCATAAGGGACATGTTGAATCAACTTTCAACCATGCCTAGACAAATTGAAGAGTTGACGAAATCAGCCGCCCGAGCGGGTGCCATGATGTCCTTAAGCCGGGCCAAAGCTTATGTGCCAGATATGGATCCTTCCAAGATGACCGGCGGGTTTCCAGAGTTCAACACTGATGGCAGTGAATTCTCTGCAGCAGATTACGCCCGGTGTTTGAAGGAGACTCGTGTTTTGGTGAGTCAACTTGTTGAAGAATTGGACTTGAAGAGGTACTAGCCGGCTTACAACGAAGAGAACGTGCGGGTCACCCCGCCATCTTACAGGCCCATCGACCTAACTCCGGCACGGCGTAAGCATATCTTTGCTCCTGATGTTGATCCATCAATTATCATGAAAGAGGATGCCGTCTTTCAGGCCTTGACAACTATCGACTGGGATCTGGACAATCTTCAGATCGGAAGAAGAGCGGAGCCGGAGCAGGATGACCCGGAGGCCCAAGCCGCCGATGAACACCCGGAAGGGGCTAACCCGGGATCTAATGACCCAGAGGGCACAGAAACTGGTGCCCAGGAGTAGATGTCTCCAAAAAAACTTTTGATATCATGGAGCCCAGCTGTGGCTTTGTAATAGGATAGTTGGAAACACTTGGGTGCGCTATCGTGCCTTCGCACACTTAAATATTAGGCAGTATTTTGGATGAAACAGCTGCACTGGTGTGGTTGTATGTTAAGCCGCCCAGTCTCCTTTGATAAAATCTACGCTTCGTTGAGTAACAGTGTGGCGAGTCATATTTGTATGAACCATCAATAGTGTTATCCTTCTCTGCATAACACAGGTTTAGAATAACCCGGGGCGCTTAATAGCTGTCCGGCTTGTGGTTGGCACCAGTTTGAAATAAACTGCTATGATTTTTGTTGACTCATGGTCAATAGGCATCTGTCTTTTACTTTAAACCGGTTTGTCCATGATCCGGCGGCTCATGGCCAAATGGAAACAAAGATAACCCCTGTAAAAAATTGAACGGAAATCGTGAATAGATATCAATGTGAAGTCGACTTTCGAGGCACGACAATATAGACCGGCTTTCGAGGCTCGAGTCTTGCTTCAATGAAGCTGGCGTGATAGCCCATGGTTTATCCTCGCTCTCTGTAAGCCGGCTCTCACGTGACATATCCGATGTTTTAACCAAGACAAGTTCAGGGTCATAGAGATGATTGACTTGTCAAGAGTACACTGGGTCACCTAATCGGAGTAGCATCAAGCAGACAGGCAGGTTTAACCAAGATAATGTGGCGTCATTTGCCGGGTCAAGAGGGTGAGATAGCTAAACTCGGTGAGTTGGAAGCCCCCAAGTGACCAATGATCAAAAACGAAAAGACTCATGCACAATATTTGAGATGAAACGACAGAGGCCCCGAGTTTCAGGGATGCCTGCTTTTTTATATTGATCATAATATATACAAAGGTATGTACAAGCAAACTTGAGCCAGTGGCTCTAAGTATAGTAAGGACGGAGATGAGCGATATTCCAAGGCCTGTTGGTCTCTTCCTCCGACGTACGTGACTTATTGTGTTCACGTATATCCATCAGGTAATATGACCCGTTGTTGAGATATTTGCTGATGACAAAAGGCCCTTCCCAGGGAGGGCAAAGCTTGTGCATACCTGTCTGTTCTTGTATCAGACGGAGCACTAAATCGCCCTCCTGGAAAGTACGGCTGTGGACTCTACGGCTGTGATAGCGACATAGGTCTTGCTGATAGATCGCAGATCATGCTACTGCTAAGTCACGTTCCTCTTCCAAGGCATCCAGAGAGTCTTGACGAGCTTGTTCATTGTCTGCTTCGACGTAGGCGGTAACTCTTGGGGAATCATGATGGATATCACTGGGCAAAATAGCTTCTGCACCATAGACCATAAAGAAAGGCGTATAGCCTGTTGATCTATTAGGAGTGGTCCGGATGCTCCAAAGGACAGAAGGGAGCTCTTCGACCCAACAACCCGGCGTGCGCTCGAGGGGGACCATAAGCCTAGGCTTGATGCCTCGTAAAATCTCCTGGTTAGCGCGTTCTGCTTGGCCATTGGACTGAGGGTGTGCAACTGATGCAACATCAAGCCGGATATGCTCTCTTTGACAAAACTGCTTCATAGCTCCCTTGGACAAATTTGTGCCATTATCAGTGATGATGCTATGTGGATAACCAAAGCAAAAAATCAACTTTTTCAAGAACTTGACTGCTGTGGCTGCGTCACAATTGCTGATTGGCTCGGCTTCAACCCACTTGGTAAATTTATCGACAGCAACCAAAAGATGGGTCTTTTTGTCTTTGGACGGTTTAAATGGACCAACCATATCAAGCCCCCAGACTGCAAAGGGCCAAGTTATTGGGATCATCCGGAGCTCTTGAGCCAGAACATGAGCCCTGCGAGCAAACTTCTGGCAACCATCACACTTTTGTACGATATCCTCAGCATCTGCATGAGCCGTGAGCCAGTAAAAACCATGCCGAAAAGCTTTTGCCACTAAGGACCTTGAGCCGGCATGATGACCACAATCTCCAGAATGAATCTCATTGAGGATCTCTCGCCCATCATCAGGGGAAACACAACGCTGGAAAACTCCTGTAATGCTCCTCCTATGTAACTCGCCATTGACGATGGACATAGACTTACAGCGGCGGACGATCTGACGAGCCATGAGTTCATCTTCAGGGAGCTCGCCTCGAGTCAGATAATCCAGATAAGGAACTGTCCAGTCCGGAATAGCGTGAAGAGCCGCCACCAACAGTGCCTCCGGGTCAGGGATAGTGAGATCTTCCTCGGAAGGCGGTTTATCAGAAGGATTATGGAGCACATCAAGGAACACATTCGAAGGGACCGGCTTACGTTGAGAGCCCAGTCGTGACAATGCATCAGCCGCCTCGTTGAGTCGCCGATCGATGTGATCAACTTGATATCCTTTGAAGTGTTCGGCCACATTGGTTACCGCTTGCCGATAAGCCGCCATAAGCGGGTCCTTGGAATCCCACTTTCCGGAAACTTGTTGAGCGACCAAATCTGAGTCGCCTAAACACCTGACCCAGCTGAGATTCATCTCTTTAGCCATCCGAAGACCATGGAGGAGAGCCTCGTATTCAGCTGCATTGTTAGTACAGGTAAACAGAATCCTCAGGACATAACAAAATTTATCACCTCGAGGGGAAGATATGACCACTCCAGCCCCCGAGCCTTCTAGCTGCCTGGAACCATCAAAATGTATAGTCCAATATGTATTATCGGGCTTCTCCTCTGGAGTTTGGAGTTCCGTCCAATCATTGATGAAATCCACGAGTGCCTGGGATTTGATGGCCGTGCGAGGGACATATTTAAGATGGTGTGGGCCAAGCTCCATTGCCCACTTGGCAACCCGGCCTGTAGCTTCCCTGTTCTGGATGATGGCTCCCAAGGGTGCCGAACTGACCACAGTAATGGGGTGCTCCAGGAAATAATGCCTGAGCTTGCGACTAGCCATGAAGACGCCAAACACCAGTTTCTGCCAATGTGGGTACCTCTGCTTGGACTCGGATAGAACTTCGCTGACATAATAGACTGGCCGCTACACTGGATATTCTTTCCCTGCCTCTTTCCTCTCGACAACAACTGCAACACTTACCGCTTTGTTATTGGCAGCAATGTACAGGAGCATAGGCTCTTTGGCGATGGGAGCAGCGAGAACAGGCGGCTCGGCCAATTGCTTCTTGAGGGCTTCGAAAGCTGCATCAGCAGCGTCACTCCAGACAAACGTGTCAGTCTTTTTCAACATCTGATAAAGGGGAATCGCCTTTTCGCCAAGGCGGCTTATGAACCGGCTCAAAGCCGCGATCCAACCCGCCATCCGTTGAACGTCATTGATGTTCTCCGGTTTTGCAAGCGAGGTTATTGCCTTAATCTTGTCTGGGTTGGCTTCGATGCCTCGCTCCGATACTAGGAAACCTAGCAACTTGCCCGCAGGAACACCAAAAACACACTTATCCGGGTTAAGCTTCATCTGGTAAGTCCGAAGATTAGCGAAAGTTTCCTTGAGATCATCCAGCAAGGTCTCCTTCTTCAATGACTTAACCACAATATCATCCACATAAGCATGAACGTTGCGCCCAATCTGCTTGTGGAAGCAATTCTGGACACACCGCTGATAAGTTGCTCCTGCACTTTTGAGCCCGAAGGGCATAGAAACATAGCAAAAGGCCCCAAAAGGTGTGATGAAAGCCGTCTTCTCCTGGTCCTCGACGGCCATCTTTATCTAATGATAACCGGAGTATGCATCCAGGAAACACAAACTCTCACAACCTGTCGTGGCATCGATGATCTGATCAATGCGAGGGAGGGCAAACAGGTCTTTGGGACAAGCCTTGTTGAGATCTGTGTAGTCAACACACATGCGCCAAGTGCCGTTTTTCTTTAAAACAAGCACTGGATTAGCCAACCACTGAGGGTGAAAAACTTCAACGATGAACCCGGCATCTAAGAGCCGGGCTACCTCTTCTCCAATAGCTTTGCGTCTCTCTTCATTAAAGCGACGAAGGAATTGTCTGACATGCTTCATTTGTGGATCCACATTGAGGCGATGCTCAGCGAGTTCTCTTGGTACACCCGGCATGTCAGAAGGTTTCCATGCGAAGATGTCCCGATTCTCACGGATGAACTCGATGAGCGCGCTTTCCTATTTGGGATCCATACCAGCCCCAATAGTGAACTTCTTGGATGGGTCACCCGGGACAAACTCAACCTGCTTGGTGTCCTCGGCCGACTTGAACTTGAACGGTGGGTCAGATTCTGCAGTGGGTTTCTATTGGAAATATGCCCTAGAGGCAATAATAAATTGGTTATTATTATATTTCCTTGTTCATGATAATCGTTTATTATCCATGCTATAATTGTATTGATTGGAAACTCAAATACATGTGTGGGTACATAGACAACACTGTGTCCCTAGTAAGCCTCTAGTTAACTAGCTCGTTGATCAAAAGATGGTGAAGGTTTCCTAGCCATAGACATGAGATGTCATTTGATAACGGGATCACATCATTAGGAGAATGATGTGATGGACAAGACCCAAACTATAAACGTAGCATATGATCGTGTCAGTTTATTGCTATTGTTTTCTGCATGTCAAGTATCTGTTCCTATGACCATGAGATCATGCAACTCCCTGACATCGGAGGAGTACCTTGTGTGTATCAAACGTCACAACGTAACTGGGTGACTATAAAGATGCTCTATAGGTATCTCCGAGGGTGTCTGTTGGGTTGGCATGGATCAAGACTGGGATTTGTTACTCCATGTGACGGAGAGGTATCTCAGGGCCCACTCGGTAATACAACATCACAATGAGCCTTGCAAGCAATGTGACTAAAGTGTTAGCCACGAGATCTTGTATTACAGAACGAGTAAAGAGACTTGCCGGTAACGAGATTGAACTAGGTATAGAGATACCGACGATCGAATCTCGGGCAAGTAACATACCGAAGAACAAAGGGAACAGTATACGGGATTAACTGAATCCTTGACATAGAGGTTCGACCGATAAAGATCTTCGTAGAATATGTAGGAGCCAATATGGGCATCTAGGTCCCGCTATTGGTTATTGATCGTAGAAGTGTCTCGGTCATGTCTACATAGTTCTCGAACCCGCAGGGTCTACACACTTAACGTTTGGTGACGATTAGTATAGTTGAGTTATTTTGTTGGTGACCGAAGGTTGTTCGGAGTCCCAGATAAGATCCCGGACATGACGAGGATCTCCGGAAGAGTCCGGAGGTAAAGATTGATATATGTGATAATAGTGTTTTGTGTTGGAAATATGCCCTAGAGGCAATAATAAATTGGTTATTATTATATTTCCTTGTTAATGATAATTGTTTATTATCCATGCTATAATTGTATTGATTGGAAACTCAAATACATGTGTGGGTACATAGACAACACTGTGTCCCTAGTAAGCCTCTAGTTGACTAGCTTGTTGATCAAAGATGGTTAAGGTTTCCTAGCCATGGACATGAGATGTCATTTGATAACGGGATCACATCATTAGGAGAATGATGTGATGGACAAGACCCAAACTGTAAACGTAGCATTTGATCGTGTCAGTTTATTGCTATTGTTTTCTGCATGTCAAGTATCTGTTCCTTTGACCATGAGATCATGCAACTCACTGACACCGGAGGAATACCTTGTGTGTATCAAACGTCGCAACGTAACTGGGTGACTATAAAGGTGCTCTACAGGTATCTCCGAGGGTGTCTGTTGGGTTGGCATGGATCAAGACTGGGATTTGTTACTCCGTGTGACGGAGAGGTATCTCAGGGCCCACTCGGTAATACAACATCACATTGAGCCTTGCAAGCAATGTGACTAAAGTGTTAGCCACGAGATCTTGTATTACGGAACGAGTAAAGAGACTTGCTGGTAACGAGATTGAACTAGGTATAGTGATACCGACGATCGAATCTCGGGCAAGTAACATACCGAAGAACAAAGGGAACATCATACGGGATTAACTGAATCCTTGACATAGAGGTTCGACCGATAAAGATCTTCGTAGAATATGTAGGAGCCAATATGGGCATCCAGGTCCCGCTATTGGTTATTGGCCGTAGAGGTGTCTCGGTCATGTCTACATAGTTCTCGAACCCGCAGGGTCTACACACTTAACGTTTGGTGACGATTAGTATAATTGAGTTATTATGTTGGTGACCGATAGTTGTTCGGAGTCCCGGATAAGATCCCGGACATGACGAGGATCTCCGGAAGAGTCCGGAGGTAAAGATTGATATATGTGATAATAGTGTTTCGATCTCCGGAAGAGTTCCAGAGTTCACCGGAATGGGTTCCGGATGTTTACCGAAGTGTTCGGGTGCAGCAACACTTTATATGGGCCAAAGGGATAAAGCCCACGAGGTATTGGAAAGCGCAAAAGTAGTTTTGCTGCCGCGTAAGCGGTACTACCGCTTGTGTGAAGCGGTACTACCGCCCGAGCGGTACTACCGCTTGTGTGAAGCGGTACTACCGCCCAAGCGGTACTACCGCTTGTGTGAAGCGGTACTACCGCTTGTGCGCGGCTGTGCGCGGTTCGGCAGGGATCCGAGTTGGACTCTTTCCCTGCGGGCCAAACCGACCTTGTGCGGGCAAAACCGACCCGGAGGAGGCTTTTACTCCAAGTTTAGACCCCAAGGCTCAACATATAAATAGAGCGGCAGGGCTAGCACACGGGACACATCAGGATTTCCCAAGCCGTGTGCCGGCAACCCTAGACCTCTAGTTCCTCCGTCATAATCTCCGTAGCGCTTGGCGAAGCCCTGCAGAGATTGTTCCTCACCACCATCACCACGCCGTCGTGCTGCTGGAACTCAACCACTACTTCATCATCGCTCGCTGGATCGAGGAGGTGAAGGCGTCATCAAGCCGTACGTGTGTTGAACGCGGAGGTGCCGTCCGTTCGGCACTAGATCGGAAGGATCGTGATTGGATCGCGGGACGCTCGGCGATTTGGATCGCGAAGACGTTCGACTACATCAACCGCGTTTATTAACGCTTCCGCTTAGCGATCTACAAGGGTATGTAGATTCACTCTCCCTCTCGTAGATGCTCATCACCATGGATAGATCTTATGTGTGCGTAGGAAAATTTTTGTTTCCCATGCAACGTTCCCCAACAGTGGCATCATGAGCCAGGTCTATGCGTAGATGAGATCTCGAGTAGAACACAAACGAGTTGTGGGCGTGGGTGTATACATATTGCTTGCCGTTACTAGTTGATATTTGATTCGGCGGTACTGTGAGATGAAGCGGCCCGGACCGACATTACGCGTACACTTACGCGAGACAGGTTCCTTCAACTGACATGTAACTTCGTTGCATAAAGATGGCTAGCGGGTGTCTGTCTCTCTCACTTTAGTTGAATCGATTTCAATGAAGAGGGTTCTTTTAGAAGATCAAAAAGCAATCACTACACCACGTTGTGGTTTTGCGTAGGTAAGAACGGTTCTTGCAAACCCGTAGCAGCCACGTAAAATTTGCAACAACAATTAGAGGACGTCTAACTTGTTTTTGCAGGGTATGTTGTGATGTGATATGGCCAATTACATGATGAGATATATGTGATGTATGAGATGATCATGTTTTGTATAGAATATCACGACTTGCATGTCGATGAGTACGGCAACTGGCAGGAGCCATAGAGTTGTCTTTAATTATTGTATGACCTGCGTGTCAATCATTAAGCGCTATGTAATGCTTTACTTTATCGCTAAACGTTAGCAATAGTCGTGGAAGCAACAGTCGGCGCGACAACCTTATGGCGACACGTTGATGGAGATCAAGATGATGGAGATCATGGTGTCATGCCGGTGACGATGGAGATCATGCCGGTGCTTTGGAGATGGAGATCAAAAGCACAAGTTCATGGCCATATCATGTCACTTATGATTTGCATGTGATGTTAATCCTTTTATGCATCTTATTTTGCTTAGGACGACGGTAGCATTATAAGGTGATCCCTCACTTAAATTTCAAGATAAATTGTGTTCTCCCCAAGTGTGCACCGTTGCGAAAGTTCGTCGTTTCGAGACACGCCGTGATGATCGGGTGTGATAGACTCTACGTTCGCATACAACGGGTGCAAGCCATGTTGCACGTGCGGAACACTCGGGTTAAACTTGACGAGCCTAGCATGTACAGACATGGCCTCGGAACACAAGAGACCGAAAGGTCGAACATGAGTCATATAGTAGATATGATCAACATGAAGATGTTCACCATTGAAACCACCTCAACTCACGTGATGATCGGACTTGAGTTGGTGGATTTGGATCATGTTACACTCGAATGATCGGAGGGATGTCAATTTGAGTGGGAGTTTTTTAAATATGATTAACTAAACTCATTATCTAAGAACAATAGTCTAAGTTGTCTTTGCAATATTTATGTTGTAGATCATGGCTCGCGCAGTAGCACCCCTGAATTTTAATGCGTTCCTAGAGAAAGCTAAGTTGAAAGATGATGGAAGTAACTTTGTGGACTGGGCCCGTAATCTAAGGATTATCCTTACGGCTTCCCAGAAGGCTTATGTCCTTGATGCACCGCTTGGTGATCCACCCGCTCCAGTTGAGTCTCTAGACGTTGTGAACGCCTGGCAGGCTCGTTCTGATGATTACTCAATAGTTCAATGTGCAATGTTGTATGGCTTAGAACCGGGACTTCAAAGACGTTTTGAACGTCATGGAGCATATGAGATGTTCCAGGAGTTGAAGTTTATCTTTCAGAAGAATGCCCGGATCGAGAGATATGAGATCTCCGATAAGTTCTATGCTTGCAAGATGGAGGAGAACGGGTCTATCAGTGATCACGTGCTCAGAATGTCTGGGTACTCCACCCGTCTGGCTGAGTTAGGGATGCCCCTTCCGCCAGAGGCTATCACTGACAGAGTTCTTCAATCATTGCCGCCTAGCTACAAGAGCTTCGTGTTGAACTATAACATGCACGGGATGAACAAGTCAGTCGCCGAGCTGTTTGCGATGCTGAAAGCCGCTGAGTCTGAAATTCAGAAGGAGCATCAAGTGTTGATGGTCAATAAAACCACTAGTTTCAAGAAAAATGGCAAGGGTAAGAAGGGTAACTCCAAGCAGAGTGGCAAAGCAGTTGCTCCTCTCGTGAAGAAACCCAAGGCTGGACCCAAACCAGAAACTGTGTGTTTTCATTGCAAGGGAACTGGACACTGGAAGCGGAATTGCCCCAAGTATTTGGCTGACAAGAAGGCGGCCAACAACAAACAAGGTATATATGATATACATGTTATTGATGTGTACCTTACCAACTCTCGTTGTAGTGCCTGGGTATTTGATACCGGTGCGGTTGCTCATATTTGCAACTCAAAACAGGAATTGCGGAATAGACGGAGGCTGGCAAAGGACGAAGTGACGATGCGCGTGGGAAATGGTTCCAAGGTTGATGTGATCGCCGTCGGCACGCTCGCTCTTCGATTACCTTCGGGATTAGTGATGAACCTAAATAAGTGTTATTTGGTGCCTGCGTTAAGCATGAACATTATATCTGGATCTTGTTTATTGCGAGACGGTTACTCATTTAAATCAGAGAATAATGGTTGTTCTATTTATATGAGTAATATCTTTTATGGTCATGCACCCAATGTGAGGGGTTTATTCTTATTGAATCTCGATAGTAATAATACACATGTTCATAACATTGATGCCAAAAGATGTAGAATTGATAATGATAATACCACTTTCTTGTGGCACTGCCGTTTAGGTCATATTGGCGTAAAACGCATGAGGAAGCTCCATGCTGATGGACTTTGGGAGTCACTTGATTTTGAATCACTTGACCCATGTGAGCCATGCCTCATGGGCAAGATGACTAAAACGCCGTTCTCTGGAATAATGGAACGGGCAAGTGACTTATTGGAAATCATACATACTGATGTGTGCGGTCCAATGAGTATTGAGGCGCGCGGTGGTTATCGTTACTTTCTCACCTTCACTGATGACTTAAGTAGATATGGGTATATTTACTTAATGAAACACAAGTCTGAAACATTTGAAAAGTTCAAACAATTTCAGAGTGAAGTTGAGAATCATCGTAACAAGAAGATTAAATTCCTACGATCTGATCGAGGAGGAGAATATCTGAGTTATGAGTTTGGCAGTCACTTAAGACAGTGTGGAATTGTTTCACAATTGACACCGCCTGGAACACCACAGCGTAATGGTGTGTCCGAACGTCGTAATCGAACCTTATTAGATATGGTGCGATCTATGATGTCTCTTGCCGATTTGCCACTATCGTTTTGGGGTTATGCATTAGAGACAGCTGCATTCACTTTAAATAGGGCACCATCGAAATCCGTTGAGACGACGCCATATGAACTTTGGTTTGGCAAGAAGCCAAAGCTGTCGTTTCTTAAAGTTTGGGGATGTGATGCTTATGTCAAAAAGCTTCAGCCTGAAAAGCTGGAACCCAAAGCGGAGAAATGCGTCTTCATAGGATACCCAAAAGAGACAGTTGGGTATACCTTCTACCTCAGATCCGAAGGCAAAGTGTTTGTCGCTAAAAACGGAACATTTCTTGAGAAAGAGTTTCTCTCGAAAGAATTGAGTGGGAGGAAGATAGAACTTGATGAGGTTATTGAACCTTTACTTCAACCTAAGAGTAGCGCAACGCAGAAAGTTGTTTCTGTCGAGCCTACATTAGCTGAAGAGGAAGTTAATGATGATGATCATGAAGCTTTGGATCAAGTTGCTATCGAACCTCGTAGGTCGACAAGGACGCGTACTGCTCCTGAGTGGTACGGCAACCCTGTCTTAGAGGTCATGTTGTTAAACAACGATGAACCTACGAGCTATGGAGAAGCGATGATGGGCCCGGATTCCGAGAAGTGGTTAGAGGCCATGAAATCCGAGATGGGATCCATGTATGAAAACAAAGTATGGACTTTGGAAGTATTACCTGAAGAGCGTAAGGCCATTCAGAACAAATGGATCTTTAAGAGGAAGACGGACGCGGACGGTAATGTCACCGTCTATAAAGCTCGACTTGTGGCAAAGGGTTTTTCACAAGTTCAAGGAGTTGACTACGATGAGACCTTCTCACCCGTAGCGATGCTTAAGTCCGTCAGAATCATGTTAGCAATAGCTGCCTTTTTCGATTATGAAATTTGGCAGATGGATGTCAAAACAGCGTTCCTTAACGGTTACCTTAAGGAAGAGTTGTATATGATGCAACCAGAAGGTTTTGTCGATCCAGAGAATGCTGACAAAGTTTGCAAACTCCAGCGATCCATTTATGGACTGGTGCAAGCATCTCGGAGTTGGAATCTTCGTTTTGATGATGTGATCAAAGCGTTCGAGTTTATACAAGTTTACGGAGAAGCTTGTATTTACAAGAAAGTGAGTGGGAGCTCTATAGCGTTTCTAATATTATATGTGGATGACATATTGCTGATTGGAAACAATATAGAAATGCTGGAAAGCGTAAAGGAATATTTGAACAAGAGTTTTTCAATGAAGGACCTAGGAGAAGCTGCTTTCATATTAGGCATCAAGATCTATAGAGATAGATCAAGACGCTTAATAGGACTTTCACAAAGCACATACCTTGATAAGATTTTGAAGAAGTTCAAAATGGATCAGTCCAAGAAGGGGTTCTTGCCTGTTTTGCAAGGTGTGAAGTTGAGTAAGACTCAATGCCCAGTGACTGCAGAAGATAGAGAAAAGATGAGTGTCATCCCCTATGCTTCGGCCATAGGCTCTATCATGTATGCAATGCTGTGCACAAGACCCGATGTCAGCCTTGCCATAAGTATGGTCGGAAGGTTTCAAAGTGATCCAGGAATGGAACACTGGACGGCGGTCAAGAATATCCTGAAGTACCTGAAAAGGACTAAGGACATGTTTCTCGTTTATGGAGGTGATCAAGAGCTCGTCGTAAAGGGTTACGTCGATGCAAGCTTTAACACTGATCCGGATGACTCTAAGTCGCAAACCGGATACGTATTTATTCTTAATGGGGGTGCGGTTAGCTGGTGCAGTTCCAAGCAAAGCGTGGTAGCAGATTCTACATGCGAAGCGGAGTACATCGCTGCCTCGGAGGCGGCGAAGGAAGGTGTCTGGATGAAGGAGTTCATGACAGATCTTGGAGTAGTGCCTAGTGCACTTAACCCAATGACTCTGTTTTGTGATAATACTGGTGCCATTGCTCTAGCCAAGGAACCAAGATTTCACAAGAGGACCAGACACATAAAGCGACGTTTCAATTCCATCCGCGATTACATCAAGGAGGACGACATAAATATTTGCAAAGTACACACGGATCTAAATGTTGCAGATCCGATGACTAAACCTCTTCCAAAGGCTAAACATGAACAACACCAGAACTGCATGGGTGTTCGATTCATTACAATGTAAATCACATAGAGATGTGAACTAGATTATTGACTCTAGTGCAAGTGGGAGACTGTTGGAAATATGCCCTAGAGGCAATAATAAATTGGTTATTATTATATTTCCTTGTTAATGATAATTGTTTATTATCCATGCTATAATTGTATTGATTGGAAACTCAAATACATGTGTGGGTACATAGACAACACTGTGTCCCTAGTAAGCCTCTAGTTGACTAGCTTGTTGATCAAAGATGGTTAAGGTTTCCTAGCCATGGACATGAGATGTCATTTGATAACGGGATCACATCATTAGGAGAATGATGTGATGGACAAGACCCAAACTGTAAACGTAGCATTTGATCGTGTCAGTTTATTGCTATTGTTTTCTGCATGTCAAGTATCTGTTCCTTTGACCATGAGATCATGCAACTCACTGACACCGGAGGAATACCTTGTGTGTATCAAACGTCGCAACGTAACTGGGTGACTATAAAGGTGCTCTACAGGTATCTCCGAGGGTGTCTGTTGGGTTGGCATGGATCAAGACTGGGATTTGTTACTCCGTGTGACGGAGAGGTATCTCAGGGCCCACTCGGTAATACAACATCACATTGAGCCTTGCAAGCAATGTGACTAAAGTGTTAGCCACGAGATCTTGTATTACGGAACGAGTAAAGAGACTTGCCGGTAACGAGATTGAACTAGGTATAGTGATACCGACGATCGAATCTCGGGCAAGTAACATACCGAAGAACAAAGGGAACAGCATACGGGATTAACTGAATCCTTGACATAGAGGTTCGACCGATAAAGATCTTCGTAGAATATGTAGGAGCCAATATGGGCATCCAGGTCCCGCTATTGGTTATTGGCCGTAGAGGTGTCTCGGTCATGTCTACATAGTTCTCGAACCCGCAGGGTCTACACACTTAACGTTTGGTGACGATTAGTATAATTGAGTTATTATGTTGGTGACCGAAAGTTGTTCGGAGTCCCGGATAATATCCCGGACATGACGAGGATCTCCGGAAGAGTCCGGAGGTAAAGATTGATATATGTGATAATAGTGTTTCGATCTCCGGAAGAGTTCCAGAGTTCACCGGAATGGGTTCCGGATGTTTACCGAAGTGTTCGGGTGCAGCAACACTTTATATGGGCCAAAGGGATAAAGCCCACGAGGTATTGGAAAGCGCAAAAGTAGTTTTGCTGCCACGTAAGCGGTACTACCGCTTGTGTGAAGCGGTACTACCGCCCGAGCGGTACTACCGCTTGTGTGAAGCGGTACTACCGCCCAAGCGGTACTACCGCTTGTGTGAAGCGGTACTACCGCTTGTGCGCGGCTGTGCGCGGTTCGGCAGGGATCCGAGTTGGACTCTTTCCCTGCGGGCCAAACCGACCTTGTGCGGGCAAAACCGACCCGGAGGAGGCTTTTACTCCAAGTTTAGACCCCAAGGCTCAACATATAAATAGAGGGGCAGGGCTAGCACACGGGACACATCAGGATTTCCCAAGCCGTGTGCCGGCAACCCTAGCCCTCTAGTTCCTCCGTCATAATCTCCGTAGCGCTTGGCGAAGCCCTGCAGAGATTGTTCCTCACCACCATCACCACGCCGTCGTGCTGCTGGAACTCAACCACTACTTCATCATCGCTCGCTGGATCGAGGAGGTGAAGGCGTCATCAAGCCGTACGTGTGTTGAACGCGGAGGTGCCGTCCGTTCGGCACTAGATCGGAAGGATCGTGATTGGATCGCGGGACGCTCGGCGATTTGGATCGCGAAGACGTTCGACTACATCAACCGCGTTTATTAACGCTTCCGCTTAGCGATCTACAAGGGTATGTAGATTCACTCTCCCTCTCGTAGATGCTCATCACCATGGATAGATCTTATGTGTGCGTAGGAAAATTTTTGTTTCCCATGCAACGTTCCCCAACATTTTGATCTCCGGAAGGGTTCTGGAATTCACCGGAAGAGGTTCCGGATGTTTACCGAAGTGTTCGGGTGCAGCAACACTTTATATGAGCCAAAGGGGTAAAGCCCACGAGGTATTGGAAAGTGCAAAAGGAAGTTTTGCTGCTGCCTTAAGCGGTACTGCCGCTGGTAAGGCAGTACTACCGCGTAAGCGGTACTACCGCTTGTGTGAAGCGGTACTACCGCATAAGCGGTACTACCGCTTGTGTGAAGCGGTACTACCGCTCGTGAGCGGTACTACCGCTTGTGCGCGGTACTGCAGGGATCCGAGTTGGACTCTTTCCCTGCGGGCCAAACCGACCTTGTGCGGGCAAAACCGACCTGGAGGAGGCTTTTGCTCCAAGTTTAGACCCCAAGGCTCAACATATAAATAGAGGGGCAGGGCTAGCACACGGGACACATCAAGATTTCCCAAGCCGTGTGTCGGCAACCCTAACCCTCTAGTTCTCCCGTCATAATCTCCGTAGTGCTTGGCGAAGCCCTGCAGAGATTGTTCCTCACCACCATCACCACGCCGTCGTGCTGCCGGAACTCATCTACTACTTCACCATCGCTCGCTGGATCGAGGAGGTGAAGGCGTCATCAAGCCGTACGTGTGTTGAACGCGGAGGTGCCGTCCGTTCGGCACTAGTTCGTGATCGGATCGAGGGACGACTTGCGATTTGGATCGCGGAGACGTTCGACTACATCAACCGCGTTTCTTAACGCTTCCTCTTAGCGATCTACAAGGGTATGTAGATTCACTCTCCCTCTCGTAGATGCTCATCACCATGGATAGATCTTGTGTGTGCGTAGGAAAATTTTTGTTTCCCATGCAACGTTCCCCAACAGTGGCATCTGAGCTAGGTCTATGCGTAGATGAGATCTCGAGTAGAACACAAACGAGTTGTGGGCGTGGGTGTATACATATTGCTTGCCGTTACTAGTTGATACTTGATTCGGCGGTATTGTGAGATGAAGCGGCCCGGACCGACATTACGCGTACGCTTACGCGAGACAGGTTCCTTCAACTGACATGTAACTTCATTGCATAAAGATGGCTAGCGGGTGACTGTCTCTCTCACTTTAGTTGAACCAATTTCAATGAAGAGGGTTCTTTTAGAAGATCAAAAAGCAATCACTACACCACGTTGTGGTTTTGCGTAGGTAAGAACGGTTCTTGCAAACCCGTAGCAGCCACGTAAAATATGCAACAACAATTAGAGGACGTCTAACTTGTTTTTGCAGGGTATGTTGTGATGTGATATGGCCAATTACATGATGAGATATATGTGATGTATGAGATGATCATGTGTTGTATAGAATATCACGACTTGCATGTCGATGAGTACGGCAACTGGCAGGAGCCATAGAGTTGTCTTTAATTATTTTCGCTGTTTTTGCTTTACTTTATCGCTATGAGTTAGCTATAGTCGTGGAAGCAACAGTCGGCGCGACAACCTCATGGCGACACATTGATGGAGATCAAGATGATGGAGATCATGGTGTCATGCCGGTGACGATGAAGATCATGCCGGTGCTTTGGAGATGGAGATCAAAAGCACAAGTTCATGGCCATATCATGTCACTTATGATTTGCATCTGATGTTAATCCTTTTATGCATCTTATTTTGCTTAGGACGACGGTAGCATTATAAGATGATCCCTCACTTAAATTTCAAGATAAATTGTGTTCTCCCCGAGTGTGCACCATTGCGAAAGTTCGTCGTTTCGAGACACGCCGTGATGATCGGGTGTGATAGACTCTACGTTCACATACAACGGGTGTAAGCCATGTTGCACGTGCGGAACACTCGGGTTAAACTTGACGAGCCTAGCATGTACAGACATGGCCTCGGAACACAAGAGACCGAAAGGTCGAACATGAGTCATATAGTAGATATGATCAACATGAAGATGTTCACCATTGAAACCACCTCAACTCACGTGATGATCGGACTTGAGTTGGTGGATTTGGATCATGTTACACTCAAATGACCGGAGGGATGTCAATTTGAGTGGGAGTTTTTTAAGTAATATGATTAACTAAACTCATTATCTAGAACAATAGTCTAAGTTGTCTTTGCTATATTTATGTTGTAGATCATGGCTCGCGCAGTAGCACCCCTGAATTTTAATGTGTTCCTAGAGAAAGCTAAATTGAAAGATGATGGAAGTAACTTTGTGGACTGGGCCCGTAATCTAAGGATTATCCTTACGGCTTCCCAGAAGGCTTATGTCCTTGATGCACCGCTTGGTGATCCACCCACTCCAGTTGAGTCTCTAGACGTTGTGAACGCCTGGCAGGCTCGTTCTGAAGATTACTCAATAGTTCAATGTGCAATATTGTATGGCTTAGAACCGGGACTTCAAAGACGTTTTGAACGTCATGGAGCATATGAGATGTTCCAGGAGTTGAAGTTTATCTTTCAGAAGAATGCCCGGATCGAGAGATATGAGATCTCCGATAAGTTCTATGCTTGCAAGATGGAGGAGAACGGGTCTATCAGTGATCATGTACTCAGAATGTCTGGGTACTCCACCCGTCTGGCTGAATTGGGGATGCCCCTTCTGCCAGAGGCTATCACTGACAGAGTTCTTCAATCATTGCCACCTAGCTACAAGAGCTTCGTGTTGAACTATAACATGCACGGGATGAACAAGTCAGTCGTCGAGCTGTATGCGATGCTGAAAGCCACTGAGTCTGAAATTCAGAAGGAGCATCAAGTGTTGATGGTCAATAAAACCACTAGTTTCAAGAAAAATGGCAAGGGTAAGAAGGGTAACTCCAAGAAGAGTGGCAAAGCAGTTGCTCCTCTCGTGAAGAAACCCAAGGCTGGACCCAAACCAGAAACTATGTGCTTTCATTGCAAGGGAACTGGACACTGGAAGCGGAACTGCCCCAAGTATTTGGCTGACAAGAAGGCGGCCAACAACAAACAAGGTATATATGATATACATGTTATTGATGTGTACCTTACCAACTCTCGTTGTAGTGCCTGGGTATTTGATACCGGTGCGGTTGCTCATATTTGCAACTCAAAACAGGAACTGCGGAATAGACGGAGGCTGGCAAAGGACGAAGTGACGATGCGCGTGGGAAATGGTTCCAAGGTTGATGTGATCGCCGTCGGCACGCTCGCTCTTCGATTACCATCGGGATTAGTGATGAACCTGAATAAATGTTATTTGGTGCCTGCGTTAAGCATGAACATGATATCTGGATCTTGTTTATTGCGAGACGGTTACTCATTTAAATCAGAGAATAATGGTTGTTATATTTATATGAGTAATATCTTTTATGGTCATGCACCCGATGTGAGGGGTTTATTCTTATTGAATCTCGATAGTAATGATACACATGTTCATAACATTGATGCCAAAAGATGTAGAATTGATAATGATAATACCACTTTCTTGTGGCACTGCCGTTTAGGTCATATTGGCGTAAAACGCATGAGGAAGCTCCATGCTGATGGACTTTTAGAGTCACTTGATTTTGAATCACTTGACACATGTGAGCCATTCCTCATGGGCAAGATGACTAAAACGCCGTTCTCTGGAACAATGGAACGGGCAAGTAACTTGTTGGAAATCATACATACTGATGTGTGCGGTCCGATGAGTATTGAGGCGCGCGGTGGTTATCGTTACTTTCTCACCTTCACTGATGACTTAAGTAGATATGGGTATATTTACTTAATGAAACACAAGTCTGAAACATTTGAAAAGTTCAAACAATTTCAGAGTGAAGTTGAGAATCATCGTAACAAGAAGATTAAATTCCTACGATCTGATCGAGGAGGAGAATATCTGAGTTATGAGTTTGGCAGTTACTTAAGACAATGTGGAATTATTTCACAACTGACACCGCCTGGAACACCACAACGTAATGGTGTGTCCAAACGTCGTAATCGAACCTTATTGGATATGGTGCGATCTATGATGTCTCTTGCCGATTTGCCACTATCGTTTTGGGGTTATGCATTAGAGACAGCTGCATTCACTTTAAATAGGGCACCATCGAAATCCGTTGAGACGACGCCATATGAACTTTGGTTTGGCAAGAAGCCGAAGCTGTCGTTTCTTAAAGTTTGGGGATGTGATGCTTATGTCAAAAAGCTTCAGCCTGAAAAGCTGGAACCCAAAGCGGAGAAATGCGTCTTCATAGGATACCCAAAAGAGACAGTTGGGTATACCTTCTACCTCAGATCCGAAGGCAAAGTGTTTGTCGCTAAAAATGGAACATTTCTTGCGAAAGAGTTTCTCTCGAAAGAATTGAGCGGGAGGAAGATAGAACTTGATGAGGTTGTTGAACCTTTACTTCAGCCTGAAAGTAGCGCAGCGCAGAAAGATGTTTCTGTAGAGCCTACAACAGCTGAAGAGGAAGTTAATGATGATGATCATGAAGCTTTGGATCAAGTTGCTATCGAACCTCGTAGGTCGACAAGGACGCGTACTGCTCCTGAGTGGTACGGCAACCCTGTCTTAGAGGTCATGTTGTTAGACAACGATGAACCTACGAGCTATGGAGAAGCGATGATGGGCCCGGATTCCGAGAAGTGGTTAGAGGCCATGAAATCCGAGATGGGATCCATGTATGAAAACAAAGTGTGGACTTTGGAAGTATTACCTGAAGGGCGTAAGGCCATTCAGAACAAATGGATCTTTAAGAGGAAGACGGACGCGAACGGTAATGTCACCGTCTATAAAGCTCGACTTGTGGCAAAGGGTTTTTCACAAGTTCAAGGAGTTGACTACGATGAGACCTTCTCACCCGTAGCGATGCTTAAGTCCGTCAGAATCATGTTAGCAATAGCTGCCTTTTTCGATTATGAAATTTGGCAGATGGATGTCAAAACAGCGTTCCTTAACGGTTTCCTTAAGGAAGAGTTGTATATGATGCAACCAGAAGGTTTTGTCGATCCAGAGAATGCTGACAAAGTTTGCAAACTCCAGCGATCCATTTATGGACTGGTGCAAGCATCTCGGAGTTGGAATCTTTGCTTTGATGAGGTGATCAAAGCGTTCGAGTTTATACAAGTTTACGGAGAAGCTTGTATTTACAAGAAAGTGAGTGGGAGCTCTATAGCGTTTCTAATATTATATGTGGATGACATATTGCTGATTGGAAACAATATAGAAATGTTGGAAGGCGTGAAGGAATATTTGAACAAGAGTTTTTCAATGAAGGACCTAGGAGAAGCTGCTTTCATATTAGGCATCAAGATCTATAGAGATAGATCAAGACGTTTAATAGGACTTTCACAAAGCACATACCTTGATAAGATTTTGAAGAAGTTCAAAATGGATCAGTCCAAGAAGGGGTTCTTGCCTGTTTTGCAAGGTGTAAAGTTGAGTAAGACTCAATGCCCAGTGACTGCAGAAGATAGAGAAAAGATGAGTGTCGTCCCCTATGCCTCAGCCATAGGCTCTATCATGTATGCAATGCTGTGCACAAGACCCGATGTCAGCCTTGCCATAAGTATGGCCGGAAGGTTTCAAAGTGATCCAGGAATGGAACACTGGACGGCGGTCAAGAATATCCTGAAATACCTGAAAAGGACTAAGGACATGTTTCTCGTTTATGGAGGTGATCAAGAGCTCGTCGTAAAGGGTTACGTCGATGCAAGCTTTGACACTGATCCGGATGACTCTAAGTCACAAACCGGATACGTATTTATTCTTAATGGGGGTGCGGTTAACTGGTGCAGTTCCAAGCAAAGCGTGGTAGCTGATTCTACATGCGAAGCGGAGTACATCGCTGCCTCGGAGGCGGCGAAGGAAGGTGTCTGGATGAAGGAGTTCATGACAAATCTTGGGGTAGTGACTAGTGCGCTTAACCCAATGACTCTGTTTTGTGATAATACTGGTGCCATTGCTCTAGCCAAGGAACCAAGATTTCACAAGAGGACCAGACACATAAAGCGACGTTTCAATTCCATCCGCGATTACATCAAGGAGGACGACATAAATATTTGCAAAGTACACACGGATCTGAATGTTGCAGATCCGATGACTAAACCTCTTCCAAGGGCTAAACATGAACAACACCAGAACTGCATGGGTGTTCGATTCATTACAATGTAAATCACATAGTGATGTGAACTAGATTATTGACTCTAGTGCAAGTGGGAGACTGTTGGAAATATGCCCTAGAGGCAATAATAAATTGGTTATTATTATATTTCCTTGTTCATGATAATCGTTTATTATCCATGCTATAATTGTATTGATTGGAAACTCAAATACATGTGTGGGTACATAGACAACACTGTGTCCCTAGTAAGCCTCTAGTTAACTAGCTCGTTGATCAAAAGATGGTGAAGGTTTCCTAGCCATAGACATGAGATGTCATTTGATAACGGGATCACATCATTAGGAGAATGATGTGATGGACAAGACCCAAACTATAAACGTAGCATATGATCGTGTCAGTTTATTGCTATTGTTTTCTGCATGTCAAGTATCTGTTCCTATGACCATGAGATCATGCAACTCCCTGACATCGGAGGAGTACCTTGTGTGTATCAAACGTCACAACGTAACTGGGTGACTATAAAGATGCTCTATAGGTATCTCCGAGGGTGTCTGTTGGGTTGGCATGGATCAAGACTGGGATTTGTTACTCCATGTGACGGAGAGGTATCTCAGGGCCCACTCGGTAATACAACATCACAATGAGCCTTGCAAGCAATGTGACTAAAGTGTTAGCCACGAGATCTTGTATTACAGAACGAGTAAAGAGACTTGCCGGTAACGAGATTGAACTAGGTATAGAGATACCGACGATCGAATCTCGGGCAAGTAACATACCGAAGAACAAAGGGAACAGTATACGGGATTAACTGAATCCTTGACATAGAGGTTCGACCGATAAAGATCTTCATAGAATATGTAGGAGCCAATATGGGCATCCAGGTCCCGCTATTGGTTATTGATCGTAGAAGTGTCTCGGTCATGTCTACATAGTTCTCGAACCCGCAGGGTCTACACACTTAACGTTTGGTGACGATTAGTATAGTTGAGTTATTTTGTTGGTGACCGAAGGTTGTTCGGAGTCCCAAATAAGATCCCGGACATGACGAGGATCTCCGGAAGAGTCCGGAGGTAAAGATTGATATATGTGATAATAGTGTTTTGATCTCCGGAAGGGTTCCGGAATTCACCGGAAGAGGTTCCGGATGTTTACCGAAGTGTTCGGGTGCAGCAACACTTTATATGAGCCAAAGGGGTAAAGCCCACGAGGTATTGGAAAGTGCAAAAGGAAGTTTTGCTGCTGCCTTAAGCGGTACTGCCGCTGGTAAGGCAGTACTACCGCGTAAGCGGTACTACCGCTTGTGTGAAGCGGTACTACCGCATAAGCGGTACTACCGCTTGTGTGAAGCGGTACTACCGCTCGTGAGCGGTACTACCGCTTGTGCGCGGTACTGCAGGGATCCGAGTTGGACTCTTTCCCTGCGGGCCAAACCGACCTTGTGCGGGCAAAACCGACCTGGAGGAGGCTTTTACTCCAAGTTTAGACCCCAAGGCTCAACATATAAATAGAGGGGCAGGGCTAGCACACGGGACACATCAAGATTTCCCAAGCCGTGTGTCGGCAACCCTAACCCTCTAGTTCTCCCGTCATAATCTCCGTAGTGCTTGGCGAAGCCCTGCAGAGATTGTTCCTCACCACCATCACCACGCCGTCGTGCTGCCGGAACTCATTTACTACTTCACCATCGCTCGCTGGATCGAGGAGGTGAAGGCGTCATCAAGCCGTACGTGTGTTGAACGCGGAGGTGCCGCCCGTTCGGCACTAGTTCGTGATCGGATCGAGGGACGACTTGCGATTTGGATCGCGGAGACGTTCGACTACATCAACCGCGTTTCTTAACGCTTCCGCTTAGCGATCTACAAGGGTATGTAGATTCACTCTCCCTCTCGTAGATGCTCATCACCATGGATAGATCTTGTGTGTGCGTAGGAAAATTTTTGTTTCCCATGCAACGTTCCCCAACAGTTTCTTCAAGGGCATCATATCGGCCGGGTCAACATTTGCAGTGTAAAATCGCAACTCTTCCACAGCACAAGCCGTTTCGGCATAGGCTGCATCCCCTTCCTCGCACTCAAGGGCGATCTTTTGATCTCCATTAACTGTGATAGTGCCTTTTGGTCCAGGCATCTTGAGTTTGAGGTAGACATAGCAAGGTCGAGCCATAAAGCGAGCATAAGCTGGTCGCCCAAATAGGGCGTGATACGGGCTCTTGATTTTGACCACCTCAAAGGTCAAAGACTCACACCTGTAGTTATCATCAGTGCCAAACGCGACATCCAGCTTGATCCGCCCGATAGGATAAGCAGATTTTCCAGGAACAATCCCGTGAAACACGGTGGAGGACGACTGGAGCTGTTTTTCAGACAGATTCATCCGTCGAAAAGTGTCATAGTACAAGATGTTGATGCTACTCCCTCCGTCCATGAGCACCTTCGTGAGTGAGTAGCCACCGACTTGAGGTGCCACCACCAAAGCCAAACAACCTGGATGTTCAACCCGGGGAGGGTGGTCCTCTCTGCTCCATGTAATGGGTTGTTCCGACCAGCGTAGATATTCCGGGATCGCCGGCTCGACAACACTGACGGCTCATTTTCGGAGTTTGCGATCTCGTTTGTCAGTATGAGTCATGAACACGTGATACTGCCCACTATTCAACTGTTTGGGATTGCTCTGAAAACCAGACGGATTGCCCTGTTGCTGATTGCCCTGCTGTTGATTTCCTTGCCCTGAATGCTGATTGCCTCCGTTGTTGCCAGAACCCTGGTAACCTGCTCCTGAGCCGCCCAAGCCATGGAATCTCGGGTTATGAAAGCCACCGGACGAGCCAGCTCTAGGCTGCCCCGGGTTGCCTCCTCCGCCGCCTTGACGGTTCTGAAAGAACTGCTCTCCGAAGGCTTGCATTATGTGACAGTTCTCCCAAGAGTGGGTTGACGGCTTATTAGGTAGGCTGTGTTTTGGGCATGGGCCTTTGAGGGCTTCCTCAAAATTATGGGGCTTGTTGCCACTGTAGGATCTTCCCGAATTATTACCCCTCAGGTATTTGTAACCAGTGTTGGTATTAGCAACCAAGTCTGATCCTCCTTCCTAATTCTTACACTTCCCTCCATTGCCTTGATTACCATGGTTTCCATTGTTCCCTGAATTGTTCTGCTGGTTACCCTTGCCACCATTGTTTTTCTTTCCTTTGCCAGTCTGGTCATCGTCCGGGCTAGGATCCTTCGTGGTGTCTGACTCGGCATACCTAGTGAGGACGTCCATGAGCTCGCCCATATCCTGAACCTTCCGCTTAAGCCGGCCAAGCTTCTGCACGAGGGGCTCGAAGTGACAGTTCTTCTCCAGGATCAGAACCGCCTGAGCTGCTGTGATGCTGTCAGAGGCGTGAATAATCTCTGCGACCTGGCGCGTCCAGTGATGGGCCGACTCACCCTCACGTTGGATGCAGTGCTGAAGATTGATGATCGTCATTGGGCGCTTGCAGGTTCCCTGGAAGTTCTTGATGAAACGATCCTTCAACTCCGCCCAGGTGTTAATAGAGTTAGGGGGCAAGTTTTACAACCACGTACGAGCCGGCCCCTCCAACATCATCGTCAGGTACTTGGCGCAGACAGCGTCGCTGACATCCAGCATGTCCATGGCTATCTCATAGCTCTCAATCCAAGCGGCCGGCTCAAGGTCAGCCGTGTAATTTGGAACCTTGCGAGGACCTTTGAAATCCTTGGGCATGCGCTCGTTGTGTAAAGCTAGCACCAAACACGGTATCCCAATGGTCCTGCTACCAGAGGTCAATTGGGTTGTGACAGGCGGCGCTTGAGCCGCCGTATTAACCGCCTCCGCCGCTCGCTGAGCCCGAGCCGTATCAACAATCTCCTGGGCGTTAAGGGGCCCAAGGCGTGGCGGGTCACGAGGCTGCTCACGATGGCGATGTGTACTGCTAGAGACGGCCGGTGACTCATCATGGCGGCTTCTGCTGCGGCTTGGGAGCGGGGTAGAGTGGAGCCGCTGCCGACTGTAGGAGTAGTTCGCCTGTTGGGCGACTGCAGTTTTTAACATCTCAATGGAATTTCGGGCTTCAATCTCAACCGGTGAATTTCCCATCATTGGGAGCGCGGCCAAATTGGTCGCTGCTGCTACCAAGTTGTCCAACGGATTGGAGAAGTGACCCGCTGGCGTAAGGAAACGATGCGGGGGCATCTGAACTGGCTGGAGTCGCTGGGCCGGCTCCTGCTGGTGCTGCTGAGCCGGCTGGTAGGGTTGACCCAATGACGGCTGTCTGCCTCTGCTTGGGGGCACAAACGGTGCTTCCGGGGTGCCTGCCCCAGTCCCTTGAACAGGCGTATCCTGAGGCGTGTTGAACAGTCACATGGGCTCGTAGTTAGGTGGTAGACGGCTCATATGGCGCCTCTGATGAACCGCTTCTGAGGCGCTCTGACAGAGCCCCATGCGTCAGGCTTCGGCTTTCTGGCGCTCTACCTCGCCTTGGACTTGGGACTGCAACTCTGCCATACGAGTGTTTTCGGCGTTGATATCTGCATGTACCTTAGCCATCTGCTCGCGGAGTTTGGTCACCTCTGTGTTGCGCTCCGCCTGGTTCTCTGCGGTCACCGGCGTCACAAGGAGCATCGCCAGGGCGGTTGCCAATTCTGCCAAGGCCTGAGCCGGTGGTATGGCTGAGCCGGCTCCTGAGGTGCCAGTCCCCGCCGCTGCGCCGGCCACCGTAGAGTTAAGGGCTGGGGCGGAGCCCGCCATGTAGACAGCAGCCCGGGGGGCGTGTTGAAGGAATCCTGAGCCGGCCGGTCGTCGGAGTAGCCCCCAAGCCCGCCATTGTGAGGCGGGAGGATCGACTCGGTCTCGCCTACCGAGGAGTCGCAATCGGAGTTGACGAGGGTATCGCTGCGGGACGCAGAGTTATCTGCAAAGTCCACCCCCTGAGTGAAACCGATGAAGACATGCTTTCGGCCGGCCTAAGCCTGGGCGGGTTGCGCGCGCCGAGCCGGCTCGACGATGTCGGTGCAGATGTCCGGCTCGGGTTCAGATCCGCTGGCTTTGCCGATGAAGACGTGGATTTTGCCGAAGGGGACCCGGTACCCGTACTCGATTGAGTTGGCCTCGGGGCCCCAGTCTGAATCGTCGATGTAGAGCTTGCCGCGGCCACTCTTGGTCATGCGGCCGATCGCGTATCCCTCGATCCCTGCAGGAGTTCCCTTCAAGTACTCAACACCACCGAGCAATAGCCCCACGGTTGGCGCCAACTGTCGTGGTTTTGTCACGGCAGATGTCCACGTGAAAGGACTTAGTCGTGAGGCCATCGCAGCTAGGTGGTAACTCAAACGGGGTTCATCGGAATCGAGAGACAAGGGTTTAGGCCCCTCGCAATGGAGGTAATAGCCTACGTCCTACTTGATTGTTATTGATGATGGTGATGATGATCTCGATTACAAGGGTGCAACTTGGCTAACCTAGTACTCGAGAGCTTGTAACTTGGTCCCTTTCCACCTTAGGGGCTCGCCTTTATATACAGGTTGAGACCCTAGGTTTACAACAGAGTCCGGGTCGTAATATGACCCGTGCCCTAATCTATTTCCTACTCATCGTCTTCCCCAAGTAAAGGAAAACTTATTGTGTCCTTAGGTAAGCCACCGCCTCAGGTACTGGACCGCCCAGCCGGCCTGCTTACGAGTCGCCCTAATGGGCCTTGGAGTCTTGATAGCCGCAACTGTCTTTAAGCCGCCATTGGATAACCCGGCAGCAGTCTTTGAGCCGCCACTGGATAACCCGGCCCCGAACGGGCGGGTCATACCGTGAGGTTATATCCTCAACAGCCCCCGCGACCACCGTCTCTTCCGCCTCTTCCTTCCTACCAGGGGCGACATGGCGGCGCAGCAAAGGTCTAGAGCGGTGGAGTTTGGCGAGAAGTAGAAGGAGCTATGCGTGGGAAGGAAGGCGCAGGGAGACGGAATGCGCAAAGGAAGGCAATGATGGTCTCGTGTCGCCCGCGGCAGGCTTTATATCAGCGCGGGCGGTTACCAAGGCGTCGTGGGAGAAGTGGGGGCTTCCCTCGTTGCATCGTGCGCCACGCATCGTGCCTGGCCCGCATGCGGTTAGGGCTCGCGCCGTTTCACCCCCTAGTAGGCGGGAGCGAGCGCGCCGCGGGCCCGGGGGCTACTGTCGGGCCCATGGAACCCAGGGTATACAGGCCCGTTTGCCTTTGGCCCAGGGCGCAACGCCTGGCGTGGGCCCAGCAGGCCCTCTTCATCAAGCATCTCACCAAGACCCCTCATGAGGCCTTGACCTCTTGAGGACTCCTCCTCAGGGAGTGACGAACAAGACCCGTCATCTTCACCAGCAGCCTCGCGAGGTTGTATCGCGAGGCGACCTCCTGAGGTGGCCTCCTGAGGCTTCCTCCCGAGAGGCGCTAAAGACGAAGGTTCCTCGGCTCGGCTGCGCGGTCTCGAGCCCATTATGTGGGTGTCGCACGTGGCGACGAGCGGCAACAGAGGCCGCGCCAGTAGGCGTGGATGAAGATGGTTTCCTCTTTTGTGTTAAGGGAGCAAGGCCAGTCGTCCGCTTCCCAAAGCAGCCCCAAAGGTTGCCCGATCAGCGAATTAAGACCAAGACGGCGGGCGCGCGGGGCGGAGGTCATCACCGAGCCCACCGGCACGTCATGGATCTTGCTTTTGCAGGCGAAGACCGCCTTTAGTCAGGATAGCCTGAGCGCCTGTCCCCTTTCAAAACCCGCCAAGTGTGTCAACCCTTCCCGCCTAAGTTTTGAGGGGGAAGAGGACCAAGGCGGGTATAAAGGGACAGTGTTGCCATCGTGGTAGAGGATGCGACCAAACTCAGTCAACTCCTTGTCCTACCTTGTACGCGAGAACGCTCCCTTGCTCACTACAATCAAAACCAAGCAGGAGTAGGGTTTTACACCACAAGGTGGCCCGAACCTAGGTAAAACCGCTGAGTCCCCGGTCCGCTCCTCGCTAGCGCGCTCCCGCCGTAGCTTCGCCGTAGCCTAGCCGTGGTAGGGGGCGAAGAGGTAGGAACAAGCTCACCCCAGTGTTCGAACCTTTGGGTCCCCGGAGCCCCACTTTCGACAGATTCATATGGTGGCTTAATTCTCTTTCTAGGAAAGTGTTCCATTCCTTTCTTTAATGGAAATTGGAATCTTATATTACCTTCTTTCATATCAATAATAGCACCTATGGTTCGTTGGAAAGGCCTACCAAGTATTATAGGACAAGACGGATTGCATTCTATATCAAGCACAATAAAATCCATGGGCACATAATTTCTATTAGCAAGAATAAGCACATCATTTATTCTACCCAATGGTTTATTAATAGTTGAATCCGCTAAATGTAGATTAAGGGAACAAGCATCAATATCGGTGAGACCTAGCACGTCACACAAAGATTTTGGTATAGTTGAGACGCTAGCACCTAGATCACACAAAGCATTGCATTCATAATCTTTAATTTTAATCTTAATAGTAGTTTCCCATTCATCATGTAATTTTCTAGGTACTGAAACTTCCAACTCAAGCTTTTCTTCATGAGCTTTTATCATAGCTTCTACAATATGTTTAGTAAAAGCTTTATTTTGCTCATAGGCATTAGGTGAATTAATCATGGATTGAAACAAATAAATACATTCAACTAAAGAGCAATTATAATAATTAAAGTCCTTGTAATCCAAAGTAGTAGGCACATCGCTATTTAAAGTTTTAACCTCTCCAAACCCACTTTTACCATTTTTATCATTAAGATCATCACCCTCTAAATAATTGGGACGCCTTCTAGCTAAAGTTGACTCATCTCCAGTCCCTTTTTCATCAAGTTTTATGTTACTAAATAAAGATTCAATAGGCGAGGCACCAATTTTAATATCTTCATCATTACTATGGTAAAAACCGGGTGTAATAGCTTTTTCTAGAAATTCTCGCTTAGCTCTCAACCTAGCGGTTCTCTCTTTACTTTCATTAATGGAGACATGGATGGCTTTAATAGTCTCGTTTATATAATGCTTGGCTGACAAAGTTTTAATTTTAAGATTTTCTACATCATGAGCAATTCTATCCATGTTCCTAGCCATATCATCAACTTTATTCAATTTTTCTTCTACTAGAGCATTGAAAATCTTTTGAGAATTTATAAATTCTTTAATATTGTTCTCAAGATCAGTAGGTATCCTATTATTATTATTATATGAATTTCCATAGGAATTACCATAATTATTAGAGGAATTTCCGGGAAACGGTCTAGGATTGAAATTCCCTCTATAAGCATTGTTGTTGAAATTATTTCTAGAGACAGAATTCACATCAATAGCATCATTATTTTGCTCAATCAAAGTAGATAATGGCACATCATTAGGATCAACATGAGCATTCTTACTAGCAAGCATTTTTATAATAGCATCCATTTTATCACCCAAAGTAGAAATTTCTTCGACATAATTTACCTTCTTACTAGTTGGAGTTCTTTCAGTGTGCCATTGAGAGTAATTTGTCACAATATTATTAAGGAGTTTTGTAGCTTCTCCCAATGTAATTTCCATAAAAGTACCACTTTCAGAAGAGTCTAGAAGATTTCTAGAAACAAAGTTTAGTCCCGCATAATTTTTTTGTATGATCATCCATAAGTAAACCATGAGTGGGACAATTTCTAATCGTTAATTTCATTCTCTCCCATGCTTGTGCAACATGTTCTTGCTCAAGTTGCTTAAAATTCATTACTTGATTTCTTAGAGAAATAATTTTAGCGGGAGGAAAATACTTGGTAATGAAAGCATCCTTACACTTTTCCCAAGAATCAATACTATTGCGAGGCAAGGATGAAAACCAAGTTTTATCATGATCTCGTAGCGAGAACGGAAATAATTTCAACTTAATAATATCATTATCCACATCTTTTTTCTTTTGCATATCGCATAATTTAACGAAAGTATTAAGATGGGAAGCAGCATCCTCATTAGGAGTTCCGGAAAATTGTTCTTTCATAACAATATTTAGCAAAGCAGCATTAATATCATAAGACTTCGCACTAGCGGCAGGAGGAGCAATTGGTGTACTAATAAAATCATTATTATTAGTATTTGAAAAGTCACACAACTTGGTGTTTTCTTGAGACATAGCGACAAAGCAAGTAAACTAACAAACAAGCAAGTAAAATATTTTTGTGTTTTTTGTAAAACTGTTTTAGAAGTGGGGGAGATGAAAACGAGAGGCAAATGCAAATAGAAAGGCAAATGAAAATAAGAGCAAGTAGATGATAGTTTATGCGAAGGTACTTGATAGGTTTTGGTGATGTCTCCCTGGCAACGGCGCCAGAAATTCTTCCTGCTACTTGTGAGCTGCGTTGGGATTTCCTCGAAGAGGAGAGGATGATGCAGTACAGTAGAGATAAGTATTTCCCTCAGTTAAGAACCAAGGTTATCAATCCAGTAGGAGAACCACACAGAACCTCGTTAGCAGAACCTACACACACAAAAGCAAATACTTGCACCCAACGCGAACAAGAGGCTTGTCAATCCCCTTGGCGGTTACTTGCAAGGATCAATTCTGATAGTGATAGATAGATAAATAAATTGCAAAAGAAAATAAAGGAAATAAAATTGCAGCAAGGTATTTTTGGATTTTATATATGATAGATAAATGACCCGGGGGCCATAGTTTTCACTAGAGGCTTCTCTCTCGAACACATAGCATACAGTGAGTAAACAAATTACTGTTAGGCAATTGATAGAAAAGCGCATAGTTATGACGGATTCATGGCAATGATCATGTATATAGGCATCATGTCCAAGACAAGTAGACCGACTCCTGCCTGCATCTACTACTATTACTCCACCCATCGACCGCTATCCAGCATGCATCTAGGGTATTATGTTAATGAAAACAGAGTAACGCCTTAAGCAAGATGACATGATGTAGACAAAGTAAACTCAAGCAATATGAATAAACCTCATCGTTTTATCCTTAATGGCAAAAATATAAATACGTGCCTTGTCCCCTACTTTGTCACTGGGATAGAGCACCGCAAGATTGAACCCATTACAAAGCACCTCTCCCATTGCAAGATAAATCAATCTAGTTGGCCAAACCAAACGGATAGATCGGAGAGAAATACAAAGCTATAACAATCATGCATAAATAAGTTCAGAAAAGACTCAAATAATTCTCATGAATAATCTAATCATAAACCCACAATTCATCGGATCCCAATAAACACACCGCAAAAGAAGATTACAACAGATAGAACTCCAAGAAGATCGAGGAGAACATGGTATTGAAGATTAAAGAGAGTGAAGAAGCCATCTAACTACTAGCTATGGACCCATAGGTCTATGTTAAACTACTCACACATCATCGGAAGGGCAGCAAGGTTGATGTAGAAGCCCTTCGTGATCGATTCCCCCTCCGGCAAAGTACCGGAAAAGACCTCCAGATGGGATGGCGGAAGAACAGAAGCTTGCGGCGGCGGAAAATTTATTCGAGGTGGCTCTCTGGTATATGGGGAATATTTGAAAATTTATAGCGGTGGAATTAGGTCAAGAGGTTCCACGAGGAGCCCACAAGCCTAGGGGGCGCGCCTACCCCCTAGGCGCGCCTCCCGAGCTTGTCGCTCCATCATGGCTCGTCTGGTCTTCTTCCGAACCTTCTAGGGTCTCTCTTGGTCCAGAAAAAATTAATCCAAAGTTTTTTCTCCATTTGGACTCTGTTTGATATTGATTTTTTGAAAAGCCAAAAACAATAAAAAAAAACTGGCACTGTGCACTAGGTTAATAGGTTTGTCCCAAAAAATGATATATAATTGCATATAAAACATCCAAGATTGATACTATAATAGCATGGAACAATCAAAAATTATAGATACGTTGGAGACGTATCACCCGATGAAACTTTCAGCCCATAAACAAACCGTGATGGAATTGGGCCATTTTCGGCCCGGTCTGACTTTCGGCCTGTTAGCGGCCGGCGCAACCCATGGGCGATATGTAGCCTGACGTCACATCGGGCCTACTAACGGCCCATATTGTCGATGACACAAATCCAGCCCGCCAGCACTTTCAGCCTATTAAAGGCCCGTGTAGTAGGTCGGCGCAATTACGGCCTGTGCTGACTTTCAGCCTGTTAACGATCCGCCATGTAAATGGGCCACCATGGGCTGAGCTACATTTCGGCCTGCTAATGACCAGTGGGCTATTCGGCACATTTTAGGCCCAATCATCTTTTGGCCCGCTACAAGCCCTAGGTATATACTGGCCCAATGAAGGCCCAATCTGCGATTCGGCCTGTTAATGGCCCGTGTCATTTATGGGCCAGATAAGGCCTGCGTGATATTTAGACATGTTAACGACCCGTTAATACAATGGGCCCATATTATGTTTAGGCCTGTTAATGGCCCACTATGGTCACGGGCCTACAAATGGAACGATCAAAAAATAAGAAGAGATTACGCTGGTTTCGGCCCAGATATTTTCTGTGGGCTACATACCGATTACGGCCCGTAATCGTTTTTAGCTCCATTCTAGTTGTGGGTCGGACGAGTATTGGCCCTTTGGGGTCCTACGATGCTTTTGGCCTAAAGGAGACCGATGATGGCGAATACATTACTAAGAATAAACCTACACTATAAAAAAATAGCTTGCTAATTTCTACGGCCTTTGGCAGTACGATAAATGTTGTATTGCAACAAAATAAATTACAGCCATACAACGAAAGGCCTATTGGCATAATAGTTTACAGTCCTTGCAGATAAATGCACCATGAGATGTATAGAAGTAGAGATCATTTGAGCACAATGGTAATGTTTCAGGCTGTAGAATCTGATGGAGCAGCATGACCTTCCCCCTTTTTGCGCCATTCCTCTTGAACAACGAAGCAAATGTCCGATAGTATGGTTTCAAAACCATTCATATCTTGACGACATTTGTCAACCACTATTCTTGTTTCAGAAACGACCTCCATTAGGGATTGGACTTGTGTCTGGAGCACAGATATATCACTCTGTCTAGCCGGTGGATTTTGTTCAGTAAGTGGTTTAGACGAGGTTACCTTAACAACCAACCCATAATTACTCAGGAAGGTGCTTTTTGCACTGTTAGTGGAGAGATACTGATGACTGCAGCAAGAGGTGACATTGTGCCTGTGGTAGCCTCGTCACCTTTAGGAGGTTGTGACTATTCAATCATTTGTTCCATAGCTTGCTGAAAGTTTGAATTTTGTAGATTAGTGTATCAGATAAGAAGTTACTAATGAGACAAAAACAAACAAAATAGCTTTCACGTTTATACATAACTTATTTTGGTGAACCACTGTAATACTTTAGCATGTATTCTAGTGGTAAGTACATAATAAAATCACGTTCGGAACATATGTCCATGTAGCATGCCTAATGTATTGTCTATTTCCTCACATTTATTGACATCTATCTAAGGATAAAGAGACACGGTTTAAAATACGATGAACATAGTATGACATCATTCATATCACGGGCCAACGGATATCAAACAAACAGGCTATTGTATCATTGTGTGGACACGTGAACATCACAACTAGATTACAGATCAAGACAAAAATAATATCCTTCCTTTCTTTTAAACCGTGTAAGGCAAAATGATACGTTAAGACAACTGTGTATAAAAGTGAACATAGTAACTGACATTGGCTGCAAACCAAGTAGTTAAATGAACATGTCACAGTAACAAGCAGTTCAAAGGCATGAGGAGTGAGGACTTACAACAGCGGCTTGGACTGGTGTAGTCATGCCCTTCATCTTGCTGGTGTGACAATCCTTGAAGATTTGCACTGCATTCGGTTCAGGTTCTTTTTGGTCTGCACGGGCTTTCCTCTGTATTTGGAACAAGTCAATATAGATACGATAATATGGCACAACAAAAAGGCGGAAATAGCAACTATTTACATGAGCCTCGCAGTGTGCAATATAGCTACGAGATCCTGTTGTCTGTTGGAATTTCACTTTAGAATGGTTGGTCTTGTTCTTCAAACAGTTAGCCTAGAAGAAGATAGACTTGTAAGGCACATACGTAAATACGAGTTCAATATGTGATATGATCACATACATATACCCTACCTAATACTTCGGATCAGATCAGTGTTTAACAAGGGCTGTCCAGTCTTCGTCCGTAATATATTCTACTGGAGATGTTTGGGCGATTTCATTGTTAGCCTTGCCTTCAAAGTGAGTTTTTCTAAGGTGATACCGATACTGTCGCAGAGCAGACTGAAAAACATGAGTGCATGCTTGTTTGGATGCATCATCTTTTGGATCCAACTTGAACCTCATCTGTTGAAAAAAGAATGGGAGTCTCATTAGGAGCAAGCTAGAAAGTATGGGACAGAGCAAGACAATATTACAAATTGCGATGAATAACATTACTTACGGATAAATGGTCAAGGAAGGTATTAAACTGGGTTTCGTCTTTGTCATTCCTGTACTGGATCCACGTTGGGAGGATATGTGCATGACCCCTAACGGCAACGGCTGCCTCTGATACTAACTTGGCTGACTCTGTCGCATCACATGGCCTTTTTAAACCTGCCTCAAAATGGATCTCCATTCTTCCTCCTTTAGATTTTGTTAACCTGTCAAGCATTATCCCTGATGTTTGTTTCCTCTTGCGCCGAGGTGCTAGTTCAACAACGAATATGGAAAGTGTTAGTGCACATCAAACTGTGAGAGTACATATAAAGGAGCACGCAACTGCAACTTGACTCGGTCACGTACCGTCTTGGTGTTGATGCTCATGAGGTTCATCTGATCTTGCCAAGTCCTGTAGTGTCAGCAGTGCTTCAGAAGTAGTGTTAGGTGGGAAGGCAGCTTGGGAACATACCACTTGCAGAGCATTCGAACAAGTAACTCGTTGAGATGTCGGTACTGTGGAAGGAGGTGCTGCAGCTAGTGGAGCAGGGTATACTGTGTTTGTAGATTTAGCCGGTGGACTTTGACCTTCTACTGCACTATAAGTACCAGCAGAATCTCGAGGGAAGCTCCTTTTCTGTTGCACCCGACGACTAACATCCCCTACCATTCTCTTTTCGTTGCTCTTTTTTGACTTTGCCATGTCAAGCCGTACCCACAGCACAAAAGAATAAAATACGCTCTTCAGAACTCATTGATGCATGATACAGACGAGCAATACTTTGATGTAAGACAACCGTATGAGGATGTAATATGTACGAAAAACAGGATGGCATGACATATTCACACCTATGATGTGTCAACTAAGCAGAAGGATTTTCAAGAAATTAGAAGCAATGCAAGCTAGACACCATATGAAAGATGCAACCAATATCACTCTGCCAAGTTAAAAGTGTCTCGTCATAAGTGGAATTTCGAAAAATTAGAAGCAGTACAAGCTAGAAATCAATGCAAGATGCAACCAATATCACACTGTCAAGGTAAAAGTGTCTCATCATAAGTGATTGATACATGATACACAACAACAGTACTTTGATGTAGGGACATGGTGTGATAGATAGATGCAGTTTTATTCTAGATACAGAAAGGCATGTCATATTCACATGTATAACATATAAACTCAGCAGGTGCAATTTAATCAAATGAGAAGAAATACAAGCTATACACAATATGCAACATGCAACCAATTATCACACTATCAAGTTAGAGCAAGCACCTGCGATGGTGGAGTAGGGGAGATGGAGTCATCATATAGACTTGGAACTTCAACTGCAGTAGCAGTAGCAGTGGCAAATCTAGAGAGCCTCCGTTTGCGTTGGTCCAGAGGACCACCAACATCCCCTAACTTACTATTTTCCTTCCTCTTTTTTTATATTGCCTTCTGAATTCAAAACCACAAGAAAAGGAATAAAATTGGCTCTGCATAACTCATTGATGCATGATACAGACGAAGACTACTTTGATGTAAGGAAAGCACATGATAGGAGGACGGAGTATGTATGAAAAAAAGGACATCATTGCATTTTCACACCTATGATAAAAGGATGGAATATGTATAAAAAACACTAAGCAGAAGACATTTCAACAAATTAGAAGAAATGAAAGCTAGGCACCATATGAACATGCAATCAATATCACTCTTAAAAGTGTCTCGTCATAAGTGCCATTTCAACAAATTAGAAGCAGTACAAGCTAGAAGACAATGCAAGATGCAACGTATATCACACTCCTAAGTTAAATGTGTCTTGTGGTAAGTGATTATTGCAGGATACACAACAGTACTTTGATGTAAGAACATGGTGTGATAGACAGATTTAGTATGTTCTAGAAACATGAACACGTGTCATATTCACAAGTATAATGTGTAAACTAAGCAGATGCAAATCAACAAAATTAGAAGCAATACAAACTAGACATCATACACAACATGCAACCACATATAACAGTGCCAAGTTAGAGCAAGCACATGTGATGGTGGAGTAGGGAAGTTGTCTTCATCATCTACACAACTACGTTGACTGTCTAGCCCTGCGTTGTCTTGCGGATCTTGTTGGGAGGATGGCTGAGTAGAATCTGTAGAGACCCTCTGTTTCAGTTGCTTGGAAGGACCACCATCATCCACTGCCTTACTACTTTCCTTCCACTGTATTGATTTTGCATTGTGAAGTCAAACCGACAAGAAAAAGGAATAAAATTTGCTCTTCAGAACTCATTCATGCATGATGCTGACGAACAATACTTTGATGTAAGGCAAACACATGATACATGGATGGAATATGTACGAAAATAGGACCGCACGACATATTCACACCTATGATGTAGAAGCCAAGCAGAAGGCATTTCAACAAATTAGAAGCACTGCAAGCTAGACACCATATGAAAGATGCATCCAATATCACTCTGCCAAGTTAAAACTGTCTTGTCATAGGTGGCGTTTCAACAAATTAGAAGTAGTACATGCTAGAAATCATATGCAAGGCGTAACCAATATCACACTGCCAACTTAAAGGTGTCTCATCGTAAGTGATGGATGCAGGATACACAAGAACAGTAGTTTGATGTAAGAACATGGTGTGATAGACAGATATAGTATGTACCAGAAACAGGAAGGCGTGTCATATTCACATGTATAATGTGTAAGCTAAGCAGATGCATTTTACCCTAATTAGAAGCAATACAAGCTAGACATCATATGCAACATGCAACCAGATATCACACTGGCAAGTTAGAGCAAGCACCTGGGATGGTGGAGTAGGGGAGATGAGTGTCGGGGGGATGAACCCCGGGTAGGCAACGGAGCTCGAACCCCTTCTTCAAAAATCATCGGAGCAGGTCAAGTCCCTCAGGCCGGCTTGCCAGTACGCCGGCTCCCCAGCGCGAGCCGGCTCAGCGCGGCGACCCGGCCTGGCCGGCTGGCCACGAGGGGACGGAGCCTTCGCGACGAAGCAAGCGTGGCTACAACGCTCCTTCCTTTACGCTGACAGAGCAGGCGAGGCTGCAGCTTTCCTCACGCCCCCGCCCGAGGCGGGCGATGTCAGGGAGGCGCGGTCCTATAGAAACAACGGCGCCAACCTCCCTCTGACGACGAACAAGACGCGCCACAGTGCCCCGTACCCAGACTGACGAGAGGCAAGACCCGCCACAGTGCCCCGTGCCAGGCAGGTGCGGCGCACCTGGCGACCCGGCAACCCGGCGACCCGGCGACCCGGCGACCCGGCGGCCCCCACCACCGGCTCCCGGTCAATGACACCAGGGGCCCGCGCCTTTGTGACATTACCATTGTAACCCTGAGGGTCGGCCTATAAGACCCCCAGGGAGGCCTCCGTGCAGAGGGGTTCGCTTCCTTCGGTTCACTCTATCCTGTTGGCTGGTTGCTCTTCGCTCCCCTTTAGTGACTCCTTCTTGCTCCACAGAGCACACACACACTCTCGCCGGAGAGGCAGAATGGTGGCCTAGCCCCTTCTCCCTCCTCCGTCCGAACAGCTCCAGGAGCGACTTTGTAGCCCTTGTGCTCTCCATACTACACTCGGCAGGATTAGGGGTGTTACCTCTCCGGAGGGCCCCGAACCTGACTACGTCTCGTGTCTCGCACTTGCTCGTGCCAACCTCGCCTTCGGAACCCACCGTCGTCCTCACGTAGCCCCACCTCTTTAGCCATCTTATGGCATCTGCCGTGAATATACCACGACTGTTGACGCCCACCGTGGGGCTGCTCGCGGCGCCGGCCGGAGTCAAGTTCCGGACGAGGCCCTTCACCAGCTCCGGCGAGCGCATCGTGCACGGGTTGGTCCGCGCGCCTCGCACGGCCAACCCGGCCGGCTGCAGCACTGCGCCGGGCGCGGACGTCGCCTGCCCCGCAGGCTGCCTTGTCGTCCCCCTCGGCGCGCTGTGCGTTTTCGTTGCGCTCGTCCCCGACGTGTTTCCGAGCGAGGTGCGCGACTTCACCGACTCCCCCGTCCCCGTTGGGTGCGCCGTCTCCGACGACGTCGCGGCTCTCTGCGTCCACGCGGAAGTGCTGACTGTCGGCGCCAGCTCCGGTTCCCCGCGTGCCAAGGAGAAGGCCGCCGCCGCCGCGGCTACGGCCCCACCTCGCCGGGCCGACCCGCTCCACGCGACGATCCGGAGTCTGCGAGCCCCCATCACGCCCGACGCCGACATGGCGGCTGCAGCAGCTCAACTCAATGAGGACCGTGAGCATCTGCTGGTCGAGGCCACGGAGCTCGCGGCGACGCGGCGCCGGCTCGAGTCTGCCCAGCGAGAGTACGACAGCGCCCACGGCTTCACGCCGGCCGCCGCTGAACCCAGTCGGGTCGCGGAGGTACGGATCCGTGGGGGCGCAATCGGCCGTGCGCTAGGCGCAGGCCGGCCCGTCTACGACACCCCCGTCAAGAACATGCGTGCGGCGCAGGCGGCCATGGCGGATCTCGAGTTCCTGGAGGGCGAGGAGCTGCTGCAGCAGCAACAGTGCATCCGCGACCTCATCACCGCGGTGAACGAGCAGCAGAAGCACATCGACCCGGCTCAACCATCCGCCTCCACCTCTGGAAAAACCGGGGACCCGGAGAGGGCTCTCCGGGACGCGCAACGAACGTCCTCCCACGCCACTAGCGCGAGCCTCTCTGGCCGGCATCGATCCGGTCGGAGCCGGCACAATCACGCCGCCACTACCGGAAACGGCGTCACCGACGAGACGGCTGGCAACGGCCGGGATCAGCAGCCGGAGCCCCCCGTGCGGCCGGCTCGGCGGCCCGAGCCGGCCCCGGAGGCCCCTGCCCCCCGCAGTCCCGTGGCTGACCGACTCGGTCCCCGCGTGCCCTACGACGAAAGCGACGCCCGCCACCGCCTCGATCGGCTGGCGCGCTCCACGGCCCTGGAGGAGGAGAGCTCTGTCGGCCCGGCGTGCTTTGGCCCCCACATTCGCGAGGAGCCCTTCCCCAAAGGCTTCTCGCTGCCCCGCGACTCCCCCAAGTACACCGGCGTCACCAAGCCGGAGGACTGGCTGATCGACTACACCACGGCCGTCGGCATAGCCGGTGGAAACCGGTGCGTGGCCGTGCGTTACGTTCCCCTCATGCTGCTCGGCTCGGCCCGGACGTGGCTTAACAGCCTGCGAGTCGGCAGCGTGAACTGCTGGCTGGATTTCGAAGACGCGTTCATTCGCAACTTCACCAGCACCTACAAGCAACCTGGCAAGCCTCGCCAGCTCTCCATGTGCATCCAGAAGCCGGGCGAGCCCCTTCGCGACTTCCTCACGCGGTGGACGGAGCTCCGCAATTCCTGCGAGGGGGTCCACGAGGTCCAGGCCATCCAGTACTTCATCGACGGGTGCCAAGACGGCACTCTGGTCAAGCACCGGCTTGTGTGCGACGAGCAGGAGACCCTGGCGGAGCTCATGGCCGTGGCGGACAAGTACGCTACGGCCGACTCCGTGATGAATGTGAAGATCACGATCGACGCAGACGACAAGCTCCTTCCGGCCCAGCCGGCGACCCCCAAGCCGGCTGGTGACAACAACCAGCGCCGGCAAGACAACAACAGCAACAACGACAAGCGCCAGAATGACCAGCCGGCACCCCGCTACGACAACCGCCAGGTCGCCGCGGTGGAAGGGGAGCAGCCGGCCGATCAAGGCCCCAGCCAGCGCCCGCGCACCGGCAAGGCCGCCTGGCAGCCCAAACTGTCTTTCGAGCAGATGCTCGATGCCCCCTGCAAGAACCACAGCGGCGCGAAGCCATCGACGCACACGCTCCGGCAGTGCAGCTTCACCCAACGCCTGCTGGAGGGCAACCTTCCGCCCCCGCCACCCAGAGCCGGCTCGCAGCAGCCGCCGCTTCCGCCGCTTCCACCGCCACCCGGCACCCTCGCCGACAACCCTTTCCCGCGCCCGGACGCGTCCTACGTCGTCTTCACCACCGATGGGGATGACAAGCACGCCAAGCGCAAGCACGTGGCCGAGGTAAACGCCGTCGTCCCTCTGGTTCCCCAGTACATGCACTGGTCCGACCGGCCGGTCAGCTGGACCCGGGAGGACCACTCGGCCGTCATGCCTACGCCGGGTGGCTACGCTCTCGTGCTCGACCCCACTTTCGTCTCTGAGAAACGCACCTGCCGCTTTTCGGGGTGCTGATCGACGGCGGCAGCAGCATCAACATCCTGTACCGCGACACCATGACCAAGCTCGGCATCGAGGCGCGACAGCTGGAGCCGACCCGGACGGTGTTCCATGGCATCGTGCCGGGTCTCTCCTGCTCTTCGATCGGCCGGGTCCGGCTCGACATCCTGTTCGGCTCCAGCAGCCACTTCCGCCGCGAGCCGATCTGGTTCGAGGTGGTCGACCTGGCCAGCCCCTACCACGCGCTGCTGGGCCGGCCCGCGATGGCCAAGTTCATGGCGGACCCCCACTACGCCTACCTGAAGCTAAAACTGCCGGGTCCCAAGGGCCTCATCACCATCGTCGGCGATTACAAAAAGTCCCTCGAGTGCGCCAAAGCCAGCTCCTAGCTGGCCGAGTCGCTGGTCATCGCCGAGGAGAGGCGCCAACTCGACCGGATCGTGGCGCTGGCTAACGCGCAGCCGGCCATGCCGGCTCCGCCCAAGCCGGCCGCCGACGAATCCTCCTTCAAGCCGGCCAAAGACAAGAAGAGGGTCCCGCTCAACCCAGCCGACCCCGGCTCCAGCAAGTACGTCGTCGTGGGCACTGGCCTCGACAGCAAATAGGAAGGCGAGCTCGTCGATTTCCTCCGTGAGAATCAGGATATATTTGCATGGTCTCCCAAAGACATGCCGGGTGTCCCGAGGGAATTCGCCGAGCACAAACTTTACGTCCGCAAGGGCGCCAAGCCTGTTCGACAGCCGCTTCTCCGAGGAGAAGCGAAGAACCATCGGTGAAGAGATCGCCCGGCTGCTCAAAGCCGGGTTCATCATGGAAGTGTTCCACCCCGAGTGGTTGGCCAATCCAGTCCTCGTCCTGAAGAAGAATGGCACCTGGCGCATGTGCATCGACTACACCAGCCTGAACAAGGCATGCCCCAAAGACCCGTTCGCTCTGCCCCGGATCGACCTAGTCATCGACTCCACAGCCGGATGCGAGCTCCAGTCCTTCTTGGACGCCTACTCTGGCTACCACCAGATCAAGCTGGACCCGGCCGACGCCCTCAAGACGTCCTTCATCACGCCCTTTGGGGCGTATTGCTACATCACCATGTCGTTCAGCTTGAAGAATGCCGGCGCCACCTTCCAACGCTGCATGCAGAAATGCCTGCTGCCCCAGCTCGGCAGAAATGTGCACGTCTACGTCGACGACATCGTGGTGAAGACCAAGCAGCACCTCACGCTCATGGCCGACCTCAAGGAGACCTTCGCCAACCTGCGCCGGTTCCAGATCAAGCTCAACCCGGAGAAATGCGTCTTTGGCGTGCCGGCTGGCCAGCTACTCGGCTTCCTTGTCTCGGCACGCAGCATAGAAGCCAACCCGGAGAAGATCAAGGCAATCGAGCGCATGCGCAAGCCGACCCGGCTGCGCGACGTCCAGAAGATCACCGGCTGCTTGGCCTCTCTCAGCCGGTTCGTCAGCCGGCTGGGGGAGAGGGCCTTGCCCCTGTATCAGCTGATGAAGAAGACGACGGCGTTCGAGTGGAGCGACCAAGCGGACGAAGCTTTCCGCGACCTCAAGCGCATGCTGTCCACCGCACCCGTCCTGGCCGCGCCGGCTGAAAAAGAGCCACTCCTGCTGTACGTCGCCGCCACCTCCTGAGCCGTCAGCACGGTGCTGGTCGTCGAGCGCCCGGAGGAGGGCAAGGTGCAGCCGGTTCAGCGCCCATTGTACTTCCTGAGCGAGGTGCTATTCGCCTCCAAGCAGAACTACCCCCACTACCAGAAGATGTGCTATGGCGTGTACCTCGCCGCCAAGAAGCTGAGGCAATACTTCCAAGAGCACGCCATTACTGTGGTGAGCACTGCCCCCATCGGCGAGATCATGGGCTGCCGGGATGCCTCTGGCCGGGTGGCCAAGTGGGCCATCGAGCTAGCCGGTCACACGATCCTCTACGAGCCCCGCACCACCATCAAGTCCCAGGCGCTAGCCGACTTCCTCGTCGACTGGACGGAGACCCAGTACCTGCTGCCGGCTCCCGAGTCGACTCACTGGTGCATGCACTTCGACGGCTCCAAGATGCGCAATGGTTTGGGAGCCGGCATCGTGCTATCTTCCCCCAAGAACGACCGGCTGCAGTACGTACTGCAGATCCATTTCGCCGCCTCCAACAACGTTGCCGAGTACGAAGCTCTCGTGCACGGCATCCGGCTGGCCAGAGAAATCGGCATCCGGCGCATCCTCTGCTACGGCGACTCGGACTTGGTGGTGCAGCAAGTTTCCGGCGACTGGGACGCCAAAGACGCCAACATGGCCAGCTACCGTTTCCTGGTCCAGCAGCTCTCTGGCGGGTTCGAAGGTTGCGAGTTCCTCCACGTCCCTCGCGCGGACAACGAAATGGCCGACACACTGGCAAAAATGGGCTCCACCCGGCAAGCCATCCCATTCGGCGTCTTCCTCGAGCACCTACGGAAGCCGCCCATTAAGCCGTCTCCTGAGTCGGAATCCATCTTCGTCCCAGACGACCCCGACGCATCCCCGCCCAACCCTGGAGTTCCCGGCTCCGCCTCGGGGACTGTCGGCTCCGGCTCGAGGACTGCGGCCTCCGGCTCGGGGACTGCCGCCTCGGATCCCATCCCGGTGGCCGTCTTCGCCGTGGTAGCAGCTCCGTCCTGGGCTCGGCCGATCATCGCCTTCCTGGAAGACGGCGACCTGCCCAGCGAAGAGACCGAAGCCCGACAAGTGCAACGGCGAGCATCCGCCTATAGCATCATCAACCACGAACTCGTCAAGCGCAGCACGACCAGCGTGTTCCTGCGCTGCGTCGAGCAGGACAAAGGGATCGAGATCCTCCTCGACATCCACCAGGGCAAGTGCGGGCACCACGCCGCCTCGCGGTCCCTGGTGGCCAAGGCCTTCCGCCACGGTTTCTACTGGCCCTTGGCCCTACAAGACGCCGAGGAGCTGGTCCTCAAGTGCGAGGGCTGCCAACGCTTCAGCAAGCGCAGCCACCAGCCGGCTTCAGCCCTCCAAACCATCCCGATCACATGGCCCTGTGCCGTCTGGGGGCTCGACATGGTGGGGCCCTTCAAGACCGCCCGAGGCGGCATGACGCATCTGCTGGTCGCCGTCGACAAGTTCACCAAGTGGATCGAGGCGAGACCGATCAAGAAGGTCGATGGGCCCACGGCCGTTCGGTTCATCAAGGATATCGCGGTTCGCTACAGCGTTCCCCACAGCATCATCACGGACAACGGCACCAACTTCGCCAAAGGTGCGTTGGCCCACTACTGCTCCGCATCCGGCATCCGGCTTGACTTGGCCTCCGTCGCACACCCCCAGTCGAACGGCCAGGTCGAGCGGGCCAACGGCCTCATCCTAGCCGGCATCAAGCCGCGACTCGTCGAGCCACTCGTGCGCTCACCCGGCAGCTGGCTCGACGAGCTGCCGGCCGTCCTCTGGAGTCTCCGGATGACACCAAACCGCTCCACCGGGTTCACCCCGTTCTTCCTCACCTACGGAGCCGAAGCAATCATTCCAACCGACGTTGAGTTCGACTCGCCCTGGGTGACCATGTACACAGAGGCCGAGGCAAAAGAAGCACGCGAAGACGGCGTCGACCTGCTCGAGGAGGCGCGCCTCCTGGCCCTCAGCCGGTCAGCCATCTACCAACAAGGCCTGCGCCACTACCACAGCAAGAAGATCAAACCCCTCGCATTCCGCGAGGGCGACCTCGTGCTCCGGCTCGTCCAGCGGACAGCCAGCCAGCACAAGTTGGCCTCCCCCTGGGAGGGCCCCTTCATCATCAGCAAGGCTCTCTGCGACCGGAACGAGTACTACCTCATCGACGCGCAGAAGCCGAACAAACGCAAGGGAGATGCAGCCGGCGAGGAGTCCAGCCGGCCCTGGAATGCGGAGCTCCTCCGTCCGTTTTACAGTTGAACTCATACATGTATGTATCACCACCTTTTGGATTTAATAAAAGCAGCAAGCCCCCCCCCCCCGTGCGACAGCAGGCGCCCACCGAGTCGGCCCAGCCGGCTCAGGGGCTCGGGGGCTTCCTTTTCCCTTTTAACTAAGCTCTGTGTCTACACACTTCCCCGTTTTCGTTTCACCCGCCGAGTCGGCCTAGCCGGCCCAACCGGCTCGGGGCCTCGGGGGATAGCCGACCAGACCGCGCCTCGCCATATTTTCCTTAGTCCATCTTGAAGCGTACGAACCGCAACAGCCCTCTCTTCGCCAGCCACAGCCGGCTCCCGGCTGTCCGGCCGGCAAGAGCCAAAGGCCGGAAGCATCGTCACGTAAGAACGGCTAAGGAGGAGAGCCCGGCTCGGCCAACCCGGCCCTACCCGCCCTCACTTATCCACCGCACGACCGGCTGCGCGCCAGCCGGCTTCGCCGCCTGCCGCCAACCGGCCCAGTGGGTGTTTTCGCTCGCGCTCAAACGTCTGAAAAAGCCTAAGTATTGTGCGTCCCCTCTCAAGGCCGAATCCCCGTCCTAGCCACAGTCCGCAACCCGGCTGTCCGGCTAGCGGGAAGGAAGCCTGAAGAAAAGACAAACAAGAAAAAGGCCCAAGGCCGAACAACAAAGAGCGAAAACACGACAGTTGGTGCCACAAAATTTATAAACAACACGGGCCCGCGGCCTCAAGTTCATTACATAAACTACACCCCAAGTGGGTGGACCTGCTACCTAACAAAATTCAAGTGACCGAGTACAGGAAAGTTAAAGATAAGCCCTAGGCGGCGCCTGCGTCGGCTCTGGTCGGTGCCGGCTCGGCGGAGGTGGATGCAGCCGCCGGGTCGGACCTGGAGTTCTCCGGCCTCTCGGTCGTTGCGGTGTCGTCCGGCTCGGCTTCATCATCGGCGTAGGCCCCCGTCTCGGCCGAGCTGCCATCCGGATCATTGAGCTGCAGGTCGAACTCGTCAGCAGGGAGCTCCTCGCCGTCTTCCGTCCGCTCCAAGATGAATTCGTCGTACGGAGCGAACGAGGCCAAGTAGCTGGCCCGTCCGGTGATCCGTCGCGCCTGTTCCGCCAACTGCTCCTCCGCGCCGGCCCGCTGCGCCGCCAGGCGGTCAAGATCCACGCCGGGATACCACGACGCCACAAATTGCAGCGCCGTCTCCGCGCCGGCGCGAGCCGCAGATGCCCTCCACGCGCCGAGCCGGTCCACGCCGGCTTCCAGCCACCGCGCCAGCCGGGTGACGCTGCTCGGCGCCACCGCGCTCGGCCAAAGGCTCCGCGCTATAGTCAGGCAGGCATCGAACAGCCAGCGCATGTGGCCCTCGACGGCTCCAAGACGGGCCTCGCCGGCCAGGACGATCTCCGACAAGGTCCAGGCGGCGTAAACGTCGACGTCCGCCCCTAGCGCGCGCTGGTCCGCCCGGTGGGCGTACACGGCCGCATCGGCCGCCTCCTGCGTTTCGGGGAAGACTCCTGCCAAAGAAGGAAACGAGTTAGCCAGAAGAAAATAACTTGTCGGCTCGGCCAGCCGGATTGAAGAAAAAATGGTACTCACGGGCGAAGGCCTCATCGAGGTGCTGCGCCTCGCTCAGCATCCCGTGCTCCCGCACGGCCGATTTGCGGGCCTGAGCCTCGAGATCCTTCTCGAGCTGGGTGACCCTCCTGCCGGTGTCCGCCAGCTCCTCGGCCGCCTTGCCGCGCTCTTCCGCCAGCCGGCCCAGCTCCGTTTGGTGGGACTCCTCCGCCTTGGCCTTCTCGACCACCAGCCGGTCCACCTCGGCCTGGAGCCGGTCGCGGTCGGCGACGGCAAGATCGCGCTGCTCGCTGGCTTTGGCAAGCCGGCCTCGGAGACCCGGCACCTCGGCCGCATCAGCTGCGCGACAAGGTTCCCGGTCAGGCGCCGGAAGCAAGGACAAAAAGAAAGAAGGGCAAAGCCATAAGATTCGACCCGGCTGCTCCGCAGTCCGTCCCGAATCTCGGGGGCTACCCCCAGTGGGTGCGCTGGCGCGCCCCCACTGAAGACGAGCAAGACGTACCTTGGACCCGGCGCAACTCCTCCTCCTTGCCGGCTAGCTGGGCTTTGACCCCGCGGAACCGCTCCCGAAGCCGATTATACGCGTTGGCCCGCAGGTCGTACAGGTGCTGCGCAAAAGTTAAGTAAGAAGAACACAAAAGACGGGCTATAAGATTCGAGCCGGCTGCTCCGCAGTCCGGCCCGAACCTCGGGGGCTACACCCAGTGGGTGCGCTGGTGCGCCCCCACTGATTCGACGATCAAGACAAGAAAAGAAGGAGAGACTCACCGCAAACGCCTGCTCCAGCTTCCGCGCCGCCTCCTGATCGTCCCGGACGAAGGCCTGCAGGCGTTCGCTCCGCCCGCGAAGTTGCGAGCGCAAGGCATTCGCCGCATAGTCCTCCCGAGTGCACGGCCCGATCACAACGGCGCCGGCGCTCGCCCACGGATGCTGCATCGCGGTCCCGGAGCCGGATCCGTTGCCACCCGGCCGCTCGGAGGATGCAGTGGCTTGGCGCGGAATGACCACTATGGCACCGGCGTCTCCAGCCGCGGCCTCCGGGGCCGGCGTCGGCTGCGCTTGGCCGGATGGTGCGGGGTCCGCCTCGCGCCTCTCTTCGCCGCCCTCGCCTCCTCCTGCCGGGTCGGCCCGGGGCGGCGTGTCCACGACGATGTCCTCATCGACGTCCGACTCGCCGTCGGCCGGCTCCTTCCGCCCGGCCGGCTCCGTCGCCCCCTCCGGCTGCGGCTCGACGATTGTCACCGCCGGCTGCGTCCCCCGCTCCATCTCCGGCCAGGTCGGCCCCGCGGTGATCCTGGCCTGCTTTGCGGAGGCCCTCTCCCACGCCCGGGCCGAGGCCTCCTCCATCTCTTTCGCAGCCTCCGCGCGATCCCGCCAAGTGTCGCATCTCGCCGCGTCGAGGTCTTGGCCGGATTGGCGGGCTTCGATGTCCTCCTCCGCGGTCTGGGCCGGCTCAGGGTCGATGGCGCTGCTCCGGGTCTTCCGCCAGACGGCCTCGCCAGCCGCGGCCTCTGCGGCCGCCAACGCCAGGTCAACGGCGGACCTGTGCACAGCAAGTTCATCACCACAAGGGCTAAAGCAAGAAAACAAGCAAGTGATCAGAAACAGACAAGAATCACTCACCCAATGACCTTCGGAACCTCCCGCCTCTGGCCCACGGACGGGGCGAGCCGGCGCTTCTTCTTGACGACGGCCCTCTCCCGCGTCGGCGCCGCCGCCGCCGGGCGCTTCACGGCCGGCCTCGACTTGACCGGCTCCTTCCCATGCGTCCGGCTACCGGATTTCGCCGCGCGAGCCGTCCCGGCGCCAGCCATCTTCTGCAGCCGGCTTGGAGGATCGACGCTGGCGTCCTCCCCGGCCGAGGGCGCTGCACCGTGGGCTCCGGTCAGGTCCTCTTCGTCATCGTCCGGCCAGTCGCGCAGAAGTTCTGAGGGCGGAGACTTACCCGCGTTCCGTGACCCACCGGCTGCGGCGTCTGCCAGGCGCGCTTCGACTCCTCCCTCCTCCGCCTCGGCGCCCGCTTCCTCCGCGTCCGACTCGGGCAAGTCGGCCAGCAGGATCTGGGGATTCGGCCCGTCGTGATTCTGCTAGCAGACGAACAGCTGCGGTCCTCCCGCGGCGTCAGGGCACAGAAATAACGTTGAGGCGGCAAAAAATAGAGACCAGGGACTCACCGCTGGCGCCGGGTTTTCCCGGTGATAGGTCTCCTTCCCGAAGCTCCACCCCTCCTCCTTCAACCCAGCCTTGGAGATATAGTTGACCCGCTGGACGATCCCGGCCGCTGTCAGCACCTTGGTTGACGTCCGGGTCGGGTCACGCCGGCCGCTCATGTCGCAGATCCGGTGTGCCCGGCGCTGCAGCGGCAGCACCCGCCGTGAGATGAAGGCCGCGATGAGGTCAGCCGGCTTTAGCCCCTCGCGATCCGTCATCTCCCCAATCCGGCGGCAGATGTTCAGGAGCTCCTGTGGCGGCTTCTCGGGGCAGTAGCCCCAATTCGACTTGGCGAGCGGCGCCGCGTTGACGAAAGGCGGCAGGTTGATGACGTCCACCGCCGGGTCGGCATTCCAGACGTAGAAAAACGTCGTCTGCCACTTCTTGGCCAAGTCCTCAAGCGGCAGCTTGGGAAACGGCCCGTTCACCCGGCCGGTGACCACCGCAGCCCCACAATCCGACATCGCGCCAGCCGACGCCCCCTGCTGCTTGAGGAAGAAAAGCTTCGCCCACAGGTCAATAGTTGGCAGCATGCCGAGGTAGCCTTCACAGAACGTGGCGAACCCGGTGACCTGCAACACGGCGTTGGCGCCGAGGTGGTGCGGCTGCAACCCGAAGAAGTCGAGGAAGCTCCGGAAGAAAATACTTGCGGGGAGGCCGAGTCCGCGCTCGAAGTGAGAAAAGAAGACGACGTGCTCGCCCTTCTGCGGCTGCGGCACCCTCTCCGGGCCGGGCGCGCGTGCGACCAGCGCCTCCGCCGGCGGCAGCCGCTTCGTGCGGCGAAGGTACCGGATGTTCTCCTCGGTCATGATCGAGCCCTCCCAAGAACCTTTCGGCAGCGCCATTGGAGGGCTCCGCTGGCGTGGAGACGCGGCGATGGAAAGGAGGAGGAGGAGACGGCTGCGAGCTGCGGGCCTCGGGTCGCAGCGTGCGGCGGCTGGCGCGAGAGCACGCGGCGGCAGCGCTTCGCTCGGGCATGGTGGAGGAGAAGCAGAGGAGGAGCAAGGGGCGGGAGTGTGTGCGGGAATGTTTCCGTCGCACTTCTCCCCTTCTCATTTATAACCGCGAAGAGAGCGTGGGGGAGTGGGATCGTTTGCGCCTACGATCCCCACTCCTCCGCACCGTGCGCGCGCGTTTTACGCGCACATTTACTGCGTGGGGAAGTGCAACCATCAAGCGCCGCCGCAGTAAATCCCTCGTGCGCGGGCCGAGGGCGCGTCGTGGCGGGCCCGGTCCGCAGTCGTGTCCCGTCACGCGCGTGGGCTGGCAGGCCTCGCCCGCTGCGGAGCACCACGTGGCGTTCCGTCAGGCCGCGGCAGGCGCGAATCGCTGTATGAAGCAAGACTCGACCAACGGGCATTTCCGTTTCCCTCCCAGGCCGGGGTGCCGCGACCCGGCAACCGGAAGCCGGCGTCCATGTCCGCCGTGCCGGCATGCGGACGAGCGGAGCCGCCCGGCCGGGCTCCCGCACTTCACCAAGAAAACCGACTCCTCAGGGGTAAGCTACGAAGGCCCTCCTGCTTGGAGCCGGCGAGCCTTCACAGCTTCGGGAACTACTGTCGGGGGGATGAACCCCGGGTAGGCAACGGAGCTCGAACCCCTTCTTAAAAAATCAACGGAGCAGGTCAAGTCCCTCAGGCCGGCTTGCCAGTACGCCGGCTCCCCAGCACGAGCCGGCTCGGCGCGGCAACCCGGCCTGGCCGGCTAGCCCATGCCGGCTGGCCACGAGGGGACGGAGCCTTCGCGACGAAGCAAGCGTGGCTACAACGCTCCTTCCTTTACGTTGACAGAGCAGGCGAGGCTGCAGCTTTCCTTGCGCCCCCGCCCGAGGCGGGCGGTGTCAGGGAGGCGCGGTCCTGTAGAAACAACGACGCCGACCTCCCTCTGACGACGGACAAGACGCGCCACAGTGCCCCGTACCCAGACTGACAAGAGACAAGACCCGCCACAGTGCCCCGCGCCAGGCAGGTGCGGCGCACCTGGCGACCCGGCGACCCGGCGGCCCCCACCACCGGCTCCCGACCAATGACACCAAGGGCCCGCGCCTTTGTAACATTACCATTGTAACCCTGGGGGTCGGCCTATAAGACCCCCAGGGAGGCCTCCGTGCAGAGGGGTTCGCTTCCTTCGGTTCACTCTCTCCCGTTGGCTGGTTGCTCTTCGCTCCCCTTTAGTGACTCCTTCTCGCTCCATAGATCACACACACACTCTTGCCGGAGAGGCAGAACGGTGGCCTAGCCCCTTCTCCCTCCTCCGTCCGAACAGCTCCAGGAGCGACTTTGTAGCCCTTGTGCTCTCCATACTACACTCGGCAGGATTAGGGGTGTTACCTCTCCGGAGGGCCCCGAACCTGGGAACGTCTCGTGTCTCGCACTTGCTCGTGCCAACCTCGCCTCCGGAACCCATCGTCGTCCTCACGTAGCCCCACCTCTTTAGCCATCTTATGGCATCTGCCGTGAAAATACCACGACAATGAGACTTGGAACTTGTAATGCACTAGCAGTACAATGAGAATCTATAGAGATGCTCCGTTTATGTTGCTACAGATGACCACCATCATGCCCTTCCTTACTCTTTTCCTTCCACTTTTTTGATTTTGCCTTGTAAAGTCAAACCCACAAGAAAAAGGAATAAAATTTGCTTTTCAGAACTCATTGATGCATGATACCGATGAACACTACTTTGATGTAAGGCAACCGCATGATATGAGGATGGAATATGTATGAAAAAAAGGACAGCATTGCATATTCACACCTATGATGTATGAACTAAGCATAAGGCATTTCAACTAATTAGAAGCAATGCAAGCTAGACACCATATGAAAGATGCAACCAATATCACTCTGCCAAATTAAAAGGGCGGGCTCATAAGGGTATTTCAACAAATTAGAAGCAATACATAGCTACATGCTAGAAATTATATGCAATATGCAACGAATAAAGGTGTCTCATCGTAAGTGATTGATGCGGGATACACAAGAGTAGTAGTTTCATGTAAGAACATGGTTAATAGATAGATGTAGTATGTACCAAAAATAGGAAGGCATGTCATATTCACGGGTATAATGTGTAAACTAAGCAGATGCAATTTACCCTAACTAGAAGCAATACAAGCTAGAAACCATACTTAACATGCAACCACATATCACACTGCAAGTTAGAGCAAGCACCTACAATGCTGGTGTAGGGGAAATGTGGTCATCAACTACAGAGCTACGCTGACTATCTTCATCTTGCCTTCCTGTTTCTTGAGAATCATGTGGGGAGGATGAAACTGCACTCTTTAAGACAGTAGCGTGTCTCACACTAACCCATGGGTGTGACTGTCCCATCATAAGTGATTGATGAGGGATACACAAGAACATTAGTTTGATGTAAGAACATGGTTAATAGACAGATGCAGTATATACCAAAAACCGGAAGGCATGTCATATTCACAGCTATAATGTGTAAACTAAGCAGATGCAATTTAACCAAATTAGAAGAATTACAAGCTAGACATCATATGCAACATGCAACCACATATCACACTGCCAAGTTAGAGCAAGAACCTGCGATGGTGGTGTAGGGGAAATGCGGTCACCAACTACAGAGCTACGTTGACTATCTTCATCTAGCCTTGCTGTTTGTTGAAAATGAGTAGGGCGTCTCACACTAACCCACGGGTGTGACTGTCTCATCATAAGTGATTGATGAGGGATACACAAGAACATCAGTTTGATGTAAGAACATGGTTAATAGACAGATGCAGTATGTACCAAAAACAGGAAGGCATGTCGTATTCGCAGTATATGGCTAAGCAGATGCAATTTAACCAGTTTAGAAGTAATACAAGGTTGACACCATATGCAACATGCAACCACATATGACACCGAAGTTAAAGCAAGCACCTGCGATGCTGGTGTATGGCGAATGGGGTCATCAACTACAGAGCTATATTGACAGTCTTCATCGAATGACACTACACTCTTCATTAGAGCATCAAACCTCGTCTTTCCAATCCTCGATGCAGACTAGAGCGACTGCTCTGTTTTCTTTTTAGAATACTGTGCTTGAGATTCTGAAATACCCATGCGTAATAAAACAATAGTGAGAGTATGGGTGTAGTTTGTGCACAAGTAGTGTAGTGTAAAAGTATCAGATAGCAGGTGGGCCAAAAATAAATGACGACACACATATGATAGCTCTACAACATGTGTCAGAGTCTAGGATCTGCGTCCAAGAAACTTCTCCAAGAACTTAGGATTCGAACTCTGGGGGACTTTGCTTGGCAACCTACGACACGACGGCGACTATAGAGGGAACACGATGGGCTCGTCGGCTCTCACCGGACACGAAGGGGACGCGCGCGAGCTACCCAGGTTCGGGCCACCGTGCGGTGTAATACCCTACTCCTGCTTGTGTTGGATTGCTCTGTGGTGGAGAGCTTGTGCTCGGGGTACAAGAGGTGTCGGGGAGAATGGGTCGATCCCCTTACATGGAAGCAGCCCTTCCCCTTTTGTAGTGCCTTGGTCCTCTTCCCCGAAAATATGAGCGGGAAAGGGTAGCCACAGGGTGGCAATTCAAAGGGGGACAGGGGCGCAGGCTTATCCTGACTAAAGGCGGTCTCCGCCTGTTAAAGCAGCTCCTCGTGACGCGCTGGTGAGCTTGGCGATGACCTCTGTCCTGGCGCGCTGATCCGTCCTGATCTTCTATCACCAAAGAGGAAAGCCTTTGGGACTTGCTTCGGGGGAGGCAGACGCCGCTGCTCCCTTATCACCAGAATGGAAGCTTGGCTCGGTCGCGCCCCGCTGTCCTTATCCTGACAGCAGGACGTCACCCATGTGCTGGGTGTGGAGCCCCGCGGCTAGAGCCGTACGACTTGCTTCGTGGGAAGGCCTCGCGAGGGGAGCCTCGCGAGGGAACCTGGTGCTTGGCGGCCTCGGCAGGGCCTAGCATGGCGGGGAGGGGCCTCGCGAGGCTTGCCCCTCGCGAGGCGGCTTCCTCCGGAGCAGCCGAGGCAAGGCCACTCTCATGGGCCTGCCCGAGCGCGGTCCTCTGGGCCAGAGGCAGACGGGCCGTGGTACCCTAGTTCCCACTGGGCCGACAGTAGCCCCCGGGCCCGCGCCGTGCACGTTCCGCCCGTTATGGACGAAACGCCGTGGGGCCCGCTGAGCTGCCAGGCCCAGAGATGACGCGTGGCGGCCTTCACGGGGAGGGTCGCCCCCACTCCCCACGACGCCTAGGTAACCGCCGTCTTCGCGATAAAGCCTGCCGCTCGGGGCGCAGGCGCATCATTGCTCTTCGTCCCCATCTTGCCCTTTCGTCCTGCGCGAGTAGCTCCCCTGTTACTCCTCCTCCAACTTCCAATCTCTCCTCCGCCATGGCCCCAGGCAAGAAACCCGCGTCCGTCGAGGCCTCCTCCAGCAAGAGCTCCCCGGCGGCGGATCTCGGTCCGGCCTTGCTACCGGCCACCATCAATGAGAGCGGGCTAGCCAAGGTCCGCCCCCACTTGGCCTCCGCGCACTTCGAGGGAGGCGCCACCAAGATCTGGCTAGGCTCGCACCCACGACAAGACCTTGGACCCACGGTGGTCTCCGCCTTCTACCACTCGTTCTTCGCCGGGCTGGTGCCACCCTTCTCTGACTTCCTCCTCGCCATTCTTGAGCATTATGAGATTCGTCTTCTCCACTTCCACCCCAACTCCGTCCTCATTCTAGCCCTCTTTGCATACCTCTGTGAGGCCTTCCTAGGAGTGATGCCGTCCGTGGCGCTCTTCCGAACATTTTATAGCCTGCGGGAGGAGGCGGACGCTTACGAGAAGACGCTCCGGGAGCAAGCCGCCTCGCGTGAGCGCCGGCTTGGGGCGCGGGAGGAGGCCACGGAGGCCCTTGAGGGTCGGCTCGTGTCCCGCGAAGCTGAGCTCCCGAAGCGCAAGGAGGAGATCCTCAGGTCCCAGGAGGCGGTTGCTACCCACGAGGCGAAAGCCAAGACCCGGGAAGGCGAGCTCGCGGCATCTGCGTCCGCGCAGGAGGCAGAACGGGAGCGCCTGCTGGTGAAGGAGCGTGAGCTGGCGGCTACCCAGGCCGCTCTCGACGAGAAGAGGAGCCTCGCGACCAAGCGGGACGAGCTCCAAGCCAAGGTTGACGACCTCAAGAGGCAGCTGCTGGACACGGATGCCACCGTCGAGGAAGCGTGCCGCGACCTGCTGACCCAGGCGACGACGCGACTCTTCAGCAACCTCCTTCTCCTCGACGACCGCTTCGACTTCGGGTGGGTGGTGACCCCTATCCTGGCGGAGCTCCGCGAACCCCTCGAGGAGGTTGTGAGGGAGCGCGTGGCCGGCTTCGTCGGGCTGTACGCCTTCGAGCCTGAAGTCAGCGGCGGCAGCGGCGAGCCCCCTCGCGATGGCGGTGGGAGCGGCGACGGCGGCGCCTCACGCGCCTGAATTTCCCTTGACCTGTTGTTGTAATAGTGTAGACGTGGCCCTCGAGGGTCATAAAAACACTTGCATGGTACTTTTGCTGTAAGCACTTAATGATTTATGCATTTTCGTTTTCCTCCCGAGGCCTTTATTTCCCTTTTACATTGCCTTTGTGCCCTGTGTCGCTGGGACCCAGCCCCCGAGGCAGGCTACACCGTCGCTGGGATGCCCAGAGCGTGTGCTCGGCAAGGCCAAATGGTGTAGGGCTCTTAGGGCTAGTAGGAGTCCCTGAGGCGCGATGCTCAGGGTCCCCCCCTTGACGCGCATGCGGCTCGTGCCAAGGAAGTCAGCAGGCCACGAGAGAGAAACGAGAGGGAAGGGACCCGAGGGGTGCTTTAGACTTAGCTCCTTTGAGGCGTGCGGCTTGGGGCGAGTCCTTAGTAGGGCACAGCTCGTGAGGCGCAGTCCCTCGTGAGGCCTCCCGAGGGGGCATCTTGAGGCCTTCGTACCCTACACCAGGAAAACTGCCAAGTTTTTGCAAATAGTGTGGCAGGGCGCGCTCGCGAGGTCGCCTGTGGGTGTTACGCGAGGAGACAAGAGCACCAAGGACCTGGTGAGGTGACGTGCATGGGAGCAGGCCCGCGAGCCAGAGCTCAGTCGCTTGGGTTTTTCAGTGCTGCTGGGACTGACCCGAGCACAGACACCGTGCCCAGCCCCCGCTCGCGTGACAGGCACGGGCGAGACCATGAGCGCGCGCCCTGCGGCGGCAAGCACACAGGGTTTTGAAGGAAATAAGCTTTACTGCTGCATGAAGCAAGTTCATTACATAACAGAAAGATGCATGCTGCCGTGTTCGACACCGGTCAGCTTGAGGATGTGACGGCCGAGGGCCCCTCAAGTAAGCCGCCAGCGCGGAGCATGGGGCATCCGCCAGCGCTGAGCATGGGGCTTCCACGAGAGTGGGAAGGAGCTCTCACGTGTCGGCGGCAGCGTGGGTAGAGAGAGCCCCGGAGCGTGTACAGCTCCATGTCGCTCATATCCATGGAGCACGGATAGAACTTACGGTGATGGCGGGTGTTCCATGTGTTTGGTACAGGAACACCCGCCTCCGTCATGAGTGGGGCCGCGGCGGGCCGGTGGGCGAGTGTTAACCACCTCTGTATTCCTTGCGATGTGGGGCTCCAGGCTCATGCGCATCAACCTCGCGAAGTTGGCTGCAGCACCCTCCAGGCCGAACGGCATATGCATGAGCCAGGGCGAGCCTGCGGCGATGCGCGGAGGAGGGAAGGGGCCTGCGGGGCAAGCCTGGTTGAGGGCGATGAAGTCGACGCACATGCGCACGCTATCGCGCGGCCTGGCGACGGTGGTGAGGCTGGCGATCCTCTTGGGGTGGGGGGCTTCACGTGCGATTCCATCATCCTGGGGCTTGTTGACTTCTTGGGCGCTTGACGAAATTCCTCACGCTTGACGGGCCACGCGCTCTGGCACGCGGCTGAGTGGTGCTCGATCACCTTCCTCAGCAGGCTGGGCACGCCTGATGCTGTCCAAGCCAACGCATCAGGGCACGCCCGGAGGAAGGTGACGAGCGCGCCTTCCTATTTGGGGGAGGGCCCGCCGCCAGCGGCGAGGGAGGGGCCTGCTTCGCCCCCATCCAAAGATGCCTTCTTGGACTCGACCCGCTCCTGCGGGAGTAGGGGCTTCTTCTTCATGGGCTCTTCCTTGGCAGGCCCAGGCGCGTCCTCATCGGCCGGGTATGCGACGGAGGCAGTTTTGTAGGCGTGCTCGAGGGTTTGCAGCGCATCCTGCTCGTCGCAGCGGACGGTGAGGGTACCGCGGTTGCCGTGTATTTTGATGAAGCCGTAGGCGTGGTGGGTTGCGGCCATGAACTTGGTGAGCGCCGGTTAGCCCAAGATGGCGTTGTAAGGCAGGCCGATGTGAGCCACATCGAAGACGATGAACTCCGTACGGTAGTTCTTGCAGGTGCCGAAGGTGACGGGAAGGAGCACCTACCCCAGGGGGACAGTGAAGCCGTCGGTGACGCCCGAGAAGGGCCTGGAGGGCATCAGGCGCTCGTAGGGCACTTGAAGCGTCTCGAAGGTCTCGGTGGAGATCACATTGAGGCCGGCGCCTCCGTCGATGAGGGTCTTGGTGACGGCGATGTTGCTGATGGTGGGGGTGCACAGCAGGGGGACGGCGCCCACGCCCTTCGTGGACTTGGGGTGGTCGGTGGCGTCGAAGGCGATGGGGAACTCGGACCACTTGAGGCGGCCGGTGGAATCGAGCGACGGGAGGGCCGCGTTCACCTCCCGAGAGAACTGCTTGAAGTGGCGGTTGGATGGAGGGGCCTGGGCCCCGCCGAGGATGCAGGCCACCCTACGGGGCTCTTGGTAGCCCCCAGCGTTCTTAGTGGGAGGGGCGTCGTTGGCGCGTACTGGGGCGGCGTTGGCCTGAGGGTCAGCTTGCCGCGGCTGGTCCTGCCAGCCCTGACGGTTGTTGTCGCCAGTGCCGTTGTTGTGGTTGTCGCCTCAGCGGCCACCTCCGCTGCCGCCAGCGCGGTCCTTGCGGCGCTCCTTGCGGCGCTCGGTGCGGCCCTCGTGAAGCAGCTTGAGCTCGTGGCAGTCTTCTGTGTTGTGGGAGTTCATGTTGTGGTAGGCGCAGAAAGGGCGGGCGTCCTTCTTGGCCTCGCCGCGGCCGCGCTTGCAGTCCGGCTCCACCGCGAGCACGGCTGGGCCCTTGCGCTTGGTGTCCTTGGCCTTGGGCTTCGCCGCATCAGGCTCAGCATCGGCGTCGTTGTGGCGGAAGAGGCGTCCCTCTTCGGCCTTGGCGCAATGGTCGGCGAGGACGAACAGCTCTGCCGCGGAGTCAAGCTCATCCCTGACTGAGAGCTTCTCACGCATCTTTACGTCCGTGACGCAACTGGTGAAGGCGGAGACGATCGCGGCATCGGAGGCCTTCGGGATCTTGTGGCGTACCTGGCTGAAGCGCTGGATGAACTTGCGAAGGGGCTGGCCAGGGCGCTGACGCACGTTCTGCAGGTCATTGATCGTGAGGGCGCGGTCGCTCATGCCCTTGAAGTTGGCGACGAACTGCTTGCACAGGTTCTCCCACGAAGAGATGGACACCTCGGGGAGGTTCATGAGCCACGAGCGCGCAGTGTCCTTGAGGGCCATGGGGAACCAGTTCGCCATGACCCGATCATCCCCCCTCGCGGCTTGGATACTGATGGTGTAGAGCAGGAGGAACTCCATGGGGTTTGCGGTGCCGTCGTAGCACTGAGGGAGCTCGGGCTTGAACTTGTCGGGCCACACCACGCGACGCGGCTCGGGGGCGAGGGCCAGGTAGCCCCCGTTGCTGACGGCTCCACCATTGAGGGCTGCGTGGTTCTGGCGCCCAGCCATGGCGACGTCATGGAGGATGCGGTCCTGGCGGTCGCGCGCCCTCTTGAGGGCTGCGCACGTGTCTGGGGGCGCGCGGTGGACGATCTGGCAGCTGTCGCCGTCGCCGCCCGGCGTGAGCGTGCCGCATGACGGTTCCGGGGCGCCTGCGGTGGGGCGACGCTCGGCCATGTCGCGGTCCAGAGGACGAGGAGGAGGCGCGTTGTGCCCGGCCCGGTCCGCGTGGGACGGCGGAGCAGATGGGGAGCGGGAGGGCGCCTGGCCATCGCGCGCGGCATCGACGAGCTTGGTGATGCACCCAAGCCAGGCATCGTAGGCGTCCTCAGTGGGGCGGTAGCGAAGCAGCTCCCGCGCCATGAGCAGCGCGGCGCGCGGAGCAGGTGGATCGCGACGTACGAGCGAGGAGGTGGCAGCGGAGGGGCCGTGCGCCTGCTCGTTCACTGACGGGTGGGCGGAAGAGGCCACGCGCTCCCCAACAGGCTCGTTGGCGTCGCGAGGGCGCCGCCCGGGAACGAGCAGGACGTGGCCGCTACAGACGGTGGCTCTGGCGAGCTCGGGCTCAAGGCTCCGGTAGACGAGGGCTCGCGGGGATGGTGGGGATGGACGTGCAGATCCACGGCGAGCTCAGAGATACCCGTAGTGGAGGCGGGGGTGGGCTGTGGTGGCAGAATTTGAGAAGGGGACGGCGGCGGCCATGGCGGCAGGTGGAGAGCAATTCGAGCGAGAGAGCTTGAATGCTTGGGCAGGAGCTAGTAGGGAGTGAGAGAGAGGTGGTATGAGCTCGAGGGGCTGCGGGCAGGGGTTATAAATAGCCAGGCGACGGCGAGGATAAGCTCAGCTACGGTGGCGATCTTATCGTCGTACTGGAGCTCCGGCGACACAGGAAGGGAAGGGGCGATGTCGGCAGGTCCTCTGGGGAGTGGAGAAGCCAGGAGCAGCTTCGGGAGAGCTCGGGCTCGTCCGTATACGACGGCGTCCATGAATGCACAGTAGCGGTACGGCGATGTTTGTCCCGGCGCGGTGAGGAAGAGAACGTAGGGGGAAGTGACCGGAGATGAGGAAGCGGACGACGGGGAGTCAGGTCGGCATGCCAGGACACGCCGTGGCAGCTCGAGTTGGCCGGACCGACGAGATGGGTGCGCAGAGCGCCACTACTGCCTGCTATGCCCGTGGTCACCACCGGCATGTCGTGTTCTGGTGCGTGGCTGCCTCCCAGACATTGTCCCACTCGTCCCTCACTGCTCAAATGGGTAAGACAGAACACTAGATGGACTAGGATAGCTCTAGGGTGATCGAGGGGACCCAGAATAGTTTCTGGACAGAAACTTGGAGAGGAAGTTGTGGTCAAACAGAGGTGCCAATGAGCTGGAAAAGGTGTCACAGGGAAATGTGGTAGGAAGGACTAGATGCTTGCCAAATTTGAGGTCATTTGGACAAGTTTTGCATACACTTCCTTCACACCTTGGAAATCTGGACAGAAGTTAGATCTTGATGTTGTTCTCAAATGGTTGGATGAAATGAGCTGGATTTTGGTGTAGGTTGATGATTTGGAGATATGAAGGTACTGGGAAAATTTCAGCTCAATTGGAAATGCCAAAGTGGTACTTCCTTCACAGAGCTAAAATCTGGACAGAAACTTGATGGAATTTTTGGGAGAAATTGGCTAGATAAAATGATGTGAATTTTGGAATACTCACATCATATATGGAATTTGAGGTCCTGGATTAATTTGAGAATTTTTGAAGCAATATAAAATATAGTTGCTTCACAACCTCAAAATAAGTCTAGAAACAAGAATTGGAAGATGTGCTCAAAATTTGAACTATGGAACTTGGGATATTGATGGAAATGGTGAATATATGGATAGGAGAAGCTCCCCAAATTATTTGGGAATTTTCCTGGCTACCAAAATGGTAGCTCCTTTGGAAAGTGCCCAAATTGCAATATTGGCTTTAAATAGGAAAAGGCAATTTTCCTTATTTTATTATGGCCAATATTTTTATTGGATCTCAATATGATCCCAAATAATATCTCCACAAGTTTTCATGAACTTTGGAGATGGATAGATATTTTCCTGGATTTAATTCCTTTAACTGGCAGAAAAAGGAATTAATTTTAAATGAAAAATATTACAAATGACTTGGCAATATTTTTGCATATCCAGGGTTTATAGATGAGGGATGATCTCTGGGAAAAGTTTGGGAGGCAATAGATCAAAGGAAATTGGGGTTCCTTTGTAACGGAAGGAATTAGGGTTTCCCTTCCGGTAGATCGGAGATTAGGGTTTCGGTGGCAAAATCATGAGAATATATTTTGGGTGGCAAGGTTGGTCTGGAGAGAATCTCTGGTTGGATAGGGAAGGCAAGGCTAAATGACCATCTTCATATACCCAAGAGCGAGAGAAAACCCGATAACATCGAAAAAAAGACGGGAGTCAAATCCCGCAAAGGAAAAAAAACAAGGAGCGAAAACCAGGGTGTCACAAACCTACCCCCCTTAAGAAAATCTCGTCCTCGAGATTTCCGGGCTTACCTCCTGGTGAAGGGGACTTACCTGTGTGCGACTTGGATCCATCAGCTGTCTTGTCTTCATTTGTTTACTGACCTTTTAACTGCTTTTTTTGATGGCTCAGGTGCTGTCTTTTTCAGACGGATGTATTGAATCCTTCTTTTTCCTGTCAGGCAACCCTTTGTGCTGGTAGTTTGTTGGCTGGGGTTGGTGGGTAGCTCCGAGTATCGACAAATAATTTGGTTTCCATGTCCTGAGACTAGCTGCTTCGGGTTTTATTGCGATACCTCTTACACTGACTGCCAAGGGCGAGACATTCTTTCTGGGTACCGGACTCACGTGCTCGTATGGCCTGGAGTGGCTAGGAGTGGCTCTCTTTTTGCCTTGTTAGAATACTCAATCTGGCTGTGGGTTCTATACGGATGCTTTCTTCCTGTCTCCTGCATTCTGACTTCGTTCTCAGGAGGTTCCCAACTGAAATGTCGGGCACGATCACAAAGTAATCATAGACGGTAATCTCTTATTCCAATGATCTCAGGGTGTCCACAATCCGTCAGTGCTGACGTACTTTTAGCTATTCTATCTGAATGTCTTGTCTCCATGTGAATTCGGACTGTCAAACTTTGTCAATTACTGAGGTGGCTCTGCCATATATAGCCTCTGTAGTCCTTGATATGTCTACTGAGCTGAGCATAGTATGGCTAGCATCCGATGTATTTTCCGGAGCATAGCCTCTTATCTTGGTTGATTGCCCATATTCATGATGAGTATGGCATGCTGGCTGCATTGTTGTGGCCGTATATGCAAGAGTCTGACAAGGATTGACAATATCACCTTGTCTGTGGAGCTTTACTTCATTGACCGTCACGGAGATTGTTTATTCAAGACTTCCTTGTTCTTGGGGGTTCCTTTTGGGGAACTTGTTATGACCTACCATCATGGCTCCTTGGTCATATCCCAGCTTGTTGGGCTTGTATTCACATTTTACTCTTGCATATCTCGTAGGGATTGCTGTGTTCACATCCTCCTTTGAAGTATGGGGCCGACGTTTCTTTTGAGCACAGCCATTCCCGTGTACGAGTGGCTCGCATGAACTGATCCCCTGGACTGCATGCTCACAACATATGCAGAGGTAGGATAAATCCTTTCATAATCAATTAAGCTGTGAGGCAGACGTGTGTCCGGACTAGTTCGGGCTTCTGACAAGACTGTCGTGGGCACGATGGCGTGTTGAAGAAGCCTGACTTCCTTACGCCCGAAGCTTCTGCCAAGGTGGTGTGCTCAAGAAGGCTGGGTATCGTACCTCAGAAGCTTTCCCTCATGTGGCTTACTGTGGAAGGTCGGGTACCTTATGCCGGAAGCTTTCCGTGGTAGCACGCTGAGGGAGATTGGAGTGCCGTACCCCAGAAGATTTTTCTCACCAAGTGGTGTAGCAAGGAAGATTGGGAGTCTTGCATCGCAAGCTCTTCTCGATAGCTTGCGGAGGAAGGCTGGGTTCCTTGTACCAGAAGCCTTGCACTGTGATATGCAGTCGGACCTATGGCCGATTCTGGCTTCCTTCCGAAGTATTCAAAATTTACCCATAGTGAAGCCACAACTTGGTATAGGCCATACCTTGACGGAAGATATTCCGTTGGTCATGCACACCACTTGTCCTTCTGCTGGTCTGATCATTGTTGCTGTAAAGGTCGCACCACTGATGCAGACTTCGTGTGGATAATTAGTCTGGAATACCCTTTGCATGCAAACCAAGTGTTGCCGGTAGTAAGCAATAGGCGGATAATTCCATTCGGTTTAACTGAGCTTCCAGGTAGTTGGAAATTCTCATTGATTCTGGGCAGCCGTGAACTTATCCATATTTCTCGCAGACCTTGCTCACCATGCCCAGAATTTTATATATGCATCGAAGAATTCCTGAATATGCTTGGAAATTTGTATCAACATACCAGAGTGTTGTTGTTGCTCTCGACACATTCACCTTCTTCAAATATGACTTTGGTGTCCATTCCTAATAGCTCATCTCGATGTTCCTTTGGTGTGATCAATTCTGAAGCAGACTCCTTCTCAGATATAGTCTGGCCTTGTCGGTTGCACTCAGATTCTGCTTCTGACCCGTCCTTTATTCTTGACAAATCCGGTGTTGCTGCTTTGAATATCATGTGGTTGACTTGAACGGACTGAGTTGGACTATTGGGTATTATCCGAGTTGTGTGTTGGTCTTCTTGACAGCACTTGCGGATGGATCCAGTCGAAGCAAAAGAACGAGACCGACAAAAAAGGCAAAAATCTCAAAGACCAAAAAGCAAATAAAGCTCAAATGTTGCGGACCTTGCACATGTGGCCGAAGATTCACTAGTATAACTAGCCTAGCGCACTCGATGCACCTCTAAGGACTTAGAAGCAAAACCACACAATGCTCCTGGTAGCAGATGGGGTCAAGCTCCTACTACTTCCTTAGGGAACATCAGACTCGACGCATGACCATAGCCAAAGTGGCTTGGTCAACAATCCTAGGGTTGTCAGGGAAAAGATGGAATTTATAAGCGTTTCCCAAAGAAACTGGATTTGAGAAGAGAAAGGCCATGGCTAGGAAGCAAGGTAGGGATATCTGGTTACCTAGGGGGTTAAGGGCTCACGGGTCGTTGCCTGGTGCGGACATTTCATCCCGAAGACAAAGACCACGAGAGTTGGGGTCTGATGGAGCCAAAAGCCAAGGGGATTGCCTTATGATTAATAGTAGCCGTGACTGTCCAGCAAAGATGGCTGAAATCCATCTGGGCTTCCTATTGATCAAGAGGCAATGAAATCTGGCTAGGGGTAACCTACGGTTCGCCTGGTTCTGATACCATCCGTTGTGGCGCCCCGCCTGAATACCACTGTAGCCAGACGGTCGCCGCACATGCGAGCTCAGGAGATCACTCTGGCGTGCGCGTTTACAACAAGTATCATGAACACAAGCATTGCTATTAATGGATATATAAGTCTTACATGGGATATTACAAGGGGAATGGCAGCGGAAAAGCTCTATCTAAGGCAGCATGGTCCTGGTGCGGCTCCAATCCACAGGGATCTGACTGGGTTACACTTCTAGCCCGCGAACACTCCGGCTCCTCACTAGCGAACGTCGAATCCTTAGGTGAACCTGGCCACATTGAAGGGCGCTGAGTACTTTTGAATGTACTTGCAACCAAACCAAACCAACATATACACCAAGCAATGCAATCCATGGCATTCAAGCATGCATTCATTATCTTAACAATATTAACTATTATATTATGGCAGGATTATCTAGCAAGGTTAATCATCTAGCAGCATTAATCATCATGTCATAGCAGGATTATCTATTATACTAACTATTGGAGTAAATACAGTAGGGTAAAGCATATCAAGTAAATAATTCATACTCCGAGTATTCTCATGATCCAAGTCCGATCCAAACTTTGCGGTCATCCAACCGCTCATCACATAGCCATTGCATGGCTATCATTCATATCCCTGACATCATCTGATGTCCAGGCATCCGTACTGCAAGTCTGACAAATCATACCTTTCTCCGGTTCATTCTTAACAATATGTTATATAGTTTGTTCCTCCAGACTCGACACAGACCAAATAGTGGTCGGGTACGAACTGTCCATGACCGAGGACGCGGCTATTCGAATAGATTTACACTCTGCAGAGGTTGTGCACTTTACCCACACCATGGAGCGCCTGGCCTCGTACTTTAGTACATGTTCCCATTCGGGTGGACCAGTGCTGCTCCAACAAAACTTGTCTATTGCCCGGCACTCTTACGGTCCCACCGACAATCATACCCTCCCAGGGTCATGTCCTGGGTGGCCCCTGTGTCACCCTGTGACACCTGCCACCGTCGTGGCCAAACAAAACTGTCCCAAACGGGGACTGCGCGCAAACAAACAACTGGGCTCACAAGGTTATCGCCGCCTACCGGGCCAGGGTAGCGTGCACGCATAACCTTCCCTAGTTTTGTGGTACCGACAAGAGGCAAGACAATAGACTAAGTCAGGGCCGTCCCATACAGGCAAATGTGGTTGCACTTGATGGGCTTGATTCGGTGACACTATGACTCGATCCAGTCGACGGAGGAGGTTGTTGTCATTATTAAGTCACATTTCATAATATTGCAATAACAGTAACCATGCATAATGTAACCATTATAAAAACATAACAACCTATCTCCATACAATATCACAACGAGTCACTAGTGCTAGGATATGATGAATACTAGCAAGTAATGTAAATAGCAAGTTCAAACTAGCAGGAGTTTAACTATTTCTAATACAGGCATAATCATTAATTAAACACGCAAGAATAACACAGAGCAATGCTTCAGGGCATATATCAGATGGTCGGCTTGCCTGGGGATCGATGGATTCACCGGAGAGAAGTGCGATCACCTCGCGGAAAAATTCACCGGAAAGGATTCCCTCTCGGAGGGGCTGATTGAAGGGCAAGGGAAAAATGGTCCTTTTCAGAAAGTGCAAACATGGTTAAAGTGGTGGCATCGTAACGGGCTCGACGAACTGAAGAAGTGGGCTTTGGATTCACCTTGATCGGAGTCACGGTTGAAAAGTTATGGCCGTTCATTCGTTAGGCAGAAAACAAACGAAAACCTGTTCATTCCTGCTCTTAACTGATGAACGCCTGCAATTTAACCGTTTCGGCGCCGGCTGGAGAGAGGAAGCGCATTTTTGAAAATATGCTTTCGGGAAGGGAAAGCGCATTTCTGACTGCGGCTGCGGCGGAATGCGCTTTCGGAACTGGAAAACGTATTCGGGCGGAATACGCTTCCACTTAACAGCGCGGGCCCGAGACTTTAGTGAATGACGAGTGGGGTCGCCGGGGCCCACGGCAGGCCTTCGTCTTCCTCCTCCCGTTCTCGCCTGGTAGAGGAGAGGGCCGGCTCCCGACGGCAACTGCCGGCGATTCCGGCCACCTCTCGCGAAGCCCGGCCCACCAGCGTGCTCAGGGAAGTGAGGCGCACCCGCCGGTGTACCGCACGGCTGCGAGGGAGCCCGGGAATGAGCAGGACGTGGCCGCTAGAGACGGCGACTCCGGCGAGCTCGGGCTCAAGGCTCCGATAGACGAGGGCTCGCGGGGATGGTGGGGATGGACGTGGAGATCCACGGCGAGCTCAGAGATACCCATAGTGGAGGCGGGGGTGGGCTGTGGTGGCCGAATTTGAGAAGGGGACGGCGGCGGCCATGGCGGCAGGTGGAGAGCACTTCGACCGAGAGAGCTCGAATGCTTGGGCAGGAGCTAGTAGGGAGTGAGAGAGGGGTGGTATGAGCTCGAGGGTCTGCGGGCAGGGGCTATAAATAGCTGGGCGACAGCGAGAATAAGCTCAGCTGCGGTGGCGATCTTATCGTCGTACTGGAGCTCCGGCGACACGCGGAGGGAAGGGGCGATGTCGGCAGGGTCTCTGGGGGAGTGGAGAAGCCAGGAGCAGCTTCGGGAGAGCTCGAGCTCGTCCGTATACGGCGGCGTCCGTGAATGCACAGTAGCGGTACGGCGATGTTTGTCCCGGCGCGGCGAGGAAGAGAACGGAGGGGGAAGTGGTCGGAGATGAGGAAGCGGACGACGGGGAGTTAGGTCGGCATGCCAGGATATGCCGTGGCAGCTCGAGTTGGACGGACCGACGAGATGGGTGCGCAGAGCGCCACTGCTGCCTGCTATGCCCGTGGTCACCACTGGCATGTCGTGTTCTGGTGCGTGTCTGCCGCCCAGACCTTGTCCCACTCGTACCTCACTGCTCAAATGGGTAAGACAGAACACTAGATGGACTAGGATAGCTCTAGGGTGATCGAGGGGACCCAGAATAGTTTCTGGGCAGAAACTTGGAGAGGAAGTTGTGGTCAAACAGAGGTGCCAATGAGCTGGAAAAGGTGTCACAGGGAAATGTGGTAGGAAGGACTAGATGATTGCCAAATTTGAGGTCATTTGGACAAGTTTTGCATACACTTCCTTCACACCTTGGAAATCTGGACAGAAGTTAGATCTTGATGTTGTGCTCAAATGGTTGGATGAAATGAGCTGGATTTTGGTGTAGGTTGATGATTTGGAGATATGAAGGTACTGGGAAAATTTCAGCTCAATTGGAAATGCCAAAGTGGTACTTCCTTCACAGAGCTAAAATCTGGACAGAAACTTGATGGAATTGTTGGGAGAAATTGGCTTGATAAAATGATGTTAATTTTGGCATACTCACATCATATATGGAATTTGAGGTCCTGGATTAATTTGAGAATTTTTTAAGCAATATAAAATATAGTTGCTTCACAACCTCAAAATAAGTCCAGAAACAAGAATTGGAAGATGTGCTCAAAATTTGAACTATGGAACTTGGTATCTTGATGGAAATGGTGAATATATGGATAGGAGAAGCTCCCCAAATTATTTGGGATTTTTCCTGGCTACCAAAATGGTAGCTCCTTTGGAAAGTGCCCAAATTGCAATATTGGCTTTAAATAGGAAAAGGCAATTTTCCTTATTTTATTATGGCCAATATTTTTATTGGAGCTCAATATGATCCCAAATAATATCTCCACAAGTTGTCATGAACTTTGGAGATGGATAGATATTTTCCTGGATTTAATTCCTTTAACTAGCAGAAAAACGAATTAATTTTAAATGAAAAATATTACCAATGACTTGGCAATATTTTTGCATATCCAGGGTTTATAGATGAGGGATGATCTCTGGGAAAAGTTTGGGAGGCAACATATCAAAGGAAATTGGGGTTCCTTTGTAACGGAAGGAATTAGGGTTTCCCTTCCGGTAGATCGGAGAGTAGGGTTTCGGTGGCAAAATCATGAGAATATATTTTGGGTGGCAAGGTTGGTCTGGAGAGAATCTCTGGTTGGATAGGGAAGGCAAGGCTAAATGACCATCTTCATATACCCAAGAGCGAGAGAAAACCCGATAACATCGAAAGAAAGACGGGAGTCAAATCCCGCAAAGGAAAAAAAACAAGGAGCGAAAACCAGGGTGTCACAATATGCCACTGCAAATAACTGCCACTGCTTAAATAACCATGTTTCATATTTGTGAAAACAGGGATGTCTATCTCCATATCGTTTCTATTTGTGCAATCATAATCACACACCTCAATTTTAGTAGAACTGCACAAAATCAGATGGTTGTTCCTACCTGCCGTCCTCTAGCCACCTGTATTCCAGGTATTCTTACATTCAAAACTAGCTAGAATGACCAACGCAAGCTCAAAGAAGCTGATTCGTATGTGGACTTCCTGATTGCAGTGCAGGAACTAGCCTTTCATGTGTAGCGGAGAAAACAAGCAGTGCATCCGCGCCGTGAACTACACTCACTCCCAATTTAAGGATGGCCCAAGGACGAGCTTGCACGGCTGCACGGAGGTTTTGGGGTCGGGTGCACGTACAAGAGGCATTGCGGTATGCTTATTTCTGCAAATAGCGTTGCTTAAATTTAGTGGAACTGCACAAGAAGTTCGGATAGTCAATCCACTTCAAGGTTCAGTTCAATATTCTAACTGAGAACACAATTATAATTTGTTATTCTAGAACGAGAGAACCTAACCCTAGATGGTGGCAACAAGAAAAACCAGAGTGAACCCCAGGAAATTAAAGCTTGCCTAGGGAGGCCCTTTTCTCAGAGAAGCCTGGCTTGATTTTTCCTGATTTGTAAACCTTCTCAACTTTGTCTTTTGCTATCAACTTCTAAAAGAGATGTTATGTTCTATGAATCATTGAGATGTATAAAAATGCTGAACTTTTGCTTTTGAAGTATTTTATGCAGCCGAGTTTATTGTGAATGTTTAACATGAATGCTGGACTAGCGTGTGAACATTTGGAATCTATATTGTGGCCTCAATTAACCACATGAACCACTGTAACTAGATACGTAGTTGCTTATATGTCAGACAACAGAGTATGAGTGTGAGTTGGTCGATAGCCGATTTTTCTAGTGTTGAAGCGATCTGCGCCAATGTGCCGTGTTTGCACCAACTATGCTTACAAGTGGGGTAGCACCAACTGTGTTTACAAGTACTTAACCAGCATTACCTATACTATGTATACGTCGGCGCACCAAGAGTTGTCAAACAAGTATTTCATCAAACACACACTGCTCGTTTAATAAACAGTGCAACTTATGTCTTACAATGCCATATTACATGAAAGAACTCATGAGGATGCATCTGTTTCGGCAACACTTACGAGGGTTCTCACATGATTCATGGGCACACAAAAGTAGCAGTAGTTCCCATAGAGGGATTCAAGTAGAGTACTACCCCAAGAGGGCTCGATAATACGCAAGGTTCGGGTAATTAAACACAATCCAAGCTACTTTGAAACACTAACTAGGCCAACTATTTCATGCCATCGATCTAATTGGGGATGGACACAAGACGGACCTTGCCATGAACATCCTCGAGGACGTCCGGCAGCAGCTCAATCCTGTCAACCTTCTTGAAGATAACCTTGTGGCCTTTCCACTGATAAGCTTGTTTGTCGAGCCATGCCACGTCATCTTCATGGATAAGCATGACAAGAACATTATGCCTCACAAACAAAGGTGTAGCTATGAACTTGTTGTGCTTCAGTACACCCTGGACAACACGCCTGACAATAGTGTGGCTGGAATACATTTCGTCTTCGGTATAAGTGCAAATGGCTTCCAGGATCGAACTGCCTAAGAACTTGGTTTTCCTAGTGCGTATATTCAGGTCATCCACTTCATAGCGAGTGACATGTACAACCACACAATCCTTGTCTGCATCAGGGCTCTAATTGAAACAGAAACAAATTTTGAATTACTTTCCAATATAAAAAACACAAGTTATTTAAACCACCATGTAGAGTCAAAAGTATGCATGACAAGGAAGGTACCATGGCATCGGAGCTAATAAAACTTGCATTATTTATCACCTCATACTTAGATCAAAAACAAGAATCAAGATCGCCAAAGAAGAAAATCACCTTGGGCAGCTCAGCAGGGGGGACACATCCTCGAAGGGGTCCATCGTGCCGTGGGTAAACTGCTCCTGCATGGCCACGGGGGCTGTAACCTCAAACATGGTGTTGACCATCTCAGTAGTGGCTATGAGCGCATCTGGGGGTGGCTCGGTGGTGGCCATCATCTTCTTGGAGCTCTCTGCCTCGTGGGGATCAGCCTGCCACGTCTGCTCCAACATGGGCAGATCTTTGCCCGGTTCTCCATGATCCATAATGAAACTGACAACTAGAAGACAACCGAAAGGAAAACACAATCGCAATGACAATGAAACAAAAAAGGGAGTGAGGATCAGTTACTGCTTTGCAAAAGAATTTTTTTGGAAAGAAAATATACCAACATCATGGATGCGCTCACCTTTCCTTCGTTGGGAGAGAAGAACAATGGCAGAAGCGAGTGGTGGCTTTCTTGAAGAAGATGAGGGAGAAGCGGATTCAGCGAAGAGTGAAATGATGGTTGCTTCGTCCGACCAACTTACTGCGGGGAGGTGGGGTTTTGTGATATGACGGCTCATTACTGTCGTGCTACGACCGGGGTGACTCTGCGCATGCATACCGCCTTCTAATTTGGTGAATGCCATTTGGGCCCGCGCGCTGCATGGCCCGCATGTCGGCGAACCAAAGTAAAACGGCATTCAGTAGCTGGAGCCATTTCGACGGCCGAGGAGGAGCCAGAAGTGGTAGTGTCTCCACTATACTAGTAGGAGTAATTGTTTTTCTAGGGAGTGGTAGAGTGTCTCCACTGTAGTACTAGTAGTAATTGTTTTCCTGGGCCCAAGACAAAATTGTAGGATCGAAAGTATGTCTAGAGGGGGGGTGATTAGGCTACTTGACCAAATAAAAACTATCCTTTTCCCAATTTTAGTTGTGGGCAGATTTTGGCAAGTATACCAAGTCAAGTAACACCCTACACATGCAATTCTAAGAGTATAGCAGCAGAAAGTAAAACATTGCACATGTAAGTAAAGGAGGGGAACGGAGATTTCAAACGCAATGAAGACACGATGATTTCTGGCGTGGTTCCGATAGGTGGTGCTATCATACGTCCATGTTGATGGAGGCTTCAACCCACGAAGGGTAACATGTTGCGCGAGTCCACGGAGGGCTCCACCCACAAAGGGTCCACGAAGAAGCAACCTTGCCTATTCCACCATGGCTTCCGTCCACGAAGGACTAGCCTCACTCGGGGTAGATCTTCATGAAGTAGGCGATCTTCTTGCCCTTACAAACTCCTTGGTTCAACTCCACATGATCTTGGAGGCTCCCAAGTGACACCTAACCAATCTAGGAGACACCACTCTCCAAAAGGTAATAGACGGTGTGTTGATGATGAACTCCTTGCTCTTGTGCTTCAAGTGATAGTCTCCCCAACACTCAAACACTCCCTCATAGATTTGGCAATGGTGGAAGAAAGATTTGAGTGGAAAGCAACTTGGGGAAGGCTAGAAATCAAGGTTCAAATGGTAGGATTGGAATATCTTGATCTCAACACATGAGTAGGTGGTTCTCTCTCAGAAAATGTATGGTGGAAATGTAGGCACGTTCTGATGGCTCTCTTACTTGGTAAGAGGGTGGTGGAGGGGTATATATAGCCTCCACACGAAATCCAACCATTACACACTTTTGACCAAACTCAGTGGCACTGACTGGAATTCTCGGTGAGACCGACCTGTGCAAAAGATGTGAACATTTGAAGTTTTGGTGGGACCGAATGGAAACAACTCGGAGCGACCGATGTGCAATGGTAGGGCAAACCTTGTTTCGGTGGCACCGATTGCAACATCTCGGTGAGACCGAAATAATTGCAACATGGCAACAGAAAGTTGGTCAAGCCATCTCGGTGGCACCGATTGCAAACTCGGTTAGACCGAAATAATTGCAATTGATGACAGAGAGTTGGCAAGGCCATCTCGGTGGGACCGAGATCAATATCGGTGGATCCGACTTGTTAGGGTTTGGCTAGTGGCTCTGTCTTTATGAACTTGGTGGGTCCGGAAGAATAGGATTCTGTGAGACCGAGTTTGACTACGGGAAAATAGGACAAGTTTGGATAGAGAAAGTGGCTGAGGGTTTTGGAGCATTATTACTAAGCACTTGAGCAAACAGATCATTATCAAAACCTCATCCCCTTTTAATAGTATTGGCTTTCCTATGGACTCAATGTGATCTTGGATCACTAAACCAAAAATGAAGAGTCTTGAGCTTTTGCCAATGTATATCCTTAGAATTTTGAAGGGTCCACATTCCCTAGTCCTTGCCATGCCAATCATTGAACTTCCTGAAATCTTTCACTTGAATGTTTATTAGTTCAATGAGATATATGTTGTTATAAATTACCAAAACCACCCGGGGATTAGTTGCACTATCAAAAATAGCCCATCCACCCTAATTAATAAAATTAATTCAAAAGCCCTTATTTTACTTAAGAAGAGGCGCTCCCCACTGCACCGCCCCCCAAAACAACCCGGCTACTCTTCTTCCTCCTCACTTCCACCTCACGTCCGCTCGCTCGGCTCGTCTCCCCCTCCAGTTGTCCCCCCAAATTCCTCACCTCACTCCTACAGAAATCCCCTGCTCCCTTTCTTCCTCACTGCTACAAAAAACCCAAGCTCCCCTTCTTCTTCACTCGCACCACAACTAGGCTCGTCATTCGTTACTCTGCTCAAATCCGTGAGCTCGACGCGACGTCCGCAAGGAAAATGGAGTCAGCTGGCCCCAGCGCCAAGAAGATGAGGCTCCTGCTAGCAGCGACGCCGGTTGTAGATCCCACACCCGGTAGCGCAGGGAGAAGCGGCGAGGCGCCCCTGTATCTGAGGAACCCGAAGAATCTCGGGCGGACCGCATCAGCGATCTCCCGGACGCCATCCTTGGAGAGATCATCTCGCTTCTCCCCACCAAGGATTGTTGCCGCACCCAAGTCCTCGCATCTCGGTGGTGCCCTTTATGGTGCGCCGCGCCTCTTAATCTCAACTGTCGTGGCCTATCTCTCGTTGATGATTTTGAACTCCCCAGAGCCATCATCTCCTCCCACGGGGGCTCCGTTCACCGCCTCTACATCCCGGTGTGCTACCTGCACGTGCCCCGCATGGTGTACGCCTGACTGACATCCCCTGAATTCCACAAACTCCAGATCCTTGAGTTCTATTATTCCTATGAAACTGACATACCACGAACCGAACGCGATGTATTTGACCCGTCGCCACCGATGTCCATCTCGTGGTTTTCCTCCTCTCTCCACCCCGCCACCTTTGCCCTGTGCAAACTACCAGACAATTTGGTACAAAAGCTTCGACTCCCACTTCTCAAAAAACTTTCACTTGTGCTGGTTTGTATGTCCGAGGCCTCACCGCACAGCATCATCCAATCCAGTTGCCCTGCCCTAGAGTGCTTAGTGCTTGTTTTGACAGTTAAAATCGGTTGTTTCCGAATAAAGTCGCCTAACCTTGTAAGAATTGGAATTTCTTTTGATGTAGGGGAGCTCATCATCGAAGATGCCCCTTCACTTCAAAGGTTGATCCTTGATTCTTGTTATTCACCTTCACAAATAACTGTCGTCTCTGCGCCTAAACTGGAGACCTTGGGTGTAATTCATGATCTCTATGATCATTTCAAGATGGTGTTTGGCTCCATAGTTATCCAGGTACTGTATATTATCATCGACACTTTTGTAATCATAAGCTGCATTTTTCATTTGTGCGCATAAGTTTTATATCATCTTGGAGTACACTTTTTGTACTAATATTATATTCTATGCTCAATGAAGAGTTTGTCCATGGATAGCCCATCAGTGGTGCTGGATTTTGTCAAGATCTTATATATCAGTATGAATACTTTTGATCTGAACAAGATTATTGGCTTGTTGCGATGCTTTCTATTTCTGGAGAAGTTGTATATAAGGGTGATGATTTCACGCACATTGGAAGCCCATATATAGTGTAGTAGAATTAACCGTTCAGTTGTTGCTCTTTCCACATACTCTTTTTTTAGACCTTAACTGTTTTCAATCTTCATGTCTATTTAGGAAGCAGGATGGGGTACAAAAGGTATAACCAATCGGTGGCATCGTAAGCACCATGAATTTCTCAGTTCTCATGACATTCGTTTGAAGACAATAACGCTGGAAGGATATGTAGCCACCCATGCAAACACTAGATTTGTCACATTCTTCCTGCTGAATGCGAGTGCACTATTGTCAATCAGGCTTAAATATATTAACAATGAAGTTTTGATGAATGGATATGTCGAAGAGCAAAAAAAGGACTTTCAGGTGGACAAAAGGGCTTCTGAACGAGCCAGGCTTCTTTTTACATCATCTTGTGGTCATATTCCATTAAATTTTATGACCCGGGATGTTCATTTTATGGATCTGACCGATCCATTTGATCGTGCCAGCTACCGAAAACAGTGCTGGAGTTAGATGTTGTTGCCCTTTTCAATCTGGGTTTAGTCTAAACCTGATGAACAATTAACCCTCGTGCTTTTGTATAGTTTGTAAGCTGGAGTTTGATGTTGTTGCCCATTTCAACTCGGCAGTGGCTGTCATATTTTTTTGAAAATGGCTAATGGCTTGCCATTTCTTTAATTAAGAGAGAAATATTGTAACAAATCCCAACCAAGGGAAATAACATCACTCTCGCCGGCTACTTGATCTCATTGTGCATTACAGAACCCAAGTGCTTAGCGCCCGCCAGCACCCACAAACTTATTTTGAGCTAGCACATCAAATGAGTTGTAATTCCTAATAAGAAAGGCTGCATGGCCGTGACAAGTTTGGATTCTGACATTTCGGACCCACAAGGAAAAAGCCTATCCAAGGTGGTGTTGACTTAGTCAACAAACGATTCTGCCTGCCAGCTGTTGGATTGGCATCCAACATCTGTCGTGTTTCTTCTATCTCTTGTTTTCTTCCTCCAGACGCCCAAACGAAACCACGCCGTCGGTCCTGCCTGCTCCCGCCTCCCACGGGTGGCTGCGCCTCCGCCCACGCATTGCTGCCCCACCGTACCCTCAAACGTTGGCTGTACGCAAGCAAGTGCCTCCTTATAACAAGCCAAAAAATGCTTCCTCCTAATGGTTTGACATCTGGGTTCCACGCCATTGTCAACGTAGTCAATAAACGAGAGAATTGCCCAACGAGCGGCTGACACCAGGGACCCAGCAGCTCGCGTAGTTGTTTTTTTATTTTTGAGACGGAGCAAGGTATCAACTGGGCTGTGAGGGGGCTATATCCCTCTAGCCCAGGATTTTATTTTCTGTTTACCACATGACCAGCCCAGATCCCCTAAAAAAACATGACCAGCCTAGTTATTTTTTTTCTTTCTGAAAATGGCTAGCCCAGTTCTATTTTTTTTTGCAGAATACCCAACCGAGGCCTACTTGCTTTTCTCAACACTGCTGGGCCACAAATCTTTCAAGATGAGGAGGGATGTATTCAGGGTTTGCCCAGAAAATGGGCTATAAGTAGTAGGAAATGGGCTGTAAATTTTAAGAACAACACAGCAAACCGACAATAGCCACTCAAAAAAAAGCAAACCGGCAATTAGTTTCAAATTATGGTTTTTCTGGGATTTTGAAATTTTAAATTTAATTGATTTTTCTGCGGAGAAAATTTCATTGGATTTTAAATTAATATAAAATATTTTTTCAAATTAGTTTGAATCTGACTCCAAATTTTGGGATTAAAAACAGTTCGGACCCCACCGTAATATGCAAAATTTCGTTGAAATTTTTAAATGTGGCCAGAATATGAGCTGTAATGCTAACAAAAAGACTATGGGCATAAAAAACCTTAAGAATTAGCAAATGGGCTGTAAATTATTAAAAATAAAGACAAATGGGTTGTATGCTGTTTGCCACAGATTTGAAGGCTGACTTGTGGGCCTACTATGTTGACGCGTATGCAGGGCTATGTGAACTTAGTCAACAAACAATGAGTTCTCAAAAAAAAGTCAACAAATGATTCTAGCGGCAGTGACCGTTGGATAACATCCAACGGCCGTGCTGCTTCTTCAATCTCTGATCTTCTTGCTCCAGCTGCCCAAACCAGCGCCGGCGGGACCGTGTGTTGCCGCCTCCCGTGGCCGGCTGTGTTGCCGCACAGCCCTCTACGCCCCCTCCTACTACCTCACCACTGGCCAGGTATAACGCCCCGGATACACCCGCCGGTGGTCGTTACTCCTGGCGGGATCTAGACTGGCCCCACAGATCAATACTAGTCTTTCCTGCGCACTTTGTCCTCACTCGTGCGCACCCGGGACTAACTTCCCGGTCGGTCACCCATCCTGAAATTACTCCAAGCTAAGCACACTTAACTTTGGAGTTCTGTCCGAATGGGCTCCCGGAAAAGAAGGAATTCCTTATTGATATGAGTAGTCTAACATCCCTATTAAGCCAGGCTATCACATACACCCCCACTAAGAGGAACCGACGTCCTCGTCGGGCCATAGGAGCATTCCCTCTTGGCACATACGTCTGTGCGAGCAGTCCGGCACATGTGCCATGCCGTGTGCCACGACGGGTCACAAACGTCATGCACAACATGACTGCGCACCTGACCCGCAAACATCCGTGTAACCGCGAGGGTCGGCTCTGATACCAACTAATAACGCCCCGGACACACCCGCCGGTGGTTGTTACTCCTGGCGGGATCTAGACTGGCCCCACAGATCAATACTAGTCTTTCCTGCGCACTTTGTCCTCACTCTTGCACACCCGGGACTAACTTCCCGGTCGGTCACCCATCCTGAAATTACTCCAAGCTGAGCACACTTAACTTTGGAGTTCTATCCGAATGGGCTCCCGGAAAAGAAGGAATTCCTTATTGATATGAGTAGTCTAACATCCCTATTAAGCCAGGCTATCACACCAGGCCAGCCCTGTACTCACCCACACCTCCTGTTATTCTCTGGCGACACAGGCCTCACACCGCAGCCGAACCAGTCAACCCTCGTACTCCCCTCAGCGTGGGAATCCACTGCTGTGGCTTCGCCGACTCTGGGTCATTCCCTTCCTGGGCCTTGGCGTCGTCCACCACGTTGGTGCTCTCGGCGCGGCATGGTCAACATGGTCAACAAACGACAGCCATCGGAAGAGGGATGTACGTGGAGAGGCTGACAGTAGGGATCCACATGGTCCATGGCCGCACGCAAGCAAGTGCCTCCTTATTACGCGAAAAAATGATTCCTCCCCCTGACAGCTGAGACCCACGAGCTATATCTTCGCACGGAAGGAAGTGCGTCCTTATTACGCGGAAAAAATGATTCCTCCCCATGGCAACTGGGACCCACCAAATTTGGAGGCTGACTTGTGGGCCTACTAAGTTGACGGTTACGCAGGGCTTTGTCAACTTAGTCAATAAACGATTCTAGCAGTAGTGACCGTTGGATGTTAATCCAACGGCCGTGCTGCTTCTTCAATCTCTGATCTTCTTGCTCCAGCCGCCCAAACCAGCTCCGGCGGGACCGCCTGCTCCTGCCTCCCGTGGCTGGCTGTGCTGCCGCGCAGGCCTCACCGCCCCACCCTACTCCCACCGCTGGCCAGGCCTTCCGTCGACTCACCCACATCCCTTGTTATTCTCCGGCGACGGCAGCCTCAGACCGCAGCCGAACCAGTCAACCCTCATACTACCCTTCGCGTGGGCATCCACTGCCGCCTCTTCCCCGGCTCCGCGTAGTTCCCTTCCTAGGACTCGCCGTCGTCCACCTTCTTGGTGCTCTCGGTTCGGTGTGGTCAACGTGGTCAATGAACGATAGCCATCGAAAGAGGATTGTACGTGGCGAGGCTGACATCTGGATCCACCAGCTACATCTTCGCACGCAAGGAAGTGCCTCCTTATTACGCGCAAAAAAATGATTCCTCCCCCCTTGCAGCTAGGACCCAACAGCTATATCTTCGCACGCATGGAAGTGCCTCCTTATCCTCCTTGACAACTGGGACCCACCCGGTCGAAGCGTACGTAGCGTTGTCTATCTGGTCGCGAACGTGTACGTACATACTGGTCGATCGGTCTCTCTCCAATGATGAACCGTGGGCGTGTAAGGAGCGGCACGTGTCGTAGTAGAGCCCTCGATGTAGCAGTTCAGGCAGCCCCATCTAAATCGTGTACACGTACGTACAGCCACACAGCAAAAATACGGCCACGTACGTACATATACGGACGGGGTCTCGAACGCGTACTCGCGCATACGTACCACCAGGGCTTGTGTACATGAAGAGAGGCAACGGACGACAGTAATGGCCTCCTGTTCATCGGCAGCCAACCGGCTGGATCGGAACGGAGGAAACAGCGTCGTGTTCATCGGGAACCAAGCGACTGGGTCGGAACGCGTCCTATTCATCGGGAGCCAACCGGCTTGGATGGAACAGCCGAAACGGGGTCCTGTTCATCGACTCGGGGTCTGGCGTACCGCAAAACGGAGGAAACAGCCTTCTGTTCGACCGCCTACGATCGAAACGGGGCCCTGTTCATCGGCTGGGGGGTCTGGCATACCGCAAAAAGGAGGAACCGGACTTCTCTTTGAGTGCCTACGGTCGAAACGGGGTCCTGTTGATCGGGAGGGCTCTGGCGTACCGCAAAACGGAGGAAACAGACTTGTCCCCAACTACCTACGGTCGAAACAGGGTCCTGTTCGTCAGGAGGGGTGTGGCGTACCGTAAAACGGGACTCCACGGGCTACTGTTCATCCACGGTCGACCTCCTCCAGCCTCCACCAGCTACTGTTCATCCACCGTCGACTTCCTCCAGCCTCCACCGCCACTGTTCATCCAACCTCCATGGGGTCCTGTTCATCCACCCCCAACCGGCTGGGGTGTGGCGGCCTCTCGGGGCCCTGTTCATCCAGCGCCAACCACCTTCACACGGCCAGGGTACTGTTCATCCACAACCAACTCACCGGCTGGGGTGGAGCGTACGAGCGGGCGGCAGCAACGGGAACTATTCATCCACTGCCAACCAACCGGCTAGGTCAACTCACCACATCTCACGTGCAAGGGGCTCGATCGATGCGTCTCGACTCGTTCTACGTATCGTGCGCGCGGCAGCAACGGGCACTGTTCATCGAGGGGCAACCCAACCGGCTACATCTTGCACTTACGGGGGCTCGACCGGCTTCAGTTAGCAGCGAAGGAATCGCTCGGGTTCAGTTAGCAGCAAAGGAATCACTCGGGTTCAGTTAGCAGTGAAGGGATCGATCGGCTTCCGTACATAGCTAGTGCGATCGCTCGGGTTCAGTAAGCGAACGCCTCGCTCGGGTTCAGTTAGCGAACGCCTCGCACACATGCGTGCGTACGAGAGAAACACGCAAACCACACTGCATCGCTCGGCCCTGACCACCCACCGTAACTGGGAACTCCCCAAAAATTTCCTTGCCCTCACTTCTACCATGATTTTTTATGTCATGGACGGCCCAAAGAATGTCATGCAGGTGCGTCTCTGGCCCGCCCAGGACGAAAAGCCCATTTTCTGTCATAATTTTTTGTCATAGAAGTAGGAGGCCACCACATCTATGATGATACGTGTTTTTGTCACAATTATTGTCATAGAAGTGTGTCGGCCCAGTGGGAACCAGGGTACCATGGCCTGTCTGCCTCTGGCCCAGAGGACCGCGCTCCGGCGGTCCCGTGAGAGTGGCCTTGCCACGGCCGCTCCGGAGGAAGCTGCCTCGCGAGGGGCGAGCCTCGCGAGGCCCCTCCCCGTCAGGCTAGGCACTGCCGAGGCCGCCAAGCACCAGGATCCCTCGTGAGGCTCCCCTCGCGAGGCCTTCCCACGAAGCAAGTCATACGGAGCCAGCCGCGGGGCTCCGCGCCCAACACATGGGCGACGTCCCGCTGTCAGGATAAGGACAGCGGGGCGCGACCAAGCCCAGCTTCCATTCTGGTGATAAGGGAGCAGCGGCGTCTGCCTCTGCCGAATCAAGTCCCAAAGGCTTTCCTCTTTGGTGATAGAAGATCAGGACGGATCAGCGCGCCAGGACGGAGGTCATCGCCAAGCCCACCAGCGCGTCACGAGGAGCTGCTTTAACAGGCGGAGACCGCCTTTAGTCAGGATAAGAGTGCGCCCCTGTCCCCCTTTGAATTGCCGCCCTGTGGCTACCCTTTCCCGCTCATATTTTCGGGGAAGAGGACCAAGGCACTACAAAAGGGGCAGGGCTGCTTCCATGTAAGGGGATCAACCCATTCTATCCCACACCTCTTATACCTCGAGCACAAGCTCTCCTCCACAGAGCAATCCAACACAAGCAAGAGTAGGGTATTACACTGCACGGTGGCCCGAACCTGGGTAGCTCGCGCGTCCCCTTCATATCCGGTGAGAGCCGGCGAGTCCGTCGCGTCCCCGATGTAGTCCTGTCGTAGGCTGCCAAGCAAAGTCCCCCGGAGTTCGAATCCTAAGTTCTTGGAGAAGTTTCTTGGATGCAGATCCTAGACTCCGACATTTGGCACGCCAGGTAGGGGGGCTTGCCGTCTTCACGCCTTCGACGTCGACGCCAGCATCGACATGGACGCCGCCGCCGCTCGCCGGGAACGCGCTGTGCGTCGCGCCGCTGTCAGGGTCCCCGCGGCGCCCGCCGCACGTGGTGTCCCTAGGCGGCGCCCTCGCGCCGCCACCGAGCCTGTTGGGGAGCGCATGGCCTCTTCCGCCCACCCATCGGTGAACGAGCAGGCGCACGGCCCCTCCGCTACTACCTACTTGCTCACGCGTCGCGATCCACCCGCTCCGCGTGCCGCGCTGCTCATGGCGCAGGAGCTGCTGCGCTACCGCCCCACTGAGGACGCCTATGACGCCTGGCTTGGGCGCATCATCGAGCTCGTCGACGCCGGGCGCGATGGCCAGGCACCCTCCTGGTCCCCGTCTGCTCCGCCGTCCCATGCAGACCGGGCCGGGCACGACGTGCCTCCTCCTCCTCCTCCGGACCGCGACATGGCCGAGCGCCGCCCCGCCGCACGCGCCCCGGATCCATCACATGGCTCGCTCACGCTGGGCGGCGATGGCGACAGCTGCCAGATCGTCCACCGTGCGCCTCCATACGCGCGCGCGGCCCTCGAGTGGGCGCGCGACCGCCAAGACCGCGTCCTCCATGACGTCTCCATGGCTGGGCGCCAAGACCATGCAGCCCTCAACGGTGGAGCCGTCACCAACGGCGGCTACCTGTCCCTCACCCCCAAGCTATTTCGCATGGTGTGGCCCGACAAGTTCAAGCCCGAGCTCCCTCAGCGCTACGACGGCACCGCAAACCCCACGGAATTCCTCCTGCTCTACACCATCAACATCCAGGCCGCGAGGGGGGACGATCGGGTCATGGCGAACTGGTTCCCCATGTGTCGCTGTAAAAACCGGCAGACCTCGGGGTAGGGGGTCTCGAGCTGCGGATCTAGGATCGATGGTAACAGAGACAATGGAGACGATGTTTACCCAGGTTCGGGCCCTCTTAATGGAGGTAAAACCCTACGTCCTGCTTCTGTTATATTGATGAAGATGTATTGAGTACAGAATTGATCTACCTCGAGATCGTGATGTGAGTCTAACTTCTATGGCTAGGTAAGCAATGTTGCGTTGATGTCCCCCCTACGGGCTAAACCCTATGGCTTATATACACGCCAGGGAGGGTATCTAGGGTTACAATGTCGGTATCTAGGAATAAGGCGGTTGGACACATCTTGAAGTGTACTCCAAGTCTTCGGCAGAGACAACATTGATCACGCCTCCCTCGTACAGCCTCCGGAGTCCATCTTGGTCACGTACGGGGGTACATCGGCCCAACCGAGGAGACGGGTCGGCCCGGTTAGCACCCCCTAATCCAGGACACCGTCAGTAGCCCTCGAACTGGTCTTCTACGCCGAGGACGACGGTTATACAGATATTACTTCGGATCCGGAGTCTTTGGCTTGACAGACGAGTTCCACTTTACATTTCGGATTCTCTTTAACAGGACATCGATATCCGTGGTCCAACCGAGCTAGTACCCTGCCCGAGGGGTGTAGGTATCTTAGCCTCGAAGGTTGGTCGTACAGGTATGAACAATCCAATCATGCCTGACAACTTTAACGGAGAGGCTCACTCCATGATGGGTTGAGCAGTTACTACCGCATCCTCAAATCGCGGTTCGAGGCAGCTTGTTTACTCGCACGTCCCTTCAAAACAGAGATCGTGCCCACTTTCCTAGGGATATCATCAAGATTTTGTTTCCCCCATATGTTTCACCGGCATTGTTGATAGCGGCCGTGAATTTATCGGTGCAGCAGGGAGACTCTTGGCCTTTTATAGGTCTATAAGAACCAAAGGGAGAACAGCGCAACGACGCACGCTCCCATTCCTTCCCAACTGCAACGCCGTCTAGCTCCAACGCCCAGATCCTACTAGCACGCCCGCCTTTTTGCGAGCTCAGCTTCTCAATCAGCCATGGCCGATACTCTCAAGGGGCACTGGGGCGGCTCCACGGTGACAGCGGCGACCATCGCCGAGCTGCGCGACGCGGGGTACCTAGCCCCCACCATCGCGGCCCGCGCTCCAGCGGCCAACCAACTGGTGCCCGCTCCCAACGCCGGGGAGCGGGTAATCTTCGTCCCGCACCTCATCCGAGGCCTGGGGTTCCCGCTGAACCCCTTCGTGCGCGGGGTGATGTTCTACTACGGGTTAGACTTCCACCACATGGCCCCCAACTCTATTCTCCACCTTGCCGCTTTCATCACAGTTTGTGACGCTTTCCTCCGCTGCGAGCCACACTTCGGACTGTGGCTGAAACTTTTCGGGATCAAACCGAAATCCAGTGGACAGGATCTCGCGGAGTGTGGGGGGGCCATGGTCAGCAAGAACCAGGGGGGCATCTGGTTCAAAGGAACCTTCATCAAGACGGTGAAGGAATGGCAGAGGGAGTGGTTTTATATCACTGAACCTCTTGCCCCTGGTCAAACCGAAGTCCTGGCCTTCTCGGCCGGGCCACCCAAGAAACTCAAGTCCTGGAAGGAGAAAGGCATTGCTTGGGGGAAGCCAGAAGAGGTGGAGACCCTGATCAACAGGGTCATGTGGTGGTCCCCGACGGGGAAGGTTGAGATGGCCGACGTCATCAATGTCATGCTCAACCGCCGTATACTTCCCCTCCAGTCTCGGGCTAAACCGATGTGGGCACAAAAGCCCGAAGACATGGACACCATCAACACCTTCTTCCGCTCCACCTTGGCCACCATGTGGATGAAGCTCATGAAGCTGGCCAAGGATAAGATCCCCGAGGCGGGAGAGGACCGCGGCCTCGAACACGGCTACGAGGCCCCCCCCCGGTAAGTGTTTTTGCCCTTCAATATCCGTGCTTTTGTTAATTGTGTCGAGGATCAAAGTTTTTACTCGAACCATTGTGTTTTGACATGTTGCAGAAGTGGTCGGCCTGGGTAAAAGGGGTACGATGCCCAGCCCCACTGCCGGAGTAGCCCTCAACTCCCCTGCTCTCAGCGCTTCTGACCGAGGAGCCACATGTGGTGGCCTCCAAAGGGACGAAGCCCCAGACGGGGAGGTCCAGTGCTCGGAACAGGGGGACCTCGGTCACCCGGTCAGAAGAGACCCACACCTCCGCCGCTCAAGACGGCGGCGCCGAGGAGGGCGAGGAAGAGATTCCCCCCCCCCCCGAAGGGGAAGAGGTCGGCGATAGAAGACGCCGACGTGGCCATGCCGCCGAAGGGCTCAAAGAGGCCGAGGCGAGCCTCATCCGAGGCCGCCAACAAGTCATCGGAGAGGGCCGAGCTCTCTGGTGACTCAGAGGAAGACCCTCTCGCAATGGGGAGGAAGAAACCGGCACCTCGAGGGTAAGCCCTTGTCTCCTTCGTCTTTCCTTAAGTCATTTTTTCAGCAAGGGGGGAATCTTACACAAGTAGCTTTTCATGTGCAGTCCGCCGAGGGTAATCCCCAGCAGCTCCTCAGACGGGCTGCCATCAACCAGCGGGACTCCAGAGCCCGCTGCTTCTCCCCCAAAGCCTGACAGTCTGGGGGAGGCGACGTCTACCCTGGCTCCCGAAGTCAACTTGACGGGGGCCGGCGAGGTGGTGACCACGGACGAGGACCATACCTTGGCCCGACAAGATCCGGGGACAGAGCGCCCCTAGGTCATCAAAGAACTACTGGGCCAGTCGTTGGCCCAGCCGGAGTCTACCTTGGGTCCACCACCACAGGCGGAGTCCCCTCGGGTGGAGATACCCGAGGTAATTTCGTCGCCCCAGCCTACTGCCCAGGGACGGGCTGGCGTGGGGTGGACCGAGGAGGTGGAGGAGACCCTGAGGGGTTCTTCCATCAAGGAGGAGCACCGTGCCTTGATGGGCACGGCGCTGGAGAGCTACCGGTCCACAGGGGCTGTCCTGCATGAGGTTTTTAAGAACCTCGCCGTGGGTTTCGAGGTACGATTTCCGCGCATCCACGTTGTTTATTTAAGCTTTTTGTTTTTGTGAGTTTTGTCCGAGGACATAAGAGTATAGACTTCTAAACGGCTTAGTGAGTGAGTAGCCCCCAAGGTCGGTTGCAAGAAACCGGCATCGGGGTCGCTTGACATAGTAGGAGCCGATGAGTGATCTTAATGATTCCCTTTACAATAAGGTTCCGTTTTATTCCAGGTTGCGACCTCGATCCCGGGCTCCGTCTCCGAAGAGATGGCGGAGATGAACTGGAAACTTGAGCAGTCTCAAGGTAAGCAATTTGAAACTTGCCTTGCATAATTATTATATATGTGTAATGTGTGTGAAGGAACACAACTAAGGCCGTACTGTGGTGACAGCGGAGCTGGAGACGCTCAAGGCCGAGCTTGACAGAGCTCGGAAAGAGGTGCGGCAGCAGGAAAATGCTGCCGCCGCGGCCGAGAAGGCCCGGGCTGCCGAAAAGGCGGCCGGAGAGAAGCACCAGGCACGGATGCTAGAAGTAGATGAGTCCCTGAAGGGCGTGTTCGAAGCACACGACAAACTTCAGGAAGAGGGGCGGCGGACGAAGGAGGAGCTCGAGAAGCTGCAGCATGCCCACGCCGAGCTCAAGATCTCGGCCCGAGCGGATCGCGAGGTGCTCCAGCAAGTGGAGCAAATCGCCTCGGGTAAGAAATTTTTATTGCAGTGTATGTTTGGCAGCAAAGGGTGTGTCGAGCTCACCCAATTATGGAGTTCCGCAGATGTCTTCAAGGATCTCCCGCAGAGCGCGGAGGATGCGGTAGCATACTTCGGCCAACTGGCGGGCCATGAGGCGGAGAAAGCCTTCTGGGGTCAATTCCCGGGGTCGCCGTCCGGGCAGGTGCTGAATCATCGTGTGAAGCAGCTGGTCGAGCTGTTCCGCATGACAAGGCCAGCACTCCAGGACCTCTGCGTCGCTTTGTGGCCCGCCGAAGCCTTGCCAAAGAGCCTCTTCGTCCTGACGGCCCGTCTCCAACATGCTGTGCCCTGCGTTGAGCGCTGGAAGAGGTCCGCATGCTTCGAAGTGGCGCGGAGGGCATATGCTTGCGTGAAGACTCACTTCCGCAAGGTTGACACGGAGACGTGTGCCGCTGGCCCTCCTGCCAACAAGCCGCGGACCGCTGAGCAGTTCGTCGCCGAAGTTGAGGCGGGAGCTCGGGCAACTGAGGCCATGTGCCCCAAGGACACTCTGTAAAAACTTTATCCCATGTTTGAATGACGATGGCTTGAGATTCCATATGTTTTTATGTTATATTTCAATTATTCCTCCAATATGACTGTTCAAAATGAGAGTGTCCAGTCGTCGGCTTCAGCCCCAGTGTAGGTTATACAGAGGGTGCTCCTTAAGGCATATTTGACCCTTGGCCGACGTCTCGGTGCCCGAAGGCGGTCAATGACTTAAAGGAACTAGGCAATCGGACTGTAGTGGCTTGACATCTTTCATTTAGTCGTAGATGTTTGACTGTGGGGGCTGAGGACCAGCCCCCGGCATAGGGAGTGTGCGGCCAACGCGGCCGAGGTCTAGGCTATGGCACACTCCGGCTAGAAATAAAAGCCCTTCGTTTGACACGGGTGATCTCTATCGTCACATCGCTTGACGCGGTCTCCGGATGGCAGACCAGTTTGCGCGTACCCAGATAGTTAGTTTTCGGCTTTCTCCACTGAGGCGCCATGCCAATTAACCTGGCGGCGCAATCGCAGTGGTTCTCCCCTTACACCCATAGCCGAATACATCGGGAACGTAAGGGGTACACATAGGAGCCGGGCAACCCAACTATTGACCGAAATCTAGGTTTGAAACTGATACATATAAGGCCAAAAATCAGGGACGCCGAGTACATCAGACTTTCATATACAATTGCATCTTTTTTAAATACTTCATCGTCCCGGAGCTATGCTGATAAAGAAATAAAATGAAGGCCTTGAAAGGGCACGGTGTCTTTATTTCATAGTGTCAATCATGTACATGCCCAGTTGTGACGAGAGTAATCGAAAGAGTACAACGTGAATAGCAAGGAAGAAAGAGGAAAAAACATGTCGGATAATTACTGACGGATTTTAAAGGATCCGGACCGAAGCCTGCCGCATGTCTGCATTTCCGAACTATTGACCAGATCGCTCTTGAGTGATGACGACTGATTTACGAAGGCCGATGCCTTACCGGCCCTTTATACACTCTAAGTGTTTGATTGACCGAGTTCCTCAAAGGGGGGTGTGTGCCGCAGTCGTTCTGTGATTAAGGCCACAGAAACATTGTGACGCTCGGCTACTTCTTTTACAGGTACTTGCATGTGCAGGGGCGCTGTCGGGGGGATGGCCCCCGGGTAGGCAACGAAGCTCGGATCCTTTTCAAAACATCGGGGCAGGCCAAGCCCCTCAATCCGGCTTGCCCGCAAGCCGGCTCCCAGCGCGAGCCGGCTCGGCGTGGGCGACCCGGCCTGGCCGGCTGGCCCATGCCGGCTGGCCGCCAGAGAGCGAATCCTCACGACAAGGTGACAGCATTCCCTGTGCCCCCGCCCGGGGCGGGCGGTGTCTGGGCGGCGCAACCCTGTTGCTAGGCGGCGCCGGCCACCCTCTGACGAACGACAAGACCTGCCACAGTGCCGAGCAGCCGACCGGGCCCGCGCCCGGCGGACCCGGCTCACACGGCGCGCCCGGCGTACCCGGCGCGCACGGCGGATCCGGCGGATCCGGCGACCCGGCGGCCCCCACCGCTGGCTCTTAGACAATGACACCAAGGCCCTGCGCCTGTGTATATTTACCCATGTAACCCTGGGGGTCGGCCTATAAGACCCCCAGGGAGGCCTCAATGCAGGGGGTCGCCCCGGTCGCTCATACCACCTCCCACACACACACACAAACACAGCTCCAGGAGCAACCTTGTAGCCCTTGTGCTTCCCATACTCCATTCGACAGGACTAGGGGTGTTACCTCTCCGGAGGGCCCCGAACCTGGGTACGTCCTGTGTCCCGCACTAGCACGTGCCAACCTCGCCTCCGAAACCCACCGGCGTCCTCCAGTAACCCCACCTCAAGCCATCCCATGGCATCTGCCGTGAATCACGCACCCCCCGTGAGAATACCACGACAGGCGCTAGGCCTTGTCCTCGCGCAGTTAATCCACGCGCGACGCGTGGGTAGGTGTATTGGCTCCTCGGCGTCCCAGGGAATTTTGAGTGCGAAGTTGTGCACCCTGGGGACATAGTGCCTGCAGCTAGGCCACGCGAGGAGCCCGCATCCCTATTTCGGGTGCGGGGGTAGCTGGTCGAGGTCGACTTGTGCAATCCCGGGCTCGCTTCAAAGAGCGAGCGGCGCGTTTATCGCTGCGGGCTGCCTCCTCGGACGCTTGGACCTCGGCTGCAAAAGCCGCGGTCTGTTCCTCTATCTGGAGTGAACGCTCGGTGTTACCATTGACTGTGATGACACCATTGGGTCCCGGCATTTTGAGCTTGAGGTAGGCGTAATGGGGGACTGCGTTGAAGCATGCAAAGGCCGTGCGTCCTAAGAGCTCATGGTATCCACTCCGGAAGGGTACAATGTCGAAGATTAACTCCTCGCTTCTGAAGTTCTCGGGCGAACCGAAGACTGTCTCGAGGGTGACTGTCCCGGTACAACGGGCTTCGATGCACGGAATGACACCTTTAAAGGTGGTAGAGCTCGACTTTATCCGAGATGAGTCAATGCCCATCTTCCGAACCGTGTCCTCGTAGATGAGGTTAAGACTGCTTCCCACGTCCATCAGGACGCGTGTTAGATGATAACCATCAACAATAGGGTCCAGAACAAGCGCCGCAGATCCGCCATGCCCGATGCTGGTCGGATGATCGTGCTTGTCGAAGGTGATCGGGTAGGCCGACCATGGGTTATACTTCGGGGCGACTGGCTCCAACGCATATATGTCCCGAAGCACACGCTTTCTTTCCCGTTTAGGGATGTGGGTGACATAGATCATATTCACCTCTGTTACCTCATTGGGAAATTTCTTTTGCCCTCCATTATTGGGCCGCCGAGGTTCATCCTCGTCGTCGCTACGGTGTTGGGTTTTATTCTGACCCTCTGCCGCTATCTTGCCAGCTTGTTTAAAGACCTAGCAATTCCTATTAGTGTGTGTTGCTGGTTTTTCCTGAGTGCCATGAATCCCACATGGGCGGTCCAGGAGCCTATCAAGCTGGCTAGGTCTGTCTTTGTTCCCCTTATAGGGTTTTCTTTTCTGGCCGGATTTAGGTCCGGTGAATCCGCCATTGACTGCGGCGTCTTCAGTGTCGCTTCCGCCGTTTTTATACCTGCGCTTATTTTTATTGCACTTCGGATTTCTATTGGCATCGCGGGTTTCCGAGGTGCCTGCCTCACCGTTATGAGTACTTCGGGCGAGCCAACTATCCTCTCCCGCGCAAAAGCGGGTCATCAGAGATGTCAGGGCAGCCATAGTCCTCGGCTTATCCTGGCCGAGTTGTCAGGCTAGCCATTGGTCCCGAATATTATTTTTGAAGGCGGCGATGGCCTCGGCATCGGAACAGTCTATAATCTGGTTCTTCTTGGTGCGGAACCTGTTCCAGAATTTCCGGGCTGATTTGCCTGGCTGATGGGTAACACGGCTGAGATCATCAACATCCGGGGGTCGGACATACGTGCCCTGGAAGTTTGCCCGAAAAGCGTCTTCTATGGCCTCCCAGCTGCCGATGGAGTGAGGAGGGAGGCTATTAAGCCAGTGTCTTGCCGGCCCCTTTAACTTGAGCGGCAGATATTTGATGGCATGGAGGTCATCTCCATTGGCCATATGTATGTGTAGGAGGAAATCCTCGATCCAGACTGCTGGGTCTGTGGTACCGTCGTATGATTCTATGTTAATGGGCTTAAACCCTTCTGGGAAATGATGCTCCATCACCCTGTCTGTAAAGCATATTGGGTGAGCTGGACCTCGGGACCGAGGAGGATCTCGTCGGGTCTCGGGAGAGAGCCGTGAGTAAGCTTGATCTCGGGCACGGTCGTTCCTGTCCATCCAGGCATCGTAGCCGTTGTGCCCAGCGGGGGCGCGCCCCCTGGATCCATAGATGGACCGAGGGGGAGCCCTATTTTCTTCAATACGACGTCTAGCGTTGCGAGGATCTTGGTGGTCCACGGGGTCTTTACCATGACGGCGCGGGGGTGGCCTTTCACCATGGTCTTCTCGTCTTGGCATGTCCCGGCCTCTAGGGGGCCGATCGAGGTCGTCAGCAAGCTCTTCGTCAAATTCTGGTAGGAGGCGCCTGCGTGGGTAAGACTTCGGCGCACTATGGCGTCGGTTCTCCATATCCTGCTCGGCGGAAAGCACTTCAACCCACTTTTCATTTAGCGCGTCGGTATTTTCCTGCAGCTGCTGCTGCTTACGTTTTAAGCTCCGGGCCGTCGCGACGAGGCGTCGCCGGAAGCGTTCTTGTTCGAAGGGGTCCTCGGGGACGATGAAGTCCTCGGTACCGAGGCTGTCGTCTTCCTCAGACTCCGGCATGTAATTGTCGTCGGCCCCTTCGAAGAGGTCATCGGGATCAGAGTCCACAAGAGGTCGGTCTGGTGTGCCATTCCTTATTAGGGAGGCTTGAATGTCCTCTTCAGGGTTGTCGGCGTCGCCGTCCTCCTCGTTGCCGTTATTGGCTGTTGCGTCGTTGCCACTGGGTTCCCCATTATTACCCCTTCGGCACCATCGCCGGCGTCTTGGAGGGGAGTTGGGGGTGTCCACCATATAGACATCGTCGGTAGATGTGGCGGTCCACCTACCCGTGTTGACCGAGGGCAAGGTGTTCTCGATGGGGCCGTTGGCGTCCTCCTCCATATCTGAGGGTTCGCCGTAGTCCAACACGTCGGTTAAATCATCGATCATGGCGACTAGGTGGGTGGTGTGTGGGATGTAAATTTCCCTATCCTCGGCTTTAAGTCCGATCTGATCGTAAACCGAAGTCTTGCCGTCCGAGATGGACATACTCTGGATGCGGCAAAGCATCTCATCAAGGTGAGATAACTCTTCGGGATCCATGGATGCGCCGTAAGCAGGGCTGATTCGAAGCACATCCGGCATGTGACCAGGCGTGTCTTCGGAGCAAAGGGGATCTGAACGTAATTTGGAGTTTTGATTCGAAATCACCTCTGGCACCGCTTCGGGAGTGGGAGCCAGATCTCTCTCTGAACCAGTAATCAAGGGGAGATCAGCCGGAGTGGCGGCGTCGGTAATCTCAAAAGATGTCATGACAGAGTTCGGTTCCGGGGTCGAGCCTCCAGAACCGGCCGGGCTTTCGATCAGGCCGGGCGTCCATCCTGATAGGACGAGTTCGCCACGGGAATCGGTAGTGTACTCGAGGCCACCGAAAGTTATGACCCTTCCCGGGGCGTAGTTCTCGACGGAAGTCAGTTGTCCCGTCGAATTGGCGCAGAACATCATGCTGCCGAAGACGAAGAGCTGTCCGGGGGCGTAGACATCCCCACAACTATTGGCGTGATTGATCCGTAGGTGAGCCATCGATCCTTCCGGTGATCGCGTAGCGGAACTCTCAATGAAAGCACCAGTGTCGGTGTAAAAACCGGCAGACCTCGGGGTAGGGGGTCCCGAGCTGCGGATCTAGGATGGATGGTAACAGAGACAATGGAGACGATGTTTACCCAGGTTCGGGCCCTCTTAATGGAGGTAAAACCCTACGTCCTGCTTCTGTTATATTGATGAATATGTATTGAGTACAGAGTTGATCTACCTCGAGATCGTGAAGTGAGTCTAACTTCTATGGCTAGGTAAGCAATGTTGCGTTGATGTCCCCCCCTATGGGCTAAACCCTATGGCTTATATACACGTCAGGGAGGGTATCTCGGGTTACAATGTCAGTATCTAGGAATAAGGCGGTTGGACACATCTTGAAGTGTACTCCAAGTCTTCGGCAGAGATGGCATTGATCACGCCTCCCTCGTACAGCCTCCGGAGTCCATCTTGGTCACATACGGGGGTACATTGGCCCAGCCGAGGAGACGGGTCGGCCCGGTTAGCACCCCCTAATCCAGGACACCGTCACCATGGCCCTCAAGGACACTGCGCGCTCGTGGCTCATGAACCTCCCAGAGGCGTCCATCTCTTCGTGGGAGGACCCGTGCAAGCAGTTCGTCGCCAACTTCAAGGGCACGAGCGACCGCACCCTCACGATCAACGACCTGCGGAACGTGCGTCATAGTCCTGGCGAGCCCCTTTGCAAGTTCATCCAGCGCTTCAGCCAGGTGCGCCACAAGATCCCGAAGGCCTCCGACGCCGCAATCATCTCCGCCTTCACCACTGGTATCATGGACGTAAAGATGCGCGAGAAGCTCTCAGTCAGGGATGAGTTAGACTCCGCGGCAGAGCTGTTCGTCCTTGCCGACTGCTGCGCCAAGGCCGAAGAGGGACGCCTCTTCCTCCACAACAACGCCGACGCTGAGCCTGACGCGGCGAAGCCCAAGGCCAAAGACACCAAGCGCAAGGTCCCAGCCGTGCTTGCGGCGGAGCCGGATTGCAAGCGCGGCCGCGACCGCGGCGAGGCCAAGAAGGACGCCCGCCCTTTCTGCGCCTACCACAACATGAACTCCCACAACACAGAAGACTGCCACGAGCCCAAGCTGCTTCGCGAGGGCCGCACTGAGCGCCGCAAGGAGCGCGGCAAGGGCCGCGCTGGTGGCAGCGGAGGTGGCCGCTGGGGCGACAACCACAACAACGGCGCATGCGACAACAACCGTCAGGGCTGGCAGGACCAGCCACGGCAGGCTGACCCTCAGGCCAACACCGCCCCAGTACGTGCCAACGACTCCCCTCCCGCTGAGAACGCTGGGGGCTACCAAGAGCCCCGCAGGGTGGCCTGCATCCTCGGCGGGGCCCAGGCTCCTCCATCCAACCGCCACTTCAAGCAGTTCTCTCAGGAGGTGAATGCGGCCCTCCCGTCGCTCGATTCCATCGGCCGCCTCAAGTGGTCTGAGTTCCCCATCGCCTTCGATGCCAGCGACCGCCCCAAGTCCACGAAGGGCGTGGGCGCCGTCCCCCTGCTGTGCACCCCCACCATCAGCAACGTCACTATCACCAAGACCCTCATCGACGGAGGCGCCGGCCTCAACGTGATCTCCATCGAGACCTTCGAGATGCACCAAGTGCCCTACGAGTGCCTGATGCCCACCAGGCCCTTCTCGGGCGTCACCGACGGCTCCACTGTCCCCCTAGGGCAGGTGCTCCTTCCCGTCACCTTCGGCACCCGCAAGAACTACCGTACGGAGTTCATCGTCTTCGATGTGGCTCACATCGGCCTGCCTTACAACGCCATCTTGGGCTACCCGGTGCTCACCAAGTTCATGGCCGCAACCCACCACGCCTACGGCCTCGTCAAAATGCCCGGCAGCTGCGGTACCCTCACCGTCCGCTGCGACAAGAAGGATGCACTGCAAACCCTCGAGCACACCTACAAAACTGCCTCCGTCGCGTACCCGGCCGATGAGGACGCGCCTGGGCCTGCCAGGGAAGCGCCCGTGAAGAAGAAGCCCCTGCTCCCACAGGAGCGGGTCGAGTCCAAGAAGGCGTCGCTGGATGGGGGCGAAGCAGGCCCCTCCCTCGCCGCTGGCAGCGGGCCCTCCCCCAAATAGGAAGGCGCGCTCGTCACCTTCCTCCGGGCGTGCCCTGATGCGTTGGCTTGGACAGCATCAGGCGCGCCCAGCCTACCAAGGGAGGTGATCGAGCACCACTTAGCCGCGTGCCGGAGCGCGCGGCCCGTCAAGCATGAGGAATTTTGTCAAGTGCCCGAGAAGCAGGAAGTCGTCACCCAAGAAGTCAACAAGCCCCAGGATGCTGCAATCGCACGTGAAGCCCCCACCCCAAGAGGATCGCCAGCCTCACCACCGTCTCCAGGCCGCGCGATAGCGTGCGCATGTGCGTCGACTTCATCGGCCTCAACCAGGCTTGCCCCGCAGGCCCCTTCCCTCCTCCGCGCATCGCCACAGGCTCGCCCTGGCTCATGCATATGCCGTTCGGCCTGGAGGGTGCCACAGCCACCTTCGTGAGGCTGATGCGCATGAGCGTGGAGCCCCACATCGCAAGGAATAAGGAGGTGGTTAACACTCGCCCACCGGCCCGCCGCGGCCCCACTCATGACGGAGGCAGGTGTTCCGGTACCAAACACATGGAACGCCCGCCATCACCGTAAGTTCTATCCGTGCTCCATAGATACGAGCGACATGGAGCTGTACACGCTCCACGGCTCTCTCTACCCATGCTGCTGCCGGCACGTGAGAGCTCCTTCCCACTCTCGTGGAAGCCCCATGCTCAGTGCTGGCGGATGCCCCATGCACCGCGCTGGCGGCTTACTTGAGGGGCCCTCGGCAGTCACATCCTCAAGCTGACCCGTGTCGAACACGGCAGCATGTATCTTTCCGTTATGTAATGAACTTGCTTCATGCATCAGTAAAGCTTATTTCCGTCAAAACCCCATGTGCTTGCCGCCGCAAGGCGCGCGCTCATGGTCTCGCCCATGCCTGAGCAGGGGCTGGGCACGGTGTCTGTGCTCGGGTCAGTCCCAGCAGCACTGAAAAACCCAAGCGACTGAGCTCTGGCTCGCGGGCCTGCTCCTGTGCACATCACCTCACCAGGTCCTTGGTGCTCTTGTCTCCTCGCGTAACACCCACAGGCGACCTCGCGAGCGCGCCCTGCCGCACTATTTGCAAAAACTTGGCAGTTTTCCTGGTGCAGGGTACGAAGGCCTCAGGAGCCCCCCCTCGGGAGGCCTCGCGGTGGGTCCTACGGACGGAGGGCCTCACGAGGGACTGCGGCTCACGAGTTGTGCCCTACTAAGGACTCGCCCCAAGCCGCACGCCTCAAAGGAGCTAAGTCCAAAGCACCCCTCGGGTCCCTTCCCTCTCGTTTCTCTCTCGTGGCCTGCTGACTTCCTTGGCATGAGCCGCATGCGCGTCAAGGGGGGGACCCTGAGCATCGCGCCTCAGGGACTCCTACTAGCCCTAAGAGCCCTACACCCTCTGGCCTTGCCGAGCGCACGCGCTGGGCATCCCAGCGACGGTGTAGCCTGCCTCGGGAGCTGGGTCCCAGCGACACAGGGCACAAAGGCAATGTAAAAGGGAAATAAAGGCCTCGGGAGGAAAACGAAAATGCATAAATCATTAAGTGATTACAGCAAAAGTACCATGCAAGTGTTTTTATGCCCCTGCGGGGCCACGTCTACCCTATTACAGCAACAGGTCAAGGGGAATTCAGGCGCGTGAGGCGCCGCCATCGCCGCTCCCACCGCCGTCGCGAGGGGGCTCGCTGCTGCCGCCGCTGACTTCAGGCTCGAAGGCGTACAGCCTGACGAAGCCGGCCACGCGCTCCCTCACAGCCTCCTCGAGGGATTCACGGAGCTCCGCCGGGACAGGGGTCACCACCCGCCCGAAGTTGAAGCGGTCATCGAGCCGGAGGAGGTTGCTGAAGAGTCGCGTCGTCGCCTGGGTCAGCAGGTCGCGGCACGCTTCCTTGACGGTGGCATCCGTGTCCAGCAGCTGCCTCTTGAGGTCGTCAACCTCGGCTTGGAGCTCATCCCGCTTGGCCGCGAGGCTCCTCTGCTCGTCGGGAGCGGCCTGGGCAGCCGCCAGCTCGCGCTCCTTCGCTAGCAGGCGCTCCCGTTCTGCCTCTTGCGAGGACGCAGATCCCGCGAGCTCGCCTTCCCGGGTCTTGGCATTCGCCTCGCGGGTAGCACCCGCCTCCTAGGACCTCAGGATCTCCTCCTCACGCTTCGGGAGCTCAGCTTCGTGGGACACGAGCCGACCCTCAAGGGCCTCCGCGGCCTCCTCCCGCGCCTCAAGTCGGCGCTCACGTAAGGCGGCTTGCTCCCGGAGCGTCTTCTCGTAAGCGTCCGCCTCCTCCCACAGCCGCTTGGCCTCCTGGGCATCTTTGAGGGCCCTCGCGAGGGACGCCTGGGCCTCCTTGGCGAGCTGCTCGCGCTGCGCCTGCGCCTCCTCGTCCCGCTGGCGGTCGAGCTTCGCTGCCTCGTGAAGCTGGCTCCACCCCTCCGCCAGCTTCCGCCGCTCCTCTGCGGAGAGTTCTGCCTCTTTCCTGAGCTCGCCTTCGAGGGCCTCGAGAGCCGCCCTGATGCCGTTGACGGCCCCGCTCCAGGGCGCAGTACCGCTCTCTCGCAGCACCAAGGCGCGGCTCGCCCGGGCCTCCTCATCACATGCTGGCATCGGCAGGCGGGAGGGCTCAACCTCGAGCCCCTCTGACTGCCCCACGCCATCGCCCCCAGCAGGGGTTGCGCTCGCCGTCTGGCACGGGAGGCCCGGGATGGCCACTTCCGGCGCTGGCGGCGTCGTCCCGTGCTCCGGCGCCGCCCTGAACACTTCAGGGTCCGAGCGCCCGGGCCCGGAGGTGGCTCCCGTGGGGGCTGCGTTGGCCTTCGCCGTGGCAGGCGTGGTGCGCTGGGGAGGGGTCGGCGCTTCGCCCCCCTTCCCCGCCATCTCGACACCGACGATGGGGACCGCCTCGGGAGGCGCTAGCGTGGTCTCCTTGCCACTCCCCGGTCTCGCCGCCGGGGGCGTCGGCGCGGCAGGCGAGGAGGTGTCCAGAGGAGGGGAGGGCCCTTTGACCTCGGCTTTCCTCTTCTTGGCCTTCTCCTCCTCTTTGGCAGCCGGCTTGGAGCTCCTGTGCAGGCGACAGCTCATCAGGACCGCAACAGCCAGGAAGCCGGGATCGATAGGAAGCGGGATCGATAGGAAGCCGCTCCCTGATGGCGCCGCTGCTGCTGCCCCCATCGTGCGGCGCGCCTGGGCGGTCGCCCCAGGGCGCGGCGCGATTCTCATCGGGGTCGGCAGCCACGGTGGTCCCCTCCTCCAGCTCCTCGAGGGGCTCGTCGCTCTCCGCGGCATCGCCTCCTCCCTCCCTCTCTGCCCCGGGCCTAGCTGGCACGACGCGAAACGCGTCGCCCTCGTCGTTGCCCAGCCGAAGCCGACGACGCACCGGCGGAGACGGAGGGGGTGGCGGAGACGACTCCTCGCTGCTCCCCTACCCGGAGTCGGAGGCTTCGTGGTCGCCGGAGGAGGACCCCGTCTCCGAAGAATCCTCAAGAAGCACCTTGGGCTCCTCGAGGTCCGTCCGGATCAGCTCCCACTGGTCGAACTGGGGCATCCCCACTACCAGCTCATCCCTGTTAGCCCAGTGATATAGCGGGCGTGCGTCGCGAGGCATCTCCTCTGCCTCCCCAGGAAATAAAACTTCCCAAGCTTCAGCCACTACTTCGGCCGAGAGGGGCTCCGACGCCAGCCGGATCCGGTCCTCGGCACTTGTGATCTTCCACACCGGATGCGAGCGCTTCTGCAGGGGAGCGATGCGGTGGCGGAGGAATTCCTTGGCAATCATGCCCGCCGTGAGCCCGGCCTGGCGCAACTCCGCCAGGCTCGCCAGAATCGGCCTCAGGGCAGCACGACTAAGCTTCTTGTGCTCCCAGTGGGGGGTCTTCTCAGCCGGCTCAGTGGGGATCGTCAAGAGGGGGCTGGTCTGCAGGGCATCAACGTAGACCCAGCGTGACCTGAAGTTCTCCACCTTCTTCAAGATACTCATGTCGATGAAGACCTTGCCCATCTCGTCGTCGATATGAAAGGAGGCCCCTCCGGTGCGGTGGTTTCCTGAGGAGAAAACCCGCAGGCTGTAAAAGGTTCGGAAGAGCGCCACGGACGGCATCACTCCCAGGAAGGCCTCGCAGAGGTACACAAAGAGGGCTAGAACGAGGACGGAGTTGGGGTGGAGGTGGAGAAGACGAATCTCATAATGCTCAAGAATGGCGAGGAGGAAGTCGAAGAAGGGCGGCACCAGCCCGGCGAAGAGCGAGTGGTAGAAGACGGAGACCACCGTGGGTCCGAGGTCTCGTCGTGGGTGCGAGCCCAGCCAGATCTTGGTGGCGCCTCCCTCGAAGTGCGCGGAGGCCAAGTGGGGGCGGACCTTGGCTAGCCCGCTCTCATTGATGGTGGTCGGCAGCAAGGCCGGACCGAGCTCCGCCGCCGGGGAGCTCTTGCTGGAGGAGGCCTCGGCGGCCGCGGGTTTCTTGCCTGGGGCCATGGCGGAGGAGAGATTGGAAGTTGGAGGAGGAGTAACAGGGGAGCTGCTCGCGCAGGAAGAAAGGGCAAGATGGGGACGAAGAGCAATCACGCGCCTGCGCCCCGAGCGGGCAGGCTTTATCGCCAAGACGGCGGTTACCGAGGCGTCGTGGGGAGTGGGGGCGACCCTCCCCGTGAAGGCCGCCACGCGTCGCCTCTGGGCCTGGCAGCTCAGTGGGCCCCGCGGTGTTTCGTCCCTAACGGTCGGAACGTGCACGCCACGGGCCCGGGGGCTACTGTTGGCCCAGTGGGAACCAGGGTACCACGGCCCATCTGCCTCTGGCCCAGAGGACCGTGCACGGGCGGGCCCGTGAAAGTGGGCTTGCCTCGGCCGCTCCGGAGGAAGCCGCCTTGCGAGGGGCGAGCCTCGCGAGGCCCCTCCCCGCCAGGCTAAGCCCTGCCGAGTCCGCCAAGCACCAGGTTGTGACTCCCCGAGACCGATGCTCCAGATTCCTTCCATTTATTTCCGTCGTTGCCATGTGATTCATTTGCTTGTTGCGCCTTGCCATGTCTTCATGTGCATTTCATCTGCATGTTTTCATAAAACTTGCATCCGTTTGTAGTGTCTTTCTCTCCGTTCCTTCTGTTGTCTGTTTCGAGACCCGACACACTCGCACGCGCCCGCGGCACCTCCGAAATATTATTTTATAAGTGGGATAAAAATGTTCTCGGAATGGGTTGGAAGTTGGTGTGCGGACTTATTATGTTGTAGGTAGACCGCCTGCCAAATTTCATCCCATTCGGAGGTCGTTTGATGCCCCAGCGGATAACTATAGCGGCACTATAGCCGGTCAAATCGTCGGACGATTCGGTGTTCCGAAACGCTGTGCCGGGCCTCTCTGCTCTTCTCTCTCTTGGCCCAATCCCCTCTACACAGCCCACCTAGCCCAGCTACCCCTCCTCCGTTCTGCGCCGTCCGATCGTGATCGTGCGGTCCAAAACGGCCTCAAAACCCCTCCATCTAGCCCTCCTGCCTATAAAAGGAAGGCCTAGCCCCTCCATTTCAGGAAAACCCTAGCCCTCCCTCGAAATCCGCACCGCCGCCAGCTCCAGCCAACCCCCAGCTGCCACCTTCTCTCACCTCCCGCACCGGGCCCGCCAGACCCAGATCCGGCCGCCCGGGCCCGAACTGCCGCCGCCCGCAGCTCCCTCGCCCGCAGCCGCCAGGAGCAGGAGCTCCTCCTCGATCCAATCTGGATTGGGAGGGAGTCCCGAGCGCTGCCTCGCCTCGCCGTCGCCGGCGACCTCCATCAGGCCAGGCGCCGTCGCGCCCCTGCTCTCCTTCTTCTCTCCTTCTCTCTCTTTCTCTCTCCGAATCTCTCTCTCACCCCGACCTCTCTGTTCTCCTTCAGGAGCTCCCTCGCCACCGCCATGGACCTCCGCCACCTCGCGCCGAGGCCGGGAATGGACTCCCCCGCCTTGCCTCCAGCCGGATCCGTGCCGCCCCGGCCAAGCCTCGCCGCGCCCCGACAAGCCCGCCGGCGTGCGGCTCCGTCCACTCCCGTCCAGGATCCCCGTCGTCCTGCGAACCAAACAGCGCCGTCCCGCCCCGCTCTGCTCCGTTCTGCTCCGCTCCGTCGTAGCACCGCAAGATCCCGCGAACGAAACGCGAGGCCGGTTCGCCCCGTCCCGCTTCGTGCCGTCTAGCAGGCCACGGGCCCGAGGTGCGCGAGCCCCGCTATCTCTCGCCCGTGTACGTTATAGCTATCCAGCGCCCAGTTTCTGAAAATTCCAGCATCATATGGTCATTTTGTGAGGCTTGTAACTTTGTGCATGTTGATCCTATGACAATGCTCCATATATGTAAATTGATCTACTCTACGTGCCCTACATGTTGGTAGCATTTGCATTCATGATAGAAGTCATCTACATGTCATTATCTCTGTGGCAAAAGTGCATCCTAATGTTACTGCTGGAAACTGTTGATATTTGTCACATTGTCATTTTTGTGTGATTTAATGCAAATGTCGTATGAGCATCTTGTCAACATGACTTTGGAGCATTTTCATGTCTTCTTGCTGCTAGTATTTATTTCATGCCATGATGTGACTGCCATGAGCTTGCAAGCATGCCTAGTCAATGTTGCTGTTTTAACTCAACTGTCTGTCATAAAACTTGCCAATTTTCCTTGATGGTTGCCACTAATCTAGAGCTCATATGCATATGGTTCCTTCATGAGATTTGGTCTATGTAATGTGTACTTTGATGCCATGCCTTTGGTTGCCATGTAAAGTTCCTGTAGCATGTCTCTTTCTTTCTCTCAAGTTGCCATCATATTAACCCTGCTCATGTATATGCTCTGTCATAATCTGTAGCAGAACATTGCATTTTGCATGGATCATATTGACTTAACCTTGATGCCTATGAACCTGAACCTTAAAGATGATTTGAAGTATTTCATGTCTACTTTAAGTGCATCTCAAGTTTATGCCCATCATGTTACTGTAGCTTGCTGTTTTGATGTTGGCAAAATGCTATGTTGCTGTTTTGGGGCAGATTGCTATTATAACTTGTGTTGATTGTAATTGTTGAACCGTTGCTCCGTTTTAATCATGTTCTATATGAAACTTGCTTAGATTTGTGGGTAGTATCATTTTGTCATGTTGCATCCTTGGTTTGAGTGTTTGTGGTTGATGTTTGCATGCATTTTGCATTATTGCCATGTTAATCTTGTTTAGTGCATATCTTCTAGACCATAGCTCCGAATTAAATGCTCTACAAATGTAACTTGACTAGAAAAACATGTAGATCATCATGGTACATGTTAACTTGCTGTTTAACCACTTTAACATTGTGTTTAATTCAGACCAGTACCAATTTCGAAATTTGCATATGGGGATTTACCGGAATTGTTATTTGTGTTTCCGGCCTCATTTAAACTTGCCTAGATGTATGGATTGCTTATGCTTCATCTCTTGCCATGTTTAACAACATTTAATCTTGTCATGCATCATATCTGGTTGTGCATCATGCCATGTTTATACTTGTGTGTTTACCATGTTGTTTGCTTCTTTCCGGTTGTGCTTCTTCTCGATAGTTCCGGTTTCGTTGCGATTGTGAGGATTCGTTCGACTACATTGGTATGACTTCTTCATGGACTCGATCTTCTTCCGAGCGGGAGTTCAGGCAAGATGATCATGACCTTGGATATCTCTACTATCTTTGCTTGCTAGTTGTCTCGTTGCTATCGCTATGTCGCGCTTCCTACCACATATATGTCAGCCTCCCATATGCCATGATACAGCCTCTAACCACCCTTACCCAGCAAACCGTTGTTTGGCTATGTTATTGCTTTGCTCAGCCCTTTCTTATAGCATTGCTAGTTGCAGGTGCAGTTGCAGGTTGTTCCATGTTGGGACATGGATATCATGGGATATCACAATATCTCTTATTTAATTAATGCATCTATATACTTGGTAATGGGTGGAAGGCTCGGCCTTTTGCCTGGTGTTTTGTTCCACTCATGCCACCCTAGTTTCCGTAATACCAGTGTTATGATCCTTGATTAGCGTTCCTAACATGCTCAGGGGAATGGGACCCTCTTGACAGTTCGCTTTGAATAACCGCTTCCAGCAACGTCCAACATTGGTTTTAACATTTGCCAACATAATAATACTAAATTAAATAATTAATTTGCATAGGGAGTTAGCGCTACCCGAGGATTCTTAATTCAACATAATACAGGTGGGCCAGTGCCGATGGTGTTGGTCCGAACTGGGCAGACTGCGGGGCCACCACGAGGAAATTCGAGGATCTGGTTTAACTCGTAGGCTGATCTATCCGGTCGTGGCCTGAGACGAGATACGCGCAGGTACTATCTGGGTGTCGGCACGCCGGGAGGTCTTGCTGGACTTGTGTTACCATTGTTGAAATGTCTTGTGCACCGGGATTCCGAGGATACTTCGGGCTATCTCGAGGTTGAGGTATTCCCACCGCAGCTTGTGTTGGTTTGTGATGGACCAGGTTGGAACACCCCTGAAGGGTTAAATCTTACGCGAAGCCGTGCCCGCGGTTATGTGGCGACTTGGATATTTATAACCTCCGGTTGTAGAGAACTTGACACTAATTCTAATTAAAATACACCAACCGCGTGCGTAATCGTGATTGTCTCTTTTCGAGGGAGTTCGGGAAGAGAACACGGTGGGGTTATGTTTGACTCGTAAGTAGGTGTTCAGGATCACTTCTTGATCATTATTAGTTTTCGACCGTTATGCGTAGTTTACTCTTCTTATTCTTGTACTCGTAAGTTAGCCACCATACAATGCTTATTGCTTGCTGCAACCTCACCACTTTACCCTTCCATACCCATTAAGCTTTGATAGTCTTGCTACCCATGGTTATGGGATTGCTGAGTCCTCGTGGCTCACCGATTACTACAACAACAGATGCAGGTACAGGTAATGCGATGATCTGACGCGAGAGCGATGCGCGTTAGCCTTTGGAGTTCTTCTTCTGCTTCTTCTTCTTCGTCGATCTTGGGATAGGTTCCTGGTCAGCAGCATGGGCTAGCAGGGTGTGGATGTCGTTCGTGTTTTCGTTTGTGTTTCATCCGTAGTCGGATTCTGCTCTTCTGTATGATGTTTGCTATGTATTGACGTATTCCTGTGATGATTGTATGTATTTGTATGTATCCCCATCCATTATGTACATGGTACGATGTAATGATATCCACCTTGCAAGCGTCTTCGATATGCGCTTCTATCCCTGGTGGGGCCTCCGAGTCCCTCAAGGATAGGGTCGCATATTGGGCGTTACGCAGGTTCCCTCGTGAGGCTCCCTTCGCGAGGCCTTCCCACGAAGCAAGTCGTATGGCGCCAGCCGTGGGGCACCGCACCCAGCACATGGGTGACGTCCCGCTGTCAGGATAAGGACAGCGGGGCGCGACCAAGCCCAGCTTCCATTCTGGTGATAAGGGAGCAGCGACGTCTGCCTCCTCTGAAGCAAGTCCCAAAGGCTTTCCTCTTTGGTGATAGAAGATCAGAACGGATCAGCGCGCCAGGACGGAGGTCATCGCCAAGCCCACCAGCGCATCACGAGGAGCTGCTTTAACAGGCGGAGACCGCCTTTAGTCAGGATAAGCATGCGCCCCTGTCCCCCTTTGAATTGCCACCCTGTGGCTACCCTTTCCCGCTCATATTTTCGGGGAAGAGGACCAAGGCACTACAAAAGGGGCAGGGCTGCTTCCATGTAAGGGGATCGACCCATTCTCCCCACACCTCTTGTACCTCGAGCACAAGCTCTCCTCCACAGAGCAATCCAACACAAGCAGGAGTAGGGTATTACACCGCACGGTGGCCCGAACCTGGGTAGCTCGTGCGTCCCCTTCGTGTCCGGTGAGAGCCGGCGAGTCCGTCGCGTCCCCGTCGTAGTCCTATCGTAGGCTACCAAGCAAAGTCCCCCAGAGTTCGAATCCTAAGTTCTTGGAGAAGTTTCTTGGACGCAGATCCTAGACTCCGACAAAGTGTCACAACCATGACAGAAAAAGTTTTCGTTCGGGCCATAATGTCACGGATGTGTCTTTTTTTTGTAGTGTATCTCTACTACATGCTTAGATGTGCCACCCATTTATGATGAATATGATGATGAGCATGTCGAATTGCCTAGTTGTGATGCGATGCTCCGTAGGATATCATGTGAAAATTCTATTGGCCACATCATGTTCGACAATCCGCTAAACTTGTCATATGCTATGCGTGGGATTTCCCATATTGCATCATTATAATCTCAACATAGTGACTATGCATATCCCATTCACATAAATCCCATTTGCACTTATGGCATAGATGACAACATCATGGTTATTGGTATGTGTTTCTCTTGTGATGATATTGCTATGCTCCCATTGCAACATTTGTGCAATTCATCTACTATGCCATGCCATGAAAATGATTGTAGATCGCATGATTACATCCATTGTGTACACCATATGCATACCATTCATGACAATGCTCTAGAAAGTACTAGTGATGCATCTCATGCTTTAAGTCTCCATTATGCTATACACAACAACAAACCTTTCATGCCGGATGACATGTTCGTATATCATGCATCTCATTTATTTGAGCATTGGATATTGTGCTAACCAACACATGCACGTGCGCAATATTATTGGATGATGTGTAGATATACCACGCACACACAATTTTCTCTTTGCCCTGGTTTTGTGTAGGTACTCATGAATATTCGTCAACTTAACAATCCTATGAGTTGACAAAATGAGCTCTTAAGAGCAACGGTTCTTTGGGATTCCTTGGAATGCTTCTCCGACCGTTTCCCTCGCGCAAGGACTACACGCTTTGCTTTTACTTGGCTCTCACACGGCTATGGGCTATTTACCAATTGTCACCTTATGCTCATTTTACCGTGTTCACTTTGCATGTTATGCCTCCTTCTATGCCTTTGCCATGCAATTGTGACCCTTGCTTGCATTTACCCATGCCCCACCATTCTACTACAACTATGTGTATTTGCATGCTTGGTGAAGATCCTTGGTGCTATTGTCATGTTTACCTTGTGCCCCATGCTATTGTTGATTCTTGTGAGTCATCATGTTCCATTGCTATTTACATAGGACTTCTTGCCAATACAATGATGCTACTTTTCGCACATCTTGTTTTCATGCTTGTCATATGTCATGTGCATTATGTATGCCCACTATCTACACGCATGATATGATTGCCATGATTACCTCCAGTATGTTGCATCTTCGCACTACTAGCTTGCATGACTTGATCACTATGATTGCTTGCCTTGTTGCATCACCCATGATACATAATTGCTCGTTTCATTGGGTTGATGGCATATATGTTCATGCCTCTCACATGATTTATCATGATCATTGTCCCTTGTCTCCATTAGTTGCATCTCTCATATTCACTTGTAGTGAGTGCAACCATGCTATGTTTATTGATCGAGGAGACTTGGACACCTTACTTGTGACGCATAATTGCTTGATTGAGCTTAATGTCTTTGGTTGTACTCGCATCATATGCTTCCATACCATGCCACATTCTCTTGTCCCTTCTTATGATAAGAATGACGAAGACACTTGTTGGGTATCTCACCACACGAATGATAGGTTTTGCATTCACGCTAACCTCATTTGTTTTTCCGAGTGTTTGTCATGTTATTTCGTTTTGAAGGATTCACAAGGCGGTGCCGGCATGAGACATATTGGTCATGCGAAGGCGTACACGATGCACGACACCAAATTTTTCGAGAAACTCGTAAAGGTGAACTCCTTCCCTTTGAGCCACCCTCACATAAATGTATCGAATGGGCCACACTTTCATTCTTGTTTCCTCCTTCTTGTCGACATGATACATCTATTGGATGGAGGACCGACATTGGAGATGAGCCCTATGGACCTTCAAGTTGAGGAACGCTCGGAAGTAGTGGATGCACCATCGGACCACCACTCACGCCACGACATCGGGCAATGGTATACCAAGAAACCTATGCCATATTGCACCGACGCTTCCATAGTTGTTGATGAGCATGCTAGTTGGACACATCCCACCCATGACAAGTTTGCTCTTTATGCATGGATTGACTCGCATTATACATGGCTTGATACATCTTGTCTTTCCACATCTTTCATGATATATGAGCTTGTGCAGTTTCTTAGCAAATTTGTTGTGATCTACCTTGATGGCATATTCATACATAATGATCACATTCTCCACCGTCAATTGCATCATATCATCATCATTTTGAGCACCAATGTCCATGTTCATGCTCTTGATACACCGTCCCTCTATGACATCATTTTGCACAATGGTCGCATTAATCACATTAACAACACCTTTGTGTACACAACGAATGAATTTGCTCCCATGAATGCTTTATATCTCATTCTATATCATTATGAGAAGCTTCATGCCCCTTGTCATAAACAATATTGTCGGACGAACTCATGCTTACTTGATAGACACCTTGTGTGCGCTAAACATTCTATTTCCAAGTGTCCTTTGTGTTTGCTCTTTTTGCATATATACCATTCCGGAAACACCTTGGAGTACTTGGATTGCGCCATCACTTCCACTCCGTCCAACTACAAGTCTGTCCACGACTGCCGTTTCCATGGTGATGAGGTTCATGATCCGAGGTTGGATCTTTCCCAAGGGGGGGGGGGAGATGATGCGGAGCATCCCACGGTCATCCCCATGTACACTACATCAACTCCCGAAGCCCCAAGTGGACCTACGACGAGAGCTCGAGCACGTGCCAATGGACATAAGGTGAACTCACTCCTAAATGCTTCCCCTTTCCATTCATGCAAGACATGGTTGCTACCTAAGACCAAGACACTACATGTGCTTAGGAACCGAGGAGACGACCATGGAGGAGCTCGGAGCATAGGACAAGTCCCCTTGCATACGGATCAAGAAGTACCTCAAGTGGAGTCACCGCGGAGCTACAACGGCCAGACATCCGGCAGGAGGCCGGACATCCGGCACTACCAAACGGGGGAAGACCAGAGAAGAACGGACGCCAGGCGACTCTACAGCGGCCGGACATCCGGCCGACCCACGGACATCCGGCGCCCAGCGACAGGCCGGACATCCGGCGCCTCCCCGGAAATCCGGCCGAGGAGTACAACAGCGTAGGCCAGCATCAGACCAGACATCCGGCCCTCCTGCCCGGAAATCCGGCGCCCCATGTCGGGCCGGACATCCGACGTCTAGCTCAGACATCCGGCGCCTGTGAGCGCAGTCACGGCCGAAGTGCCTTGTATCCCCTTCCTCTCACCCCCCCTTCGCCCTAGACTATAAATGTACCTCCCCCTACGTCTTGCTAGGGTTAGCAAAGTGATAGCTCATTAGAGATTGAGTTTTTCTCATCCACTACCTACTCCCATGGAGTTCAAGACCTCCATGTGAGATGACCTCCTAGTGGATTCAAGACCCTCTTGTGGGAAGATCCTCTTGGATACCAAGACCTCAACTCCTTCAAGGATTGGGATGAACTAGCTACCTTTGTTACCTTCTTGTGTTGGATTTGGACCCTTGTATCCTCTTATGTGTATGTGGATTTAGCATATGTGTGATTGGATTTGTGTCAATTGAGTGTTTCCTTTGTGTTCTTCTCTCAATTTGCCCTTTTCCCCCTCCAAGTGTGAAAAGATCATCACATTAGGGTTCCACCCTACATCACAACCGGAGATGCACTGTCGCCGGCCAGAGGTAGAGATGGTCCGTTGCTACTGCGAACTGGCAACGCTGTTGCAATGGAGACGGGCAGAGCCGTGAGCTAAAAATGCTTTTGCAACAAGGGTCATATTGAAATGAAGGTTTGGAACAAGGGTCTTGTCGTGATGGCAACAAGCATGATCGCAAGCCAGAGATGCTTTTGTAACAAGGGTCCTTTTGCAATAAGGGTCTTGTTGCAATGGCCACGAGCATGACCGCGAGCGATAGATGCTTTTGCAACAAGGGTTCTATTGCAATGAAGGCTTTCAACAAGGGTCTTGTTTTTTTAACCTGCACCACTTTCCATTACTTGCATAACGGAAATACAAAGTCCGAACAACAAGAGATACAAGAGGAGGGAAAGGCAAGAAGCGAGTTTGATGCATTATCAGGAAACCCACTGGGCGTGCCTGCAATCGGCTCATGCACCACCAGGCAAAACCCTGATAACAATAAACTACTAGCCTGCAAGTTCTAGATAGACCAACTCAAAAGCTAACACAGCCACATCAACGTCTCCAGGCATGCAGGCCAACTGGATCTAACAATGCCAAATGTCATGGGAATGAATCTGACAGTAGCTACGGCGCAAGACAAGAAATGTAGGAGTACGAACAAGGGCTGGTCCTAGCTATGGCGCAAGTGTGACACATATTTTATGAGTTCGGGCCCCTCACGATGTTTTCTCTGGTGTCTGAAGATTACAGAAGGTGCGAACCCCTGTTCCTGTGCTACGGGGTGGCTTATATAGAGTGCGCCGGCCCATGTCCTAACTACGTTACAAGGGCTTTGATGATGGAGTTGATGACATGAATTACATATGGTAACTAATGCATTAATTGCTAGTAACGCACGGCGATGTGCACCTCCTGGCGTTTCGGATTCCATGTTGTCCGTTGATATGTCTCCAACGTATCTATAATTTTTGATTGTTTCATGCTATTATATTATAAATCTTGGATGCTTTATATGCATTTTTTTATGCTATTTTTTTATCATTTTTTGGGACTAACCTATTAACTCAGTGCCCAGTGTCAGTTCCTGTTTTTTTTGCTTGTTTTTGGCTTTTCAAAAAATCAATATCAAACGAAGTCCAAACGGAATAAAATCTTTAAAATGATTTTTTCTGGACCAGAAGGGACCCAAGAAGGTTTGGGAGGAGGCCAGAAGAGATACGAGAGAGCCACAAGCTCACAGGGAGCGCCCTAGGGGGGGGTAGACGCGCCCCCTGAGCTTGTGGGCCCTACGCAACTCCGTTTGACCTAATTCCAAGCCTATAAATTCACATATATTCCCAAACCAACAGAGAGCCACCCGAAATAACTTTTTCACCGCCGCAAGCTTTTGTTCTTCTATGATCCCATCTGGAGGCCTTTTTCGATAATCTGTCGGAGGGGGAATCGATCACGGAGGGCTTCTACATCAACCTTGCAGCCCTTCCGATGATGTGTGAGTGGTTCACCATAGACCTACGGGTCCACAGCTAGCAGCTAGATGGCTTCTTCTCTCTCTCTCTTTGATCTTCAATACAATGTTCTCCTCGATCTACTTGGAGTTGTATCCGATGTAATCTTCTTTTGCGGTGTGTTTGTTGGGATCTGATGAATTGTGGGTTTATGATCAGATTATTCATTGAAAGTAATTGAGTCTTTTCTAAACTTTATTATGCATGATTGTTATAGCTTTGTATTTCTCTCCGATCTATCCATTTGGTTTGGCCAACTAGATTGATTTATCTTCAGTGGGAGAGGTGCTTTGTAGTAGGTTCAATCTTGCGGTGTCCTCACCCAGTGATAGAAGGGGACGGGGTACGTATAGTATTGTTGCTACTAAGGATAAAACAATGGGGTTTATTCATATTGAATAGGTTTACTTTGTCTACATCATGTCATCTTGCTTAAAGCGTTACTCTGTTTGTCATGAACTTAATACCATAGATGCATGCTGGATAGCGGTCGATTGGTGGAGTAATAGTAGTAGATGCAGGCAGGAGTCGGTCTACTTGTCACGGACATGATGCCTATATACATGATCATTTCCATGAATACGTCATAACTATGCGCATTTCTATCAATTGCCCAACAGTAATTTGTTTACTCACCGTATGCTATATGTTCGAGAGAGAAGCCTCTAGTGAAAACTATGGCCCCTGGGTCCATTTAAACATATTATAAAAACCAAAAATACCTTGCTGCAATTTATTTACTTTTCTTTTGTTTTGCAATTTATTTATCTACCTATACAAGATTTGATCCTTGCAAGTAACGAGTTCAAGGGGATGACAACCCTCTTGCCCGCGTTGGGTGCAAGTATTTGCTTTTGTGTGTGCAGGTGCTATTCACTAGGGTTTGCGTGATTCTCCTTTTTGTTCGATAAACCTTGGTTCTCACTGAGGGAAATACTTATCTCTACTGTACTACTTCACCCTTCCTCTTCGGGGAAAATCCCAACGCAGCTCACAAGTAGCATCCGTCCGCTTTCTCTTGTCTGAGTAGTCATGAAGGAGCCGAGTGGGTTTGTTATGTCCGAGTGAATGAGCAACGTCCAAGTGGATGAGCTCCATCCGAGTGGAAGAATTCATGGCTGGCGCCCGAATGGAATGATGACCTAGGGGTCTTAATGTCTGGTGATGTGGGTCCTTCATTTAGTCCTGGATGTACCTCTTAGGACCCTACCTGTAGTAGGTGACCCCAACATTAGCCCCCGAATTGGTTGAGATTTTGCAGAACGAGTTTACTAGAAGCCTGATTTGGTCCGAGTACTGCGGAGATACTCGACACTTGTCATCATGCTCTACTTAATTACGATTTGAACAAAACTCCAACGGATTATGGTACTGGTGCTTCCCGACTGAACGGGGATAGTTGACCATGAGGAAAAATTTGGTGGCACTCGTTCATCTCCCGGAGGAGCTGACTAGTGATCCGAGTATAGATGGGCCATGAAAACTCGAGTAGTAATGCTAGCGTGTGGTGTGACTCTTCGGAAAGACGCCACTCATTATCCCACAGGAAAGCCGGCACAGGCTAACTCCAAGTCCAAGTTTATGAATTTTACGCCTTGGAGCCTAGAAGAATGGCCAAGTAGATCCGCGGAGGAGCGGCGAATTCATCCTATAGTAGTCCTTGGAGATGTCTTCGGTGATGTATGTCCGTGGCGATGCTGACAGCTTTTATGGTTCTTCGGTGGACCGAGCAGTAATACTTGGAAAGATGTTTTCGATAAGATCAACGGGTTGATCGTGAATAAATTCGCGCGGCTCAAATCTCGCACCCGGTTCTCCACTAAATTTATGCGAGCATGGTGGTGGGGATTGTGGCACCACGATTTAAGACCAAGATTATCCAGCTATGTGATACTTCCTTTTTGTCATCAAGTTTTGGAATAGAATGTACCCACACCTATTTCCCCAGAGGTGACCCTGGGTTATCGAACCGACGAGAGGAAGGTCCCCTTGAAGCTAGGGTCTCTAGCAAGCTTTTGTTAAAGAAACAATTCTAGTTTTGACCGGATCAAATTAAACAACCTTGAGTTGAACACTTACAATAAAAATAGGTACGGGTATGAGGTCTTAATGCTTACAACCATGTATTTCTGCTTGGACCAAATATGATCTTAATTTGTGCGCTGGAAGTCACCCATCGAGATGTGCTTGTTACGAACCGAAGTGAGGGATGTGTCCAAATTACATCTTGACCGGCACACGTCCTGCATCAAGAATCAGTTATCCAACCGAAGGCCCTATCCATCTCGGGGTTGCCTCGATAATTAAGATTATAATAATCAGACAAGAGCTTTGGGCATTTAATGACTACACCTCTTGAATCCCCAGAGATAGGATCTGTGTTACCGTACTAAACCGTTCTCTCACTGGTGTTCAGAATAACACTTCATAGTCTCCCTGCTCTTAGCCTCTCCGTGGCTCGCTCTCCATCATCCTGGGTACCTGCAGGGATGAAGAATGCAGACGAGACAAGAGACATCTACAGAACAATTTTATTTCACACATATGGGATGTTAATTCAAAGCACTTCCACTGATCCCCACAACAAATACAGAGGGTTGCAAGGCTCTTGCCTCAACCCATACCTTATCGAACTATTCACACATGGAGATCAGATCACACGACGAACACATTGAAGAACACATCATGGAGATTGATTGATTGGTAATATGTCTTACAATGAATGCCGTGTGCGATGCACAATTACAAGTATGATCTAGAGGAAGGAGAACTATGGTGGTGATGGTGGCTATGGAGATGGAAATGGCGGCGGCTAGGGTTGATGGAGATGGATGAAGATGACTCTATTCTGGCTTCGCTCGTGGATGTTCTGTTGACATTTCGGCCTCGACTCCTTTATAAAATTTATTCAGGTGGACGAGAGGCCTCGGTTTCCACGTCATACGATCGCTCATGCGAGAGGTCGCGGTCGCATGAAAACACCGTCTTTTGCACTATTTCTTCTAGTGCGCCTCCTCCTGATTTCTTCTATCTCCTTCTTCACTCCTCTCCATGTTCTCACTTGATTTCATCCATATTTAGCCCATTTCCTGTGGAAACACAATAAAGAGAGGATTTGTGGAATCCTATGCATTCATTAGTCATTAATGGCAATATCGAAGCAAATATCTCGGTTTAAACAAAGGGTAGATGAGCGTAAAAATATCACTCGTCAACTCCCCCAAGATTAAACTTGATCGTCCTCGAGCAACATAGAGAGAAAACCGAATCATAAGGAACTCAGTTGTTTAAACCGAAATAACAAGAAGGTTTTGGTTCAGTTACAATTGGTACGCCAAGATAGCCCTCCGCTTCTTGACCTGAAAACTTAGCATAGCTGTAGCGGTGGCATGGTTAATTATGCAAGTGTTACTGAAGCAAAGATAGTCAGCTCAAAGTTTTTGATCTACTAGATAAAACAACTTTGCAACACTTGATTCTATTTCCTCTAGGTATCACTTGCTTGCCGGGAATGCACGGAAGAGTTTTTCTTTGGATAGAGCCATTAAAACATCAGTTAGGGACTGAAAGGTATGTAAAGAAAAGAATGATACTAGAGTGCTCATAAACATACCCAGAAATGTCTCATCCTCAAGGCTCTTAAGCACTTTGTTTCAATCATTGTTTGCTAAAACTTTGGTTGTCATGTGAAGGGATTATGCCAAATAAGTGATCATGCATAGAGTTTTGTTGTGGCTTAATTTTGGGAACTATGGATCTTTGATATATCTCTCTTTCGAGATCTTTTGATCAGTTCCCGGTATTTACCACATACACACATATTCAAGAGAAAGCTGAATAATATTCGATTGTGGTGTTGCCACTACGTACGGTAACAAACTCCACTACAAAAAAAAGACACTTCCGTGACATTATGGCCTAAACGAAAACTTTTTCTGTCATGTTTATGACACTTCTATGACAATAATTGTGACAAAAACACGTATCATCATAGATGTGGTGGGCTCCTACTTCTATGACAAAAAATTATGATAGAAAATGGGCTTTTCATCCTGGGCGGGCCGGAGACGCACCTGCATGACATTCTTTGGGCCGTCCATGACGTAAAAAATCATGGTAGAAGTGAGGGCGAGGAAATTTTAGGGGAGTTCCCAGTTATGGTGGGTGGTCGGGGCCGAGCGATGCAGTGTGGTTTGTGCGTTTCTTTCATACGCGCGCATGTGCGAGGCGTTCGCTAACTGAACCCGAGCGAGGCATTCGCTTACTAAACCCGAGCGATGGATCAATCTGGCACTATGTACTGAACACGAGCGATCGATCCCTCGCACTACGTACTGAACCCGAGTGATCCCGTCACTGCTAACTGAACCCGAGTGATTCCTTCGCTGCTAACTGAACCCGATCGATCCCTCTTGGCTGCTAACTGAACCCAATCGATCCCTTCGCTACTTACTGAAGCCGATCGAGCCCCCGTACATGCGAGACGTAGCCAGGTGTGTTGCCTCTCGATGAACAGTGCCCGTTGCTGCCGCACGTGCGATACATAGAACGAGTCGACACTTGCATCGATCGAGCCCTTGCGTGAGACGTGGTGAGTTGATCTAGCCGGGTTGTTGGTTGTGGATGAACAGTTTCTATTGCTGCTGCCCGCTCGTACGCCCCACCCCAGTCGGTGGGTTGGCTGTGGATGAACAGTACCCTGGCCGTGTGAAGGTGGTTGGCGCTGGATGAACGAGACCCCGATCGATCGAGGAGGCTATGTCGCGGTACGCCACACCCCAGCTGGTTGGGATGGATGAGCAGGAGCCCGTGGATGATGTATGCAGTTGTGGATGAACAGTAGCCCGTGGAGGCGCGCGGTTGGAAGTCGACGAGGATGAACAGTAGCCCGTGGAGTCCCGTTTTGCGGTACGCCACAACCCTCCCGATGAACACACTAAAAAAAACACTTCCGTGATGATACGTGTTTGTCACAGTAGGTCACGTTTTCTGTCATGCATGTACATCCGTGACAATTTTATGACAGAATCAAGATAGTCATACCTGTGATATCGTGGAAGTGTTCCATGACAATAATCAAATTACCATCACGGAAGTGTCCACTTCCACGACGATAAATGACGCATCATGGAGGTGTTTTCGTCAAGGGTAACCGACACATGGCATCCACCGTAACGGGTCGCCGTTAAGCTATCGGGTTCCGGTTGGGATCCGATAACCCGTTAGTAGCTCAGACCAATGGGGATTTTCCACGTGTAAAATTCTCATTGGCCAAAGGAACCACGTGTCAGCTCGGCGTCGCGACAGATGTCATTCATCCAATGGACGAGACGGGCCTATGAGAAAGTGACATGTGGCACGGCCCAACAGTGGCCCATTTAGGTTAAAAAGGCCGGACCAGTCAAAGGCCCATATGATTTACTCAGGTACTAGTGGGTCGGCCCACTAACGGCATGCTTAAACATGGCCCATTTACGGCCCACCGCCAGATCAGGCCTGCTAATTGTTCGCTCAGTCTTTGGGCCCCATTATGGCCCAGTGAGTTTTCGGCTTGTTAGAGGCCCGATGTAGAAATGGGCCCATTTCAGCCCGGTGTGTCTTTCGGCCTGTTAATGGCCCGTGCTACACATGGGCCATATATGGTCCGATGTGACATTTGGCCCATTAACGGCCCGTGATCTCGGTGGCAACATTTCAGCCCAACCTGACTTTGGGCCTGTTAAAGGCCTATCGTACAATTCGGCCCGTTGGTGCCTCTACCAAGCTTTTGGCCTACTAAAGGCCCATGATATGATTGGGCCAACCAAGGCCCGAGATATGTTTCGGCCTGATAACGGCCCGTCATGTAACTGGGCCAATAATTGCCCGAGGTATATTTCAACCTGCTAAAGGCCCATGGACGACTCTGGAAAATTGAGGCCCAACATGCTTTTCGGCCTGCTAAAGGCCCATGGTGTCTTCTGGCCCATAACAGGCCAGCAGAATATTCAGCCTATTAATCGCCCGAAGCAACATGGGCCCAACTAAACTTTGGGCCCACTAAAGTCCTGTGTGAGTTATGGGCATGGGCGTACCGTGTCCATGAAGGGCCCATAAGGCAGGTCCGCACAGGCCCAAGCAAAGCCTATTGCGGGCCGGCCCAATTATGGTCCGCTGAAATGCAGGCCCGTTAGAGGCGCATGTTTCGGCCCGTTCGCCTCCATCATATTTTCACCCTTTTTCTGATAGCGAATGATGGCATATATAGTAACTAGGAATTAAGAACAAACCTACCCTATACAATAAAGAAATTATGGCATAGTAACTTAGAATAAACATACACTATACAATAAAGGAATTAGGGCATATTACATCTACTGGGCATCAAAGTTCGCCACTAGTGATCATAAAGCGCAACCAAGAAGCAGATTACAAAAACTGGGCATCAAAGGTCCTGCCATTGCAGTGCAACAAAATAATACTGAACCAAGACCACTTCAACACAGTTCAAGAAACGTTAGCCTTGTGCGGGAGCTACTGCGCAAGCAGCTGAGCAAGGCAGTGAGAACGTCCTAGCATGTCGGTCATATCTTCCAGCTCTAGCTATTTAGCAATGAGGTTCTCATTGGAGTTCTCTGCAATCTTCCTTAGTGATTGGATTTCAAGTCGAAGTTGAGTTGTACAATGCCTTTCTGCATGAAGTTGAGAATGAAGAAGTCGAACTGATTCAGGCAGCGACTTCTATGAGTTTGTGTGACTGCTAGTCTCGAGTAACTTGAACACTGCATCAAGACATTACTTTGGGGTTGTCTCGCTATCTTCAAGATGTTTTGCCTTCTTTGCTGCAATATATGTTGGGTTTGTCTCACAGTCTTCAGCAGACTTGTGCGTGCCATCAGGCATATCACCCTGAAATAACAAGACAGATGACATGTTTTGCACATATATAAACAAAGATGGTAACTGCGCTGTCAATTCCATCCAGTTTCATATTAGAAAAAAAGAGACAATTCAAAATGTCAATAGCATAATTTGGCATTGTTCATAATGTGGGGAGCTTCACCACACTACTGGATTACAGACCAACAACACACGCATAGATGCAGGGCAAAAGAAAATCATTGTATCTCTTTTGGTTATTGTGCATGCCATGTTCATATCATTAGCCAGATCAGTTAAGACAAAGCAGGGAATGACAAGATGCAAATGTGGGCAGCTTCACCACACACTGGATTACAAATCAACAACACAAGCATACATGCAGGGCTAAAGAAAATCAATGGATCTGTATTGAATAATGTTCATGGTATGAATAAGGAATTTTTTTCATGACTAAAACTTGAAGCTTGCAGTTGTTGCGAACATGCATTTTGAGAGAAACAGCAAACTAAACAGCAGTTGACGATAGGGAGTATGAGCAAATTAAACAACAGTTGAGGAGAAAGGCTTTAGAAGGATGGACTTACATTAATAGTTAACACTGGCTCTATAATGCCCTTCTCCATGTCAAGGGAGGGATAACTCAAGAATTTCAGCACAGAAACTTGTTCATAAGCATTGCATGTACTCTACATTTTGTAGAGAGTAATTATTGATATGATAATACTGGAAGGGATAGAGGATAATGAAGATAAGATGCAGAGTGATGCTACATAATCAACTACCTATCCATGTAAGTACAACGTTACAGGACAAAATGTACTGACAAGAGCAATGGGGTACATTTCTGCACTGGCATTGTCTGTGTATTCAACTTTTTAGTAAGATTAAATATATATATGATAATTTTTAGGAAATGGTGGGCGAGGGAGATAAGATGCAGAGTAATGCTACACAATGAACTACTCACTCCATCCCATAATATAAGTGTTTTGTACACTAGTGTAGTGTACAAAACGTTCTTATATTATGGGACGGAGGGAGTAGCTGTTAATGTAAGTACACTGATACAAGACGTTCGGTCCTTACAAGAGGATTGCAGAGCTAAACATCTTCAGAGGCATTGGGTTGATTCTAAATTTATGTAAGAGTCAATACGGATCTTATAGTGTCCGCCAAATGGAGGATAAGCAGGCTAACATGTGTAGTGATGCTACATAATCAACCAGCTATGAAAGTAAGTATGGTGATGCAGGGCAAGAGGTACTCACAAGAGCAATGCAGTGTGCAGTATAGTTGCAAGATCCCGTGGTCCCTTGAGAATGGATATTCTTCTGCAAACAGTTTTCATACAAGTGAGACGGTAAGGCACATGCAGAAATGTAGTTCAAATTGTGATGTGATATCATAGACAGTACCTTATGCTGCAGACGAGACCAGTGTGTAACAAGCTTATTCCAGTCACTGTCTAGTAAATGTAGCACCAGAGACTTTACAGAAATTTTGTTTAGAGGCTTGCCATCGAAGTGCGCTTGCCTCGGGTAGCAGCGATACTTCCTCAACGCGTGCTTGAAAAGCGCAACCAAGTTTTGCTCGTCTTGACTATCCAGTTTGGTCCTCACCTATTTAAAAGAATAAAATCTTTTGTGTTATGTCAGCAGAAACATAGGCACTAATTACCATGAATAACATTAGTACATTACTTACACGTACATTGCGGAGGAAGATTGGAAATTGTTGTTTGTCTGTAGTATAATCTTTCCATGAAGGAAAGATGCGCACGAAGTTCCTGACAACAATTAAAGCTTCGTCTTCTAAACTAGGAAGAAGTGGAACCGGGGTCCTATTTGCTGCAATTGGGGCTCTCTCCAGTTCGAAAAGGGATTTGGCAACTGGAGTTGGTGTACTCTTTGCTGGAATAAGGGTTTTGCATTGTAGAGCTGGTGCTATGTCAACTGACATCGTCATACTTTTTCCCGCAGTTGCGGTCTGCTAAGTTGGGGCATCTGAGATGGCCAATGGGGTAGGGGTAGACTCTGCTAGAGTTGGGGCTGTGTTTTGTGGGTCGGGTGATATTGCCACTACACCTAATGGGCTATTTGATTTATCAGGTGTCACTACCTTTTCCAAATACTTTGTTCGTGCTCCTTCGCGATCAGCAATCGCCCTCTTCCTTTTGAACATTTGATACACAAGAAAAACATTTGAATGGAGAAATATCGTATGATGACAGATGGAATATGTACTGAAAATGGATAGGCATGGCATATTCACATATATGATGTGTAAACTAAGCAAATGGAGGTGCGACAAAGTAGAAGCAATGCAAAGCATCATTTGCAAGATATGTGCGACCAATATAACCTTGCCAAGTTAGAGCAAGCACCTTGATGGGTGAATAAGATAGGGCATCGGCCTCTGACTCCTCCACTAGGGAGCTACTGTAACGCCCCGGACACACCCACCGGTGGTCATTACTCCTGCGGGATCTAGACTGGCCCCATAGATCCATACTAGTCTTTCCTGCGCACTTTGTCCTCACTCGTGCGCACCCGGGACCAACTTCCCGGTCAGTCACCCATCCTGAAATTACTCCAAGATGAGCACGCTTAACTTTGGAGTTCTTTCCGAATGGGCTCCCGGAAAAGAAGGAATTCCTTATTGATATGAGTAGTCTATCATCCCTATTAAGCCAGGCTATCACATACACCCCCACTCAGAGGAACCGACGTCCTCGTCGGCCCACAGGAACGTTCCCTCTTGGCACATTCGTCTGTGCATCTAGTTCGGTACATGTGCCATGCCGTGTGCCATGACGAGTCACAAACGTCATGCACAACATGACCGCGGACCTGTCCGCAAACATCCGTGTAACCGCGAGGGTCAACTCTAATACCAACTTGTAACGCCCCGGACACACCCGCCGGTGGTCATTATTCCTGGCGGGATCTAGACTGACCCCACATATCAATACTAGTCTTTCCTGTGCATTTTGTCCTCACTCGTGCGCACCCGGGACCAACTTCCTGGTCGGTCACCCATCCTGAAATTACTCCAAGCTGAGCATGCTTAACTTTGGAGTTCTTTCCGAATGGGCTCCCGAAAAAGAAGGAATTCCTTATTGATATTAGTAGTCTATCATCCCTATTAAGCCAGGCTATCACAGCTACATTGACTTAGGTCTCCCTCTAGCTCGGAATCATTGTTAGGATCATATTCTGAACACAAATCTGTAGGTGGAGAGCATGTGCATTCCATTGCATCTAGACTGGATCTCAGTCCCTTAATGCCAAGTTTGATAGCCATGGCATTGTTCTGCTTTATTCTTCTCATGCGCGCAAGCTCATAATCATTATGATCATGTTCAGTATCTAAGATTCATGAAAACATAAATAGTCAGATTATCTTTGGAATGCATTACAGATTCTACTCCAATAGTGTCTCCCTACAAACCCCCGCGTATACAAAGTTCATCCCCCAACCGTGTTGAGCAGACCACACATAGAAATACAAACCTCTTATGTCTATATAAGGGGCGGACACACATTTCAAAACTGGAGTAGGAACATTAGCATCATATCAAATTCGTATTTGAACAAATAAACTTTGAAATTATGAGTGGCATAATGTTTAGCTTCAAGGGTGGAGTGCTGGTAGTGCAACACAAAGCACGTAGCAGATTGTATTCCATGTAAAAGATCGTAGTCTGTGTAAAAGGTGGATATAACACTTTTCTTTCTGTACAATGCAGTGTTCGTTGCCCACACATAATGGAAGAGATCACACAGAGAAATACTATTCACTCATGTCTGCGGTTCTAGGATTTTGAAACAGGGTGGTCCACCCTAAAAAAATATTGACAACAAATATGACAAGGCAAGCATAGAACTAGTGAATCAATCATTACTTGTGAGCTTACTAGGACAAGTATGCAGAATCATAACTGCAGTAAGAGACCGTCCAAAATCTGAATCAAGAAGTTGGGCTAGAATTTATTGTTTACATTTAATTTAACTGAATAATTGGATATCATATCAAATGAGTAACAAAGACTAGTAAAATTGTCAACAAACCTGGCCTGCAGTAGTAATCTGGGTCAATGTCACTATGACCAACAATCCAACATGACTAGTGTTTGTTCCTAGGCCAGGAATTTTGAAACCCTGCCAACTTTACAGGTACTAAAGATTACTGAAACATCTGAACCATTAAATATAGGTAGCACTCAGTACACAATAAACCCTAATGACAGTCCTGCCTAATGAGTAAGGAATCAATTACAAAATGGGTGATGGGGAGTGGCTGCTGAGTGTTGAGGACGACATATTTTAGGATAAATCGGGTTGGCTGAGTGGGTGCTGCCCGCCCGAGCCTGAGCGGACTGGGAAGCCGGGCACGCCGGCGCGGCCGGGTAGCGGTGATGCTGTTGGGAGAGCGGCTCCTGACCTCCGGTTAGTCCGACGTCTCCTCCTAAATTCATGGCGTCCGGCGACGGCAAGTCGCCGGCGAGGCAGGCGGCTGGCGGCGTGTAGAGATCGGAAGCGGAGCAGAACAGAGGGGAATCGGGGTCTGGAGGCATTGGATTTTTTTTGAGCAAAGGCATTAGCTGGCTGACCATGTTCTAATCTCTTATGGTATACAGGCTGACCCAAAATCCCAGGGTGGGCCGCGGCCCACCCTTGCCACCCTGTAGATTCGCCCCAGTGGCACACATGCATTTCCAAACTAAATTAGGAACACTTAGCTGACCAATTAAGTGACTCTGTTTCACTAATATCAGCATCATATTAGATTCATATTTTAACAACTAAGCTTGTTTAGGTTGATGGGTGGAGCAGTGCTATTATGACACGAAGAACTTAAGCCGATCGTATAGTGATCATAAAAGGGGGGAAACCCTAAGCATGATCAATTAAACCCTATTATGACTGTGCCATGGCAGATCTGAAGCTGCAAACCACACAAAGGCTACTTAGAAACCAATGTCTGCTTTGAACAAACAACTAAGATTCTAAGAGCTGAAAAGAAATTACAGTAAACAAGTGACGATCTATTTTCAGGTTGAGATCAAAAAGTTGAGCAGATATGAAAGAGTACCACCTCTCTTGCGGTACCGTGTAGGCATCGGGGGTGCGATGGTTGTCGGCGGCGTGGAAGCAGATCTATGACGGTAGACGGAGGCATCGGGGGATAAGTCCCGTTGCGGTGGACGAGAAGGTCGTCGGAGCGGCCCCGGCAAGGTGGACGACGGCGCAGACGAAGCGAGAGGATGCGATGCAAGGCTCCTGGTCCGGCGCCGTGGATGAGGAACGTCGATCTCTTGCAGTGGACGACGCGGTCTGGGAAGGCGCTCCGGCATGGTGGAGAAGGGCGGTGATGGATGGGGTGGCGGATGAAGGAGGCTGGTGTTGAGATGGTGTTCTGGCGCCGATGGTGTATGAATGGGAAAATGGAGGGAGAGGGGTAGGGGGAACTATGTCTTTGGGACGTGCTTGTCTGAAATGTGGGAAAGTTATGAACTTAGCCCCCGTTTAAAATTTCGGATGTCTCGTCGGTTGGGGATAGGACGGTAATCTCGCATCTCCCCAATATTTGTGAGAGCGATTTCGGGCAAGGAGAGGGTGTTTTGGCGCCCACGGTTGGCGCCCACGGTGTATGAACGGGGCTGACATGTAGGACGGTTGTGTCACGTATGAGTGAAGTTACAAACCTGCCCCTATTTAAAATATTTGCCGAGATCGATTTCGGACGACGAGAGTTTGTTTGGCGCCCACCGTGTATGAATGGGGAAATGGAGGGAGAGAGAGGTCTTTGGGACGAGCTTGGACCAAATGAGTTTTGGTGCCCACATTTGGCGCCCACCGTGTATGAATGGGGTGAGAGGCGGTCGTGTCACGTCTGAGTGAACTTACAAACCTACCCGTATTTAGAGCTATGGAAATCAGGCCGATAGGTTGTGCATGTCAGGGGTAGACAATAATTTCCATCTCCCAAACACTGGTTTCGGGCAGCTGATGTGGGAGTGGGTGTTTTGCCGCTTCTTTCAAATTTTGGGAGAATAAGCATTCACGTTTACCCTGGCAACTAAATTCGAATCCATTTTATATTCTTATACGAATCTTTATAAATCATTCTATGTTTTTTTATATATCTTCAAAAGCACAACAAAGATGTATTCCACCTTTATATATGAATATGGTTTACAAATGCCATGATACTCGAATTCAGAAGGTTGAATCTAGTTTAAGGTGTGTTGGAATATTTGAAACCACTTTATGTTCAACTCAAGTGTAACATGTATGACACAAGCAGCATATAGTGTACTCCCAATTAGATATGAATTTCAGAAGCCAAGCGATGTCTCAAAATTCAAAATACTGAGTCACCCAACCAATAATATAGAAAACTAACAGACATATGACCACATATAGAGTGTATGGATCAATAATATGAACTAACATACATAAGCCAGGCCGCTGTACTATTTTTGGCTAGAAGTGCGTCTTTTTTTGTAGCAAAACTAGTACAACATCTTGGCCCTTTCAGATGCGTGCCACTTGAGGCCCATCTATACTACTATTTTTGCTAAATGCACAATCAACCCAATTGGCATATTTGTAGGTCTGGCATAGCAAACAAAATGAAATGTCTTTGCCTCAACAAAAAAAATGTCTCACGGTCTTATCAATTATTACAGACTCGTGCTAAAAAAAACACATGCCAAAAAACAATTATTACATAATCTCTAAAACAAATGGTTCCAATCTATTACATGAACAAACAACACAAAGGTCATTCAACGATGAAAAAAACATTTAACCTATGATTTACCAAGTGGGATTTTAATTTCCTTTTTTCCTCCAGGACCTTAACAATGCGGTCAGTTTCAGCTTGCTTTGTTCTGAAATCCACCAAATATTTAATGGTTTTCGTGAGTACTGCTTGTGATTGTGCTGTTTGCTTCCTCGACACGTCAACTTCATCTCTAAGTGCAGAAGCACACTATCTTTCTACCAATAGTTTACCCTCTAGAGCATCAGCAGTTGGCAATTCATGATGCACGGTTGGGCCGGTGCCACTGCTCCGGGATGATCCAACGTCCATGGGGACCTCGCTCTTTGATCTTGGGCTAACCTGTTTTGCCATTACAGTTCCGATTGGATTCAGAAAAGTTGAAGTTAGCAAAACATCTCAACTGGGAGTTAGAATAGCAACCCAGTTAAACAAACAAGGAATTAAAGAGTTTCAATTGGATGTTCAAAAGTATAAGTTACTAACATCATTAGAGCAACCGGTTGCAGCAGCAAAGCAGTTAAACAAACAAGTTTTACAAAAGGGACCTGTTGTGCCATTGGAGTTTCTCTTGGATCCTGAAAAGTTGAGTAGTTAGTAACTTGATTAGAGCAACAAGTTACAGCCGCAAACGTGTTACACAAATAAGTTTTTGAAAATGTACCTGCTATGCAATTGGAGTCCCAATTGCATCCCGAGACATTGACATTGGTAACATGATTAGAGCAACAAGTTACAGTAGCAAAAGAGTTAAACAAGGAAGTTTTTCAAAACATACCTGTTGTGCCATCGGAGTTTCAATTGGATCCTGAAAACTTGAAAGTTAGCAAGCATAAATAAAGTGCTGCAAGAGCCATAAGAAACTAACATCAAACTAGTAAAACTAACCAGTTTTGGCAACATATTTAATTACACATGAACTAGTAAAGCTAACAAGTTTTTGGCAATGTATTAAAGTAACAAATCGATAGAGTTTACCAGCAACACATACATCTCTAAATTTCATTTATGTAAGCAAAATAAACATTACTAGTGCTAGAAGTCATAACACCAAACCAGATAAACAAACAGGGTATCAGAAGGAAAGTTACACATGAATTTTGTTGCACCCTAGAAGTAGATATGACCAGCTATCTACTTGCTTAAGTAGCTATTGAAGTTCAGGCAAACAGGTAATTCTATAAATAGTAAGTAACAAACACATAGATAGGCGCAGTCTATAATAGGATTAACAGGCTCTGGCATTATGTAGTCAGTAGCAAACTAAATTAAGGCAAGCAAGGTAATTGAACAATTTTGTAATCAGTGGCTAACTAAAATTCCGAGAAGCAGGTAACTGAACTTACGCTAGCTCTTTGTACAGGCACACTGCAACTTCTTTTTCGCTTACAAGGTTCTACGAAGGAGTCCATGGCATCACTTGCTTGGATACGCAGTCCCAATACTCCTTTCTTCCCACACTGCATTTTGGTAAGTCGAATGGTTAATCTGATAAGATGGTGCAACCTTGATATGTTATATGAGGACGGGTTGTTGTCAGACTAGTTATAGCAACACACATCACACTGACTTTTACTGTATATTTCATGCGATTACATTTGGCATATCAAGATCTAAGCAATCTACAATAGGATGAAAAGACTCGCATCCTTCTCATTATTGGCCAACCCAGTTCATAGAAACAAGCAATTCAACCATTATGTGGGTAAATCAAAAGCGCCACTGGAATACATTTCACTACCCCAATCATACACGCAAATCATAAACGCAGGCCAGTACGAATTAAATGAAATGCAGGGACTTACGCTAGCTCATTGTACAGGTTCACTGCAGCTCTGCTTGCGCTTGGGATGTTCGATGAAGAAGTCCATGCTACCACTTGTTTGGATGTGCAGGCCCTGTACTCCTTCCTCCCCCCCCCCTCTACATTTTTGGCATGACGAATGGTTGATCTAATGAGAGGAATCGACCTTGCTGTTATACCAGAGGATAGGTAATTACAAGGTTATACGAGCATGCAGGATGTGTACCAGATCCCGTAGCGCCGTCATGCTTCGCTAAAAAATGGTTTTGCTTGTTTCAGATGATAGCTCCAAAAGATATAAGAGTTAAATTCGGAGTTGCATAGGCATATAAGCTAAGAGAGTAGTAAAAGGATATCCAAACATCGTCGGGATAGTGCACAACGCAGTGATATGTGGATACCTAGTTTGGGCCGGCGTTTGGGCATGCTCGCCTAGAGTGGGGGTCGCTTCAGAGCCGTTGAAGGTGATGTGCTTGCGTTGGCTGGCCGCTTACGGAAGTAGATCTTGAGCGGTGGCGGAGCGCTACGATGCGGTGGACGAGGCCGTTGGTGAAGCACCAGTAGGGGGGTGGAGGTGCGATGATGTGCTCGGTGAAGTAGCCCCGGTGAGGTGGAAGACGACGTCGGTGAAGCAGACCTGATGCGGTGGAAGTCGGTGTCTATGCCCGGTGCGGTGGACGAGGGCGTAGATGAGGCAGCTCCGGTGCGGTGGCGCAGCGCGACCGTCGTCTTCGTCGTCGTCGTCCGGTATAGAGGTGGGGAAAGAGATGAGACGAGGGGCGATTCGAATTTTGCTTGGGTGGCGGCGAATTAGGAATTTGAGCGCTCTAGGCGCGGAAGGGGGCGGGGGAGAAGGGGGATTTTGCAGGGCTGGAATTCGGGCCACCAGATATTTCAATCCGAAACGTGGAGGCGCGAAGTTTTTAACGTCCGTACGACACACGCCACCACCACGACACGACCCTGGTCTACCTGGTGCGCCTACATTTGAGAATGCAAACGAATCTTTTTTTCATAGGCAAACGAATCTGTATGTATTACCATGCCCGTTTTTCCTTGCAAATAAGTAGTCCTTCGAAACGAGATACTAGTAATTAATTAATGATGAGTTCTTTGAATTAGAGTGTGTTTGTGACATAGCAATCTCCAATTCTAATGTGGATTTCGCATTTCATGGTATCCACGCTAAGTTTTTGAATGCAAATTCATATGTATAAGATGAACACTATGGTGGTGAGAAAACTTTGGATGTATTCAAGCATATGACCACACACATACAAAATACCACAACAATCGAGTCAATATTAGTGCATCAACTTTTCCAAACCTAGTATGGCACAAATTCGAAATAATTAAAGAAGCCATATGCATGGTCCTCAATTCAAATTCTACAATGTACACTAAATTGAAACGTCAATATTAAGTTTAGTACTATCTACATTGAAATGTTGTGCTTAGCCCCCCCGACACACACACTACATACTTCCTCTATCGATCAATCATCCCCTCTTAACCACCTTATAGAGCTATTGGTTTCCGACACACGCTCATTCTTTATCTCCATGTTTCGATCTCTAATTCTCTCAAATACACAACCCCCTTTCCCCCGCTCTCTCAACAAACGTACTTCTCTCACACACCCGCCATTGCACTCCATGCCGAGCTCTCTCTCTCTCTCTCCCTCTCCCTCCCACCCTCTCTCGCTAGATACATACATTGCCTCTCTAGACTCCCCCCCTCTAGCACACACGCATGCACATTGTCTATCTAGGTCACTCTCTCCACACCGTCTCACTCTTTCGACCGCACGGCGGCCCACACTCGCTCAATCTCCCTCCCTTTATCAAAGTCTCGATTAACCTTGCTTTCTCTCACACACAAATGATATATCTCCCTGTTTGGGCCTCGATCGACACACTCCATACTCTATCACGCAGATTGTCTATCTAGGTCACTCTCACCAAACCGTCTCACTTTTTTGACCGCATGGCGGCCCACACTCGCTCAATCTCTCTCTCTCTCTCTCTCTCTCTCTCTCTCTCTCTCTTTATGTATGTCTCGATTGACCTCGCTTTCTCTCACACACAAACGATATATCTCCCTGTTTGGGCGTAGTTCGACATATTGTATACTCTCTCACGCACATTATCTATCTAGGTCACTCTCTCCAACCCGTCTCACTCTTTCGACCACATGGCGGCCCACACTCGCTCAATCTCTCTCTCTTTATCTATGTATCGATTGACCTTGCTTTCTCTCAGACACAAACAATATATCTCCCTGTCTGGACCTCGATCCACACTCTGTATATTCTTTCACGCACATTGTCTATGTAGGTCAATCTCTCAAGATCTCTCTTACAGCCCTCACCCTCCCCAAAAGGTCAATCGCACGATATCTCTCCAGAGCATATCTCTCTTTTGACTGAATGTCGGGCCACACTCACTCTATCTCTCTATCTATCTATGTCTCGATTGAACTCGCTTTCTCGCGCCGTCTCTCCCACACATAGACGCTACCTCTCCATCTCTCGCAGAGCCGGAGCTATTTACATTGCCAGGGGGACTATGCCTCCAACCTTGGATTAATTTGTGAAGGCATTTATTTCGGAGGGTTTAGGTTAAAAAAATTCTAGCATTTGGCCCACAACTACTGCAAACACCGTTGCCCCCCTGCCCCTCCCCCAATTGATTTCCCTCTAGCTCTGTCACCGCTCTTTCTCACCTTCCCCGTCGCACCATGGTATTTTTGCAAAAAAAATCGTGTTTTCTTTAATTATTACAAACAAGCTACAAACTACACACTGGGGGTCCACCTGTAATGGAACAAATTTCGACCCATAAATTAAAATGCTACAAACATCACACCGGGGGACCCACCTGTCATGGAACAAATTTGGACCCATATAAATTAAAAATGAAAAGGACAAGGATCGAATAGGCGACAAGGTCCTTCCAGGCGCACGTCAATAGCCAACATAGTAGCAACGTTTGTTGTATCTTTAATGGATAACATGTTTTTATATTACTTTCAGTAGATTAGTGGGACCGGCTCGTCAGCACGTACTACTCCCCTTCGTTGAGCCACTTACTGGTGGATCCCATATCTGCTCTCTCTCTCACTCTCTTCTCCCCTTGTACGTTTAGACGCAAGTGCAAACACGAAGAACGCGCGAGCCAGTAAACATGGCGCGCCACCCGGGGCAGATGCCCGATGCCGTTGACCGTATCTGGACGCATTCACAAGTTACGGCACCAGTTTCACCTACTAGTATTTTACAAGTATAGGAAAAAAGGTGACCGTGACAGACAAGTTCACACACCGGTGGTGTATTTAACTAGTACTCCCTCTGTAAAGAAATATAAGAGCGTTTAGATCAAGTGATCTAAATGCTCTTATATTTCTTTATGGAGGGAGTAATAATTAAATGCATGGATAAATAGACGTATCGCCTAGTGCTCGAACAAGGGACCTGCTCGCGCCCTACAAGTATTTGGAATTGACGCAGGTATTTAATATGAAATGTTTGCGATGAGAAGGAATACATGTTGCTTGATGACTTTTTTTATTTAATTTATAGGGCTCTAGCAGAACACTCAATCGATCAAACCATAGATTTCATTCAGTCTGACTGTGACTTTACATTCATACCATGATCGAACTAAAATAAATAAATGAATAAAACTAATTGCAGCACTGGCGGGGGTGTCTTGTGGCACGAAGCGGCTCCTCTGTCGTGCCCTGTGTGTCGTTGGGCCACTGACCGGCGGCGACGGCGGCGTCTTGCGTCGATGTTGGCATACTCCTGGACGTTGGCCCAAGCTTCATGGAAGGCCAGAATGTTCTAGACTTCGGTTTCCAGGAGCTAGTCAACTGGCGGGAGGCGGCGACTGGCGGTGCTGCAAGGAAGTGGTCAACGGCGGCAACCCATGCCGCTGTGGGGGGGGCACTGGCACCAGCGCGGGGATAGGCGCTGGCAACGACGCGGCAGAGACATTCCTGTGCATGGGCACCGACACGGGCGCGTGCGTCAGTGCACGCGCATGCGCTGGCAGGTGCACGGGCGCGTGCAAGTCAGCAGGGACCTCGCGGATCCCCGCGGCTTCAAGCTGGGCGACAATATGCGGCTCCCAGCCCATCAATGCCACGGGGTTGGGCGCTGGTGCAGGCGTGGCGACGGGAGCTGGAACGGGCTTGGGGACAGATGCAGTGACTTCCCGCATGGCCAGGTCAAGCTTGTCCGAAAGCTCCTTATGGTCTTCCTTAGGAAACTGGAAGACTAGGGGAAGCCCATCATGATGCGCCATGGTGTACGGCGAGGCCAGGCTGATTGGAGGCAGACGACAGGAGAATCAGAGAGGCAGAGAGAAGATTTTAGAGAGATTGGGGAGTGCGGCGGTGATTTAAACTGCGGCACGGGCGCCATTAAAAGTGGGTGCAGTTGGGATGAAGGTGAGCGGCGGAGGCTAGTCAAAGGGCTCGCCTCCCGGTGAGACTGCGAAGCGGCCTGCTGCTACTTGTACACTGCGTTAGTATTTTCCCCGAAGAGGAGAGGATGATGCAGTATAGTAGAGATAAGTATTTCCCCCAGTTAAGAACCAAGGTTATCAATCCAGTAGGAGAACCAGACAAAATCCTTTAACAGCACCTGCACACACAAAAGCAAACACTTGCACCCAATGCAAATAAGAGGGTTGTCAATCCTCTTAGCGGTTATTTGCAAGGATTAATTCTGATAGTGAAGGATAGATAAAGTAAATTACTAAATAAAATAAAAGTAAATAAATTGCAGCAAGGTATTTTTGGATTTTAATATATGATAAAAGTAGACCCGGGGGCCATAGTTTTCACTAGAGGCTTCTCTCTCGAGCGCAGAACATACGGTAGGTAAACAAATTACTGTTGGGCAATTGATAGAAAAGTAAATAGTTATGACGGATTCATGGAAATGATCATGTATATAGGCATCACGTCCGAGACAAGTAGACCGACTCCTGCCTGCATCTACTACTATTACTCCACCCATCGACTGCTATCCAGCATGCATCTAGGGTATTAAGTATGAAACAGAGTAATGCCTTAAGCAACACTACTACAGGCGACCGCTAACGCGACACATGAATCAGAGACCCCGCGACCAAACTGTGTGCGATGCATGAATCGCAAACGGTGTCTTAAAAATACCGTCGCCAATAAGACAAACTGTTTGCGATGGCGGAGACATAAAAAACGATTCAGATTAGAGACGCGTGTGTGATACGTGGCATATAGTTGATCCATACAAACTGTTTGCGATAAGCCAGAACAACAAACACGGTCAGCCAGTTCATGATGTGTGCTATACACGGCATACAGTTCACTCGGATGAACTGTTTGTGATTACCCAACACAACAGAAATGGGCAGCCAGTTCGAGGTGTGTGCAATACACGGCATATAGTTCACTCGGATGAACTATTTATGATTACGCAACACAACAGAAACGGTTCAACTTAACAAGATGTGTGTGATACGCGGCAAACAGGTCAGTAATTTGAAATGTGTGGGAAGACCGATAACAACACAGACGATTCTTGCTAATAACCCGTGTGTGTTGTTAGCAAACGCTTGCTGGTAAACAATTGTCAGCGATTGATGAAATCATCATCGACAGGTTCCGTAGTTTTATCCGTGTGCGATGTGATTTGCTCAGTCTGCGCAACATCTACGCTCTCTGTGTACAGAACAATATTATTTTGTGTGAATAGTGTGCTCTGTTGGGCACATGAGATATATGGATCACACCCGTGGGCAAGCAATGTGCGCGCACGCGTCGTGCTAGTTCGCGCTTCCTTCTATGCTAAGTTTCCATTAATTGATGGCGTTTTATGAACACGCCACCGTTTCCCGCCATTTCCCCATCGGTTCTCACCGCCACCCAGCGATTGTGCATAAGCCTAGGCGGCGCGCCACACACCTAGGCACAAGCGTAGCCTATAGCCCCTCTAGCTACCTTTTGCAAGCATGTCAACCCACCGAAGCGCCGCCTCTGCCATTAACCTCCTCGACGAGGTAAACGAGCAGGCGCCACGGCCCGTCGTGGCCAAGGGCGTCCCCGGCAACGTGATGGACGATGTGGTGGTGCGCGTCATCGCCAGGGTTGAGCAGACCCTTGGCGGACGGCGCTTCAGTGCCGCGGATCAAGAAAGGCAACTCAGCGCCGAGAGGCTGTAGCTCGATGCACAACATGATCGGTGCTGCCCCGCAGCGCAAGACAGGCGTGTCCGCGCAGATAGGCTGCGGCTCACCGCACAGCGAGACCGTTGGACCGCCACAGAGCGAGAGGCGCGGCGCGCCGCACAGCAAGAGCGATTCCATCGGCGCTTGCCTGCTGTCGATAGGGCGTTGCAGCTGGCTACATGGCCCATCAGTAGCCCCATTCCTTGCCAGGAGTGGGCAGAGGATGTCTGCGCCGTACTAGCACCAGAGGCCGGCCGCGCCGTGCTTGCACCGGACGCCAGCCGCGCCGTTCGCATGGGTCGCGCCGTTCGCCTTGTCTGCGGCCCTCTCGATGCCAACGCGCTGGTCGCTAGGCTCGAGCGCCTCCTTGGCCCAGGTGTCCACATAGGCGCAGTAGAGGAACATGGCCGTCGCATCCTCGACCTGGTGATCTCTGATGAAATAGCCAACTTGGAGCACGAGATCGCGCTCCAGATGTACCGCGAGCGTGTCAACCGCTTGGACGAACGCCTGCACGAGTTCAGGCAGAGCCAAGAGCTACCGTAGGCAGGGGTGGTGGTCATGGACGCGTTTTATTTTGTTGAGTCGTTTCGACGTTGATCGCTATGTATTCCCAACAATCATAATATTACTCTGTTTCAATGTGTGTACTCTGTTTTCTGTTCTTATATATTGTTCTGTTTCAATGTGTATGTTTTCCATTTTGTACATGTGGATGGTAAACAGCTAGATAGAAATTAGTACGAAAACGAACAATATGTGATGATACTTAACTGGGATCCCATACTTAACTACTAAGTACAATGCATAAAATTGAAAACGAACAATACTAAAATTAATAATCCCTCCTTATGCGGCTACTATTCTGGTAGCCCCTCGCTAGCAGTTCCTTGGTGCGCGGCGGCTTCCCAGCGCGGAGGGAGTTCTCCGCTTCCTCCTCCTCGCAGCGTTTGACGTGCCGATCTGCCTCTTGCTGGCGGACGCGCGCGAACGATCTTGCCATTTCACTGGGTGCCCACCGAAGATCCTCGTCGGTAGGACACTGGAGCTTATCGGCTCACCTCCACGCAGCGATGAGGCGCCTAGCGCCTTTGGCCTTCCTGGCGAAGTACCAGCCGTCTTCGTACACCTCGTCCGCACGTCAACGCGCCCGTCGCCGAAGCTCCAGCTTCTCCATTTCCCAGGCGGCCTCACGGGCTTCACAGGCCGCCTGGTCCCTGGCACGCTCCTCTGCCAACTCCTTCTTGAACGCCACTTGCCTGGCTTTCTCAGCCGGCGACAGCACTTTCCACAAACAAAGATTGTACTGGCCCCAAAACCACTCCAAAGTTGGGGGTTCCGGCACAACCTCGTCTGGTGGCGCGTAGGGGTCCTCCTCGTCGCTGCTCTGCGCCTGGATGTCCTCGCGGAGCGGCGCCTCCTCCTTGACGGGTGGGCAGATCATCGGCGCCATGGCAGAGTTTTGTGAGATAGGGGGCGAGCGAGGAGAGAATGTAGATGAGATTGCACGCGGGACGACGTGGGCGGGGTAGTATTTATTGGCGGCCGGAATCTAGATCGACGGGAGCAGTAGAAGCGCCGGTGGTCGGAATTTATGAGTACTATAGCTTGAATTACACACGATTCCCGCATCAAAATCTGTGTGTGAAATAAATCGCGCCACTCACCTTCCAAACCTCGCGGCGCGAAACAGAGTGCCAATCATGGGGGGGCCAGTTGTCATGCCAGATATTTACATATTCTTTCCAAATGTTTTGCATGAATGCTTATTTCGTGTTACCATGATATTGTTGGAAAATGTATTACATAAATGATTTTTCCAACACATGATGATATTCTGTTGCATGTACATGTAGTTCAAATTTGAATTACGGCCATTAAATGGTTAGAAACTCACTTAATGTCTTAAAAATGTCAAATAACCCCTGAAAATTTCCAAATTTTTACATGAAAGTTGTATTTGTGGATGTTAACCGTAGAAAAAAAAATGCCAACCCATAAGAGGAAGCCACTGTCGGTATGTCATCAAACATGCATATTCTTCCCTCTCGGAACCACGAGTCTTCTCGTGAGATGCTCCGATTTGTGAGAGGTGTGTGCCAAAGCTTTCGTCAAAGTGGCCAATTCTTTTACAACAGCATCTTGGCACCATTTCATGACATCAAGCAAGGTTTCATGTATTTCTGATCATTTTTGAATTTTTTGGAATTTAAAAGGCATGGTTCTCACTGTTTGTGTCCAAGCCTTCACACCAATATGTTTGAAAATTCCTTCCAATTTACTGCACAGGGCATTAACTCGCACACAAGGACAGAAATATGATTTTCCAACACATGATGGTTTGCCGTTGCATGTACATGCAGTTCAAATTTGAATTATGGCCATTATATGGCTAGAAACTCACTTAATGTCTTAAAAAGGTCAAATCAACACCGAAAATTTCAAAAATTTAACATGACCTTTGCATTAGTGCATGCTAACGGTAGAAAAAAATTCAGAGTCATACGAGGAAGCGAGTGCTGGTTCGTCATCAAACATGCATTGTTCCCTCTTGGAACCACGTGTCTTCTCGTGAGATTCTCCGATTTGTGAGAGGTCTGTGTCAAAACTTTCGTCAAATTGACCAATTCTTTTACCACTACATCTCGGTACCATTTCATGACATCAAGCAAGGTTTCATGTATTTTTGATCATTTTTGAATTTTTTGGAATTTAAAAGCCATGGTTCTCACTATTTGTGTCCAAGCCGTGACACCAATATGTTTGAAAATTCCTTCCAATTTACTGCACAGGGCATTAACTCACACACAAGGACACAAATATGATTTTCCAACACATGATGGTTTGCCGTTGCATGTACATGCAGTTCAAATTTGAATTATGGCCATTATATGGCTAGAAACTCACTTAATGTATTAAAAAGGTCAAATCAACACCGAAAATTTCAAAAATTTAACATGATCGTTGCATTAGTGCATGTTAATGGTAGAAAAAAATTCACGGTCATACGAGGAAGCGAGCGGCGGTTCGTCATCAAACATGCATTGTTCCCTCTCGGAACCACGTGTCTTCTCATGAGATGCTCCGATTTGTGAGAGGTCTGTCTCAAAACTTTCATCAAATTGGCCAATTCTTTTACCACTGCATCTCAGTACCATTTCATGACATCAAGCAAGGTTTCATGTATTTTTGATCATTTTTGATTTTTTGGAATTTAAAAGCCATGGTTCTCACTGTTTGTGTGCATGTCGTGACACCAATATGTATGAAAATTACTTCCAATTTACTGCACAGGGCATTAACTCGCACACAAGGACACAAATATGATTTTCCAAACCATGATGGTTTGCCGTTGCATGTACATGCAGTTCAAATTTGAATTACGGCCATTATATGGCTAGGAACTCACTTAATGTCTTAAAAAGGTCAAATGAACCCTGAAAAATTCTAAATTTTAACATGACAGTTGTATCAGTGCATGTTAACGGTACAAAAAAATTTGAACAATTTCCATCACCATCCATTGCCAGTGTACTCCAAATTAGTCTGCCGTAGGTAATTAAAAAATGGACTACATCGCACACAGTTGGTTATAAGAACTGTTTGCCATGAAAATTCGCTGGTCTTTTTATGTCTTCCTCCATAAGCTTCGCCGGATTCATCTGCTCAAGCGCTGTTCACCCTCGAATCCTTGAGACCCCGATACCCATTCCCTATCCCCTTCTTGCAAAGAATGACGCCGTGGAGACGCTTCGTGAGGGCCCGTATGGTCGCCGAGTCCTCCCCGAGCGGCTCCGCCTCCGCTGAGAGCGCGACCGCATCCGCATTGAGCACAGCCGCATCTGCCGAGAGGGCGTCTGCGGTAGCCAATAGGGCAGCTGCAGCAGCCGAGACGGCTGCAGCAGCTGCTACGATGGTGGCTGCAAACGCCGAGAGCGCTCGAGCAGCCGTCCGTGCCGCGGAGGTCGCCCTGGCCCGGGTCAAGGCCATCCACGCCCAGGTCGAGGACGCCCACACCAAGATATTCCAGGCCTCCTCGGAATCCAGCATGCACCCCACATCTGAAAAGGCGGCGGAGATGCTTGTCAATGATGCAGCGGCGGAGGCCATGGAGCCCCTGCTTCCTCATGAGATCGCCGAGCGGGAGCTGGAGATGGAGGAGACGGCGGAGATCGAGGAGCGCCGGAAGGAGGAGTTGCACGTGGCTAAGGAGGAGGTAGAGAGCCGCCTGTCTGTCAAGGAATCGGTGGTGGAGTACCAACGCGAGCTCTAGCGCTGCCACTACTACAAGTACTACAACCTTGTGGGCGGCGCCGAGGATGAGGACGAGGATGAGGACGCGGTCGACTTCAGCCTGGGGGACGTGGAGTCCACCAGCGGCGGCATGTCGCCAGGACAAGTCATCGACATCTCATCTTCCACCGGCGAGGCATAGGGCGGCGGCGTGTAGGCGTCTTTGTTTAAATTATGCGTACTTAGCCTTTGTTTATAACGCTGGTATTTTGTTAGAGCAATGTTTAGGTCAACTGGCTCTGTTTAATTACTAAAATTGCTCGATTCAGTAAGTGTGGTCCGTGTGTTGTAGGGTCTTTTGTGTACCCCCCCAAATTAGCAAGTGATGTTAAATATGCAATGACATGGACAAGCACTGTACCCAGGGAAATTTCCACCAATATTCGAGTGCTCAAACTCATCACATGCGCGTGAAGCAGAAGAATCGTTTACGATGCACACATTTGTTCAAAGTGAAAGGTGTCCGATGACACTGCGCACCAACTCCCCCCCCCCCCCCACACCTTTCGAAATTTTTTGCCTACCGCTGAAATATCTAACTCTTCCTCCCCTTCCCACCCCTTTTCTCCCCGACCACGAGCCACATTTCCCCTGTTTACACCTTCCTTCCTTCCCAAGCTATAGCCGCTTCCTCGCTTGCTTTCCTCGCTCTCGATGTCTCGCATCAGACCGCCACGGACGCCATGGTCTTCTTTGACCTCTCCAGCGGTTCCTCCTCCGACGACGAGTATGTCACCAGCCGGGTACGCCTCTCTCCTCTCTCTCGCCCCCCTAGGCTTAGGGTTCTGATTTGTAATAAACAATTTTAACCCGAAGACCAATTTGAGCCATTTGTTCCTCTTGTAGCTCCCTAGGACCATTACTTGCAAGGAATGGAGTGGGGTAGCTGAAGATCTGCCTGCTCATTGTCACCATCAGTCTCCATGCGTGAAGTTAGTGGCTTTTGAATCTGTGGACAGTGGGAGGAAGTTTCTGGCATGTGCAGAGAAGGTTAGCCCCACTTTCATTGTTACAAATCATTTGTTAGATGTGATTCAGACACTATCACTGTACTATGTTAATATGGATGTGATTAAGACACTGTCAAAGTTTCTACCTAGTATCTAAAAATGTTGCCATCTCATCAGCGGTGCCCTGAGAAAATTTTTAGCACCGCTTCAGCAGTTTGTGCACCCAACTTTGCTCCACACATCCGGGCAGCCAAGCAATAAAATACTAATACTTTATGGCAGGAAGGAACTGGGCATCGGAGCAACTACGTGCTCCGGTTCCCTAAATTTTTCCTCTGGCAATGACTCGGCAGTGCAAGATACCGGTGCCAAATGTAGCAACAGTTGATTTGACACTGGTTTTGGCCTACACAGTGGAGGGTCTTTATTGGTATTAGTTCTATGTTATAAAATTTGTGCATGTACATACCTGTTAGTATTAATTTGATGGCATTGAAACACTGTCGTTGTGCTGTTGTAGTTATATTTAGCTTCCTCATAAAATGGTCAATTTGTTATTATAGTACCTGACTAAGAACTTAATTATAGCTTGTGATGTTCCTGAATTTGGTTGTTGTCTCAGTAGCAATTAATTCATTTGCACATTGAACTTTTTGAGAAGATATGTCATAATAAACGTGTTTCTTCAATTTTTCAAAATATGTATGTGGTGATTTTCTATGTTACTAGAAACCCATTTTCCCTACAACTGTAATTGATTTAGTTTTAAATATTATAGGATGAATGAAAGTGTTCTTACCTGGAGTGGGTTGATCAAGAGTGGCCACCGTCTTTGAAGATGTGTCTTGCAAAACTCTGGAGCATGTTTGAGGAAGAGAATAGAGATAGGCTTAGAGAAAATGGTGTCAACGCTGAAGAATATTTCAAGGTACTGGAAAAAAAGAGGAAGATGGAGAATGAGCTCAGATTTTTTAAATTAGACTTTGCTAAGATGGTGTTTGCGAAGGAGGAGGCACTTTCCCAGTTGGTCAGTGCAAAACAGGTTCTTACTGAACTGAAAGCAGTGGTGGATAAGACTAATTTGGCTGATCATGCATCAGTCAATTAGGGAAATGAATATATTGTTCTAATATTGTGCTTATGAAGGTGAACTAGCTATATGTTGTACTGTGCTGTTTTCACGTACCTATCGTACTGTGATGTTATAATATATTTATGTGCCTGATATGAAATTGGCAAATAGTTGTTCGATATGAAATGTGATTTTACTTAATACTGGAATTATTAATAGTAAACTAATAAACCTGCTAAATGGGCCATGGAACTTCACAAACGGTTCTAGCAGCAAAAGCGTGTGTGATATACTTGAATAACGCAAACGGTTTACGGAGGCAGTGCATGTGTGATCGTTACACCTATCACAGACGAGCCTATACAGAAAACTGTGTGTGAGGTAGATACGATCGGAAACGTTTGTCTGGGATTCACTGTGTGGGATGTGCATACGAGCGGAAACGTTTGGTTGGGATTCACCGTGTGGGATGTACGTACGAACGGAAACATTTGTCTGGGATTCACTGTGTGGGATGTACATACGAACGGAAACGATTGGGCCTGTATAATTGTATGTGATGGCTCGCCCGATTGCACACGAGCTCATTTTGCCCAGCGTGTGTGACCGGAGGACCTATCCCCGATGGTTTCTGGGTCGTGTGGCAAGGACCCCCCTATCGCACACACTGGCAAGGCGACGGTTTAAAACTCCGTCGCGGAAAGGGGTTAAAAACCGTTTGTATAGCAGCTCACTGTACCAGTGCAAGATGACATGATGTAGACAAAGTAAACTCAAGCAATATGATTAAACCCCATCTTTTTATCCTTAATGGCAACAATACAAATACGTGTCATGTCCCTTTCTGTCACTGGGATTGAGCACCGGAAGATTGAACCCATCACAAAGCACCTCTCCCATTGCAAGATAAACCAATCTAGGTGGCCAAACCAAATTGATAGATCGGAGAGAAATACAAAGCTATAACAATCATGCATAAAAGAGTTCAGAGAAGACTCAAATATTTCTCATGAATAATCTGATCATAAACTCACAATTCATCGGATCCCAAAAAACACACCGCAAAAGAAGATTACATTGGATAGATCTCCAAGAACATCGAGGAGATCATGGTATTGAAGATCAAAGAGAGGGAAGAAGCCATCTAGCTACTAGCTATGGACCTGTAGGTCTGTGGTAAACTACTCACACATCATCGGAAGGGCGGAAAGGTTCATGTAGAAGCCCTCCATGATCGATTCCCCCTCCGGCAGAGTACCGGAAAAGGCCTCCAGATGGGATCGCGGAAGAACAGAGGCTTGCAGCGGTGTAAAAGTTATTCGAGGTGGCTCTCTGATGGTTTCTGAATAGTTGAAAATTGATGGAAGTGGAATTATGTCGGGGCCGGATTTCTGGGACACGGTATCCTAGAAATTAACCCCTCGTGTCGTCACCAGCGCCAAGATCATTGTTACTGGTGGACACGTCCTTGTTACAGATTACCAAGCAATTACAAGAATTGAATACGAGACCATAAAGGCCTAATGATACAACAATGATTTCTAGTGAGGATGACAGAAGTGACTCGTGGTTCTCCAACGCCGGTGGGGCTCCATTCCCACAGGAACAGCTGACCCGGATAATTCCTATCCCGCGTGGCTGCTATCCTAGGCTCCGCATGGACGTCGTTGTGGTACTCCCCGTTGAACTCTTGACCTGGCCAATTAAATAGCCAGGGACAAGCCTGTGAGTACGTTTGAATGTACTCGCAAACATTATGAACAAAAGATATACCAAATGCATATGATCATGATGGATTAAATTATATGCATATGTTGACCGAAATTTAATCATGGCATGATAAATGTTAGCATGTGCAGAAGAATAGTAAATAAAATTTTAGTGACAAACAAAGAAAGTTAGTGGAGAATCGGGCGAGACAGGACCGCCCGAGAATCCCAAAAGAAAAAAAATATAACATGGAGAATCGGGCGAGACAAGACCGCCCGAGAATCCAAAAGAAAATATAAAAGTGGAGAATCGGGCGAGACAGGACCGCCCGAGAATCCAAAAGAAATGCAAAACGGGTGTCTAAAAGCGACGCCTCGAGAGGTCTTGAAAAGAAATGCCAAACGGCTGTCTAAAAGCGACGCCTCGAGAGGTCTTGAAAATAAATGAGTATCCGGGTAGTCTAGCCAGCCCATGAGACACTCAGAAAAGAAAATAAAAACTGAGTGCTCGGGTAGTCTAGCCAGCCCATGAGACACTCAGAAAAGAAAATAAAAACTGAGTTCCCGGGTAGTCTAGCCAGCCCATGAGATACTCAGGAAATTCATATAAGAGAAACGGGTTAGTCCACAATAATATTCATGATAACATCAGTAGTGACAATAATTATCCTGCAAAATAATTCATGCTCAATTTAATTATTTCCTTCGGAGACCGACACTAAGACCGACACTTAACCAACCCAGACTGTAGTCCTTAACCGCGGACACGGCTATTCGAATAGGTATAACTCTGTAGAGGGTGTACTCTTTACCCACAAGTAAAGGATTTCTTCTGCCAGCACCGAGACGCTGACTAATTCCCATTACGGTCTTTGGGTTGAAAACACACCTAACCAGCACACACCAGATTAAGTTTCCTGATGCCAGGTATCACCCAAGGCATCGTTCAAGATAAACTCTAAGACGGGGAGACTACAATCTCGAATAGCATGGGATCACAATCTCATATATAACGTGCGCAAAGATCAGGGGCGCTACCCCTCTCGGCCCAGTCGAATACACCCATGCCCCCTGACCAAGTGACATGCCTACCATGGGCCAATGGTATCTTTCACTATGGCCTCTCTGTACGGTGTGTGCAGGAAAGGGGTTAACAGCTTACTGAACCATACCCTACCTGTGGCAGGGACAAGTGGCAGCACGGATCAAGTATGGGGGTTACCGGAACAAGACTCGATCTACAGTCAACTCAGGAGGCTTAAGTTTTCCTGCAGTGGTTAGCACAACAAAGTGTTCTTTCAACAGTAACACCAAAACAGGCCCACAACCCTTGCATGTCCCAACATGCATAACCAACAAGGCATGATCACGCTCCAACATGATCACCCTTCTGTCGGTAACGGTATTTCTCTTATACCTGCTCCTGCAAGTTAGTCATGACAAGCACACGTTGCACGATACGAGGAAATATGCCAACACTACATGCATGCAAATTTTATTTGAATTCAACATATGCATGATTCAATTATCCTTGCAAACATTTAACCATGCAATCACCATATCAAGTGTTCAAGATGCTTGCCTTGAGCATGCAGAAGTGTTGGGTGCATTCCATAACTTTGAAAATTTTATCTTCCCTCCATTTCCTATTTTCAAAAATATTGAAATTACCACACAATTTGATAACAATACCAAAAAGTTATTTGGAATTTTTTTAAATAAATACTAAAATAAACTAGATGAAAAATGAGGAATTACAGAAAAAGAATCAATTTATTTGGAGTCCATATGAATTTCCTAGGGGATTTCTAATCTGAAATAAATAAAGAAATAGACTATTTAATAGATCCAGTAGAGACAAAGCTTAGGAAAAATGTTCACCCTAGCTAGATTAATAGAGAATGATTTTAGAAGTATTTATAAATTTGAATCATCAGATTTGGTGTAGAAATGACTACTGTGGAATTATTTGAAAATTACTGGAAAAGAAAAAGAGGAAAGGCACAAGCGCGCCCTGAGCGCTGTTTAGTTGGACGGCGCCACTAGGCCAGGCCCAGCCGCTTGGCTGAGCGAAGAATCCGTTGATGTCAATGACGTATTTACTGGAATATGTTTCCCTTGCGCGGAAACGGCTCCGAGGAGAACCCGTCTCCACTTACGAACGATCGGCGCGGCCTGGGGTCATTGACAGTGGGCCCCGCGATCCCACTGTCAGGTTTGACTGGGTTGCCTCGCCTTCTCTCTTCTGTGCGGCAGAATAGGGGCACCTCGCCGGCGGTGATTGCCGGCGAACGGCGGCACTCCTGGGAAAACTGAGCACATACCCGTGCTCAGGAGCTCATGGCGAACCTCCTGACATAGGACACGATCGATGGGGAGCTCGGGGTTGTCGGTGGCGAGCTCATCCGAAAAGCTCTGGCGGAAGCGAATTGGGCGTTTCGCCCACGGTGGTTCCCGAGCTAAATTGAGCGTGGGGATGGATCGGCGGTTGCTTCCAGAGGCTAGTGATGAAAGAATTGGGGTAGGGGAGGCACTGGAGAGGTGGGAGTCTTCGAGGCAAGGGTGGCGGCAGTAGCTGCCGGAGAGGAAGGAGATGGTCTTCTCCGGTCGGGTGGCGGTTCGAGGAGGTGCTTAGGGAAGAGGAAGATGATGTAGTGCAGCGAGGCGAGATCGGGGATGTGTTTTATAGGCGGAGCAAGGTGGCTCCGCGGTCTCCAGAGAACGGACACGGCGGCGATCACCATAACTGCACCGGGAAGGTGGTTGCGGTCGGTGGCCGTGGTCGGTGAGTCGGTGAGGTGGTCGGTGAGGTCAGCGTGGACGGTGGCCACCCGTGGATAAGCTCGGTGATTGGCAATTAAGGGAGCAGAGACGTGGCGGAGACGAATTCGTTGGGCGGCGGTTTGGAGGGCGGTGGTCGGCGGTGGCCGGCGCTAGCGGCCAGGGGAGGGTGTCGGCGCTCGCTGTGGCTCCTCCACGAAGCTACCTGGTGGGTCACGCGCAAGGGGGAGGCAGCAGGGGTGGCAGAGGCTCGGGCACCGACGGTTGCAATCCGGGCGCTCTGCTCACGCGCTGGCATGCACATGAGCTGCTCGACAAAATGCCTGGGTGGCCTAGGTAGCTCTATTTGAGTTGATTTTTGGCATGGTGGCGCCACCTGGTGTGGTGAGAGTGATGGACATGTTAGTGTGGCCAGATGATCAAGTGTTCAATGCAGTTTAGAAAGAGGCAAGATTTCTGTCATGCACACAGTGTGTTTGATGAAATTCTAAGACTAGCTAGGAAACTTTGTTGACTTTGGAAATTGGCAGAATGATGCCTCTTTGAATGATGGATAAGGTGGTATAGTTGGATAAACCTGAGGAGAAACTTGAAAGTGCAAGTTTTGGAGAAATACAGTTCTGGACCCAAAATTGGAGGATTTATTTGGTGGATTTCGAAGATGCAAATGGTGTTCATCTACTGGACTTAAGAGTTTGGTTGGAAGGACTATAGGTGGGAAAAATTTCAGAATTATTTGGTGCAGGAAAATTGGGGTTGTAGTTGTAACCCAAGAATGGAACAGACTTGAAAAGAGGATGCTGTGCTCAAAATTTTCAAAAGACCAAGTTGGGTTTTTGCATAAAAATGATATATAGGCATCATATGACCCCTCATAATTTTTGTGGAATTTTTAAAGAATTATTTAAAATAGTTGTAGTGCAACATAAGTACTACAAGTATTGAAAATGCTATTAAAATAATTAGCTTGGGCAAAATTTTATTATGAAAATATTTCCTACTGTTATTAAAATATAAATGAGATGTTTTAAGAGAGCTACCAAAGCCCACAATATTTTCCAAATAATTTTCTATATGGAGGAAAGAATTTTGAAAAATAGAACAGAAAGGATTCTGAAAATAATTAAAAACCTAGTATAATTCAAAATTTTATTTCTGGCCAAATTTTACTTAATAAAAACATGGTTAAATTTTTGGGGTGTTACAAATTAGGTCAAAAGGAGCCACGAGGGGCCCACAAGGCATCAGGGCGCGCCCCCTGGGGCCGCACCATGTTGCCTTGTGAAGCCCTCATGAGGCTTCTGGCCCCCTCCCTAGGGACGGCAATGGGGCCCCATACCCGCCAAACCCATGGGGATTTCATCCATTAGGGGATGGGGATGGGTGAAAATCTTCCCCATGGGGATATTTACCGAACTTATTTATTCCCCATAGGGTACAACGGGGATGGGGATGGTATCCTATTCCCCAAACCCGATACCCAACGGGGACCCGCATTTTAGATATGACATGTAGGACCATGTATATCTCTATATATAGAGAATGCAGTCAACCCTAAAAAATTCAATAACCCTACCTCTCATCTAATTGTCCTCGTCCTAGCCGCCGCCATGACGAAGAAGTCAACACGTCCTAGATCTGCAGCTACAGGGGAAGCACAACGCCGTAGCTCCAGGTTTGTAGGTAACGCCGACGCATCAGCTTCTGAAAGCCCGTTGTCTTCATCAGCCACGACCAAGGCACCTGCAGGACGGCCATCACCTCGTCTCCTACAGCCATCCATCTCCACGGTGATCTCTCTCTCTCTCTCTTCCTCTCTCCCTCCCTCCCTCCCTCCCTCCTCCCTCCCTCCCGTGAATATCCCCTAGGGTACACCTTGTTTTGTTCCTTTCTTGGAGATTGGAATCTGTGAACGGATTGGAACCTGTAGCCGGATTGTTTTCATGTCAGTCTCACATGTAGTATCTTGTAGTACTGAACGGCATACACACTTTTTAGATTCAGTTGTGAAGCTTCAAAAGTTTAGATTGATTTTAGGACTGGTCGTCTTCCACAAATTGTTTGAGGCGATTTAGTTGTTTTTCGTGGACCATTGGCTTGCAAACTTTTAGATTGATTGTAGTACTGTTCGTCATCGAGTAAATTTTGTGGAAGATTCAGTTGTGAATTATGCCATGCTAGCACTGGTTAATTACTCTGTAGTTTCCGAAATTAAAATAACATAATGATTGATTATGATTTTCACACTTCTTTACTATAAGAACACAGTCTATGTACATGTACTGATTTGTACGCATGCCTATGATAAATGTAGTATCATTTTTTGTGGTGATCTTCAAGTAATTAGTAACTGCATATATTACTCAATACGATATATATTCTTGCATTTAACTGATGAAATAATTTAGTGTGTACAGATCAACATGATGAAATATTCTCACATTTATCTTGTAGTACTGATCGACATACACACTTTTTAGATTCAGTTGTGAAGCTTCGAAATTTTAGACTGATTTTAGTACTGGTCATCATCCACCAATTTTGTGAGGAGATTTAGTTGTTTTTCGTAGACCCTTGGCTTGCAAACTTTTAGACTGATTGTAGTACTGTTCGTCATCCACGATTTTTTGGGGAAGATTCAGTTGTGAATTGTGCCATGCTAGCACTGGGTAATTACTTAGTAGTTTTAGAAATTAAAATCACATAATGATTAATTATGATTTTCACACTTGTTTACTATGACAACACAGTCTATGTACATGTATTGATTTGTACGCATGCCTATGATAAATTTAGTATCATTTTTTTCATGATCTTCATGTAATTAGTAACTACATATATTACTCAATACCATATATATTCTTGCATTTAACGTGATGAATTAATTTAGTGTGTACAGATCAACTCATATCCGTTTATTCTTTCCACGTAGTGAGAGATAAGTAACATTTTGAACATGGGGTAGCAGTACTGTACTATACTGATGAATAAAATCATATCTTTAAACGTACTTCTTTCATCTTGTAGGTCCTTGATCCATTGGATTCCACCGTTGGAAGCAGTAGCCTAGTCACATCTCCTACTCTGACATCCCCTCGACATGAAGAAGATGAGGTACCAGTATCACAGGCTGAGCCCATGAATACAGATTCAGTTGTCATAGAGGAAGACGACGAAGAAGATGAAGCAGAAGCGGAAGAAAATGAAGCAGAAGTAGTGGTTCGTCCTAGGAGGAAGTTGACATCTCCTGTTTGGAAGGAGTTTAAGAAAGTGAAAGTGATGAACAAAATGAAGTCCAAGTGTAACTGGTGCTCAAAGAAGCTTGGAGGGGAACCAAGAAATGGAACAAAGCATCTCCTTGACCATTTAAAGATCTGTCCATATCGCAAGAGGCCTGCGGACAACAAGAAGCAAACTTCTTTGAGGTATAGTTCGAATGTACAAGGTGGGAAAGTTGTTGTAGAGAACTATACTTTTGACCAGGATGTTGCTAGAAAGGCTCTTGGTTCCATGATTCTTCTGCATGACTATCCCCTGTCAATTGTTGATCACATTGGGTTTAGAAAATTTATTTCTGCACTCCAGCCATTATTTAAGATGGTGACAAGAAATACTATTAGGAATGACATCTTAGAGAGCTATAAAGTTGAAAAGAAGAGGGCTATCAACTACATGGAGAAAAATAAAAGCAGGGTGGCAATCACTACGGATATGTGGACATCTGAACATCAGAAAAGAGGCTACATGGCTATCACGGCGCATTTCGTTCATGAATCTTGGAAGCTTCGGAGTTATATTATGAGGTATTTTTGGTCATATGTTTTATGTAATTTTTATATGCAAACTGCACCACTGTTGTATAATATAGTCTCTAATAATAATCCTTTTCATTTTTCATTTTCAGATTTATTTATGTTCCAGCGCCACATACAGCTCGTGTAATTGCTGAGATACTTCATGATGCACTGGTTGAATGGTATCTGGAAGATAAGGTATCTACATTGACTGTTGATAATGCCACAACAAATGATGCTTGCATTCCCATATTAGAGAATCCGATATGTCCAAGTAAGCTTATGTTAGGCGGCAAGCTTTTACATATGCGTTGTTGTGCGCATATTCTTAACTTGATAGTCAAGGATGGTTTGGATGTGTTAGAAGAATCAATTGAGAAAATCCGTGATAGTGTTGCATTCTGGACTAGCACACCTAAGAGAATAGAGAATTTTCAAGAGGTTGCCAAGATGCTGAAAGTAGATCAAAGTAAAAAATTATCCCTTGATGTGAAAACACGATGGAACTCTACATACTTTATGCTCAGTGTTGCTTTACGCTACAAGAGTGTATTTAATCGCTTGAGGCAGAGGGAAAAAACCTTTACTTGTGCTCCTAGTGATGACGATTGGAGATTTTGTGGAGAAGTTTGTGATAGGCTTAAGTTGTTTGCTGACATTACTGAGATATTTTCTGGGACTCAGTATGTGACTGCTAATATTTACTTTCCAAAGATCTGTGAAATTAAAATGAATATAAGGAAGTGGTCGAAGTGTGGGAGTGAAATTATTGAAGCTATGTCAGATGCCATGAGTGTGAAATTTGACAAGTACTGGTCTGATATCCAAGGACTCATGGGTATTGCTACACTCCTCGATCCACGGTTTAAGATTGATATGCTGCATGTGTGCTTTGAAATGCTCCTTGGTGACGAGTCCATTATTGATTGTGAGAGTAAAGTTCATGAGATCCGTGAGTTAGTGTCTAGCCTGATGCTTGAATATCAAATGGAGAGTGAGCAAGAGAATACAGAGGCCCGGTCTGTCTCCATTTCTGCAATGGAAGCTAACGAGGTGATGTCCATCTTCAGTGCACGAGTAGCTAGAAAGAGGCCTGCAGCTAGTTTATCCAGAACAGAGTTAGACCGCTACTTGGATGATGAGTATGTGCAAGCTAATCAAGAGAATTTTGATGTATTGGGATGGTGGAGTGTTGCTGGTTCACGCTACCCAACTTTGAGGGCTATTGCGCGTGATATATTTGCCATCCCAGTAACCACAGTAGCTTCTGAGTCAGCTTTTAGTACAAGTGGAAGAGTACTTAGTGAGCATCGCAGTCGTCTGACCCCTGATTTGCTAGAGGCTTTAATGTGTTCACAAAACTGGGAGAGAAATAGAGCTAAAGGTTTACACATTTCTCTATCCTTTGATCCTTTAACCATTTCTAGTTTTGTGATTACAAGAAATTTATGTTTTTTGTTTTTTTGGACATGTCACATGTAGATGATGAGAAGACCGAGGCTGCTAGTTTCTGGAGTTGCCTTGACAATATACAAGAAGGTTTAGAGGTGAGTTATTCTAAGATTTTACATGGTACCATTTTTCAACTTCAAAGATTTTTGTTTATTCATAAAGAATTTTCTTACAGTTGTCTTGTGTGTTTGTGCAGCGGATCACACTGTAGAGGGGGTTCCTTATGTGCTCACTGCAAGTCAGCTCAACTTCAACAAGGAATGATGCCGACCACAAACCAAGGCTGTAGCTGTTAGCTTGCTACCTCTGCAATACTTTTACACACGACCATGTTTAGTTATCGTCGCATGGAACCTTATGTTTGAGTCAATAAATTATGTCCGTTGAGTCAGACAGATTTTGTAGTCAATAAATTATGTCAAGTGAGTCAGACAAATTTCGTCCTTTTATCGAATGTGGTTTATGTGGATCATGGTGTTTGCACGGTTGTTCCACCAGTTTTGTGATACTCTCTTCAAGCGTATGCTCAAGATATTCACTATTTCTATGATATTTGTGTTAAAAACATGCTCGTAATGGCTTGTTATGTGTTCAACAATGGTGCATACAACATCTTGTGGTCATCTACCATTATTAGTGCACTTTTTATTTGTTAGTTCACATTAATATTTGTCGATTATATTTTATCATATTATATATATGATTATTTGTTTACGGGGATGGGGACCCTAATGGGGCCCCGCTCCCCAGTGGGGTATGGGTATGGGAGAATTTCATCCCCGGTCATGTAAACGGGGATGGGGATGGGGTGATGGGGAATAGATGGGTACGGGGATGTTCTAGGGGTCCCCATAGGGGATTGTCCCCAATGCCATCCCTACCCCTCCCGAAGCTTCTAGGGTCTCTTTTGTCCAGAAAAAAATCCTCAAAAAGTTTCATGGCATTTGGACTTCGTTTGGTACTGATTTCCTGAAAAACAAAAAACAAGCAGAAAACAACAACTGGCACTGGGCACTAGGTTAATAGGTTAGTCCCAAAAAATGATATATAATTGCATATAAAAACATCCAAGAGTGATACTATAATAGCATGGAACAATCAAAAATTATAGATACGTTGGAGATGTATCAAGCATCCCCAAGCTTAATTCCTGCTCGTCCTCGAGTAGGTAAATGATAAAAACAGAATTTTTGATGTGGAATGCTACCTAACATGTTTCATCATGAAATCTCTTTTACGGTATGAATAATAAGATCCGAATGATTCAAAGCAACAGTCTATAGTTTGATATAAAGACATCAATACTCAGGCATACTAACAAACAATCATGTCTTTCAAAATAAAAATGCTAAAGAAAGTTATCCCTACAAAATCATACAATCCTGTCATGCTCCATCTTCTTAACACAAAGTATTTATCATGCACTACCCCGATGACAAGCCGAGCAATTGGTTCATACTTTTTAACGCGCTTCAGCTTTTTCAGCCCCCACGCAATACATGAGCGCAAGCCATGGATATAGCACTATGGGTGGAATATAATGTGGTGGTAGAGATTAATAAGGGGAAGTCAAAAAGAAGAAGATAGTCTCACATCGATGCGGCTAATCAACGGGCTCTGGAGAAGCCCATCAATTGATGTTAATGTGAGCAATAGGGATTGCCATACAACGGATGCACTAAGAGCTATAAGTGTATGAAAGCTCAGCATGAAAACTAAGTGGGTGTGCATCCAACTTGCTTGCTCATGAAGACCTCGGGCATTTGAGGAAGCCCATCATCAGAATATACAAGCCAAGTTCTATAATGAAATATTCCCACTAGTATATGAAAGTGACAAAATAGAAAACTCTCTATATGAAAAACATGGTGCTACTTTGAAGCACAAGTATGGAAAAGGATAGTAACACTGCCCCTTCTCTCTTTTTATCTCATTTTTTTTCTTTCTTTCTTTTTTTCTTTTTCTTTTACCTTTTTTCGTGGTCTCTTTTTGGCCTCTTTTTTTTCCTTTTCCTCACTAGGACAACGATCTAATAATGATGATCATCATACTTCTATTTACTTACAACTCAAAAGAAAATTACAACTCGAAACTAGAACAAAATATGACTCTATGTGAATGCCTCTGGAGGTGTACCAGGATGTGCAATGATACTAGCGTAACATGTATAAAAATGATGAACGGTGGCTGAGCCACAAATACTATGTCAGCTATTTGATCATGCAAAGCAATATGACAATGACGATGTGTGTCATAAAAACGGAACGGTGGAAGTTGCATGGCAATATATCTCGGAATGGCTATGGAAATGCCATGATAGGTAGGTATGGTGGCTGTTTTGAGGAAGATATAACGAGGCTTATGTGTGATAGAGCATATCATATCACGGGGTTTGGATGCACCGGCGAAGTTTGCACCAACTCTCGATGTGAGAAAGGGCAATGCACGGTACCGAAGAGGCTAGCAAATTGCGGAAAGGTGAGAGTGCGTATAATCCATGGACTCACATTAGTCATAAAGAACTCACATACTTATTGTGAAAGCTTATTAGCCCTCGAAGCAAAGTACTACTACGCATGCCCCTAGGGGGATAGATTGGTAGGAAAAGACCATCGCTCGTCCCCGACCGCCACTCATAAGGTAGACAATCAATAATAAATCATGCTCCAACTTCTTAGCATAACGGCAGATCATACGTGCATGCTTCGGGAATCACAAACCTTAACACCAATATTATTACTAAACCACAATTATCTACTAGCACCTCCCACATATTACCATCTTAATATCGCAAAACTATTGCAAGGAATCAAACTTATCATATTCAGTGATCTTCATGAAAGGTTTTATTATATCCCTCTTGAATACCTATCATATTAGGACCAAATTCATAACCCGTGCATATTACCATTTCTATTCATTAGAATCTCAAAAAGATATAAGTGAAGCATGAGAGTGCAACTATTTCTTTAAAATATAACCACCACCGTGCTCTAAAAGATATAAGTGAAGCACTAGAGCAACTGCCAGCTCAAAAGATATAAGTGAAGTACATAGAGTATTCTAACAAATCACGAATAATGTGTGTCCCTCTCAAAAAGGTGTTCAGCAAAGATGATTGTGACAAACTAAAAAGCAAGCAAACTATATCACAAGACACTCCAAGTAAAACACATATCATGTGATGAATAAAAATATAGCTCCAAGTGAGTTACCGATAGATTGTAGACGAAAGAGGGGATGCCTTCCGGGGCATCCCCAAGCTTAGACGCTTGAGTCTTCCTTGAATATTACCTTGAGGTGCCTTGGGCATCCCCAATCTTAGGCTCTTGCCGCTCCTTATTCCTTTATCCATCGTAGTCTCACCAAAAACTTGAAAACTTCAGCACACAAAATTCAACAGAAACTCATGACATCCGTTAGTATAACAAATAAATCTTAAACTTTAGGTACTGTTGTAAATTGATTCATATTTAATATTGACATAATGCTACTGTACTCCAACTTCTCCATGACTCATACCCTCCGATACGATCCATAGATTCATCAAAATAAGCATACTATGCAACAAAAACAGAATCTGTCTAAAACAGAACAGTCTGTAAAGATCTATTTAGAAGATATACTTCTGTAACTCCAAAAATTCTGAAAAATTAGGATAACGTAAAAAATTCATATACAAATACTGTGTATAAAACTCAGAATTTTATCACGCTGCAGTACAGAACCAAAAATCCAGCACTGGACTCAAAACTTTCTGTTTCCAAACAACATCAATTATACTATCATCTAAATCAACCCAAAGGCATTACTTAGCACAAACACTAATTAAAAGATAAAAAACACAATCATAACATAGGCTATAATTTTTTAAACACACAAGAACAAAAAGTAAAACAAAAAATTTATTTTATTCATTTGGTTGCCTCCCAACAAGCGCTATTGTTTTATGCCCCTAGCTAGGCATAATGCATAGTTTCAAGTGTTGTCATCCTTCGTCCCTTTATCTTGAGAGGGATGTTTGTCAGGAGGTTTTTCAAAAACAATGTAAAACACATCATCAATCAATATTTTATCATTATTAAGGCCACTTTCCTCATATCCTTGTTGGTTCCCTTTTACTATCCAAGAATATTTCTGATTAATACCATTAAAAACTTGTTGGATGATATGTAATGGAGGAACTTATTTCATAGTATTCTTATCAAAAGTGTGATCATCATTAAACATAAATCAAAACATATAGTCTTCATTATATAAAATTTCATCTATCACAGGATGTTCTTGACTCATATTATAATGATCAAAGATCTCTCTAGCCTCTCGAACTATGTAATCAAACTCATTCATAAGGATAAGCGTGGCTATCTTTTTAGCTTTAGGATTTTTTATAATAGGTAGCTCATAGAATAACCTTTGCAAAGTGTGGTGAGTGCGAATAAATCTTCTTTCAAGTTTAAGAACAAAGGAAGAAATTGCCTCAGCATAACTATTGGTTCTCTTAAGAATGGGAATGTCATTACAAACCAAAGTTCCAGTGCAAGTAAAGAACTCTTGAATAATACTCTTTCCTATAATATTCCCACTTCCCGTCACAAAAATTTTAGCATCCAAATTTGCAGGAATTTCTATCTTAGGAATCTTACCATCCTCACTCCTTTCAATCACAAACTCAGACATGATAACAACTAGGGCAAGCAAACTAGCAAACAAAACTATTTTTGTGTTTTTGTAAAAAAAAAATAGAAGTGGGGGAGATGAAAACAAGAGGCAAATACAAATAAAAGGCAAATAAAATTAATGCAAGTGGATGATAGTTTGTGCGAAGATACTTGATAATTTTGGTGATGTCTCCCCGGCAACGGCGCCAGAAATTCTTCCTGCTACTTGTAGATTGCGTTGGTATTTTCCCCGAAGAGGACAGGATGATGCAATATAGTAGAGATAAGTATTTCCCTCAGTTAAGAACCAAGGTTATCAATCAGTAGGAGAACCAGACAATATCCTGTAGCAGCACCTGCACACACAAAAGCAAACACTTGCACCCAACGTAAATAAGAGGGTTGTCAATCCTCTTAGCGGTTATTTGCAAGGATTAATTATGATAGTGAAGGATAGATAAAGTAAATTACTAAATAAAAAAAAAGTAAATAAATTGCAGCAACATATTTTTGGATTTTAATATATGATTAAAGTAGACCCGGGGCCATAGTTTTCACTAGAGGCTTCTCTCTCGAGCGCAGAACATAGGGTGGGTAAACAAATTACTGTTGGGCAATTGATAGAAAAGCAAATAGTTTTGACGGATTCCTGGCAATGATCATGTATATAGGCATCACGTCTGAGACAAGTAGACCAACTCCTGCCTGCATCTACTACTATTACTCCACCCATCGACCGCTACCAGCATGCATCTAGGGTATTAAGTATGAAACAGAGTAACACCTTAAGCAAGATGACATGATGTAGACAAAGTAAACTCAAGCAATATGATTAAACCCCATATTTTTATCCTTAATGGAAACAATACAAATACGTGTCATGTCCCTTTCTGTCACTGGGATTGAGCACCGCAAGATTGAACCCATCACAAAGCACCTCTCCCATTGCAAGATAAACCAATCTAGTTGGCCAAACCAAATCAATAGATCATAGAGAAATACAAAGCTATAACAATCATGCATAAAAGAGTTCAGAGAAGACTCAAATATTTCTCATGAATAATCTGATCATAAACTCACAATTCATCGGATCCCAACAAACACACCGCAAAAGAAGATTACATCGGATAGAACTCCAAGAACATCGAGGAGAACATGGTATTGAAGATCAAAGAGAGAGAAGAAGCCATCTAGCTACTAGCTATGGACCCGTAGGTTTGTGGTAAACTACTCACACATCATCGGAAGGGCAGCAAGGTTGATGTAGAAGCCCTCCATGATCGATTCCCCCTCCGGCAGAGTACCGGAAAAGGCCTCCAGATGGGATCGCGGAATAATAGAGGCTTGCGGTGGCGTAAAAGTTATTCGGGGTGGCTCTCTGATGGTTTCCGAATATTTGAGAATTTATAGAAGTGGAATTAGGTCAAAAGGAGCCACGAGGGTCCCACAAGGCATCAGGGCGCCCCCCCTGGGGCCGCGCCCTGTTGCCTTGTGAATCCCTCATGAGGCTTCTGGCCCCCTCCCGAAGCTTCCAGGGTCTCTTTTGTCCAGAAAAAAATCGTCAAAAAGTTTCGTGGCATTTGGACTTCGTTTGGTACCGATTTCCTGAAAAACCAAAAACAAGCAGAAAACAGCCACTGGCACTGGGCACTAGGTTAATAGGTTAGTCCCACAAAATGATATATAATTGCATATAAAAACATCTAAGATTGATACTATAATAGCATGGAACAATAAAAAATTATAGATACGTTGGAGACGTATCACCTGCTCGCACGCCTCCCGTCGACTCACATGCTTGCTCGGACGGTACCTACCTATGAGAAGCGGGACGCGTGGCGGCACATTGGTCTAATGCCCACGGTTTGAATAGTGAAACCGTTCGCGTTAACATGATAACTCTTTGTTCCAAAATACCTTGGCTATTCATGTGTGCAACTTTTCATAAGCAGCTTGTCTCAAATTGAACAAAAAAATTACCACAACCTATTTGTGCCATATCATGAGTCCATGCGCAGTTTCATGAATTTCAGGTGAGTTTTGGATTTTCTGGAATTTAAAAACCAGGATTCGACACAATATCATTACATGCATCAGGAAATAAATTTTCAAGCGATACATCTTTAGTGTTGTAGATATTAATATTTTTTAAGATAGAATTTGGTCAAACATTGCTTAGTTAAACTTCAAACAAATTATATATGCAGAGTAAAAAGATACTCCTTCTATACCAGTGCATTGCGTGATACTCTAGTAGGCATGAACAAACGAAGCTCCATTCTATACTCATCCTAGTGTAGTAGGCAATGGAGTTGACGGGTGACCTTGGGTAGCGGCGACCAAGGGACTTGAACGTGCTCGGCACGGTAGGTAACGTGGGCTAGTTACTAATGCATCCCTCCATTTATCATCAGTAGTAGTCATTATGGACCGGGAACATAAGGGGAATTTCGCAGGGCTGGAATTCTGGCCACCAGATACTCCCTCCGTTCCTTTATGTAAGGTGTATTTTTCCGGCACGGTGACCAATGCATGGAATTTTAAAGAGTTGATGACAAAAATACCCTTGGCTAATTCATTGATTAGTGGCAAGTAAATAAATTAGGAAAGAAATGAAGAGATACAGGCAATCGGGAGAGAGATACTTTCCTTCTTTTCCTATTAGGAGAGATACACACAATTGGGAGAGAGATAGTTTCCTTTTTTCTGGACGCCTAGAAGGGAATTATGAGGAATTGGAAGAAATGCACCTTACATTTTGGAATTTTACCAAAAAAAAAATACACCTTATATAAAGGAATGGAGGGAGTATTTTGATTCGAAACGCGGAGGCTCGAGTGGAGGCGTGAAGTTTTTATCGCGGTTCTTTTGGTTGGGGTTGGCTAATGTGCGTACCACGCACGCCACCACCACGACACGAGCCCGGACTGGCTGGTACGCCATCGGGTGCTACCATTCGAGAATGCGAAAGGAATCTTTTTTAAAATTGGGGAACGAATCTATATGTATTACAATGCCCGTATTTTCCTTGCAAATAATTGGTCATTCCAAAAGGGGCGGTAATTGATTTATGACGAGTTCTTGAATTAGAGTGAGTTTGTGATATAGTGATCTCAACGTGGATTTCACATTTCATGGTATCCACACTAACTTTTTGAATGCAAATTCAAATTTAAAAGATGAACGGTATGGCGGTGAGAAAAGTTTGTATGTATTCAAGCATATGACCACACACACACAAATACAACAACAACCAAGTCAGCTTTTCCAAACCATGCATGTATGGCACGAATTCAAAAATAAAATGTAAGCCATGCATGGTCCTCAATTCAATGTTTACAATGTACACTAAACTGAAGCGTGAATATTAAGTCTACTACTATGTACACTCAAATGTTGTGTTTAGGTCTCTCCATCGACCCCCCCCTCTTCACCACACATACTTCCTGTATTGAACGTTCTTCATCTATTTGTTAATAGAGTTATTGGTATCCGACACACGCTCATTATTTCTCTTCATGTTTCGATATCCATTTATCTCACACCCGCCCTCATGCTCTCAAGAAGTATTTCTCACACACAACCTCGTCGTGCCCTCCATGACGAGCTCTCTCTCTCTCTCCCTCCCTCTCTCTCTCTCTCTCCCTCTCTCCCTCTAGACACATACATTGCCTCTGTAAAAAACCTCCACACCGCACGCACACACACAAAGTCTATCTAGGACACACTCTTGGTAGCTATTTCCCTCCAGCCCTCACTACAGGTTCCTCGCATGATATCTCTCTGTATCATCTTTCACATTCGAGTGTACGCTAGCTAACACTCACTCGATCTCTCCATCTATATATGACTCGATTGACCTCGCTTTCTCGCGTCATCTCTCTCACACATAGACGCTCCCTCTACGCCTCTTGCATATGCGGAGCTATGTAGATTGTCGAGGGGTAACCCCCCAACCTTAGGTAAAATTGTGAAGGTCTTTTTTAGGATGGTTTAGATTATATTTTTAAACATTTGGCCCCACCCTCCCAAACACCGATGGGTTGTGCCCCCCGGGAGAATATCATGTGCTCCCACACCTTAGATGCTATATGTGATACGAGTTCCTAGGAGCCGCTAGATTTGAGATCCAGCGGCTCACAGGAGGTCTGAATATTTTTGCAAAAAAACCTTAATGAGTTTGAGAATTGCACACAATTAGTACAAAAACTACTCAGATGCCATTGGATCCCAGATCCAACGGCCTCGAAGCTCGTATCACCGTAGCATCTAAGATGCGGGAGCACCTGATATTCTCTCGTGTATAAGAATATCACGTGATACCACACCTTAGATGCTGTGGTGATACGAGCTCCTCAGAGCCGTTGGATCTGAGATCCAACATCTCCTAGGAGGTCCGAATGGTTTTTGCAAATAAGACCTCAAAGAGTTTGGGAACTGTTCACAAGTACAAAGACTACTCAGATGCCATTGGATCTCAGATCGAAAGGACTCGAAGCTCGTATCACCGTAGCATCCAGGCTGTGAGAGCACCTGATGTTCCCTCACCAGGGAGAATATGAGGTGCTCCCACACCGTAGATACTACGGTGATACGAGCTCCCGAGAGATCTAACGGCTCCCAGTAGGAGGTCCGAATGTTTTTGCAATATAGGCCTCAAAGAGTTTGGGAATTGCGCAGAAGTACAAATACTACACACATGGCATTGGATCTCAGATCCAACGGCCTAGAAGCTCGTATCACCGTAGCGGCTAAGCTGCGGGGAGCACTTTATATTCTCTCATACGTGAGAATATCGGGTGCTGCCACACCTTAGATGCTACGGTGATACGAGCTCCTAGGAGCCGTTGGATCCAAGATCCAGCGGCTCACAGGAGGTTTGAATGGTTTTTTGCAAAAAAGCCCTCGAAGATTTTGGGAATTGCGTATAAGTACAAAGACTACTCACATGCCATTGGATCTCAGATCCAACGACGTAGAATCTCTTATCACTGTAGCATCTAAGCTGTGGGGAGCACGTGATATTCTCCGCCGCTGTCACTTTTGTTCCTAAACTTGTAAAATACGTGTAACTAGTGCCCTAACTTATCTAACTGCGCAAAGTTTTTGTGTAAAAAATCCCTCGTACACAGAAGGATGGGAAGAACACACGGGGGTCCCACTTGTCATGCAACAAATTTGGACCTAAAAATAAAAAATCAGAAGGACGAGATTCGAGCCGGCAACCTGGACTCCAAAGCGTATGTCGATAGCCAAAAATAGCAACGGTTGTTGGCTTTGTCGCATAACTTGATTTTATATTGTATTACGTTTAGTAGAGTAGAGGGAGTGGCTCGTCAGTACGTGCATGAATGTTGACTCACTTACTGGCGGGTCCCATGTCTGCGATCTCTCTCTCCTCTCCATCTACAACCTTTAGACGCACGGGCAAACATGAAGAGCGGCGCGAGCTGGCCGTGGTGTTATTATAACTAAAAAAATGCTTGGAAAATAGATGAATCACCTAGGAACAAGAGACCTCGTGGCTGGTCGAGACGAAGCTAACCACACCTATCCTCCGTGCCACGTTAGCATGATGAAGCTGTGTGGCTAGTGGGGTGTTTTCGACTGACTGGTTGGGTCCCGAGTTCGAACCATAGCTACGTCTCATATATTTTTACACGCACATTTTCCTTCGTGCTGAGATGTGGCACACCCTACCGCATGGTTTCAGGGTCCTTCCCTGTGGTGCACGCATATTTTCTTCCTTGCTGAGACGTGGGATGCCCTACCGCGTGGTTTCTGGGTCCTCCTCGGTCATAGCGCCGAAGTAATGAGTCATCAAATCACAAAACCCCACCTTTCCCGCCGAGTACATCAGTGAAGCACGGTGGCTAGCTAGTTGGGCTAGTGCGACTGATCAGCTAGGCCGCCGCCACATTTTTTTTCATGCATTTTTCCCTCCTTGCCGCTAGGTAAATTAAAATATCCACCACTGCGTTGTTGTGGTCTTTGGGCGCGGCAGGATTTTTTTTTACGGGAGCAGGCGCGGCAGGAATTTGTCATGATGACTCCACCAGTAAAACCCACTGCTCCCTGATGTGAAAAGGCATCGACTGGGGTTTCCCATGGTGAAAACCAAAAGATTTACCCCGCTCCTCCACTGGCTCCCTCCGCCTTCCCGTAGATTGCATTGCCTTTCAGCCGTTTCGCCCCCTTTGCTTCCTTTTTTCAACGTTCTTTCCTTCCTTTCCCCATTGCTTCTACTGGGTTCCATGGCGGCGCACCAGATCACAGAGTCAGAGGTGAGGCGCCTGACAGAGGAGCTCCAGGCAAAGGATGCGGAGCTAAGGGCCAAGGACGTGTAGATCCGTGAGCTCGGGGAGGAGAAGAGTGCCATGCTCCTCCATTGTGAGCGGGAGTTCACGGAGCTTCAAAAGCTGGAGGAGTCCACCACAAAGATGCTTGTGGCGTCGGCGACGTTGTTGCAGAAAGCGGAAGATACGCTAGGTGGCCAGGTTGCCCTGATGGCGAGCCGGCTGGAGCGCGAGTGGGCCGATCGGGACGAGGTCCAGTGTGGCACCCCGATAGAGGGCCGACGCTCGCCAGTCCCAGGATAAGACCTGGCGCACGTCTGAGACATGATACAGCAATTCCAGGCACCAAAAATGGCTTTATTATATGAAACGGAGTATTACAATACTGTTGCTTGCAACAATATTACATGGCTCCAAGGCTAACTAAATGGCAGCAGAGGTCTTGGCTCAGCGGCAACGACGTCCCTGGCTGGGCTCCACAACTCACAGGACTGGCTGGGTTACGATCTTGCATGACCGATCTTCTCCTGCAACTGGCCACGTGCAAGGCCATGTGAGTACTTTGAATGTACTCGCAAGACAACCAAATACATAGCATCCAAACAAGCAGATGACAAAGCAAGCCCTATGCTTATATAAGAATTTATTCTACCATGGCATGGAATTAACAGGAAATTATGGATCAAGCATGGCATACACGGACCAGGCATAACAACTACATATCATGGCATGGCATGGCTACTTCTACGAAGCATGGTATCCAAAATTAAACTGGAACGTACACTACACTTACCTCCCGTGAAGCGTTAAAGTAATATGTTGTGCCATCATTCAGTTTTACTGCCCCTCTAGGCTATCTCGCGGTTCACCGAGATCTCACTCCGTGATCATGACAGAATACTTTGTGCACTCTTTTATCAAGTTTGTTATAACAGGTTTGTCCTTCAGATCGACTAAGACCAAATAGTGACCTAGTACGAACTGTGTCCAATACCGTGGACTCGGCTATTCGAATAGATTCTTACACTCTGTAGAGGTTGCGCACTTTACCCACACCATGGACATTCGTCCAATGAAACTTTCCTAACCCATGACTCCTCTATCGTACCACCGACAATCATTCCCCTTCCGAGTCATGCCCTGGGTGGTCCCTGTGTCACTCCTGACACCTGCCACCATCATGGCTAAACTAAACTGTCCCAAATGGGGACTCCCGGGCTAAACAAACAACTAGGCTCACAAGATTATCGCCGCCTACCTGATCAGGGTTAGCACGTGCGCATAACCTTCCTTCTTTGGTGGTACCGATAAGAGAGCACAAGGTTAGACCAAGTCAAGGCCGTCCCATGCCGGCAAATGTGGCTGCACGAGTGAGCTTGGTTCAGTGGCACTATGACTCAATCCCATCGATGACGGAGGAGGTTTAGTTTATAAGTTCAATTAACATTTTCACCATCGTTCCATAACAACATCATTTAGGCAGGAACAATCTCTTAGCAACAGCATAGCAACTCATAGCAGTACTGACAATCATGGCATGAGATCAAATCATAGCACTAACAAGATAATGGTATTAAAAGTGTTGTTACTAACATGGCAAAACATGGCGTGAAAGCAAGTCATGATATTATATAGAAAATAACACTAATGTCTGGTACAGATAAAATAACAGGGCTATGCCAGTGCAGGCTAACAGACGATCTGAAATATACTGCAATACACACACAGGGAGCAAGCAAAGTCAACATGCAAGTCCGGGGCTCATGATAAGAGGTTGGCTTGCCTTGGGGTAGAGGAATACACCTGGAAGAAATGCGATGAAACTCCGGATATGATGCGTCGAAACCAGCACTCTCGGGAGAGGCCTATATTAGGGAAAGGACAAAAGTGGTATTTTCAACATGTGACAATGTTATCAAAATGGTACCATCGGAACAGGCTCGACAAACTGAGAACGTGGGCTTTGGAATTACCTCGATCGGAGTTACGGTTGAAGAGAAATGGCCGTTCGTTCGTTAAGTGGTGAAACAAACAGAAACTGTTCATTTTCGCCCTTAACGGGTGAACGTCCACAATATAGTGGTTTTGGCCGGCGGCTGAGGCTAGAAGCGCCTTTTACAGATTACACTTTTGCCAACAGAAAACGTATTTTCTTCTGAAACCGCGGCCGAATACGCTTTGTCAAGGGGAAAACGCATTTTTGCAAAACACGTCTCCACTTAATATGACCAGCGCGTCCGGCTAGTCAGCTCCTGTCGCTTACAAGGGGGACCCACCTCATCTCTTCTCTCTCTCCTCCCTTCTCTTCTCCCCCCCCCGAGGTAGGACAGAGGAGGGCTGCGGCCGCTCGAGCCTTGCTCGCCGCCGGCGCCTCCCGGCTCGGTTGCGCCTGTCGACGACCGGAGAACGACCACCGGACCTTGCCTCATCCGCGGGGATAGCTCCTGGCCGTGGGAGACGACCGAGGCAACAACAGCTTGAGGCGGGCAGCCGCCACTGCCATGGTCGGAGGCGAGCATGGCAAACTCCTCCGGCCGAATTGGATGGGGAAAAACGATGCGGTGGTACTGGCGAAGCTTCTGGGATCGACTAGAGGCACGGGAAGTGCTCCAGTGCTCGACTCCGACTAGGGGACCGAGGTGGAGGGAAAAGGAGCTTCGGCCATTGGAGGGAAGGGATCTCCTCGAGCTCGAGGGAGAGGGGTCTGGGGTTGCTGGTGATGAGGGCGAGCTCAGGGGCGCCTTAAATAGGCTCGGGGAGGGCTCTGGATGTCAGCCGGAGCTTCGGGACAGCGGTGCTGTGGCGGCGTGCCAGTGGAGCACCCGCTGTTGGCACGCCCGACCAATGAGCAAGCCTCCAGGGCTAGCTAGGGATGGATAAGGAGCCGTACGTCACCGCAGATGTCGGCACAAGGCGCCGGCGAGAGCACAGGGGAAGGGACGTGACGGCGCACTGCAGAGCACTATTTTTGGCCTAGCCAAGCGTGGTCACCACTGGCACCACGTGGCATGGGCACTGCAACACTCTCCAACCATGTCTATCGTGTGTCGATCCTCAAATAGATGTGTCATGCTAACGGACAGCAACAGGGGGTTCTGGGGTGATCTATTTGGTCGCAAACGTGAAATGGCAGCAAAGTTTTGACATGTGGTGTGGCCACCACAGTGCTCCTCTTGGCATGATCTTGGGCAGGGGTTAATCATCCACCAAGGTGGTCATCTTGGCAAAATTTCAGCACAAATGGACAACTCTAGCTAGCACCTCCTTTGTAAACTTGCACACTGGCCAGAAATGAAAATGATGATGCTGGGAAAGAATGTCTTGATGGATTTGGCTGATTTTTGGTCTAGGGTGATGATTGGGATGCAAGAATGCACTAGTAAAATTTCATACCATTTTGATACTTCTAAATGGTACTTCCTTCACAGCGCTGCAATCTGGACAGAAACTTAGTTAATTTCCTGAGGAAGATTGGCTAGATGAAATGGGCTGGTTTTTGGATTGCATGAGTGATTTGCCAATTCCAATCACCCTGAAAAATTTCTGCCCAAAAGGATCAAGGGAGTAAGCACTTCCTTTGCAAACTGGAAATCTGGACAGAATTTGCAAATTGATGATGTGCTCAAAATTTGAATTGTGGAACTTGAGATTTTGATGGAAATGGTGAAGATATGGATAGGATAAGCTCCACAAATTATTTGGGATTTTTCCTAGCTACCAAAATGGTAGTTCCTTTGGAAAGGCCCCAAATTTAATATTGGCTTTAAATAGGAAAATGCAATTTCCCTTATTTAATTGTAGCCAATATTTTTACCAGAGCTTGAGATAGGTACAAAGATCATCTCTACCAATTTTCAAGAAATTTAGGGATGTCTAGCTATCCCTCTGGATTTAATTCCTTAGAAAGGCAAAACAAGGAATTAATTCTAGATGAAAAATATTGCATGGCAATATTTTTGCACATCTAGGGTTTATGGATGAAGGAGGATCTCTGGAAGTGTTTGGAGGATCAACAGAGCAAGGAAAATGATAGCTCCTTTGTAAACACAAAGGCAGGATTTCCAGTTCCAATATTTTGGAACTAGGGTTTGAATGAGGTTCGGGGTTTACTGACGGGAGCTTAGCTGGCACAAGAGCATGGGAAAGGCATTGAGAAGCTGAGGATTGTCTGGATTCACCTGGTTACTCACCTGATTCCAGAGAAAAAATTGGGAGAGGAAAGCTAGGAAGGAATAACAGCACAAAAATCAATAACCCAATTTTTGGGGTGTTACATCCAGGATCGCCTCAACCACTTGCTAGACCATGTTTCCACGCACGTGTTGCGGCTGCGCGATGCCTACTGTCATGGCAGCGCGACCATGCCGGGCGTCGGGCTAAACCCGTTCGACCACCCCATCGACTTCAATGAGCTGTGACTTCCTGACCTGGTCTCCTTCTTCACCTATATCTCCGAGGAGCCGAACCATCTCCGCGCGGTTGGGGGGGCGGCGCTGGACAAGGAGGGGGTGTGGGTGGCCGTCGCCGTTGTCGGGCGAATCCTCTCTGGGCTTCGTCACCGGAATCCATTTGAGCCATTGGACGCCGTCTTTGACGAGCTGGCTCCCGTCGACCTGGAGCGGGCTCTGCGGGCGGTAGCACCCTGCATCACCACTGTCGTGCGCCTGGAGAAGCAGAGGGACTTCGGTGTTGTTTAGGCATCCTATGCATGGGCATGTCACGGCGTAACAGAACCGTTGGATCAAACTCAGACGGTCCAGATCAGTCACTGTAGCACAAAGCACTGTAGAGGCGTGCTTCATATGGTTCCTGTTCGGTCGAGTACTATAGCAGCGTACTCTCCGTGCACTATGGCCCGAGTATTGTTGACATTGATCTCACCATTCATTCTAGAACGGACGGTCAAAAATGGGCATGTTACACTACTATTCATAGGTGACATGCGCACAACATGCCACTGGATGTCAATCCTCCGGAGACACCCTTCCGGAGCGGTTGCCGCCTCCATCCCTTGATTCTACTTCTCCGGTTGCCTTGTCTGCTAAAAATAATACACCACAGGTCACCTGTACGCCGAGGTAGCATGGGATGGAAGGCACGTACACGCAGGGGACCCACCCAGGAATACTAGCCGCGATGTAAACCAAAAATATGTTGAAACACTCGCAACAATATCCCTCACCACAGATTTATGTATAACCAGTTACTTTTCTTTGGGTGGGTATAATCAGTTTACTATACATCATTTTTTATCGTCATATCTTACTACACTAGCAACAAGATAAGACTGTTGTATGAACCACTGCACATGCCTAGTAGTAGGAGTACTAGTAGTGTAAGTTCAAGTGGCTGCTGTGTTTCGCACTCCTCCGTCGTAAGAGTGGAAACGCTTGCTGTAATCAAAAAATATATTTTGTTAAGAAATAGTGGAGACACTCTACCGCGTGGATCCTCCTCCACGGTCTTCGGGAACTTTGCTACTCACATTCGCCGACGTGTGCGACAGCCAGCATCGGGGTCCACTTTCCATGTACCAAATTACTCCGCACTAGAGTGCACAACTACACGGTGGACTTACCCCGGTCGTAGCACCGCGGTAATGCCTAATGAGTTGTCAAATCACAAAACCCCACCTTTCCAGTAGTAAGTTGGACGAACGAAGCAACCATCATTTTACTCTTCTTCCTCATCTTCCTCTCTTCTAGAAAAACCCAACTTGCTTCTCCCTCATCTTGTTCCTCATTTCTTCAAGAAAACCCCAACTCGCTTCTGCCATTGTTCTTCACTCCCAAAGAAGGAAAGGTGAGCGCATCAATGGTGTTGCTATGTTTCCGTTCCAGTCATCTTTTGCAACCCCATGACCGATCCTAACTCCCTCTCAGTTCTTCTTTTGGGTTTCTGATTATCGTTTTCTTTCCTTTTATTTCTATTTGACAGTTTCTTGATGGACCCTGGAGCACCGGCCAAAGTGATGTCTTTGGCTCTGGCCAAAACCGTCGAGGCTCAGAGTCTGAAGAAGCGCAAGCACCCCGCCGAGATGACCACAGACAAGCTCAAGGCCATCGCCTTGGCCAAGGCCACCTCTTCAAGATCCCTCACTAAGCCGGTCGAGGTAATATCTCTTGTTGATGATCTTTTTGGCGATCTTGATCATATTTTTTGATCTAACTTGCAAAGTGCTTGCTAATATGCGAGGTTTGTGTAATGTACATGTAGTACTAGTAGTATAAATTTCTGGGCGATCTTGCATGTGATTTTGTGTGCCAAATGACGGTTCTCAATGTCTCTTTTGACCAAAACATGCGAGAGGTTGACATGCATATGATTTTTGCACATAACACTGATTTCTTATAGATTACTTTCAACTACTTTATCAACATCAACACTAGCTGTAGGAAATGCAAGATTGTAGCTCTCATGCCTTGGAAGAGAATATAGTAGCCTCAGTAACTTGTGTTATGGGTATTGTACGCAATTCCTCTGTTCACAAATATAAGATGTTCTAACTTTTCTGTGTATCTAATGTAGACATGTTTTAGTGTCTTTGTTCACTCATTTCTGTACTTATATGTAGTCTTATATGGAGTAAAATATCGAAAATCATCTTATATTTGTGAACAGAGGCAGTAATAAAATATTGGTTTCTGTTTGAATTAGAACTAGGTCCGCTACGGAGATGAAGTTCTCAAAGTCATGCCGTGTGAACTGGAAGACCTGAGGATGTGCACTACTAAACTATCCAGCTGCCGTGTCCTTGTAGCCGCATGTCGTGAACAAGTGTTTTCCTGTAGCATTGTTGTCAGGCGTGTTCTTGAGGGTGTACTCCACCACAACAATTTTGTAGTTCTGCCTTCGATTACGAAGGGTGTGGTTCTTGTAAATCTTCCTGACAAATCTAATGCTGCCTGTCTTCATCGTCATGTTTATGAGTGGAAAGACCACACTATTAGGGTCTCCAAGGTTGACGAGATGGTGAAGGTGCCGATAGACATCTCTCACGTTGTCCATGGCCTGGTCAGTTTTGTGGAGCACATCTCGTAGGTCGGTGTCAAGAAATAGTCTGTAGAGTTTAATTAGTGCAACTTTGCTTGTCTGTAGTAAGTAATATTGTTCAGTACTTGATTTGTGTGTGTGAACCCTATATGGGTTAGTACTGCCGCTTTTGTTTTGTGGTGAATCCTGAGAACACTCTATGTTAATGTTTTAGAAATGGTGAACCTATAATACCAATTTCGGTTGTCTGATATCTGTGTTTTTTCATGCCAGTACAGTACTCCCTCTGTTCATAGAAATAAGATGTTTACATTTTTTGTGAATCAGATGTATATAGAGTTAGACACGTTTTGGTGTGTTTGTCCACTCAATTTAGTCCGTACATTTTGAAATATCTAGATCATCTTATTTTTGTGGACGGCGGGAGTATATATCAGTTATGGTTACACTCCAATATATGTATGCATTGCAGGGTTTATCACACCCACCAGGATTTCCATTCTCGCGGATGCTCGCTCCATATGAGTTGTCACGACCTTTGGACTGTCCTACTTGTGGGAGTAAGGAGGGGCCCTGCATGCCACGCGTAATTGGACGAACAACCTTCAATTTAGAACTTGAAGATAGTGATTTCCTGGTAAGGATTCAGTCATGTCACATAAAGTAAATCTCATTGATTAACTGTCATGTTTTCTTACTTTTGCTGCAATTTTACGATGCAGGTTTTGCCATGTCACATTCGTTATAGAATAAACTGTTTGGTTTCTCTATGATGGTTATTTTAGCAGGTTTCACTTCTTATGATGTGTCAATAACGAAGGCACTGTCCATCACTTATATTACTAGACACAATTGGATCCGTCTGTTATCTGAGTACAATCTGAAGCCCTCTGATCAACTGCAGTTTACTTTAACAAACACGCCAGAATTAGTCCTTGTCGCCTTTAAAAGAAGGAAAGAAAAAGACTAGATCCGGGTCACGGAGCTAGAGGAAGTTCGAATTGCTCACGTGCACTCTTGCTTAAGAAGGATGCGTAGCACAGTTACAAAGTTGTAGTCTGAAATCAAAGCAGACCAGAGACAAGTGCTGCTGTCTCGCACATCGGTACCACCCCCAGCATCGGCAGTCGCGGCAGATCTAGCACCGGCACCTACTCCGACACTGGCTCTCGCACTGACAGTGGCAGCATCTCAGTCTGATCTAGTAGAGGATTGGTTACCAACCGCGTCAGCGGATCAGGCTGATCTACCAAAGGATCAGGCACCGATACCGCCACCAGCTCCGACACCGGCACCAGCACCAGAAGGAGGTCCGTCTCCGGCAGCAGCATCGGCACTACCAGTTGCACCGCCACGGGTACCAACAACGGCTTCGGCACTTGCACCAACACTTGAACTTGCACTTGCATCTGCTCCGGCCCGTGCAGCGGCAACACAACCAGCACTTGCACCGGTAACAGACTGGGCTGCAGTTCGCACTGCATATACCAAAGTCCTTACAAAAACCGACATCTCCACCTTTTTGGTAAGCATTGGCAGCCCAAGTGCTTCGTTCTTTTGTCTTTCCATTTTGTTTCACATGATTCACTATGTTGATCTAACTGTTTGTGTATATCTTCTTGTTTGCAAACAGAAAATTCCTAGAGCAATGAGGGAGTCGTTCAATAATCCGGGCGACCGTGGCCAAGTTTCTCTTACCATGCGCAGCCTTGGTGTGAATGAACCTGCGCAATATATCGTAAGTAGAAAGGATGGTCGCATGATGATTGATGCTAAAGGATGGTCAAGATTCAAAACTCAATCAAATCTTGCGGTTGGGAATGATGTCAGAATCAAAGTTTCTCTGCAAGGAGAGTTGGTCCTAATCAACTTTGAAATTCTTTAGTAGCAGCACACAACTACCGAACTGATCTATCCTCCGAGAGCTTTTGATGTAATATTCCATGGTGAAACAAGTGTCCTGTGTGTATAAGTAGTACTAGCATATATCACGTAGGACATCCTGAAAGAATTGCAACTCTGATTGCTGGTTCGGAACTATCGTTCGATTTCAGTCTAACAGCTGCCATACTTTATTCAATTTTCTGTCTTCTCCTTGTGACAACATCTAAAACCAGCGTCGTCCCGATTGCATGCAATATTTATTGGATGAAATGCGCTGACTTAGAACACATGGGCCCCCAAACATGCAGGCCCACCGGCCTGTGGGCCAAAGTCAAGAGCCGTCAGCCTATCTAAGTATATATTTTTGATATATATATCTGAACCCCATATTTATGTATATATATTCCCCTTGATTTTTTTTATGTATAAAGTTGTGATATAAGAGATTTTTATATTTCTTTACAGAGGGAGTATCTCTCTATCAAAAATATTTATGTGTAACTAGTTACTCCAGCCATTCTACTTCATTTTGTTTATATCTGGGACATCCAACAACCAAGTCCACGTGCCATGCACCAAATTAGAGTGCACAACTCCACGGTAGACTCCCCCCGGTAGTAGCGCCGCAGTAATGCCCAATGAGCCGTCAAATAACAAAACCCCGCCTTTCCAGCAGTAGCAGTAAGCTGGACGGACGAAGCAACAATATTTCACTTGACCTGAATCCCCTTCTCCCTCGCCTGCTTGTTCAGAGAAAACCACCTCTCAGCGATTGCTTAGGGTTTCCTCATGGAGAACCAGGTACGAATTCTTCATCCATCCCTAATAAATCCTAGTCTCTTTGTCGCCGGTAATCCTAGGATGGCAACCGCCGCCGTTGATGCATTTTTCTTCGTACTGAATCTAATCTATTTCATTTGCAGTGCCCAAAGTGCGAGGACCCTACATGTTTCTGCGCCCTTGGCTAGACACCAGACTTGTTCCTTCTCATCCTAACACAGGATTTCAGAAAGTGAACGGTATGTTCCTAGAATCCTCTTTTCTATCCGGGAGGGTTGGGGTTTTTGAACATGCTGTCGAGTAATTTGGAAATTTGGATTGCTATACTTGGATAAAAGGTACTAGTACCATGCTCAACACTGACGTGAAAGAGGAAATTATTTCTAGATTTGGATAGCGAATAAATTGTGTTCTGATATTATTTTTCCTGCGCTGCATCCCTTGCTCTGCTAGAACACATGTACTCAAGAAGGTCGGCCTTGCCATAACTGAATAAACCAGTATAATGGTCACATTGGAGACATGCCATGGATATAAGTTCACAGTTGGGTTCATTAACCAAGAAGATCGCTCCGTTTTTTATGGCCAAACTTGGATAAACTTTGTCAAGTGTTACAGACTGAAAGTTGGCACACCAATATTCATGGAAATAGCAGAACCTGGTCTTATCTTCCCTGTGACCTTCCACCCAGACATCGTTCCAGAGGTTCATCCATGTTAGTTTTGTATATGGTTCTTGCATGTTGCCTCTTTTACTTTGTAATCCACCTATTCTGTCTCACTGATCACAATTTGACTTTAGAAGTAGCAACAATTTGTGATTCCCTTCTTTCACAATGATGCTACTTCTAACTAATATTTCTTATAATTGGTGACACGCGTAGGTTATTACAAAGTGCAGGACACTACTCATCTGTTATTTGATAAGAACTCGACCATTACTGATGGCACCGAAGTCGACTGGGATGACATCCACCATTTCCTGCATTGATCGTCTTGAGGACCTTGTGGGGCATTTCAATGGTGGAAGGCCACGTGGGATATGTGTGCCACTGGTGCACATGTTGAACAGGTCCAACTGTGTCAAGAAACTGATGGTACGAGCTGTTTTCTGTTATATATGTTGTTCATAAACTCTTGCTTATACACACTTTTACAGCGGTGTTCTTCTTCTTGAAACAGAAACTGCCCAATTTTATTGTTCCTATACAGATGCCTGGCCATAGTCGAGTCAGACTTGCGCTTGCTTACAACATGATGTTTATGTCGACCTACTCCATTTCCCTTAGAGGTGAAAAGATACTTATTCATGGGTGATCTCAAATCATGAAGGCCCGTCGATCTTGGAGAATAGGATAGAAGGTTATGTTCATGCTTTTCCATGGCTCTGAAGCGAATATCCTATTTATTGACCACATTGCGAGATGAAGCCGCTTTTAGAAAGTTGTGGATGCGCGGGATGGCGCCTGGGCCTTGTCCTGGGGCTTGGTGCCCTCCCCCTTCGTTAACTGTAGGCAAAGTAGCATTGTTCGGGACGTGCCTTGTATGGTTGAACCTGTATAAGTACTCATACTGCTTTCAGCTTTGGTTGTTAAGTGCTCCTGCTGCTTTCAGTTAAGGTTGTTAAGTACTCCTGCAACTTGTACAGTCTATCATGTTTCTTCAGTCTCTTCTTCCTCCAGTCGCCAAAACCAAACCAGCGCCGGTGGGGCCGCCTGCTCCCGCCTCCCACGGTTGGCTGCGCCTCCGCACATGCATCGCTGCCCCACTGTCTCCTAAATCGTTAATGGCGACGTCTGCCCCACCCCGCACCTGAACCAGTCAACCCTCATACTCCCCTTCGCCCGCGACTTCACTGCTGCATCTTCGCCGGCCCCTGTTCGTTCCCGTCCGAGGCCTCATCGTCATCCTCCACTCGCCGCGGCGCCATCGTCTGGCGTTGTCAACATGGTCAACAAACGAGAGAAATCGGGAGAGGACTCTACGTGGAGAGGATGACAGTAGGGACCCAGCATGTCCATGGCCGTATGCAAGTGATACGTCTCCAACGTATCTATAATTTTTGATTGTTCCATGCTATTATATTATCAATCCTGGATGTTTTATGCATTTATATGCTATTTTATATCATTTTTGGGAACTAACCCATTAACCCAATGCCCAGTGCCAGTTGCTATTTTTTGCTTGTTTTTGGTTTTCCAAAAAATTAGTACCAAACGGAGTCCAAACGCTACGAAACTTTTTGACGTTTTTATTGGACATAAGAGACCCTAGAAGCTTCGGGAGGAGACCAGACGGCAAGGCTACAGGGCGCGCCCAAGGGGGTTGGCGCGCCCTGTTACCTTGTGGGCACCACGTGGCTCCGTCTGACCTAATTCCACTTCTATAAATTCTCAAATATTGGGAAACCAATAGAGAGCCACCCGAAATAACTTTTCCGCCGTTGTAAGCTTCTGTTCTTCCATGATCCCATCTGGAGGCCTTTTCCGGTACTCTGCCGGAGGGGGAATCGATCACGGAGGGCTTCTACATCATCCTTGCTGCCTTCCGATGATGCGTGAGTAGTTCACCACAGACCTACGTGTCCATAGCTAGTAGCTAGATGGCTTCTTCTCTCTCTTTGATCTTCAATACAATGTTCTCCTCGGTGTTCTTAGAGTTCTATTCGATGTAATCTTCTTTTGCGGTGTGTTTGTTGGGATCCGATGTATTGTCGGTTTATGATCTGAATATTCATGAGAAGTAATTGAGTCTTTTCTGAACTTTATTATGCATGATTGTTATAGTTTTGTATTTCTCTCCGATCTATCCGTTTGGTTTGGCCAACTAGATTGATTTATCTTCAGTGGGAGAGGTGCTTTGTAATGGGTTCAATCTTGCGGTGCTCTATATCCCAGTGACAAAGTAGGGGACAAGACACGTATTTGTATTGTTGCCATTAAGGGTAAAACAATGGGGTTTATTCATATTGATTGGGTTTACTTTGTCTACATCATGTCATCTTGCTTAAGGCGTTACTCTGTTTGTCATGAACTTAATACCATAGATGCATGCTGGATAGCGGTTGATTAGTGGAGTAATAGTGCAGGCAGGGGTCGGTCTACTTGTCTCGGACGTGATGCCTATATACATGATTATTGCCTTGAATATCGTCATAACTATGCGCTTTTCTATCAATTGCCCAACAGTAATTTGTTTACCCACCGTATGCTATGTGTTCGAGAGAGAAGCCTCTAGTGAAAACTATGTCCCCCGGGTCTACTTAAATCATATATTAAAACCCAAAATATATTTGCTGCAATTTGATTTCTTTTATTTTGTTTTGCAATCTATCTATCTACCACTACAAGATTTAATCCTTGCAAGTAACGAGTTCAAGGGGATTGACGACCCTCTTGCCCGCGTTGGGTGCAAGTATTTGCTTTTGTGTGTGTGGGTGTTGTTCACAAGGCTTTGCGTGATTCTCCTATTGGTTCAATAACCTTGGTTCTCACTGAGGTAAATACTTATCTCTACTATACTGCATCTCCTCTCCTCTTCGAGAAAAATCCCAACGCAGCTCACAAGTAGCAGGAAGAATTTCTGGTGCCGTTACCGGGGAGACATCATCAAATCCTATCAAGTACCTTCACTCAAACTATCATCTACTTGCTCTACTTTTTATTTGCCTTTTTATTTCCCTCCCTTTTTCATCTCCCCCACTTCTCTAAAAAAATAAAAAATACCATAAATATTTTGTGTGCTTTCTTTGCTTGTGCTGCCATGTGCCTTCTATTTGCTTGCATCTTCGCTTGCTAAAAATTATTGATATGGATCCTCATCCACTTGCTAATGTTTTCAAACAATCAAATTATGATGAACCAATTGCTAGTGAGTTGAGTGCACTTGATTATCTTTATGAAATTTTGCTTGAAAATCGTGAATCTGAAAATTGCGATGAAGTGTTAAAAGAAGAAATTTATAAAGTGATTCATGATAGCTCCTTGAATGAAAAGCATGATTGCAATGATGTTATTATAAATTCTATTAATGTCAGTTGTGCTAATGATATGCAAAGCTACAAGCTTGGGGACGATAATTTTGTTATGCCCACTACTTATTGCAATGATCATGATTGGGGTGATAATGCTTCTTATGATCTTGAAAATTTATTTAAGCCTCATGATGAATATGTTATTGATAATGTTCGCAATAATATTAAAAGTGGGTTTGGAAGAGTGTCAACTTTAGGTAAAAATAATCCCACATATTCGGAGAGTGTTCAATCCTATGATTTTTTTTATAAATGTGGGTTTGGAGAGGTCATTACTTTAGTTTATGTTAATCCCACTATCTTGGAAGATTATAAGATTTGCTTGCATGTGGATCATGGAGAGAATATTCTATATGATAGCAATATTGTTGAGTTTGATTATGATCCTACATGTAATTATTATGAGAGAGGAAAATATGGGTATAGAAATCTTCATGTTATTCAATTACCTCTGTTGATGCTCAAATTGTCAATACTTCATTATTCCTATTTGCATATGCTAGCTATTACTTGTCTTGATAATTTGTTTACATATAAAATGCCTATGCATAGGAAGTATGTTAGACTTAAGTGTGTTCCTCACATGCTAGATGATACTCTCCTTGTGTTTCTATCGTTATTTTCATGTGAGCATCAATAATATCTCAAGCCTATCTTAATGGCTATAAAGAAAGAGCTTGTTGGGAGGCAACCCAATATTTATCTTAATTTTTTTTTCTTTTACTTTATGTTTTGTGTGCTTACATAATTATTGCTACTGTTATGATTGTGTTTTTATCTTTTAGTTAGTGTTTGTGCCAAGTAATGCCTTTGGGATGATTTGGATGATAGTATAATTGATGTTGTTTGAAAACAGAAAGTTTTGCGTCCAGTTCTGGAATTTATATTCTTTACTGGAATGTCAGAAAATCAGAAATTTTTACACAGTATTGGGATACAAAATTTTTATGTTGTCCTAATTTTTCAGAATTTTTGGAGCTACATAAGTACATATAATATTCTTTCCTTACATAATGTTCTGTTTTATGCAGATTCTGTTTTTATTGCATAGTGTGCTTGTTTTAATGAAACTATTAGTTATATCGGGGGGTATAAGTCATGGAAGAGTTAGAATACAGTAGGTATTATGCAAGAACAATTATGAATGAGTTTATAACAGTACCTAAAGTGGATGATTGATTTATCGTACTAACGAATCTCACGAAGTTTCTGTTGAGTTTTGTGTGCTGAAGTTTTCAAGTTTTGGGTGAGATTACGATGGATGAAGGAATAAGGAGCGGCAAGACCCTAAGCATGAGGATTCCCAAGGCACCCCAAGATAATATTCAAGGAAGACCCAAGCGTCTAAGCTTGGGGATGCCCCAGATGGCATCCCCTCTTTCGTCTACAATCTATTGGTAACTTACTTGGAGCTATATTTTTATTCATCACATGATATGAGTTTTACTTGGAGCGTCTTGTGCCATAGTTTTCTTTTCTTTGTTTGCTTTTTAGTTTACCACAATCATCTTTTGATGTACACACCTTTTGAGAGGGACACGCATTTGTTCGTGATTTGTTAGAATACTCTATGTGCTTCACTTATAGCTTTTGAGCTAGGCAGTTGCTCTAGTGCTTCACTTATATCTTTTAGAGCACGGCAGTGGTTATATTTTAAAGAAATAGTTGCACTCTCATGCTTCACTTAAATATTTTTGAGAGTCTAATAAATAGTAATGGCAATTTTCAAGGGTTATAAGACTATTCCATAAAGGATAGGTAATCAAGAGGGATATAATAAAAACTTTCATGTAGATCACTAAATATGAAACGTATGGTTTAATGATATTGATGTCGTAATATGAAAGGGTATTGGTTCATGATCATTGGTTAGTAGAAATATCGGTATTAAAGCTTGTTATTAACTTCTCATCTAAGTGTTGGTCATGGCTGTTGGAAATAGGCCCTAGAGGCAATAATAAAATAGTTATTATTATATTTCCTTGTTCATGATAATCGTTTATTATCCATGCTATAATTGTATTGGTTGCAAACACAAATACATGTGTGGATACGTAGACAACAACATGTCCCTAGTGAGGCTCTACCGGACTAGCTTGTTGATCAAAGATGGCCATGGTTTCCTGGTCATAGACATGAGTTGTCATTTGATAACGGGATCAAATCATTAGGAGAATGATGTGATGGACAAGACCCAAACTATGAACGTAGCATATGATCATGTCAAGTTTATTGCTATCATTTTTGCATGTCAAGTATCTGTTCCTATGACCATGAGATCATGCAACTCACTGACACCGGAGGAGTACCTTGTGTGTATCAAACGCCGCAACGTAACTGGGTGACTATAAAGATGCTCTATAGGTATCTCCGAGGGTGTCTGTTGAGTTGGCATGGATCAAAACTGGGAATTTGTCACTCCGTATGACGGAAAGGTATCTCAGGGCCCACTCGGTAATACAGCATCACAATAAGCTTGCAAGCAATGTGACTAAAGAGTTAGCCACGGGATCTTGTATTACGGAACGAGTAAATAGACTTGCCGGTAACGAGATTGAACTAGGTATGGAGATACCGACGATCGAATCTCGGGCAAGTAACATACCGATGGACAAAGGGAACTGCATACGGGATTGACTGAATCCTTGACATCGAGGTTCGACCGATAAAGATCTTCGTAGAATATGTAGGAACCAATATGGGCATCCAGGTCCCGCTATTGGTTATTGACCGTGGAGGTGTCTCGGTCATGTCTGCATAATTCTCGAACCCGCAGGGTCTACACACTTAACGTTTGGTGACGATATAAGTATAGTCGAGTTATTATGTTGGTGACCGAAGGTTGTTCGGAGTCCCGGATGAGATCCCGGACATGACGAGGAACTCCGGAATGGTCCGGAGATAAAGATCGATATATAGGACGAAGGGAATCGTAGTCCGGAAGTGTTCCGGGGGTACCGGGTTGTGACCAAGAGAACCGAAAGGGGTTTCGGGGGGCCCCGACAAGTGTTGGGGGGCCTCATGGGCCAAGGGGAGGAAGCACACCAGCCCACTAAGGGGCTGTGCGCCCCCCTCACCCCATCCCACGATCACCAGAGGGGGTGGGGCGCCCCCCTAGGGATGCCTCCACCTGGCTTGGGGGGCAAGTCACCCTAGGGTTTCCCTAGGGGCGCCCCTATCTGTTGTGGCCGCCGGCCCCCTAGGGGAAACCCTAGGGCGCCTCCTCCTCCTCCCTTTCCCCTATATATAGAGGGGTAGAGAGAGGGCAGCGGCACCCCATCTATGCCACGGCGCTGCCCTCCCTCTCCCTCGTAGTTCCTCTCTCTCTCCGCGTAGCTTAGCGAAGCTCTGCTGAGATTGCTCCACCACCACCGCTGCCACGCCATCGTGCTGCCGGAGGACTCAAGCTACTACTTCACCATCGCTCGCTGGATCGAGGAGGTGAAGGCGTCATCAAGCCGTACGTGTGTTGAACGCGGAGGTGCCGTCCGTTCGGCACTTGATCGGGAGTTCGCGGAACGGATCGTGATTGGATCGCGAAGACGTTCGACTACATCAACCGCGTTTCTTAATGCTTCCGCTTAGCGATCTACAAGGGTATGTAGATGCAATCTCTCCTCTCGTAGATGTTCATCCCCTAGATCGATCTTGGTGAGCGTAGGAAAATTTTGTTTCCCATGCAACATTCCCCAACAGTGGTATCAGAGCCAGGTTTTTGCGTAGATGACATCACGAGTAGAACACAAAGGAGTTTGTGGGCGTTGATATTCAGATTGCTTCCTTCCTTGGTATTTTCTTGATTCAGCGGTATTGTGGGATGAAGTGACCCGGACCAACTTTACATGTCCACGTACATGAGACCAGTTCCATCGACTGACATGTGACTTTGTTGCATAAGATGGCTGGCGGGTGTCTGTCTCTCCCACCTTAGTTGAATCAGATTCGACGAAGGCGGTCCTTGTAGAAGGTTAAATAGAACCTTGCATATCACCGTTGTGGTTTTGCGTAGGTAAGAATCGTTCTTGCTAGATACCCATAGCAGCCACGTAAAACATGCAACAACAAATTAGAGAACATCTAACTTGTTTTTGCAGGGTATGTTGTGATATGATATGGCCAAAGACATGATGAAATATATTTGATGTATGAGATGATCATGTTTTGTAATAGTTTATCTCGGCTTGCATGTCGATGAATACGGCAACCGGCAGGAGCCATAGGGTTGTCTTTAATTATTGTATGACCTGCGTGTCAATCATTAAGCGCTATGTAATGCTTTACTTTATCGCTAAACGGTAGCAATAGTAGTAGAAGCATGGTTGGCGTGACAACCCCGATGGCGACGCGATGATGGAGATCATGATGATGGAGATCATGGTGTCATGCCGGTGACGATGGAAATCGTGTCGGTGCTTTGGAGATGGAGATCAAAAGCACAAGTTCATGGCCATATCATGTCACTTATGATTTGCATGTGATGTTAATCTTTTTATGCATCTTATTTTGCTTAGGACGACGGTAGCATTATAAGGTGATCCCTCTCTAAAATTTCAAGATAAAATTGTGTTCTCCCCAAGTGTGCACCGTTGCGAAAGTTCGTCGTTTCGAAGCACCACGTGATGATCGGGTGTGATAGACTCTACGTTCACATACAACGGGTGCAAGCCAGTTTTGCACATGCAGAACACTTGGGTTAAACTTGACGAGCCTAGCATGTACAGACATGGCCTCGAAACACAAGAGACCGAAAGGTTGAACATGAGTCATATAGTAGATATGATCAACATGGAGATGTTCACCATTGAAACCACCTCATCTCACGTGATGATCGGACTTGGGTTGGTGAATTTGGATCATGTTACACTCGGACGACCGGAGGGATGTCGATTTGAGTGGGAGATTTTAAGTAAACTAAACTCATTATCTTGAACAATAGTCTAAGTTGTCTTTGCAAATTTATGTTGTAGATTAATGGCTCGCGCAGTAGCTTCCCTGAATTTCAATGTGTTCCTAGAGAAAGCCAAGCTGAAAGATGATGGAAGTAACTTTGTAGATTGGGCCCGTAATCTGAGGATTATCCTCACGGCTGCCCAAAAGGCTTATGTCCATGATGCACCGCTTGGTGAGCAACCCCCTCCAGCGTCTGTGGACGTTATGAACGCCTGGCAGGCGCGTGTTGATGACTACTCAATAGTTCAGTGCGCCATGTTGTATGGCTTAAAACTGGGACTTCAAAGGCGTTTTGAGCGTCATGGAGCATATGAGATGTTCCAGGAGTTGAAGTTTATTTTTGAGAAGATTGCCCGGATCGAGAGGTATGAGACCTCCGATAAGTTCTATGCTTACAAGATGGAGGAGAACGGGTCTGTCAGTGAACACATACTCAAAATGTCTGGGTATTACAACCATCTGGCTGAGTTGAGAGTTGTGCTCCCGCCAGAGGCGATCACTGACAGAGTTCTTCAATCGCTACCACCTAGCTACAAGAGCTTTGTGTTGAACTATAACATGCAAGGGATGAACAAGTCAGTCACCGAGCTATTTGCGATGCTGAAAGTCGCTGAGTAAGACATCCAAAAGGAGCATCAAGTGTTGATGGTCAATAAAACCACTAGTTTCAAGAAGAATGGCAAGGGCAAGAAGGGAAACTCCAAGAAGAGTGGCAAAGTAGTTGCCCCTCCCGTGAAGAAACCCAAGGCTGGGCCCAAGCCAGAAACTGAGTGCTTCTATTGCAAGGAAACTGGCCACTGGAAGCGGAATTGCCCCAAGTATCTGGCCGACAAGAAGGGGGCCAACGCCAAACAAGGTATATATGATATACATGTTATTGATGTGTACCTTACGAACTCTCGTTGTAGTGCCTGGGTATTTGATACTGATGCGGTTGCTCACATTTGCAACTCAAAGCAGGAACTGCGGAATAGACGGAGGCTGGCGAAGGACGAAGTGACGATGCGCGTGGGAAATGGTTCCAAGGTTGATGTGATCGCCATCGGCACGCTCGCTCTTCGATTACCATCGGGATTAGTGATGAACCTGAATAATTGTTATTTAGTGCCTGCGTTGAGCATGAACATTATATCTGGATCTTGTTTAATGCGAGACGGTTACTCATTTAAATCAGAGAATAATGGTTGTTCTGTTTATATGGGTAATATCTTTTATGGTCATGCACCCATTGTGAGGGGTTTATTCTTATTGAATCTCGATAGTGATGATACACATGTTCATAACATTGCTGCCAAAAGATGTAGAGTTGATAATGATAGTACCACTTTCTTGTGGCACTGCCGCTTAGGTCATGTTGGTGTAAAACGCATGAAGAAACTCCATGCTGATGGACTTTTGGAGTCACTTGATTTTGAATCACTTGACACATGCGAACCATGCCTCATGGGCAAGATGACTAAGACCCCGTTCTCCGGAACAATGGAACGGGCAAATGACTTGTTGGAAATCATACATACTGATGTGTGCGGTCCGATGAGCATTGAGGCGCGCGGTGGATATCGTTATTTTCTCACCTTCACCGACGATTTGAGTAGATATGGGTATATTTACTTAATGAAACACAAGTTTGAAACGTTTGAAAAGTTCAAGCAATTTCAGAGTGAAGTTGAGAATCATCGTAACAACAAAATCAAATTCCTACGATCTGATTGAGGGGGAGAATATCTGAGTTATGAGTTTGGCAGTCACTTAAGGCAATGTGGAATTGTTTCACAGTTGACGCCACCTGGAACACCATAGCGTAATGGTGTGTCCGAACGTCGTAATCGAACCTTATTGGATATGGTACGTTCTATGATGTCTCTTGCCGATCTGCCACTATCATTTTGGGGTTATGCGTTAGAGACAGCTGCATTCACTTTAAATAGGGCACCATCTAAGTCCATTGAGATGACACCGTATGAACTGTGGTTTGGCAAGAAACCAAAGTTGTCGTTTCTTAAAGTTTGGGGATGCGATGCTTATGTCAAAAGGCTTCAGCCAGAAAAGCTTGAACCCAAAGCGGACAAATGCGTCTTCATAGGATACCCAAAAGAGACGGTTGGGTATACCTTCTATCTCAGATCCGAAGGCAAAGTGTTTGTCGCTAAGAACGGGTCCTTTCTCGAGAAAGAGTTTCTCTCGAAAGAATTGAGTGGGAGGAAGATAGAACTTGATGAGGTTGTTGAACCTTTACTTCAACCAGAGAGTAGCACTGCGCAGAAAGATGTTTCTGTGGAACCTACGTCAGTTGAAGAGGAAGCTGATGATGGTGATCATGAAGCTTCGGATCAAGTTACTATTGAACCTCGTAGGTCGACAAGGATACGTACTGCTCCTGAGTGGTACGGTAACCCTGTCTTAAAGGTCATGTTGTTGGACAACGATGAACCTACGAGCTATGGAGAAGCGATGGTGGGCCAAGATTCCGACAAATGGTTAGAGGCCATGAAATCCGAGATGGGATCCATGTATGAAAACAAAGTATGGACTTTGGAAGTATTACCTGACGGGCGAAAGGCCATTAAGAATAAATCGATCTTTAAGAAGAAGACAGACGCAGACGGTAATGTCACCGTCTATAAAGCACGACTTGTGGCAAAGGGTTTTTCACAAGTTCAAGGAGTTGACTACGATGAGACTTTCTCACCCGTAGCGATGCTTAAGTCCGTCAGAATCATGTTAGCAATAGCTGCATTTTTTTATTATGAAATTTGGCAGATGGATGTCAAAACAGCGTTCCTTAACGGTTTTCTTAAGGAAGAGTTGTATATGATGCAACCAGAAGGTTTTGTCGATCCAGAGAATGCTGACAAAGTTTGTAAACTCCAGCGATCCATTTATGGACTGGTGCAAGCGTCTCGGAGTTGGAATCTTCGCTTTGATGAGGTGATCAAAGCGTTTGGGTTTATACAAGTTTACGGAGAAGCTTGTATTTACAAGAAAGTGAGTGGGAGCTCTATAGCGTTTCTAATATTATATGTGGATGACATATTGCTGATTGGAAACAATATAGAACTTTTGGGAAGCGTGAAGGAATATTTGAACAAGAGTTTTTCAATGAAGGACCTAGGAGAAGCTGCTTTCATATTAGGCATCAAGATCTATAGAGATAGATCGAGACGCTTAATAGGACTTTCACAGAGCACATACCTTGATAAAGTTTTGAAGAAGTTCAAAATGGATCAGTCCAAGAAGGGGTTCTTGCTTGTTTTGCAAGGTGTGAAGTTGAGTAAGACTCAATGCCCAGCGACTACAGAGGATAGAGAAAAGATGAGTGTCATCCCCTATGCTTCTGCCATAGGCTCTATCATGTATGCGATGCTGTGCACAAGACCAGATGTCAGCCTTGCCATAAGTATGGCCGGAAGGTTTCAAAGTGATCCAGGAGTGGAACACTGGACAACGGTCAAGATTATCCTTAAGTACCTGAAAAGGACTAAGGAAATGTTTCTCGTTTATGGAGGTGATCAAGAGCTCGTCGTAAAGGGTTACGTCGATTCAAGCTTTGAAACTGATCCGGATGACTCTAAGTCTCAAACCGGATACGTATATATTCTAAATGGGGGAGCGGTAAGCTGGTGCAGTTCCAAGCAAAGCGTGGTAGATGATTTTACATGCGAAGCGGAGTACATAGCTGCCTCGGAGGTGGCGAAGGAAGGTGTCTGGATGAAGCAGTTCATGACAGATCTTGGAGTTGTGCCCAGTGTACTGGACCCGATGACTCTGTTTTGTGACAACACTGGTGCCATTGCTCCAGCCAAGGAACCAAGGTTTCACAAGAGGACCAGACACATAAAGCGACGCTTCAATTCCATCCGCGATGCGATCAAGGAGGAGGACATAAACATTTGCAAAGTGCACACGGATCTGAATGTTGCAGATCCGTTGACTAAACCTCTTCCACGGGCAAAACATGATCAACACCAGAACTCTATGGGTGTTAGATTCATAACCATGTAATGCTAGATTATTGACTCTAGTGCAAGTGGGAGACTGTTGGAAATATGCCCTAGAGGCAATAATAAAATGGTTATTATTATATTTCCTTGTTCATGATAATCGTTTATTATCCATGCTATAATTGTATTGGTTGGAAACACAAATACATGTGTGGATACATAGACAACATGTCCCTAGTGAGGCTCTACCGGACTAGCTCGTTGATCAAAGATGGCCATGGTTTCCTGGTCATAGACATGAGTTGTCATTTGATAACGGGATCACATCATTAGGAGAATGATGTGATGGACAAGACCCAAACTATGAACGTAGCATATGATCGTGTCAAGTTTATTGCTATCATTTTTGCATGTCAAGTATCTGTTCCTATGACCATGAGATCATGCAACTCACTGACACCGGAGGAGTACCTTGTGTGTATCAAACGCCGCAACGTAACTGGGTGACTATAAAGATGCTCTACAGGTATCTCCGAGGGTGTCTGTTGAGTTGGCATGGATCAAAACTGGGAATTTGTCACTCCGTATGATGGAAAGGTATCTCAGGGCCCACTCGGTAATACAGCATCACAATAAGCTTGCAAGCAATGTGACTAAAGAGTTAGCCACGGGATCTTGTATTACGGAACGAGTAAATAGACTTGCCGGTAACGAGATTGAACTAGGTATGGAGATACCGACGATCGAATCTCGGGCAAGTAACATACCGATGGACAAAGGGAACTGCATACGGGATTGACTGAATCCTTGACATCGAGGTTCGACCGATAAAGATCTTCGTAGAATATGTAGGAACCAATATGGGCATCCAGGTCCCGCTATTGGTTATAGACCGTGGAGGTGTCTCGGTCATGTCTGCATAATTCTCGAACCCGCAGGGTCTACACACTGAACGTTTGGTGACGATATAAGTATAGTCAAGTTATTATGTTGGTGACCGAAGGTTGTTCGCAGTCCCGGATGAGATCCCGGACATGACGAGGAACTCCGGAATGGTCCGGAGATAAAGATCGATATATAGGACGAAGGGAATCGGAGTCCGGAAGTGTTCCGGGGGTACCGGGTTGTGACCAAGAGAACCGAAAGGGGTTTCGGGGCGCCCCGGCAAGTGTTGGGGGGCCTCATGGGCCAAGGGGAGGAAGCACACCAGCCCACTAAGGGGTTGTGTGCCCCCCTCACCCCATCCCACGATCACGAGAGGAGGTGGGGCGCCCCCCTAGGGCTGCCTCCACCTGGCTTGGGGGGCAAGTCACCCTAGGGTTTCCCTAGGGGCACCCCCATCTGTTGTGGCCGCCGGCCCCCCTAGGGGAAACCCTAGGGCGCCTCCTCCTCCTCCCTTTCCCCTATATATAGAGGGGTAGAGAGAGGGCAGCAGCACCCCATCTATGCCACGGCGCTGCCCTCCCTCTCCCTCGTAGTTCCTCTCTCTCTCCGCGTAGCTTAGCGAAGCTCTGCTGAGATTGCTCCACCACCACCGCTGCCACGCCGTCGTGCTGCCGGAGGACTCGAGCTACTACTTCACCATCGCTCGCTGGATCGAGGAGGTGAAGGCGTCATCAAGCCGTATGTGTGTTGAACTCGGAGGTGCAGTCCGTTCGGCACTTGATCGGGAGTTCGCGGGACGGATCGTGATTGGATCGCGAAGACGTTCGACTACATCAACCGCGTTTCTTAACGCTTCCGCTTAGCGATCTACAAGGGTATGTAGATGCAATCTCTCCTCTCGTAGATGTTCATCCCCTAGATCGATCTTGGTGAGCGTAGGAAATTTTTTGTTTCCCATGCAACGTTCCCCAACAATGGCATGGTGGGGAGGTTTGAGCATTCTTAGGTCTGAAATGAAAACCTTGAGTGCTGTTATAATCGGGGGTGCGCGATGGTTAACTCCTACCAACCTCCTCCCTAGGGGCATGCGAGTAGTACTTTGCTTCAAGGGCTATTAGGCTTTGCAATAAGTATGTGAGTTCTTTATGACTAATGTGAGTCCATGGATTATACGCACTCTCACCCTTCCGCAATTTGCTAGCCTCTTCGGTACCATGCATTGCCCTATCTCACCTCAAGAGTTGGTGCAAACTTCGCCGGTGCATCCAAACCCCGTGATATGATACGCCCTATCACACATAAGCCTCCTTATATCTTCCTCAAAACAGCCACCATACCTACCTATTATGGCATTTCTATAGCCATTCCGAGATATATTGCCATGCAACTTCCACCGCTCCATTTTTATGACATACATATTGGAGTGCCCCCTTAGTGGTTTTGGAGTATTGAAGACAAACAGGTTAAGGAACTAATGTGTTTGTGAGTATACATGATGTCTACTACACAACTTATTCTTGTAGACTCGTGTTGGGCCTCCAAGCGCAGAGTTTTGTAGGACAGTAGCAATTTTCCCTCAAGTGGATGACCTAAGGTTTATCAATCTGTGGGAGGCGTAGGTTGAAGATGGTATCTCTCAAACAACCCTGCAACCAAATACAAGAAATCTCTTGTGTCCCCAACACACCCAATACAATGGTAAATTGTATAGGCGCACTAGTTCGGCGAAGAGATGGTGATAAAAGTGTAGTATGGATAGTAGATATAGGTTTTTGTAATCTGAAAATATAAAAACAGCAAGGTAGCAAAAAGTAAACGGGCATAAAAATGGTATTACAATGCTTGGAAACAAGGCCTAGGGTTCATACTTTCACTAGTGCGATCCCCCAACATTGTTGACATAGTTGAATCATATGTAAATCCCTCACGTGCGACAAAGAGTTCACTCCAAAGTCACAAATAGCGAAGAACAAACGAAGAAATTGTTGTAGGGTATGAAACCACCTCAAAGTTATCCTTCCCGATCAATCTTATGAGCCATCCCCATTAATTGTCACGAACAGCCCTAGAGTTCGTACTAGAATAACACCTTAAGATACACATCAACCAAAACCCTAATGTCACCTAGGCACTCCAATGTCACCACGAGTACCCACGGGTTTGATTATATGATATGCATCTATTCAAACCAACACAAAGAACTTCAAAGAGTGCCCCAAAGTTTCTACCGGAAAGTCAAGACGAAAACGTGTGCCAACCCTTATGCATAAATCCCCAAGGTCACGGAACCCGCAAGTTGATCACCAAAACATACATCAAGTGACTCAAGTGAATATCCCATTGTCACCACAGATATCCATATGCAAGACATACATCAAGTGTTCTCAAATCCTTAAAGACTCAATCCGATAAGAAAACCTCGAAGGGAAAACTCAATTCATCACAAGAAGATAGAGAGGGGAAAACTCCATATGATTCATCTATATCAACAAAGCTCGTGATACATCAAGATCGTGCCATCTCAAGAACACGAGAGAGAGAGATCAAACACATAGCTACTGGTACAAACCCTCAGCCCCGAGGGTGAACTACTCCCTCCCTGTCATGGAGACCGCCGGGATGATGAAGATGGCCTCCGATGATGCTTTCCCCCCTCCGACAGGGTGACAGAAAAGGGCTGTAGATGAGATCGTGGAGGTACAGAGGCTTGCGGCGGCGTAAAAACTCATCTAGGTTAACTTTCGGGGGTTTCTGAATATATAGGATTTTTCAGCGTTGGAATCACGCGAAACGGAGCCACGTGGGCCCCACGAGGTACCAGGGCGCGCCTGGGGCGGGTGGCGCGCCCTAGTGCCTCGTGGGCACTGGGTGGCCCCCCTCCAGTGGGTCTTGGTGCCACTATTTTTTATTTGTGCAATAAAAAATCTCCAAAAAGTTTCAGCTCATTTGGAAAACTTTCATTTCTGCACAAAAACAACACCACGGTAGTTCTGCTGAAAACAGCGTCAGTCCGGGTTAGTTCTAATCAAATCATACCAAAACCATATAGAATTGTTATAAATATGGCATGAATACTTCATAAAATATAGATACGTTGGAGACGTATCAGCATCCCCAAGCTTAATTCCTACTCATCCTTGAGTAGGTAAATGATAAAAGAAATAATTTATGAAGTGTGAATGCTAGCATAGTGCATTAATTTGATCAATGATAATTTCAATCACTTTTCCTAGCATCATAACAGCAACTTTTTCTCATAAAAGTCATCATGATAAAGTAGCAATTAAAAACAGAAATTTTGATGTGGAATGCTACCTCTCATAATCATCATATAATCCTTTCTTTTATAGCATGGACATTGGACTTGAATGATTCAAAGCAAGATCATTATTATAACAGCAATGTTTATTATCATAAAACTTCTCATGAGCAAGTAACAATTCATCACAACAATGAAGTATAAGGCATAAACTTTCTTGGAAACTAACAAACTATTCTAGTCAACAATGCAATTGCAATTCATCATATTTTCAGGAATGGTCTCATGTAGGAGCTTTTTAGCAAGTCCACATACTCAACCATCATTTAGTCTTCTATGATTGCTAACACTCACGACATATATATGGAGCAAAAGTTTCAGCCAGACACATAGAAAGATAGGGGCTTGTGATTTTGCCTCCCAACTTATTCACCTCAAGGGTGATGTCAACAATAATAACTCATGATCACTCATATCCAACTGGATATATGTGCCTAGATCTTTCCCCACCACATGATGGTTGCAAAAGAGAAAAATAAAAAGGAAGTAGAGGAGAACACTATTGACTCTTGCATAAAAATAAATACATAAAAGTAAATGCATAAAAGTAAAAGATAGGCCCTTCGCAGAGGGAAGCAGAGGTTGTCATGCGATTTTTATTTTTGGATGCACAAGCCCTTAATGCAAAGGAACGTCATGTTATATTGCCCCTTGTGATAGCAACCTTTATTATGCAGTCCGTCTCTTTTATTTCTTTACCATCACAAGTTCGTACAACGCTTATTTCCCTTACAATAAAAGATCATACTTATTTTAAGAGCAATTTTTATTGCTTTTTTGCACCGATGACAACTTACTTGAAGGATCTTATTCAATCCATAGGTAGATATGGTGGACTCTCATGGCAAGAAACTGGGTTTAAGGGTTTTTGGATGCACAAGTAGTATTTCTACTTAGTGCGGATTTTTGTCTAACAAAGATATTGGGCAAGCACCACATGTTGGAGGATCTATAACAATATAACTTCTATGTGAATATGAACAAACATAATTCATTACGTTGTCTTCCTTGTCCAACGTCAACAATTTGACATAAAATACTTAATGGGGGCTCACAATCATAAAAGATGTCCAAGATAGTATATTTGCATGTGAATCTTCTCTTCCCTTATTAACTTTTCCATGAATTGCATAATTGACTAATGCTATGCTTGTTAACCTCCAATAAATTTTAGCACTTATACTTCTCTTTATGTAATGTCATTACTCCCCACGGGACAATCATATGAAGCATATAAATTTCAATTATATGATATTCAATTCATTTCAACAATTTACTCATAGGATATAAGTGAAGGACGAGAGTAAATGACAAACTACTCCAAAAAGATATAAGCGAAGATCAATGCGTAGTGAAACAATTAAGTAGCTATGTGAGGACTCTCTCTCATTAAAAAAAAGTTTCAGATCTTGATACTTTATTCAAACAGCAAGCAAAACAAAGACACAACCAAGTATAGCACACATTATGTGAACAAGTAAAAACTTGGGTTCAATCGAGACTAACCGATAGTTGATGAAGAAAAGTGATGGGATGCCTACCGGGGCATCCCCAAGCTTGAATGCTTGATACTTCTTGGAATATTAACTTGGAGAGCCTTGGGCATCCCCAAGCTTGAACTCTTGTGTCTCGTTAATTCTTCTCATATAATAGTTTCCCTAAGTTTCAAAAACTTCATCCACACAAAACTTGACAAGAACTTGTGAGATATGTTAGTATAAATCCACTCAAAACCTCAACATTTTATACTGTAGCAAATCACTAAAATTATAATTAAACATTGAATACTAAATTCTTCTGCATATTTAATACTTCTATCCTCAAATAGAATCATTAAACAAGCCAACATATGCAAACAATGCAAACATAACAGCAATCTGCCTAAACAGGACAGTCTGTAAAGGATAATTAAGAATCCATACTTAGATAACTCCAAAAATTCTGAAAATTTACCACACTGGAAATAATTTATCAAAGTTGACTGTCTAAAAATTTCAAGATTTTATCACATTCTGATATTTCTGGGCAATTTAATCAATAGCAGAAAACTTTCTGTTTTGAAACAGCAACTCATAAACTTGCAAACTGGGCATGGTAAAGGCTATACTTGACATTTTTATTGAACTAAAAGATACAAAACATGATTATTGATATAACAAAGCAAATATTAACAGAAGAAAATGACGCTCCAAGAAAAACTCATCCTATGTGACGAATAAAAATATAGCTCCGAGTGAGGTTACCGATAGTGTTGAAGACGAAAGAGGGGATGCCTTCCGGGGCATCCCCAAGCTTAGACGCTTGAGTCTTCCTTGAATATTACCTTGGGGTGCCTTGGGCATCCCCAATCTTAGGGTCTTGCCACTCCTTATTCTCCTCATATCGATATCTCACCCAAAACTTGAAAACTTCAATCACACAAAATTTAACGGAACTTCGTGAGAACGGTTAGTATGATAAAGAATAAACCATCACTTAGGTACTGTCCAAGACAAGATTCACAATTGTTCCCATATAATGCTACTGTATTCTATCATTTCCACAATTTATATCTCATAATATAAGCTATGGAAAGATTAAAACAAGCAAACTATGCATTGAAAACCGAATCTGTCAAAAAACAGAACAGTCTGTAATGATCTGAACAACTACCATACTTCTAGAACTCTAAAAATTCTGAAAAATTAGGACAACGTCAACAATTTGCATATAAATACTGTATAAAAATTTCAGAAGTTTTTGACGCTACTGTAAAATCTGGGAAATTAAACACTGGAGGCAAAAGTTTCTGTTTTTGCACAGAATTGAATCAACAAGTATCCACACTATCCTAAAGGTTTTACTTGGCACTTTATTGAAAGAAAACACATAAAACATGATTGATACAGTAGCTTAATCATGTTAACACACTTAAAACAGAAAGGATAGATATTGGGTTGCCTCCCAACAAGCGCTTTTCTTTAAAGCCTTTTAGCTAGGCATGATGATTTTAATGATGCTCACATAAAAAGTGAAGAATTGAAACATAACGGGAGCATCATGAATCATATGTTCCTCTCTCATAATAATTTTCAGTAGCATCATGAATGGATTCATCAATATAGCTATCATATAAAGCATTCCTTTCACGATCCACAAGCATAGGATTTTTATTACTCTCCACACAAGCAATTTTCTTCTCATTCATAATAGTGGGAGTATCATATGAAACTCGAATACTATAAATTGTTTCCACATCAAAAGAGTAATGTTTAGAAAAAAAGGTATTCATAATTATGACAAGTATAATAAATATAATCATCACTACTTTTTATAACATAAGTATCATCACAATAATCATCATAAGTAGGAGGCATGTAATCATCATTAGCAATATGGATATTCAAAGAATTCATACTAGCAACATTGCAATCATGCTCATCATTCATGGATTTTATGCCAAACATTTTATTAAATTATTCTTCTATCAATTGAGCACAATTATTGGAATCCTTATTTTCAAGAAAGACATTATAAAGACGAATAATATGAGGCAACCTCAATTCCATTTTTTTCTGTAGTTTTCTTTTATAAACCAAACTAGTGATAAAACAAGAAACTAAAAGATTCAATGGCAAGATCTAAAGATATACCTTCAAGCACTCACCTCCCCGGCAACGGCGCCAGAAAAGAGCTTGATGTCTACTACACAACTTATTCTTGTAGACTCGTGTTGGGCCTCCAAGCGCAGAGTTTTGTAGGACAGTAGCAATTTTCCCTCAAGTGGATGACCTAAGGTTTATCAATCCGTGGGAGGCGTAGGTTGAAGATGGTATCTCTCAAACAACCCTGCAACCAAATACAAGAAATCTCTTGTGTCCCCAACACACCCAATACAATGGTAAATTGTGTAGGCGCACTAGTTCGGCGAAGAGATGGTGATAAAAGTCTAGTATGGATAGTAGAAATAGGTTTTTGTAATCTGAAAAATTAAAAACAGCAAGGTAGCAAAAAGTAAACGGGCATAAAAACGGTATTACAATGCTTGGAAACAAGGCCTAGGGTTCATACTTTCACTAGTGCGATCCCCCAACATTGTTGACATAGTTGAATCATATGTAAATCCCTCACGTGCGACAAAGAGTTCACTCCAAAGTCACAAATAGCAGAGAACAACCGAAGAAATTGTTGTAGGGTATGAAACCACCTCAAAGTTATCCTTCCCGATCAATCTTATGAGCCATCCCCATTAATTGTCACAAACAACCCTAGAGTTCGTACTAGAATAACACCTTAAGATACACATCAACCAAAACCCTAATGTCACCTAGGCACTCCAATGTCACCACGAGTACCCACGGGTTTGATTATACGATATGCATCACACAATCTCAGATTCATCTATTCAAACCAACACAAAGAACTTCAAAGAGTGCCCCAAAGTTTCTACCGGAAAGTCAAGACGAAAACGTGTGCCAACCCTTATGCATAAATCCCCAAGGTCACGGAACCCGCAAGTTGATCACCAAAACATACATCAAGTGACTCAAGTGAATATCCCATTGTCACCACAGATATCCATATGCAAGACATACATCAAGTGTTCTCAAATCCTTAAAGACTCAATCCGATAAGAAAACTTCGAAGGGAAAACTCAATTCATCACAAGAAGATAGAGAGGGGAAAACTCAATATGATTCATCTATATCAACAAAGCTCGTGATACATCAAGATCGTGCCATCTCAAGAACACGAGAGAGAGAGAGATCAAACACATAGCTACTGGTACAAACCCTTAGCCCCGAGGGTGAACTACTCCCTCCCCGTCATGGAGACCGCCGGGATGATGAAGATGGCCTCCGATGATGCTTTCCCCCCCTCTGGCAGGGTGCCAGAAAAGGGCTGTAGATGAGATCGTGGAGGTACAGAGGCTTGCAGCAGCGTAAAAACTCATCTAGGTTAACTTTCGGGGGTTTCTAAATATATAGGATTTTTCAGCGTTGGAATCATGCGAAACGGAGCCACGTGGGCCCCACGAGGTACCAGGGCGCGCCTGGGGGGGTGGCGCGCCCTGGTGCCTCGTGGGCACTGAGTGGCCCCCCTCCAGTGGGTCTTGGTGCCAATATTTTTTATTTGTCCAATAAAAAATCTCCAAAAAGTTTCAGCTCATTTGGAAAACTTTCATTTCTGCACAAAAAACAACACCATGGTAGTTCTGCTGAGAACAGCGTCAGTCCGGGTTAGTTCTAATCAAATCATACCAAAACCATATAGAATTGTTATAAATATGGCATGAATACTTCATAAATTATAGATACGTTGGAGACGTATCAATACACATGAGACAGAGTCCCTGAAGATTTGGTTTAACACATGGAAGACGACCCATAAAAATAGATTTCTTCAAGCGAAGAATTTGGTGATGAAATTGGTACGGCCTTTGAAGAAACCGATGTGAAGACTTTGAAGCTTGAAGACTTTTGTTTTCATTGTTTCTTTTCTTCTTCTTTGAGTCATAGGAAAAACCGTACTGTTAAAGGGGGTCTAGGTGAAACATATTTCGCATTTCCAAAGTGATGCTCAAACTTACTCAAACCTATACACACAAAAGCCGCTTCGAGTGAAGCCTTTGGAAATCTCCCGTACAGCTGACGCATTTGCTAGCGACAGTGACGAAGTTCATCTGGTCACTGACGAATTTGGTCAGGCCGAGGAGTTAGGAGTTCGCCAGTGCGATCTGCTTACCGTGAGGAAATTGAGTGCCCCGACGAAATTGAGAGTTCAATTTTCCGACCGTTGCTGCGCCGCGTGCCAGCTGTCGAGTGGATCCTTATCCTGACAACGGTCGAATCAGTGAAGGGCATTTATGACAATTCATGTCGGGTTGCTCCCTGGCTATAAATAGCCGCCCCCCAGAACCACTTGTTGGTTGGTTTCTCCGAGAGAACTTGACACTTGTCATTTGAGAGCAACCCATCCTCTAACGACTTTGAGAGAACCCAAGTGAGGAAAACCCAACCAGAGCCTAAGTGACTGAGCATCACTGAAGAACTTGATCTGTGTGATCCGACGCTTGTTACCTTTGAGGACTGTCATTCCTCCAGACGGTTAGGCGTCATGTTCTGAGCACCCAAGGGTAATTGTGGTGTGCCGGTGAACAAGTCTGTGAAGGTTTCGGAAGTCTGCCTTGAAGACTTACCACGAGTGATTGGGCGAGGTCTAAGTGACCTTAGATCAAGAGGAATACGGTGAGGACTAAGTGTCCTCTGAGTTGGGACTCAGGCACCTCAACCAGACGTACAGTTGATACAACAACTGGAACTGGTCTACCAAATTGTTGTGTCGTCACCGAGCCAACCTGGTTTCAAATTCCTCACCCTCTCTTACTTTATTCTACTGCTGAAGAATTTGTGATGTATCCTCTGATGAATTTGAACTGAAGTATTTGATCATCCCGTCTTTTATTTCCTCAGTTCATATTCTGCATGCTCGTATGATTGTATGATTGCACGTTCTTCACTCTTACATACCCTGATCGCATGTACTCTGATTCTGTGATGACTTAGTTGCCCTTGCGTTTCTATTTCTTCACTCTGATCTTCGTCAAATTCATCAGAGTTTGACAAATTTCTAATAATCTCCCATTCACCCCCCCTTTGGGAGATAACCTGCGCTTTCAATTGGTATCAGAGCAAGGTAATCCCTTGTTCTGTGTGATTTTGGTTTAACCACCTGGAGTTTTAGTTATGTCGACCGCAGGTATGATCAAGGTCTCCGCTGCGTGCCCCATCTTCGATGGCACAGACTATCCCTACTGGAAGAACAAGATGCGAATGCATCTTGAGGCTATTGACAACGATCTCTGGTTCGTCGTTGAGAACGGCGTCCCCACCATTTCACCAAGTATCAATGCTGCTGACGCGAAGCGATTCAAGCAACTGGACTCTCAAGCGAAGATCATTTGTGGTCATCTCAAGAAAGGACAGTATGGCAGAGTGAGTGCACTGGAAACCTCAAAGCTTATCTGGGACCGGCTTTCAAAAGTGAATGAGGGTATTTCTACTCAACGTGACTCCCGAGTTGATGTTCTGCGCAATCTCTTCAATCGCTTTAAAAGACTCGACAACGAAAATGTACAGCAAACCTTCGACCGCCTCACTGATATCTCCAATGAGCTTCAAGCTCTTGGTGCTGCTGACATCACCGATCATGAGGTGGTGAAGAAATTGCTGAGGTCTCTGGACAGTTCCATCGACACTTTGGCACTTATGATACAAGAACGCCCTGATTACAAGTCACTGGATCCTGCTGACATTCTTGAGAGGCTCAACACACATGAATTTCTGCAAGCAGAGAAGAGAGATATGTATGGACCCAGTTATGGTCGTCCTCGCGCTCTGAAGGCTAAAGCAAAAGCCAAGGCTATTTCTTCATCTGAAGAAGAAGAGGAATATGAGAGTAGTTCTAACGGTGCTGAGGAAATTGGCAGAGAACTGGCTATGCTGGTGAAGAAGTTCCAGAAGTTTTCCAAGAAGAACCAATTTGGAAAATCTTCAAAGTATGACTCAAAGAACACTGGAGAAGCGTCTGCTCGAGACTACAACAAAAGAACCTGTCACAAATGCAAGAAGCCAGGCCACTACATCGCCGACTGCCCTCTTTGGCTGAAGAAGAAGAAGAAGAGCAGGGATGATGATGAGTCTGATGGGAAAAAGAAGAAGTCCTCAAAGTCTTCATCAAAGTCCTCAAAGTCTTCATCAAAGTCCTCATCTCATAAGAAATCTAGTTCTAGCAAAGCTCGTGCATTCCTTGGGAAGGAAATGGATTCTAAAGAAGAACCTGATGATCAGCAAGCTGAGGAATCTGAGGAGGAGTCAGACACTGGTGTGGCAAGCCTGCACTCGCTACTGAGTACGTCAGCAATTCCATCTTCAACACCGAGGATAATGGTATCTCCACCAACAACGATGACTGTGCTGATGACTACACTCCCACCTATTGCTTCATGGCTCGAGGTGCAAAGGTAACCTCACGAGAAGCTTACTTTGAAACTTCTAGTGATGATGACTCTGAATGTGAATCTAAACCAAGCTATAAGAAACTTGCTAAAATTGCAACTGAGCAACAACATGCCATGGAAAAGATTCAAAAACTGCTAGACAAAAGCGATGACCTGTTGGACGAGGAAATGGATCGTAGTCAAGCCTTGTCTGAGGATCTCAGAAGGCTTAAGTCTCAATATGACAAACTTGAAAGTCATCATGTGTCCCTCTCAGTTGAACACGAGAAGCTGTCCTATGAATTTCTTCAAACGAAGCAAGATCTCGAGAAGCTGAGAGCGTCTCATGATGATCTTCAAAAAGAAAACGATTCACTCCTTGCTCAACAGATCAGTACCGCTCAGGAAGAATTTCTTGCACCATGCCTAAAATGCCTTGAACGTGATAATGCTAATTCTTCAGCTGAATGTTCAAATGCTTCTGTTCTTGCAATTGCTTCAACTGCTACGGTGGCCCCTAACCCCTCACTTGAGGAAGCCACCGGGAATACTGATGCAAATGCAGGGCTGAAGGAATTGTATGTCATTGGCATGTACAAAAGCCTCAAAGGGCATCAAACCCTGTGTGAGGTGCTCAAAAAGCAAATTCTTCACAGGAACCCTAGGAAAGAGGGTATTGCCTTTGAGAGAAAGCTCAATGCTGATGGTTCGTATTGGAAACCTGAGCATTATCCCAAAACCACATGGGTTGCTGCAAAGGGACCTCCAATAGATCCATCCACTTTATCTGGCTATTCTTGTGATTCTTCATATTCTTCAGATGAGTCATTTGACTCAAACTATAAACTGTTCAAGAATCAGAATGGTGAGGTCTTTGCCAGATTCATTGGTACTAACTGCAGGAACGGTCCACCTGTGAAGAAAATCTGGGTTCCTAAAAGCCGTCTGGAAAATCTTCAGGTGAATGTCATCATGACACCACCGATGAAGAAGAAACTTCCCAGGGCAAATTCTTCATAGGGATCAAAGTCGTCAAATGGACGCAGACCCACTTATGGTCGCACTAATGCCTCTGTTTCGCAGGGAAACAAACATCGATTTGATGAATATGAGCATTATTCTTCGAACCACTATGTTCACAAATCTTCGAGGAATTTCTCTGCTTATTCATTCAATTACTATAACCCTCCTATGAAGAGCAATGCATATTCTTCAATGCCTAAGTTCTCCATTAATGCACTTCGTCACATTGCTTCTCAGCCACCCATTCAGATGTGGGTGGTTAAGAAGAAGAACTAATCTCTTTTGCAGGGTCAAGTCTTCAGACAACTAAATGTCTGATGAATTTGCTGAAGACCTGACATAATGCCTGTTGGGATGCAGGCTAATCACGATGAAATGAATGTTTTATTTCACACATCCCTTATGCTGCTAGATATTATTCCCTGATGAAATTGTCTGATGAAATTGATCATTATCATATTCTTCACTTTGAAGTATATGAACTTGTAAGTCAGACTAATGCTTCTACAGGATGATACACCTTCAGCCACTGAATGGGTCTTGGACAGTGGCTGCACAAATCATATGACTGGAGATAGGAATCTCCTCACTGATGCTCCCCTCACTCCGTCTCATCTGAAGCATATCACATACGCTGACAAAGGAAAAAGCAAGGTATTGGGTCTAGGTAAGGTTGTCATTTCAAAGGATCGACACATGGAAAAGGTGATGCTTGTCGAGTCCCTTGGATACAACCTCATGTCTGTCTCAATGCTTTGTGATCTTGATATGATTGTCATATTTGGCAAATATAGATGCATTGTGTTGTTGGAATCTGACAAATCCAAAGTTTTCGAAGGCTTTAGGAAAGGTGACTTGTACATTGTAGATTTCTCTACAGGTCCCCAGCCTGCAACATGTCTGATGGCAAAAGCTTCGGAATGCTGGCTATGGCATCGACGACTTGGACATGCTGGAATGAGGAATTTGAGCACTCTCGTCAAGAAGAAGCATATCATTGGCGTCGAGGGTGTCAAATTTGTCAAGGATCACCTCTGTGGTGCTTCTGAGTCTGGAAAGATGACCAGATCCAAGCACTTGGCAAAGACAATCATGACCACTAATCGTCCCTTTGAATTACTTCAAATGGATTTGTTTGGTCCTACACATTATGCCACACTAACCAATGCAGCATCTCTCTACAGATTCGTCATTGTCCATGACTACTCTCGCTACACCCGGGTGCACATCATTACCTACAAGACTGAAGTTTAGAATGTCTTCAGACGATTCTCCAATCATGCCATGATGAATTATGGTCTCAAGATCAAGCAGATGAGGAGTGACAATGGCACTGAGTTCAAGAACACAGGCCTCTACGACTATCTTGATGAACTTGGCATCACTCATGAGCTCTCTGCTCCCTACACTCCTCAGCAGAATGGAGTCGTGGAGCACAAGAACCGAACCCTCATTGAGATGGCGCGTACTATGCTTGATGAATACAAGACACCTCGTCACTTCTGGCCTGAAGCAATTGACACTGCATGCCACATCATCAACCGGATATATCTTCACAAATTCCTCATGAAGACCTCATATGAGCTACTCACTGACAAGAAACCCAATGTGAGTTATTTGAAAGTCTTCGGTGCTAAATGTTGCATTAGAGATCCTCGTCACAATTCTAAATTTGCACTGAAAGCACATGAAGGTTTTATGCTTGGTTACAGAAAGGACTCGCACACCTACAGAGTCTTCAACTCCTTCCACCACAAGGTTGTTGAAACTGTAGATGTGCGGTTCGATGAAACTAACGGCTCGCAAAGAGAGCACCTACCTCCTGTGCTAGATGAAATGCCTCCTGAGGAATCTATCAAGCTGATGGGCATTGGTGAAATTGTGCCCAGCGAAGAAATAGCTCCTGATGAAGAAGTGGTTGTTCCTCGTCGTGAAGAAAATGAACATCCTGACAAAAATGATGCTGAGGATTCTGCACGGCAACAACAACAACAAGGCCCTCATCCAGCACATCCACAAGTGGCAAATGAAGTGCAGATTGAGAAGATCCTCGACAACATCAATGCACCTGGTCCCCTCACTCGCTCAAGAGCTTCACATTTAGCTAACTTTTGTGGGCATTACGCGTTTATCTCTATTTTAGTGCCCACCAAAGTTGATGAAGCCTTTCTGGAACCTGAATGGATTCAAGCAATGCAAGATGAATTGCGTCAGTTCGAGCTCAACAATGTGTGGGAGCTTGTCAAACGTCCTGGTCCACGCAAGCACAATATCATCGGCACTAAGTGGATCTACCACAACAAACGAGACGAAAATGGCCAAGTGGTGAGGAATAAGGCCCGTCTTTTAGCTCAAGGCTACACACAAGTTGAGGGTATTGATTTCGATGAAACATTTGCACCTGTTGCTAGGCTTGAAGCCATTCGTATATTCCTTGCATATGCTAACCATCATGATATCCTCTTATATCAAATGGATGTGAAAAGTGCATTCCTCAATGGTAAGCTCGAGGAAGAAGTATATGTTGCTCACACACCAGGTTTTGAGGACCCAAAGCATCCTGACAAAGTCTTCAGACTCAACAAGGCTCTCTATGGCCTCAAGCAAGCCCCAAGGGCTTGGTATGATACACTGAAGGAATTCCTGAAGAAAAAGGGGTTCAAGCCCGGTTCACTTGACCCTACTCTTTTCACAAAATCTTATGATAATGAACTGTTCATATGCCAAATATATGTTGATGATATTATCTTTGGTTGCACTAACAAGAAATACAGTGACGAATTTGCACACATGATGCAAGAAGAATACCAGATGTCTATGATGGGGGAGTTGAAATTCTTTCTTGGACTTCAAATTTGTCAACAACCCAATGGCATCTTCATATCTCAGGAGAAATATCTCAAAGATTGCCTGAAGAAATTCGGAATGCAAGATTGCAAAGGCCTCAAGATACCAATGCCAACAAATGGCCAACTCAACACTGACGAAAATGGTAAAGATTTCGATCAGAAGGTATATCGCTCCATCATTGGTTTGCTCCTTTACCTATGTGCATCTAGGCCAGATATTATGCTTAGCGTTTGCATGTGTGCCCGCTTTCAAGCGTCACCGAAGGAATCACACCACTAGGCTGTGAAATGAATTCTTCGATATTTAGTTCACACACCAACGCTTGGATTATGGTATCCCAAGGGCTCGTCACTTGATCATGCTGGATATTCCGATTCTGATTATGCTGGAGATCATGTGGATCGCAAGTCAACCTTAGGCACATGCCATTTCCTCGGACGATCTCTTGTATTTTGGTCCTCGAAGAAGCAGAACTGCGTCTCACTTTCCACTGCCAAGGCTGAGTACATTGCTGCTGGCGCCTGCTGCTCTTAGTTACTATGGATGAAACAAACCCTCAAGGACTATGGCGTCAACGTGAAGAAAGTGCCACTCTACTGCGACAATGAGAGCGCCATCAAGATCGCCCACAACCCAGTGCAACACTCATGAACGAAGCACATCGAGATTCGTCACCATTTTCTTCGTGATCATATGCTGAAGGGAGACATCGTCATCGACCACGTGAAGACAGAAGACCAGCTTGCAGATATCTTCACTAAGCCCTTGGATGAGAGAAGGTTTTGCATGTTGCGGTGTGAGCTAAACATCCTAGAATCTTCGAATGTCCTTTGAAAAGGACACACATCCTAACGCTTATGCATTCTTGATGACTTTGATGCACAACACACGAAGTAACGTTTTTCTTCAATCAATGAAGATTAACCCTCTAAGTGTGAAGAAATTAATGAAGAACTTGATTCTCAGAACCCTACGACAATTATACGTGGTGTCTGAAATCATCATAGTTCTTATACGGTGGGTAACGCCACCACCTCTTTGTGACATTCTTCAAATTTGAGTTTTTCGTCATTTGCAATTTCGTCAAACTTTTCAAATTCGTCATTTGAGGCTATTCTTCACTGCTTATTATATATATATATATATATTTGAGTTTTTCATGTCCTCAACAACATCCACATATAGCTAATTCTTCAAACAGTGTTTTTCGTCATCTATGTGGATGTGATCGGACCCGCTCCCCTCTATGCTAAACTCAAACCACTCTGTTCTCAATCTCTTCATGTGCATTCTAATTGACACTGTTCAAAGTATTCATTGTGTCCTTGACAGCTGAAGAAATTGCGAACACATTTCGAAAATATTCTTATCAATTTTTGGCGGTTGCCACAGTAACCTCATCCCGCGCCTTCGACGCATGGATAAGCGCATTTAAAATGCATGCATGACGCATGTCACTCAGATGCGAAATGCCAGAGGCCTATCCGTCCAAAATCTTCGGACCTCTCAGTTTTTACCGCGCCTATATAAAGGCTTGACCTCGTCAACCCTAACTCACATCACTCTCGCGCCCCTGTCGCTCTCAAAACCCTAGCGCCGCCGCTGGAACTCATCGTCGCCGGAGAGGAAGAGCATCACTGCCTCGACTTCTTCGCCATCGTACTCGCGCCGGCCGCGGATTTCTTCACCTCTGCCGCCGCCGTAGATGTCTCTCATCGCCAAGTTAGGGCACGAGAGATCGGAACTGACGATTTCCTTCGACTCGTCGTCCAGTTCATCGAGTTCATCCTTGGGGTAATTAAAATTTATTTTTACAGCCCAAGTTTGATCTTTTTACTGCCACAAAATCTTCAAGTGCTGTTTTTACCACTCTTCCAAGTCTTCAGCACTTCCTTTTGGCCAGTCTTGAGTATCTTTCATCTAAGTTATACTTAACAACTAGATTCCTCAATTGTGCAATTGCTTCAATCTGTACAACTCTGGAATCTAGGTCAAGAACACTTAGTGAATTGCGTCAAGACGATAAGGGTCAATTTCCTCAACTGGTTTACTCTTGAAAAATCTCTGAGAACACATGTGACTCTTCCCTATTTCCTCGCAACTATACTCTATTCATAGGTACAACGTCTGCCGACGAATCACTAGGTTCTCATCAAATTAATTCATTTGCAGCATTGCTTGAGGAAAACCTTCAAACATCTTCAGAGTCCTCACTAGTTCAAAAACCTCAGCTGAAGAAAATGGTTGATGAAAAGAGGCCTCAAAAGGGTGGCAAGAGGAAAGAAATACACTCTGCTTTTGAGATTCCTGACGATCTATATGCAGGGTACTGCACACCAGATGAAAGTATTCTTGGCCCTGAGACCATGAAGCAGCGCAAAACTCGCACACAGAAAATCAAAAGGTACTGGATGTACGAGTGGAGAGATTACAGATATGTCACTCCCAAATACATGAAGGATTTTGCTGTGAAGCCTCCGTGCAATAGGCCACCGCTTGCTGAAGGTCAAGTCGCTCATCCCACAAGTATCAAAAGGGGTGAAGAATTTCCCAAAGAATGGGCCAAGCATCAAGCTAAACTACAGAAACAGGCCCAAAAGGCTGTTGAAGAATTCAACAGGGCCACAAAGGCCTCAGCTGAAGCAGATGCTAGTGGCAGTGCAAGCGCTCCAAAGAAAGCTATGCAAAAGAAGCCTGCCAACAAGCCAAAGCCATCTGTCCCAAAGCCCTCAGTGGCCCAGCCGGCATCTTCAAAGGCTTCAGCACCCAAGATTTCAAAATCTTCAGTGCCTCCTCCTGCTTCAAGTTCATCAATGGCAGTAGCCAGAGCTTCAACATCGGTCATGCTCACATCTTGCCAGCGCACCGAGGGCTTTCCAACAGCCTCAATTGCTGCATCAAGTGCCTCAGCAAGTGGGTAACCATCTTCTTCTATGCCCAAGCTGAAGCAAAAGGTCACTGCTGGCCGTGGAACTAGGCCAAGTCCCAAGAGCAAGGTCGTCGTGCCTCAGGTTGACGAACAAGGGCTGGCTGACGAGGATGAGCTCGGTGAGTTCCTCAGAAGGAAGCAAGAGCAAGCTGCTATTGCTAAAAATTCTTCAGTTCCAATGTTGCTGGACCCCAAGAAGCTCTTGGACTTCATTGACATCTGGTGCACCAAGCCAGATACGCCACTTGATGAATTGAACCTACCTCCTGGCCCAAGCCATGTGCTGTCTGCATTCATCCTGGATGAGAAGCACAAAATCGCTCAAGCAAAGCTGGTGAGGAAACAACAACTACAAAAACAGAAGGAGCTGCGGAAGAACATGCTCTCTATTTCTCCTCAGCAGCTTGTGACTTTACAGTTTGAAATACAACAGCTGTCTGAAGAATTTGAACGGCAGTCAAATCACTGTTGTGGTGTGCGTGACAGATTCATCACTGCAACCAAGAAGGTGTTGAAGACCACAACCAACGTGAGGCTGCCAAGTTTGGAATAGTGCCTCCTTCCAGTTCTTCAGCTCCATCACCAACAGCTCAGACCAGTGAGACTGCCAGGGCAACAGAGGTTGCGCCAAAAGAAAATGAAAGGGCAACTGAAGAAGTTGTTCCTGAAGAAACTGCCAGGGCGACTGCATCAGTCGTTTCTGAAGAAACTGAACCATCAAGATCCTCAGCAGCAGCACCATCAATACCTTCATCTTTGAAGATTATCACCCTTCCTTCCGCATCAGAAGTGAAGAGGACAAAGGCTGCTGAGAAAGAAGCTAGAAAGAGAAAAGCTTCAGATCCTCCCACTGCTTCGGAAACTATGAAGAAATTGAAGATGGCAACATTATCTTCAATTGTCATTCCAATTGATGCCATTCCTATTTCATCAGCGCCCCCTGCTCCTGCCAATGATGATCATCAAATTGTTCCGTATGGAGTGGAATATGAAATCTCTTAGGCTAATGAAGATGATGCTGAAAACCACTCTGCTGCTACCACAGAGCAAGTGGATGAAGAAATAGAAGTTGAAGAAGATGCTTCGCTTCACCAAGTCTCGTCACGGAAGCCCTCACAAGCTTCATTGACTGAAGAACATGTTGCTACTTCATCTGAAAGTAGTGAAGCAACTGATGAGGACGTGGACATTAACGGTAATACAACGCCCATTCTTCATGATGAATTTTGGGAAGCAGCTCACCCAAATTCACCCGTCACCACTCCCCTCACTCTTGAGCCTCAGTCGCCTGCAAGCACTGAAGAAATACACACCGGCTCTGAGGAAAGACAACCATCACTCCAAAACATTCCTGAAGAAATTCCAGCTGCAACAGTTGATGAAATTGCTCAAGATGAGCCAATGGTTGATGTCGTCAATACATCCCCTTCACGTGCAGACTCAATTCCGTTAGCTGACACTGATACTGTTCCAACTGCCACAGCTGAGGAAGTTGCTCGAGCTCTCGCTGTGACTGATCCAAATGATTCCACTGGGTCCCCATGACCAGTGTTTGATGTACGTCAAAGGTTGCACAACATCCAACCAGTTCCTGTGATGCCAAAGATTGGCAGAGTCCTCAGGCGGCCTCAGTTCGACAATGCCAAATTCTTCGAAGAGAAGAACTTCTTCATTGGTGAGTCCCCATATGACTCAGCCAAGATTAGGCACCCGCGCTTCTGGACAAGGACTCAGATGAACTACTATGCCTCCCTCCTATTCGACAAGAACAAAGTATTCCCGCATCGCCATATACCTCACGTGCATATGGAATCATGACCGTGCTTTCGGCCAGTTCTGGCTGTTCTTCACGATGCCGGTCTACTCAGCTTCGTCACGGATGTCTGCGATTGGAATGAAGAACTAATTCTTTAGTTCTATGCAACTATGCACTTTTCTGGAAATGCTGACGACATTGCTACATGGGCTCTGGATTGGATGAGTGAACACACTCATTACAAAGCACCAATTGACGAACTTCTTCGTGCTCTTCCTGTCGATCCATCCCCTGAAGAAGCAAGGAGAATATATGAAGAACCTGAGCTGCCAAACCATCTGATGCAAGTGCTTATGAAGCCTATGGCTGTAGGAGAAGTTCCAAGGACAACCTTCCTAGTGAAGGATTTGCTGTATGTGCCAAGAACGGTCTATCGCATTCTGTCCAAAACCCTCAGTCCCATTAAAGGTCACAACTCCAATACTGAAGAAGTTGTGGGAATTATGAAGAATTTGATGTTCCATATTATCCATGGTACTCCCATCAACATTCACGATTTCTTCATGAGGACTTTGGTCACAGTGGCACAGTCTCTGTTTGACTTGAAGCCGTATGCTCCATGGATTATGAGATTCATCAGATCCCGCTCTTCAATTCACTACAAGGCTGGTTGTCAAAATCACTTAAGCTATCTGCCTGAAGTTGAAATTCTTCAAAGCACTCTGTTCACTATTCCTGGCAAGGGCAAGACGGTTATTGATGAAGGAATTCGTCCCCTTGATGGACAATTTTGTCAACCTATTTCAAGCTCCAATGCTGATGAAACTGCTAGCCAGGACACTGCTGCAAATGCTTCAAGACCATCCTCTGCACCTGAAGCACCACATGTCATGACGGACCGTGAGTTGCTCATAAGCTTGCACCAGAAAGTTGACAAGAATCACCGATGGGTTAAGCATCAGTTTGCTGCTATTCAAGCCAATATGAGTGTGACGCATAACTCAGTACGCAAAAACCGCTATTATCTCCACGAGATTTTTGACAGATCATGGGCCATCCTCTCACACCTCAAGACCGATGAAGAACTTGCTGATTTGGATTTCCAAATGAACTTTGACTGGGCAGAACCGCCAAGGAAAAAGTTCAAGAAAACCTAAGTTCCTCCTCTCATGCCAAGTTCAGAGTCTTCATCGCGCACTACTGACGAAAATGAAGCGGTTGAAGACACTGTGGCTGGTCCATCAGCATCACGCGACCCCAACAACGCTGGCGCTCCCTCGACTTCTCCTCGATGATTTTCTTCTGGGGCGTTAGCTCTCCATTTCATCTCCTTTTGGTCATTGATGACAAAGGGGGAGAAATGTGAGTTAGTCTTCAAGCAGGTCGTTATATGGGCTGTTTTTGCTTAAGTTACAACTCTTGAACTTTATTGGATTTGCTCTTTGATGAGTTGTAACTTAATAACTGTTGGCTGTCTGACTCTTTTGCTACATTTGATATGCATGCCCTGATCTTAATTATATCTACTTATCAAGCATGCACAATTTCATCAGACACCAATTTTCGTCATACGTTCGTATTCCTCAAATATCTTATGATCATGCATGATTGGATTCCAAGATATAGGGCGAGATCTCCACAATTTCAACCTGCCATGTGCATTTGCAATCCAAAGCAAATTCCTCATATGCACATCTTCAGGGGGAGTTCCTCAATATCTTGTAATCAATTTCTTCAAACTCTGTACTTACACTTCAGTTATTTTTACTCTCGTTGAAAGCCTAACCAATTTGTCATCAATCACCAAAAAGGGCGAGATTGTAAGTGCATCAAGTGCCCCCTTAGTGGTTTTGGAGTATTGAAGACAAACAGGTTGAGGAACTAATGTGTTTGTGAGTATACACAGGAGACAGAGTCCCTGAAGATTTGGTTTAACACGTGGAAGATGACCCCTAAAAATAGATTTCTTCAAGTGAAGAATTTGGTGATGAAATTGGTACGACCTTTGAAGAAATTGATGTGAAGACTTTGAAGCTTGAAGACTTTTGTTTTCATAGTTTCTTTTCTTCTTCTTTGAGTCATAGGAAAAACCGTACTATTAAAGGGGGTCTAGGTGAAACATATTTCGCATTTCCAAAGTGATGCTCAAACTTACTCAAACCTATACACACAAAAGCCGCTTCGAGTAAAGCCTTTGGAAATCTCAAGTACAGCTGACGCATTTGCTAGCGACAGTGATGAAGTTCATCTGGTCGCTGATGAATTTGGTCAGGCTGAGGAGTTAGGAGTTCGCCAGTGCAATCTGCCTACCGTGAGGAAATTGAGTGCCCCGACGAAATTGAGAGTTCAATTTTCCGACCGTTGTTGCGCCGCGTGCCAGCTGTCGAGTGGATCCTTATCCTGATAACGGTCGAATCAGTGAAGGGCATTTATGACAATTCATGTCGGGTTGCCCCTGGCTATAAATAGCTGCCCCCCACAACCACTTGTTGGTTGGCTGCTCCGAGAGAACTTGACACTTGTCATTTGAGAGCAACCCATCCTCTGACGACTTTTAGAGAACCCAAGTGAGGAAAACCCAACCAGAGCCTAAGTGACTGAGCATCACTGAAGAAGTTGATCTGTGTGATCCGACACTTGTTACCTTTGAGGACTGTCATTCCTCCAGACGGTTAGGCGTCATGTTCTGAGCACCCAAGAGTAATTGTGGCGTGCCGGTGAACAAGTCTGTGAAGGTTTCGGAAGTCTGCCTTGAAGACTTACCACGAGTGATTGGGCGAGGTCTAAGTGACCTTAGCTCAAGAGGAATACGGTGAGGACTAAGTGTCCTCTGAGTTGCGACTCAGCCACCTCAACCAGATGTACAGTTGATACAGCAACTGGAACTGGTCTACCAAATTGCTGTGTCGTCACCGAGCCAACCTGGTTTCAAATTCCTCACCCTCTCTTACTTTATTCCGCTGCTGAAGAATTTGTGATCTATCCTCTGACGAATTTGAACTGAAGTATTTGATCATCCCGTCTTTCATTTCCTCAGTTAATATTCTTCATGCTTGTATGACTGTATGATTGCATGTTCTTCACTCTTACATACCCTGATCGCATGTACTCTGATTCTGTGATGATTTAGTTTCCCTTGCGTTTCTATTTCTTCACTCTGATCTTCGTCAAATTCATCAGAGTTTGACGAATTTCTAATAATCTCCCATTCACCCCCCCCCTCTGGGAGATAACCTGCGCTTTCAATATTCATTGTCATATTGCTTGGCATGATCATATAGCTGACATAGTATTTGTGGCTCAGCCACCGTTCATCATTTTCATACATGTTACGCTAGATCATTGCACATCCTGGTACACTACCAGAGGCATTCATATAGAGTCGTTCTGTATAGTTTTCATCGAGTTGTAATATCGAGTTGTAAGTAAATAAAAGTGTGATGATCATCATTATTAGAGCATTGTCCGAGTGAGGAAAGGATGATGGAGACTATGATTACCCCATAAGTTGGGATGAGACACCGGACGAAAAATAAAATAATAATAATAAAAATATAAAAAAGAGGCCAAAAAGAGCCCAACAAAAAAAGAAGAGAAAATGAGAGAAGGGGCAATGTTACTATCCTTTTTCACACTTGTGCTTCAGAGTAGCACCATGTTCTTCATATAGAGAGTCTCATGAGTTGTCACTTTCATATACTAGTGGGAATTTTTCGTTATAGAACTTGGCTTCTATATTCCGATGACGAGCTTCCTCAAATGCCCGAGGTCTTCATGAGCAAGCAAGTTGGATGCACACTCACTTAGTTTCAGTCCAGCTTTCATACACTTATAGCTCTTAGTGCATCCGTTGCATGGCAATCCCTTCTCCTTGCATTGATATCGATTTATGGACATCTCCATAGTCCATTGATCCGCCGAGTTGAAGCGAGACTTTCTTCCTTTTTGAATTCTCCTATTGATCCCTATCACCGCATTCTATTCCACCTATAGTGCTATGTCCATGGCTCACGCTCATGTATTGCGTGAAGTTGAAAATGCTGAAGCGCGTTAGAAGTACGATCCAATTGCCTGGTTTAACACCGGGGTGCTCATGATTTATTATATTTATGCGATGAAGGCGGAGTCATGCCATGCTAACATGACAAAATGAGTGGGGATAACATTCGTTAAGGATCGTATATTTTGAAAGTTTAATGATTATGCTTCTTATATTCATGGATATTATTATGTTAATGTTGTTACTTCATCATTTCTTAATATTTATACCCTAAAGAGATTACATGATAAACATGTTAGGTAGCATTCCACATCAAAAATTCTATTTTTATCATTTACCTACTCGAGGACGAGCAGGAATTAAGCTTGGGGATGCTGATACGTCTCCAACGTATCTATATTTTTTTATTGTTCCATGCTATTATATTATACATCTTGGATGTTTTATATGCATTTATATGCTATTTTATATCATTTTTTGGGAACTAACCTATTAACCCAGTGCCCAGTGCCAGTTGCTGTTTTCTGCTTGTTTTTGGTTTTCCAGAAAATCAGTACCAAACGGAGTCCAAACGCTATGAAACTTTTTGACGATTTTTTTCTGGACATAAGAGACCCTAGAAGCTTCGGGAGGAGACCATACGGCAAACGAGGAGACGGCAAGGCAACAGGGCGCGCCCAGGGGGTAGGTGCGCCCTGTTACCTTGTGGGCCCCACGTGGCTCCGACTGACCTAATTCCACTTCTATAAATTCTCAATTATTGAGAAACCAACAGAGAGCTTCTGTTCTTCCGCGATCCCATTTGGAGGCCTTTTTCGGTACTCAGCCGGAGTGGGAATCGATCACGGAGGGCTTCTACATAATCCTTGCTGCCTTCCGATGATGCGTGAGTAGTTCACCACAGACCTATAGGTCCATAGGTAGTAGCTAGATGGATTATTCTCTCTCTTTGATCTTCAATACAATTTTCTCCTCGGTGTTCTTGGAGTTCTATTCGATATAATCTTCTTTTGCGGTGTGTTTGTTGGGATCCGATGAATTGTCGGTTTATGATATAAATATTTATGAGAAGTAATTGAGTCTTTTTTGAACTTTATTATGCATGATTGTTATAGCTTTGTATTTCTCTCCGATCTATCCGTTTGGTTTGGCCAACTAGATTGATTTATCCTCAGTGGGAGAGGTGCTTTGTAATGGGTTGAATCTTGCGGTGCTCTATATCCCAGTGATAAAGTAGGGGACAAGACACGTATTTGTATTGTTGTCATTAAGGGTAAAATGATGGGGTTTATTCATATTGATTGGGTTTACTTTGTCTACATCATGTCATCTTGTTTAAGGCGTTACTCTGTTTGTCATGAACTTAATACCATAGATACATGATCATTGCCTTGAATATCATCATAACTATGTGCTTTTCTATCAATTGTCCAACAATAATTTGTTTACCCACCGTATGCTATGTGTTCGAGAGAGAGACCTCTAGTGAAATCTATGGCCCCCGGCTCTACTTAAATCATATATTAAAACCCAAAATATATTTGCTGCAATTTTATTTCTTTTATTTTGTTTTGCAATTTATCTGTCTATCACTATAAGATTTAATCCTTGCAAGTAACGAGTTTAAGGGGATTGACGACTCTCTTGCCCGCGTTGGATGCAAGTATTTGCTTTTATGTGTGCAGGTGCTGTTCACGAGGTTTTGCGTGATTCTTCTATTGGTTCGATAACCTTGGTTCTCACTGAGGAAAATACTTATCTCTACTGTACTGCATCTCCTCTCCTCTTCTAGAAAAATCTCAACGCAGCTCACAAGTAGCAGCAAGCAAGTGTCTCATTGTTACAAGCAAAAAAGAAAATGGTTACTCCTAGTGGTTTGCTGACATCTGGGACCCACGACATTGTCAGCGTATAGTCAATATCTTATATTTACTAATTGGAAGTAGCATATGAGCGTCCACGTTAATTCTCAAAAACTACGTTAAAATAACCATTAGATTTTAATTGTGCGTCTAGGATTAAATGAGATACGAAAACTCTACAATCTCATCTTTATAAGTACGTACGTTTAAAAAGATATCCAATAGGCCCAAGAGTCAATGTGTTACACGTAACGTCCAGGTTGTAAAAAGAGAACGAGGAAATAAAAAGAGAAGGAAACGTCCATTCCCTTGAAAAAAAAGAAACTAACATCACCTAACAAACTATAGTTTTTATTTCCTGCGGCGTACTAGCAAAGTTACCAATGCACGCATGGAGCTCGCTGCTATATACTCCCTATGTATCACGGAGAAACGTCATGGACCAACGTTGTCGACTTTGTTAAAAATCTGCGTACAGTATTTTTATTAACAGACCTGCGTACAGTATCTCAATATATGGTGCGTACATCTAGGTATGTGGACTATTTTTGCTCACCCAGAAATCGTCACGCACAGAACTTGAAGGGATATATGCATGTACAAACAAGACCAATCCCGTCTACAAATCACCCACACATATATACTCTCAATTTTTTTGGGACATGCACATAGTTTTGTGAAAATAAAAAAAAAATAGTGTCAATTTTTTTTTTGAAATCTATGTCGCAAATATTTTAATAAACAAATCCAAAATTATATTAAAAAATAAAAATTGCTAAATTGTTCAAGTGCATCAGAAAACCCACTGTTTTTCAGAAGTACAGGAATGTCGTTTAAGTTTAATCTTTATGGAATAAGACCACAATAATGTGAGAGCACTTAATTAATAAAAGTAAAATTTTAATAGTGGCCAAAAGAAGAAATGCAGATAGTTCTTCGCCAAATAAAGCTATATATCATTGCCTAGGACACCGGCTAGCTAGTGTCATCGTGTAAAGAAAAATAGCATCACCACTTTTCGCAATGGCTCAGTTGGGATGTCAGAAGGATGCATTTAAAAAAATGTACAAAGTAACTTTTAAAATCTTACAAGCATGCATCCAATAATTTAGGGGAATTTTACAGCCAAGAAAAAGAAAGATTCAATCAGAAACTAGAGATATAGAGAATTATTGAAAAGACAAAGAAGGCTTCCAGTTTAAAAACAAACCTCAAGAAGTTCAGCTACCTTCCAAACAGAATGTACAAGGGTAAGCTTCAACTGAGTCTCAACCCTTATGAAGGCGCGGAGCTCACCGGTATGTTGAACCGATAAGCACTTGGCTAGTAGGGGCATTGAAGAGTTAGATATGGATGTGTGGACCGTCGACTGGATGAAGAGTGATCGGCATAAACTATCGTCGCAGAACCGTTGTTGCACCATGTTTCAATGTAATACTTTAACCACATGCATGCATGCAGAACCATGGAGTGACCGTGTCAATAGTAATCGGTAGATGGAAAAATCATAGATTATATATGTATAATAATGTTACAAAGAAAACACATCTTCATAAGTATTTAGTAATTGCAAAAATTAGGAACCGTTAAATATATATAATGGTGTCGCCAATTTTAGTTGTGGCACAAAGCTGAAAAAAGGTAGTAAAATGTTAATATAAATATTTTGTATTTATAATTTCTACAAGATTTTATACAAAATTATACTTACAAAAACTCTCTATGTACAATATTATAATTCTCCAAAATTCCTAGCCCGTGCAGTAGCATGGGTTGACGACTAGTACAAGAGAACTGCACAAGAGCGACTCACACCTGGGACCTAGCAGCTTGAGCAGTTTTTATTGTTATTGTTGAGACGGAACAGGGTATCAACTGGGTTGTGGCCTGTCTAGCACAGGCTACTATTTTACGTTTACCACATGACCAAACCAACTATTTTTTTTTCTTTGTGAAAATGGTTAGCCCAGTTTTTTTTCCTGATGAATACCCAATCCAGGCCAACCCAACCCAGGTCAACTTGTTTTTCTCCGCCCTGTTGGGCTGTAAATCTTTCTAAGACGGCTGCAAATCTTAAAAGTAATATGAAATGGGCTGTAAATATAAAAAACACACAACAAATTGGCAATTACTTTCAAATTTCTGATTTTTTTCACATTTTCAGATTTCAAATTTCATTGGGTTGTAACCTAATTTAAATATATTTTGAAATTGCTTTAAATCTCGCTCGACATTTCGGGATTAAAAATAGTTTGGACCCCATCGAAATATGCAAAATTTCATTTACATTTTAAAGCCTGGTCCTGGCCAACAAAAAGAAAATGGACTGCAATAAATTGCATAAGAATTTGCAAATGAGCTGTAAATTATTTTTAAAAAATAGCAAATGGGTTGTATGCTGTCCGCCACAGATTGGGAGGCTGACTTGTGGGCCTATTAAGTTGACGCGTATGCAAAAATTCTTTACTTATTATATATTAGTCAACAAACGATTCTAGCAGAAGTGACCGTTGGATGTGAATCCAACGACCGTCATGCTTCTTCAATCTCCGATCTTCATGCTCCAGCTGCCCAATCCAGCGCCGGCGGGACCGCCTGCTCCCGCCTCCCGTGGCCGGCTGTGCTGCCACGCATGCCTCACCGCCCCCTCCTACTCCCACCGTTGTCCAGGCCATCCCTCTACTCACCCACACCTCCTGTTATTCTCCAGCGACACAGGCCTCACACCGCAGCCGAACCAGTCAACCCTCGTACTCCCCTCAGCATGGGCATCCACTGCTGTGGCTTCGCCGGCTCCGGGTCATTCACTTCCTGGGCCTCGCCGTCGTCCACCGCGTTGGTGCTCTCGACGCGGCGTGGTCAACGTGGTCAACAAACGACAGCCATTGGAAGAGGGATGTACGTGGAGAGGCTGACAGTAGGGACCCACATGGTCCATGGCCGCACGCAAGCAAGTGCCTCCTTATTACGCGAAAAAAATGATTCCTCCCCCTAACAGCTGGGACCCACCAGCTATATCTTCACACGAAAGGAAGTGCCTCCTTATTACGAGAAAAAACATTCCTCCCCAAGACAACTTGGACCCACCAGATTTGGAGGCTAACTTGTGGGCCTACTAAGTTGATGCGTACGCAGAGCTTTGTCAACTTAGTCAACAAACGATTCTAGCAGCAGTTACCGTTGGATGTTAATCCAACGACCGTGCTGCTTCTTCTATCTCTGATCTTCTTGCTCCAGCTGCCCAAACCAGCGCCGCCGGGACCGCCTAATCCTGCCTCCCGTGGCTGGCTGTGCTGCTGCGCAGGCCTTACCGCCCCACCCTACTCCCACCGCTGGCCAGGCCTTTCCTCTACTCACCCACATCCCATGTTATTCTCCGGCGACGGCAGCCTCACACCGCAGCCGAACCATTCGACCCTCGTAGTCCCCTTCGCGTGGGCATCCACTACCGCGTCTTCCCCGGCTCCGCGTCGTTCCCTTCCTAGGCCTCGCCATCGTCCACCGCTTTGGTGCTCTCGGCGCGGCGTGGTCAATGAACGACAGCCATCGGAAGAGGACTGTACGCGGTAAGGCTGACAGCTGGACCCACCAGCTGCATCTTCGCACGCAAGGAAGTGCCTCCTTATTACGCGCAAAAAAATGATTCCTCCCCTTGACAGCTGGGACCCCCCAGCTATATCTTCGCACGCAAGAAAGTGCCTCCTTATCCTCCCTGACAGCTGGGACCCACCCGGTCGAAGCGTCCGTAGCGTTATCTGTCTGGTCGCGAACGTGTACGTACATACTGGTCGATCGGTCTCTCTGCAAGGATGAACCGTGGTCGAGTAAGTAGCGGCACGTATCGTAGTAGAGCCCCCGATGTAGCAGTTCAGGCAGTCCCATCTAAATCGTGTACACGTACGTACAACCACTCGATAAAAAATACGGCACATACGTACATACGGGTGGGGACTCGAACGCGTACTCGCGCATACGTACGGCTGGGGCTTGTGTACATGGAGAGGCAACGGACGGCAGCAATGACGTCATGTTCATCGGCAGCCAACCGGCTGGGTCAGAACGGAGAAACAGCGTCGTGTTCATCGGAAGGCAACCGACTGGGTAGGAATGCGCCCTGTTCATCGGGAGGCAACCGGCTTGGACGGAACAACCGAAACGGGGTCCTGTTCATCGACTCGGGGTCTGGCGTACCGCAAAACAGAGGAAATGGAGTTCTCTTCGACCGCGTACAGTTGAAACGGGGTCCTGTTCATCGGGAGGGGTGTGGTGTACCGCAAAACGGAGGAAACGGACTTCTGTTCAACCGCCTATAGTCGAAACGGGGTCCTGTTGATCGGGAGGGGTGTGGCGTACTGCAAAACGGAGGAAACAGACTTCTCTTCGAGCACCTATGGTCGAAACAGGGTCCTGTTCATCGGGAGGTGTGTGGCGTACCGCAAAACAGGACTCCACGGGCTACTGTTCATCCACCGTCGACTTCGTCCAACCTCCACCGGCTATTGTTCATCCAGCCTCCATGGGGTCCTGTTCATCCACCCCCAACCGGCTGGGGTGTAGCGGCCTCCTCGGGGTCCTGTTCATCCAGCGGCAACCGCCTACTACCACAGGGTCCTGTTCATCCAACCCCCATCGGCTAGGGTGGGGCGTATGAGCGTGCGGCAGCAACGGGAACTGTTCATCCATAGCCAACCAACCAGCTAGGTCAACTCACCACGTCTCGCGCAAGGGGCTCGATCGATGCAAGTCTCGACTCGTTCTACGTATCATTCGCGCGGTAGCAACGGGCACTGTTCATCGAGAGGCAACCCAACACCGGCTGGCTACGTCTCGCACAGGGGCTCGATCGGCTTCAGTAAACAGCGCGAAGGGATCGATCGGGTTCAGTTAGCAGCGAAGGAATCGCTCGGGTTCAGTTAGCAGCGAAGGGATCGATCCGGTTCAGTTAGCAGCAAAGGGATCGATCGGATTCAGTACGTAGTGCGAGGGATCGATCGCTCATGTTCAGTACGTAGTGTGAGGGTGATCGATCACTCGGGTTCAGTAAGTGAACGCCTCGATCGCTCGGGTTCAGTTAGCGAATGCCTCGCACACACGCACGCGTACGAGAGAAACGCGCAAACCACACTGCATCGCTTGGCCCCGACCACCCACCGTAACCAGGAACTCCCCGAAAATTTCCTCGCCCTCACTTCTACCACGATTTTTTACGTCATGGACAGCCCAAAGAATGTCATGCGGGTGCGTCTCCGGCCCGCCCAGGACAAAAAGCCTATTTTCTGTCATAATTTTTTGTCATAGATGTAGGAGCCCATCACATCTATGATAATACATGTTTTTGTCACAATTATCATCATAGAAGTGTCACAACCATGATTGAAAAAAAATTCATTCGGACCATAATGTCATGGATGTGTCTTTTTTTTGGTAGTGACAAGACCCCCGTTTCGACCGTAGGCGGTTGGAGAGAAGTCTGTTTCCTCCATTTTGCGGTACTCCAGACCCCTCCCGATGAACAGGACCCCGTTTCGACCGTAGGTGGTTGAACAAAAGTCTGTTTCCTCCATTTTGTGGTATGCCAGACCCCTCCCGACGTACAGGACCCCGTTTCGACCGTAGGCGGTCGAAGATAAGTCCGTTTCGGCCGTTTTGCGGTACGCCACACCCCTCCCGATGAACATGACCCCGTTTCGACCGTAGGCGGTTGAACAGAAGTCCGTTTCCTCTGTTTTGTGGTACGCCAGACCCCTCCCGATGAACATGACCCCGTTTCGGCTATTCCGTCCAAGCCGGTTGGCTCCCGATGAACAGGACGCATTCGGACCCAGTCGGTTGCCTCCCGATGAACACGATGATGTTTCTCCGTTCCGACCCACCCGGTTGGCTGCCGATGAACATGAGGACGTTGCTGCGTACCCCACCGTCGCCTCTCCATGTACACGAGCCCTAGCTGTATGTATGCGTGAGTACGCATTCGAAACCCCGCCCGTATGTACGTACGTGGCCGTATTATTTGCACCGTGGATGTACGTACATGTACACGATTTAGACGGGACTGCCTGAACTGCTACTGCTCCTTACTAAGCCATGGTTCATCATGGCAGAGAGACCGATCGACCAGTATGTACGTACACATTTGTGATCAGACAGATAACGCAATGTACGCTTCGACCTGGTGGGTCCCAACTGTCAGGAGGGAATAGGGAGGCACTTCATTCCGTGCGAAGATATAGATGGTGGGTCCCAGCTATCATGGGGAGGATTCGATTTTTTTCGCCCAATAAGGAGGCACTTCCTTGCATGCGAAGATGTAGCTGGTGGGTCCCAGCTGTCATGGCGAGGATTCATTTTTTCGCATAATAAGGAGGAAGTTCCTTCCATGCGAAGATGTAGCTGGTGGGTCCCAGCTGTCAAGTGGAGGAATCATTTTTTTCGCGTAATAAGGAGGCATTTCCTTGCGTGCGAAGATGTGGTTGGTGGGTCCCAGCTGTCAGGGGGAGGAAACTTTTTTTTTCCGTGTAATGAGGCACTTCCTTGCGTGCGAAGATGTAGCTGGTGGGTCCCAGCTGTCAGAGGGAGGAATAATTTTTTTCGCGTAATAAGGAGGTAGTTGCATGCGTGCGTCCATGGACCTGGTGCGTCCCCACTGTCAGCCTCTCCACATACAGTCCTCTTCCGATGACTCTCATTTGTTGACCATGTTGACCACACCGCGCCGAGCGCACCAAGGCGGTAGATGATGACGAGGCCCCGGACGGGAACGAGCCGAAGATGGGAAGACACGGCAGTGGAGTCGCAGACGGAGAGGATTACGAGGGTTAACTGGTTCTGGTGCGGCGTGGGGCTGCAGTCGGCAGAGAATAACAGGAGGTGTGGAGGGTTGGAGGGATGGCCCGGCCTGCGGTGGAGTAGCGCTTCGCAGCGAGGCGTGCTAAGCAGAGCCGCTAGCCGCCGGAGGCGGGAGTAGGCGGTCCCATCGGCGCTGGAGGAAGAAGACGAGAGATTGAAAATGCATGCCGGCCGTTGGATTTCATCCAACGGCTATGGATGTCAGAATCATTTGTTGACTAAGTTGACAACGCCTTGCGTAGGCTTCGACCTATTGGCCCACATGTTAGCCTCCAAAATGTGGCACATATTCAACCCAATTTTTTAGAATTTACAGTCCATCTGCTGGGCTGGGTGAACAAATAATGTAGCGTCTAGGTGACCCATTTAATATTTTTTCTAAAAAATAACAGCCCATTTGCACTTTTTCGAAATACACGAATTTGCTGGGCTGGTTGTAAATATAATGTTGGGTTGGACGGAGCAATGTTATCAAAAAATAAACCAGGGCTGGGCATTTTATTATAAATAAAATTAGATAATGAGCGCGTTATTATTACATTGGTCCTTAAATCTTAGCAAGCTTTTGTACGCAATCACCAGGATTTTCGTTGCCTTACAGTCAAAAAACTAAGATTTTCGTTGCCAACTTTTGTTAAACATTTATTTTTATATGTTAGTAAGACATGGGATATTTTTTAATATATATAAGTATATATTAAATATATGATGATAATAATAATAATTTATAATAACATAAAAATAATATAAATATATATAATCTAGTTAGAATGGAAAACATAAGTTGGACCTGCCATTCTTATTCTTATATAGAAAAATTGAACAGAGCTCTGCGTTTTCTTAAAAAAAACATAAGTTGGGTTGTGGATGTTTAAGAAAAAAAATAAAACCTAGGCTGGGAGGCCCATAGGCCGATAGATACATGATGGACCTCAAAAAAATAAGTTGAACCCACTGTGTCACCATGTCGTGGGTTGCGCATGTTAAAAAACAAAACCTAGGCTGGGCAGGCCACAACCCAGCTGATACTTGTTCGCCCTCTGAAAAAATGATACCTACTAGCTCCCCGATACCCCTAAAAAAAACTTCGCGATGACAGTCTTCGTTGTAAATTTATCTCGTTTATTGACTATGTTGACAAACCCGTGGGCCCTAACGTCAGTATACCATTAGGAGGAAGCATTTTTTCCAAGGAGGCACTTGCTTGCATACAGCCATGGACCTGGTGGGTCCCGACTGTCAGCCTCTCCATGTATAGTCCTCTCTAGATTCCTCTCGTTTGTTGAGCATGTTGACAATGGCAGACGGCAGCGCTGCGACGAGCACACAAAGGCGGAGGACAACGTCGAGGACTCAGACGGGAACGAACCGGAGCCAGGGAAGATACGGTAGAGTAGTGGTAGCCGGTGCGCCTTCTTTCTGTCGAACATATCGAAGTAGCCTAGTGGCTACAGCCCCCTCCTCCACAGCTGCTGGCCCGGGTTCGATTCCACGTGGTGCAGTGGAAAAATCCCCAATTTTTTTGCCTCTGCTATTACTGACATGTGGTTCCCCCCTTGTCATCTACACACACCACCTCCAACACTTGCAAAAATTTCGTCCCTAGTTTTCTCTATTTTTCGCACACTCAACATTGTCTGGGCATTTTGAAAATAACATATCTTTTTGACTGTGCATCATATGAAGATGTGCTATACATGAATGTTGATCAGCATGATGTTAACTTGCTGTTTGTTCCATTTTAGACCATGAATAAAATTTCCAATATGTTGTTATCCCTGTTTGAAAAGGGTGTGTTGATATAAATGTTCTGCCTCTGAAACTTCCAGATTCTTATCTGAAAATGAAACTTTCAGTTTCATCTCTGAAAATCACATGGTCTGCACTTCTATATGAAACTACATTTTTGAAAGTACTAAAAATAGATCTCTGGAATTCAGAAAATACTTCATATGCTCAATACTGCAAAGTTCTGAAATTCAAAAGACATTCATATCTGAAAGTACTCAAAATGCACAACAAAAAACACAATTCACAACCTGCAAATACTGATAACCCTAAGCTCCTCCTCTGATTATTCGTCAGGGCACTCCCCTCCTATTCCTCGGCGGCAGACCGCTGCCCCGTGAGACGAGGTGAACGGCGAGGGAACCTTGGAGAATGGCTGGGAAGCATTGTCGCGCCAACTGCTTTCCTCAGTTGGGTATGGTCGACGAAGACTCTACCGGCTCGCTCTGCCACGGCACCCTCACAAACGGCACCGTGTGGATGCTCGATCCTTTGTGACACCCTGGTTTTTCCAGCTTTTCTTTCCAAAAACCCATTTGAATTTTAATTGGAATTTAGTGTGGATTTTAATTTGAATGGCTCTATGGACTTAAAACTTGGGAATATTTTTACTTTCCTTTCCCAAGTGACTCAAGCTTCTAAAAAGTTCTCCCAAGTCATGTCATTTCCATTCTTGCCCAATTCCAACTTTATTCCAATTTAATATTCCTTTTTCTATTAAAGGAATAGCCCTTTCTGCTCTAGGTTGTGAAGCAACCTCTATTTCTGTCTTCCCCAAAATTCTAAGAAATTCTCATAAATTCTTTGGACCATGTGAACCTTGGATATGTAAAAATATTCAAGATTCCACCCTCATGGTGAGCACACCATCCAATCTTTGTTTCTGGTCATAATTTCAGTTTGTGAAGCAACTATATTGTATATTGCTCCATTATTTCTGAAATTAATCCAGGACTTAAATATCACTATATCCTTTGAGCATGCCAAAATTCACATTATTTTGTCAAGCCATTTTCTCCACAAAATTCCCCCAAGTTTCTGTCCAGTAGGAAGCATTGTGAAGGAAGTACCATTTAAATTTATCCAAATGGTATGAAATTTTTCTAGCATCTTGGCACCACCAAATAACTCACAAATACCAAGTTTCATCTTAAAGAGCCTATCCATGTGAGTGCGTCTTCCTCAACAAGCTTCTAGTCCAGAATGTAGTTTGTACATGAACCATGTTCCAAACTTGTTGAAAGTTGCTCAAATTTCTCCAGGATGTAGTCCTTCCAACCTAGAACACCCCAGACAACTCCTTTGGCTCAATCTCCACCTCATTTCTTCTCTAGAACCTCCCTAAGATACTATCCAGAACATGTTTTGGCTAAGAGCGAGCAATCTGAGCTACCCCTAGCCCTACCCTTTTCCTAGATCCACTATTTGAGCTCAGGTCGACGCACCGGACAAGGTTGGGTAGCCTTGCGTGGCCTCCAGGTGCCAGCACCCGTGGTGATCACGAGGCTAGCAGGGCCAAACTCGCGCTCTGCGCGCCGAGCGCCTCGGACACGACCACTCCGGCCGCCCCACGTCGCCGTACCTTGTCTCGTCATGCCGACATCGTCGCCACCACCCACGTACCCCTCCAGAACCCTCTTCCACCTCCGGCGAAGCTCGCCGCCGCACACGGCCAAGTTCGCCCACGGGCAGAACAGTGCACCGCGGTCGCCGCCGTTGTCCGCACGCTCTTAATGGCTTCGAACTCGTCTCGTCGCTCCTGCGCGCTCACATCCCCTCCTTACGCGCTCTGCAGGCCAGCGCGATGGCCAGCTCATCCCGGAGCTCGTCCGCATCTCCTCGGCACCGCTCGGCACGGGCACCTCTCGTCCGGCTATAAAAGCCGCTCCCCGGTGCTCCCTCTCCTCTCCACTCGCCCTCCCCACCTCTCAATCGACGCCCCGCGCCCAGAAGCAGAGCCGGGGAGCCCTCCTTCCTCATCTCCGGCGAGGAGCTCCGCCGCTCTGCCCCTGCTCCATCTGCTCGTTCCTGTCCACCCCAGCCCCAACCGATGCCATCAGCAAGCTCGTAGTGCTCCACTGGTCCTTCCCAGCCCCTTCTCTGCTCGAGTGCTCACCGAAAACAGCAACGCTGTCAGATCCCATGGCTTGCCACCGCCTGAGAAGAAGGGGCCGACGCCGTCCGGTCACCTCCCGACAAGCTGGGGGTACGGGAGTGCTCGTCGTCATCCGCCCGATCCATTCCCGCCCTCTCCCAGCTCCGCCGTGGCCTCAACGCCGGTGAACATCGCCGGTGAGTTCCGCCGTTCTCTGTTCCCTCTCTCCCTCCATTTAAAACTGACAGGGGGCCCCACCTGTCAGCGACTCTGCGCGCGGCCGAAGGGGTATGTAAGTGGAGGCGTATCCCCACCTCTGGTATTTTCTGATTTTCTGTTTAAATTCAATTAAACCAGAAGTTTGACTCAACTTTGACCAGCAATATCTTTTAAACCATAAGTCCAAATGAGTTCATTCTTTTTGCATTATTTTTCTTATGAGCTCCTCTATTTACTGGAAAATTTTGGTATTTTTCTCTGCTGTCTAGAATTTCTGGATAGGGGAAAATGCTTTATGTGATATTTATAAATGCTTTTAAAAATGGTTTTTCAGAGTGTTTTGAGTATTTGGTGAAGACCAGGAGTACTCCCACACTTCCTTGGTGCCAGGCAAGCCACAACTTTCATTTGCATGACTGCATTGCAATATCGTGATTTTAAGAAAATATTTAGGTTAAAATTTGAATTCATTATTATTAAATTATTCATGCAACACTTGGGTAAAATGCTTGGATATGTTACTGTCATGTTGGTAGTGGAATTATTAGTGACTGGCAGTCTACGAAGTTGATCATGCCATGACGCTGTTGAGATTACCGTCTATGATTACTTTGTGATTCCGTCCGACACCCGGACTATGGAACCAGTAGCAGTAGCTTATTCGGGTAGCTCATTGAATTACTAGTGGGTTGTTGCTATATTCCAGATCACTGTGATACCGGAGTATCAGTTATGGCAGAGAAACTACTTGGGGACAAATTCCTTCATTGTTGATCAAGTGCCACCGAACCGAGCTTTCCAGTGCAGCCACATCTGCCGTTATGGGACGGCCTTGACTTGGTCTAACCTCGTACTCTTTTATTGGTACCGCCAAAGAGGGGATGTTATACGTGCGTGCTACCCTGATCAGGTAGACGGCGATAACCTTGTGAGCCCGGTTTGGTTATTGAGCTCAGGTCCCTGTTTGGGACAGTTTGGTTGGCCACGATGGTGGTAGGTGTCAGAAGTGACACAGGGGCCACCCAGGGTATGACCTCAAGGAGGACGTGTCAGTGGTACGATAGAGGAGTCATGGGTTGGATAGGTTTCGTTGGACGAATGTCCATGGTGTGGGTAAAGTGCGCAACCTCTGCAGAGTGTAAGAATCTATTCGAATAGCCGCGTCCACGGTATTGGACACAGTTCGTACTAAGTCACACTGTCTGATCAACACCAATGATGGAATGACTGGATAGTGATGGAAGAACTCGTCTCAGTATAAGCAACCACCTGGCAAAAGGCGATTGCTAATCTTGGAAATGATCTCGAGAATGATCGTCCGGTGGTCTTGAGACGACCATGAGTTGGTCACGAGAGTAGATGGTTCGACAGGGTAGCCAAGATTAAGGCGGATCCTGTGACCTCAATCCATGGTGGTAACTACTGTAGCTAGTTCGAAATAGCATGTTACTATTTTCTTCTACTGTCCTAATAACACCTGTTTCCGGCATAATCATGGCTGCTATGATGTTGCTTGCCTTGATGCTTTTGTTTGTTGTGAGCTTGCGAGTACATTCAAAGTACTCACCTGGCATGTCATGCCAGTCTGCAGGTGCTGCCATGATTGCATAGCCTGAGGATTCCGAGTTGCAAGCTAGGACGTGTCCCAGTCAGAGTCCCTGCAGAGTGGAGTCCATCGCCGTCATCGTTGTTCCACTGCTAGAAGTTGTTCCGCTGCTAGCATAGAGCTACTCTTACGGCATAGTGTCGCCATACAGATGTAACCCTTTGTAATACCGCAACCCTTGTACCCCAATTATTTGTAATAAAGAGCTGATTTGTTCTATGGCAAGCAGTGTCGTATTCCAGAAGACTTGATCTCTGGGCTGGAATACGGGGTGCTCCGGTCCCTCTGAGCCGGGGTGCCACATCCTTGATCCTCTGGATGCTCCATCTTGGATTGATACTTCCACGACCTCTGCCTCACGGCCGGATTCGGTGAATCTGTCTGGTCCATGGCCCAGAGGAGCAGCTCTATGTACTCCCGCGTGACTCCCTCCGGGTGGATCATCGCCTTTTCGCTCCGTTTCAGATATTTGGCCGTTGCCGCTAATTGTCGCTTGTTGTCAAACCAAGATTGTATCTCTATCAACCTGGCTAGCTTCACTGGGTCGCCGCCTGCGATCGTCATGTATCGGTTATACTCCTCCATCGATCTACCTATCCACAATACCTTCACTCGCCGGCGGTGGTTTTGGAATGGAAGAGGAGCGGCGGTTGTCTTGGATTGGAAGAGGAGTGGAGTGCCGGTGGTTTTGGAATGGAAGAGGAGAGGAGCAGCGGTGGTTTTGGATTGGACGAGAGCGGCGGCGCACTGTGAGTGGATCCCTCCTAATGACTAATTTACCCCTCACTTAAGAAGTGGATCCCTCTTAACTTTGGTACTGCCTCCATTCCAGTTTATAGGTCTTGCGCGCGTCCCTAGATTGACAATTTTACCAACGCAATATTCCATCTGAAACTATAGATGTTATATTTTCTAATGGAACTTGTGTTTCGTTAGTCAATTTGGCCAACCAATATTCCATCTGAAACTATAGATGTTATATTTTCTAATGGGACACGCGAGGGAGTATTGTAGATGTTGATATTTTTCGATATAAATTTGGTCAAACTTTGTTTAGTTTGATTTTGACCAAATCTTATATGCAGAGTAAAAAGAAACGGAGCGAGTATTGAAGAGCTTGATAGGGTTGCTGTCCCTTGTATCATCATGCTGTGTTTCACATCTTCCAAGATTCACAGCCAACTCATAAGATTCCCATAGTAAGTACAACAAAGATGCCTATGCATCTCAATGATTCACAGATCAGAGCCAATATTAACTTTAAAACTAAAACAAAGTTGTGAGAATGTGTACAAATAAAGAAAATTCGATTGATGCTTCTCTCAGAAAAGAGTAATCCCTGGAAAAGTGCCAATATATCCAGCAAACCATAAACCTAATTCATGTAAGCAACTTGATTCAAGGATTTGCTGCAATAGTGAAACCAGTCCAGTTTACAAGCACGCATGTCAAACACCAGCAGATTAACATGATCTGCATAAGCAGGTCACCAAGAACTTGTGGAACCATCCAAACATTTGTGCTGTGCCAAGCCACGTTTATTTTAGATGGTGGCACTCACACTCTATGCTGGTTCCATTCGATCATTTGTGTAGTTCCACTAAAATGTAGTTGAGTAACCCTGTTTGCACAGATAATGAAAAAGTGTGATTACTATAATAGTGGCACTAGTTGATGGAACATACTAATAAATAGAAGCAACTTCATTTTCTCAATGGCAAAAGATTGTGATGCAATAACTTTATTAAAAAAAATACAACAGTAACACAGTATGACAAATCACGATCATGTGGATGAAGGACAATACTAACCTATGTGAGATGACTTTGTGAGATCAAGTTCCCCCGTCCCCGTATCTTGCCATGAAGGCGATTCGTTGAAATCTATTAACAACTTCAGTGTGGAAGTAGAAGGAGGGGCCTTGAGTCATTCCAATCTCTTTTTTTGTGCAGTTCAACAAAAATTATGGCGCCCGCCGTGCTGCGAGGGAGAGAGGGGGCCTGCGGCACCTCGACGGTAGGCCTTATAGGTAATGGACTCAATCCTCCCGGATACACCTTCTCAAAGTGATGAACCTCAGTGTGGCAGTAGAAGGAGGGGCCTTGAGTCATTCCAATCTCTCTTTTTATGCAGTTCAACTAAAATTAAGCATCCCTGTTTGCAGAAATACTTAAACATGTCATTACTTTAAGAATGAGACTAGTTGATGAAACGTATACTCACAAAGAGAAGACTTTCATTATATAACATTGGATAGCTCTATTTTAACTCTATTATTACTTCATTTTATCAGTGGCACTAGCAGGGCCAAAACATTGCCTCAAATTATTAGTAGCATTGGATTAAGGTGCAAAATAATAACATTATTGCTTTCTCATGGTAGTGCCAAAACAGTAGCACAAGATCACTAGTTGCATGCAGAGTCAACATGCAGGATCGTTCTGCTGAAGGGTAGTACAAAAAAGGAACATACCTCATCATGGGAATCATATCTACAGTCAACGCCATCGTAGAAGGGTTGACACCAGTCACCAACATGGATGATTCAATTCATGCGACCTGTTTGTGCAGTTCACCTAAAATGAAGCAATGTTTGCATCATGCAATTAGCAAGAAGTACTAGGCCCCATGAGCTGGTAGCTTCTTCTAAATTAGTTGCAATAAAATTGAGCAACATCAAGGTTGGTGGTCTAGCTCGTGGAAGGTGCAACTGTAATTTGGATATCTTTTTGTGTAGTTCAACTAAAATCAAGCGTCCATGTTCGTTAAACAAATATGTGGAAAGTGCCATTGTGGTGACGGTGACGGCTAATGCTGCAAAGGCTAATTAACTGCTAGAGGAGATTACCCATAGAGTTCCACAAATAAAAGAAGTGTTTTGTGCAGTTCACCAAAAGGTCGCAATAGCAACGAGGTGAAATGTATATCTCTGTCTGCAAAAAAAGGTATAAAGGAGGGAGAATAACAAGTGATGAAACATACATCAAATGAAAAGAAGCATCTTCCAATCATAGAAGGACAGTAGCAATTTCTAAAGCAACAGCATTGCTTCATATTACCGGGGGCATTAAGATTAACAATGACAACGGTTAAATATGACATTACTTTAAAAGGTGCCATTGCTTGATTTTACCAGCTACATTAGATTAACAGCGGCTAAAGAGTTGGTATAAGGGCATGGGACAGTAGGCGGACCCGGACAGTTGCATTTGTAATGAAAAGAAGCAACTTGCTTATCTTAATGGGAAATATAGCAGGACATTAAAACAGCGCCATTACTTCATATTTATGGAGGCATTACATTAAAAACAACACTGTGGGTAAACATGTCCTTACTTTAGCAGTGGGATTGCTACATTGTACCAGCAGCATAGATTAACAACAGCTAAAAATTGCCATAAGGGCTTGGGACAGTGGGCGCAACAGCACCATGTACCTCCACCGATGCAGAAAGTGGTGATGCTAAGTTTGTTGCCCAGAGCAACAAACATCCAAACAGAATATCTGGGTTGGTCCCATTTTGTTCACTATAGCCACCTTTTACTACGTGAGGGCAGTAAATCTAGTGCTGGACATACTCTGTTGACTTGTCCCCTAGTCTCCACTTTATTTGCTTTTTCAACCAAGAGACTAGTTGGATAGCCAGTCTCTACTACTTTTTGCCCCTTTGTTTCCTCTTTGAATCAAGTCCTAGATTCATGCTACAACTTCCCCCCCCCCTTTCTTCCCTATTTGAACCAATTACTAGATTCAACTGCATGAGGTAGCTTTACCTCTAATAGTAAAAATTTAGGTGGCTTTGGAACAGCAGATCGAGCCTAGCTATGAGGGGGCCTGAGTAGTAGAAAAAGATCCACATGCAGCGACGTGGGGAGCTGGGGCAGTAGAGCAAGGCCGGTTTCGAAGGAAGTTATACCCGAGGGTCGTCGAGATTTGGTTTGGTGGGCGGCAGGAGGCCGGATCTGGCCACACCACGGCTGCGAGGAAGAATTGGTCGGAGGCCCTCCCTAGCCAGTGCTGTGTGGGAGAGAACGGCAAGGCACGTGGATCGGGACACGCCGGCAGTGGGTCTGCTCTGTCGCCGACGACGACCGCGTGAGCGTTGCACCTTCTCCCCTTCCCCGGCGGAGGGGATCTGGCCGGATCTGTGACCAGCTGTGAGCAGAGAGAGTGTGTGGCCACCGCTGTCGTGTTTAGATCTGGAGAGGATGAGAATGTGTGAAGAGAGCAACCCTAGCAAGCAAGCGCGGAGGCTCTTGCTTGTACATATAGTGGCATAGTTTTCTTTTTTCTCTCCATAAATTTAATCGTTTAAAATTGCGTACGTGCCAGGTCGCACTTTGTATTGTTCACTTCTGGTCCCCGACCCTCCATTAATTGAACAACCGCATGGGTCAAATTATCATGGGTGAAAATATAGAATGAACAAGCTCGAACTCTTTTGAATTAGAGATGTCAATGGCACCGTTTGAACGCATTGCATCCATGGACTAAGTAGTTTGAATTTGAGGTAACGTGTGGCTTTTGTAGTTCACATCTAAATGGGGGCACACCATACATTTTGTTTGCTTACCACGCAATACTTATAAAACTTTATGTTTACATCTAAAGGTTGCATACATTTTGATGGACCAATTTTGAATAGCTAGCTAGAGCTTGAAAGTATTGTTTCCATCATAAAGTGAAATCAAATTTTTGAAAATTCATGATCTTAGCATTTGCACAAAAAAATGTAAGAGCCATCAATCTTTGTTCTGCTTTTGAACATAAACTGTATGCAACCTTTTTTGAAAATGACCGGGTCTATTATAAATGTTCATAAGTGGTACAAAGCATCTCTGATAAAAAATACATCGAGATTCCGAGACCAGCGAATGACCAACTGCAGTCAGAACGAGCCGTCAACGCGTCGTTGTCGCTGCTATCCTACCGGAGCCGGCTTGACCTCGTCAATGACTGTCGAGGAGTCTTCATGCACGTGCCCCTAAGGAGCAGCGCCATGGAGGCGCAGTTGTCATCATTGATCTGAAGCACCTAATTAATATAACACCAAATTTCGCCATATGACAAGAAACCCTAACCTCACAGCCCCAAAGAGACAACATGAATCTATGCCAGAGCTCCATCGACTATGTCCCGATGGACAAACTCGACGAGGATCAAAGCTCAAAGGAAAAACTCATAGAAAAGGCATCAATCGAACTACAGCCGTACTATGTTAGTACGACACAGCCTGCACGATATGTAGATGATAGCCAATCCAGCTGTTTGCTGGACTCTGGTCACATGCATGGACAAACTGATCTCCCCTGTCATGAAGGGATCGTCCAGGCAATGACATGTGTACAGCACTGCTCTAGTACTATCGCTCGTCTCTCTCTTCTAGTAACTCAGCCGACGCGCGGGGACGGGAGAGTGTGCCTACGGTCGGTTACTCAATTGCGGTCCCACATGTGAGTGCAAACGCAAGATGACGCGCGTTCCATTCGGTGAGTGGCATGCCGGATCGAATGTGTGGGTGCGACGCGAACGCGACGGGCGTGCTATATACATGTACCACCTTTTTCCTTTGGTTTTGCTCCATGGCACAATCCATCGATAAAAAGTTATATTTAAAAGTCGAGGGCGGGGCTTTTCCCGCGCGGTAGGCGGGGCAGTTTCGCCTAGTCGGTTCGACAGAGAGGCGATGAGGACAAGGCAGTAGCGGATTCAACTTACTGCTGGAAAGGTGGGGCTGTGTGATTTGACGGCTTGTTACTGCTGGAAAGGTGGGGCCTTGTGATTTGACTGCTCATTATAGTCATTGTTATGGCGGCGTTACGACCGGGGTGAGTCTCCCCTCCATGGTGTACAGGTGCTAAGCATGCCACATATGCAAAAAAATCTTATGTGACAGGGTAAGAGAAGAGAGAGGAGTTTGGTGACCCCAGGAAGAACCAATGCGAAGCGCGTGGACCTATGCAAAACACTTAAATGAGAGAAGTTTACACAATGCATGAAGGAGTTTAGTTGTCAAAGAATTAAACAGCTATGCTAATTTTTTTAATAGATTTTAGCACCCCATCTAAGCACGTACTATGCATAATTTGGTGCGTGAAATGTCGACCCAGATGTTGGCTGTCACACTTCCAGCATCATTTGTTATAGTGTACGTACGTACTACTACCGCTCGTCTCTCTTTTCTACTGTAGTAACTCAGTCGACGCGCGGGGGCGGGGGGAGTGTGCCTATCTATGGTCGGTTGCTCAATTGTGGTCCCACATGTGAGTGCAAACGCAAGATGACGCGCGTTCCATTCCGTGAGCGGCGTGTCGAACCGACCATGTAGGTGCGACGCGAACGCGACGAGCGTGCTGTATATGAACCACCTTTTTCTTTAATTTCAGCTTGTTTAGTTTTACTCCATGGCGCAATCCATCGATACTACAAAACTATATTTAAAAGGCGAAGGCGGTGCAATTTTGCCTGGTCGGTTTGACAGAGAGGCGAGGAGGATGAGGGAGTGGCGGATTCAACTTACAGCGGGAAAGGTGGGGCTTTGTGATTTGACCGCTCATTACTGCTGGAAGGTGGGGCCTGGTGATTTGACTGCTCGTTATAGTCATTATTAGTGCGGCGCTACAACTGGGGTAAGTCTCCCGTCCGTTCCCCACTCTAATCTGGTGCATGACACATCGACCTGGATGCTGGATGTCCCACATGTCGGTCAAAGGAAGTATAATTGTTGCCAAGGACCTAAGGAGGAGCAAAGAACCATGCGGTATGCTCTAGTTTTCCACTGGAGTACTAGTACGACGGAGGAGTGCGAAACACGGCAGCCCAGTGCGATATGGTGATAAAAATGAGGAAAAATGATCTAGTTTGCTTGTGATCCCACGGCCCCGCTCATCGTTAGCATTGTTTTATTCGTGCCTCGCAGAGAACATGACTTTTAGCTGTTTTCGAGTCGTATACATTTACCTACAAACGAAATAATATGATGACAATGGCAACGGATAATAATTGTCTTACCTATTCAGGATAATTTAAAAGGACACATGCGACCACGCCTGAAAGACACAGTGGCAAAAGGAGAAGACACAGGGGCAAAAGAAGAAGAAAGATTACCTGCAAAAAAGAAGAAGAAGGAAGACGCAGATAACGGTCTGGGTCGCTGCTCTCTACTTCATGAAGGGTTGTTGGGCGCGGAGTTCGTCAACTTCCTCTATCTTCTTCTTCATCGCCACCACGACCTTCATCTCCTCTCGCCTCTCCTCCACCATCTTCTTCATTGCGTCGATGGCGCGGGATTTCTTGAGGCGAGCGTGCATGATCTCTTTCACGTTTGCATGATGTTGCTTGACAGCAGCCTCGTGCTCGATGTGGAGCTTCGACATGTCCTTCCTTTGTTCCACAATGATGGCAGTCGTCATCTTCAACGAGGCACTGCTCTTCTCATGCAGCTTCTTCCAGCCGGCGATCTCCTCCTTCAGCAGGTCGAGCTCGTGGCAGAGCTTCGCCTTGTCCTCCTCAAGTTCCATGATTTCGCCGGTCACCTTCTTAACCGAGGCATTGCTCTCCTTCAGCAGCTTCACCAAGCCGGCAATCATCTCCTTCTGCTTATTGAGCTGAGCGGGCATGTCGTCGCGGGCTAACGACTTAAGCACTGCCAGCTCGGCATGTTCGCCTCCGCGGTGAATGCGCTTCTGAGAGCCCTCGCCTGCCCGTGAGAGATCTTTCGAGGCCTCCGCGGCGCGGCAGGCCCTCTTTTTTTTCCGCGGCCTTGGTTGTCGCTCCCTTGTTATTTATCAACCCAGAGCTCTTCCCAGGGGCCATGGTAGACACAAGGAAGGATGGACAAGAAAGACTTACGAGGAGGAATGTGCAGTAACTTTCGAGTAGGTAGTTTCCCTTTTTATAACCTAGTACTAGTAAGCTGCCAAGTAGGAACATGTTTAGGTTTGATGGGTGAGAACAGGTTTGCAATTAATTATAGCATGGTAATTTGGAATGTGACGGGAAAAAAGCTCAAAATTTATTGATGGTTTTGGTTTTGAAGCCCGAAACGGCTCCCGATGAGTGTTTTGGAACACGAATTTCAAGTACTGCTCACATGCGGTCGCACATGTCTGTGATGTACCAAGCCAATGGGCGTCCCTTGGGTGAGCCGCGGGTCGGACCGACCGGCTGTTGGTACGACGCTAACACGACAGGCTATAAGTTTATGAATTTGAATTTGCATTAAAAACTTATTATGCGAGGGAGACGTGTGGCTATCGGGTGATTGTCACGACCAAGCATTCAAAAACTCATGATAAATCAATTACCATCTTTTTCCAAATGACCAAGTATTTTCATAGAAATACAATACATATAGATGGAGTGATTGTCACGGTTGCAGACCGCCATGGCGCCGCATGTTCACTGCAGCAGCAACCGAGCAGGTCACTGCATCGCTGGCGGGGAAGGAGGGCAGGTCGCCTCACCTAGGATGCATGCCCAGCGCCGCCGTTGCAGCTGGTTGGGTGATTTGGCTTCTCCTACCGCCCATTTGAACAGTTGCACTGGCTGGTCATGCCATTCCACAGGCATGTGCATTCGCTCCTCCATAGTCGAATCCGTGAATATGATCTCTGCCATTAGCCCCAGCTCGAAATCAACGCGACACTGCCAGATGCTGAAATCCCTCAGCATCTCTGCCCTGAGATCGACTTGCGCCTCCGCCTTGAGCTTCGCCAGGCGCAGCTTCTTCAAACTTGTCTCCAATCGATGCTTCGCTTCCTCGATCCGATTTGCCCTTGCTGCCCACCACCTGCAACGCAGCCCGGCATGTCCTCAGGCGCCACCGATATGTGATTCCAGAGCAATGGATCCCCTCTGAAACACATGTGGGTTTCGCTCAAAGGCGGCAGTGCTACGGGATGCAACGAGAGGGAAGCCCACGGGATGCTGGGATCTAAGGGATTATCAATGGTGGAATCCGATGGGCGAGGCGGGGAGGCGAGCGTTGGCGGTGGGAGAGCCCTATGAGGCTAAGATAAAGATACTACTCCACTCCGTCCATTTTTAAATACAAAGGCCACCAACAGTAACTGAGGCAAAAATTGATGATGTTGCCTCGTAGTACTACCAACCCATGATTTAACTACTCGCATGCATGCAGTGGATGATAATGTCATTCTCAACTACTTCCTCCCCCATGTCCACTCAATTTGCATGCGATGTATTGATCGACCATCCATCACGTGGGGTGCCTCTTCGTACAAAAATGTGTTCCACCGTGTACCCGCGTGTGTGTGCGAGGGAATAAGTGCATGCGTGCACATCTTCTCCTCGTGCACGTACTCCACCAGTGTGTGTGGGGGAGAGAGTGGTATACATGGACCTAGAGAGAGATGGTGTGTGTCAGAAAGTGTACCCGCGCGTGTGTGTGAGAGGACGAGTTCATGCGTGCACCTCTCCTCTTTGTATACGTACTAAACCTAGAGTGCAAGTGTATGTGTGTGACATCGACCTATAGAGAGATGGTGTGTGCGAGAAGTCCCAAGAGAGTCGTTAGTGTAGGTGTGTGCATGGGGAAGAGGAAGGGAGATGATACTTATGTGTCAATGTAGTTCGTGTGAAAAAGAGACTAGTCAATAGTTCGCCACGAGCCTATTCCTGGTGAACGCCCCAATAACAGTAAGATCTGCATCTGACGGTGGCAGTTATTGGACGAAAACAACAGTAAAAAAAGAAATGACATGGCATTTAACAAAACTGCCACACCACGCCCCTCCCCTACACATGAAACTGCCACGCGACCGTTCGCAACTGCCGGTTTGCTAGAAATCCCGAAAGGCCGGGCTTTTGGCGGTAGGCGGGGAGATTGGATTGTCAGTTTGCTCACATGCGGCCGCACATGTCAGTGATGTACCTAGTCGATGCGCGTCCCTTCGGTGAGCGGCGGGCCGGACCAACCGTGTGTTGGTGCGACGCAAAGGCGACACACTGTAAGTTTAGCGCCTAACTTGTACTAGTGTAACACTTGGTTTGGCTCCTTGACGAGATTGGTCGATAGAAATCCCGATTAGAAAGGGTGGGGCGAGAAAGTTTCAGGTGATATGAAGCTGCCCATGCTCCCATGATACGGGCTTTTGAGAGCCCTTGGATCTGAGATCGAATGGTTGCATGCTGAGCTCCTGCAAGTTTGCAAAAAAGCCCTCCAGGATCTGATATTTACGCACAGGTCTAGAATCTCGGCATGCGACCGTTCGATATCATATCCAAGGGCTCTCAGAAGCCCGTATCATGGGAGCATGGGAAGCTTCGTATCACCTGAAACTTTCCTGGGCCTTTTTCCCGCGTGGGAGGCGTGGGAGTTTTTTTTACAATGGGAAGGGTCTAGAAGGACCCGGCACTGCATTAGTCAGAGGCGTACGTGGGCTCGCGTTCTCGGATGCGTACGTGGTGGAGCCGAACGCCCGCCAACCTCTCGTAGCGATAGCGAGGAGCCCGCTGCTGGCTATTTCTATAATCTGTTTTGAAAATTTCAATCGTTCACGTGTGACGTGTTATTAGCCATTGATTTCTCTTGATCCAATAGTCTAGGTGGCTGGGATTCGCATCTATAAAAACCTAATTGTACCCTGTTGTGTCTACAATCTTCTGGAACCAGCAACACGTCACTGTGATCAATCCACACAAGAAGCTCGCAACAACACCTCCACATGTGCCACGTGGCCTCATGGGTGCACCCCATATCATTTTAATCATAACATATTGACTAAAAAAGAGAGACATTTTGTAGCGTGCCATTAGAATTCTAACTTACGTGCTTTGCACATACTGGAAGTACTAGTGCCACATCATCTAAAGCCTTTCTACACGCACATTTCTTATACAAATGTGATCCACCATGTACCCGCGCGTGTGTATGTGGGAAGGAGTGCGTGCATGCACCTGTTCTCTTTCGTACACCTAGTGCGTGTGTCTGAGAGAGAGAGATGGTGTGTGCAAGAAATCATGGGAGATTCGTGAATTTGTGTGTGGGGGGGAGTGAAATATAGAGGGAATATGTGTCAATGCAATTTGTGTGAAAGAGAGGCCTATATACATATATGTATATGCATGGGGGTGATATGCGAGAAGAGAGGGGGGGTCGTCTGCATGAGATATCGATAGAGACAGATAGAGGGAAAAACTCTACGAGCGTACAAGCACTGGGAAAGGGGAAGCAGGCAAAGTAATATGGATGACACGACGCTTATTAAAGATTAGCTTGTATCGAAATGGTGAGGTATCTCTTTCTAGAAACTGATGACACTCCATGGCCTCATAATCAAGGTATCTAGGTGGCAACAGGGTATCATTTTCTTTTATGGGTATGCCAAGATAAGTAGCTAAACGAGTAGCATAGATTCCACCAAATAGATGACCATCAAGAGCATTGTTGCGTAAACGACGTGCAATGATGGCTCCGATGTTAAATTTTCTATCTCTCAATACCGCGGTCTTAAGGATACTTAGATCAGGTGCACACAGGGTACTAAGATCATGTTTGCCATTGATGCATCTACCTATGAACAGAGCAAAATAGTGAATGGCAGGAAAATGAATGCTCCCAATTCTAGCTTGTGTTATGCCTCTAGTTTCACCTCGAGTAATAATCATGAGAAATTCATTGCAATCAGATTTATGAGGTTCAAGGCAAGTGCCCCAAGAGGGAATTCTACAAGCAACACTAAACTCTTGAACAGTCATGTGAAAAGATTTATCATATAAGTCAAACATAACATCATGAGAGGAGTGATGAGCTACGTACTTAAATTTCTACACAAAAGAATCAGTGAGATCATGGTATTGCGGACACTTATCTGATAAGAAGTCTGTTAGCTCGGCATTGTGAACATACATATCAAATTCTTCCTTGATGCCAGCTCTGACCATGAAGGCGTCAGACGGCCATTCACATGGTTTCACGAGGGCATCCCGCGGTGGTTCGAGGTCCGGCCCACGTATTGCAAGCCTTGGGGAGCTCTTGCTCGATGAACCCCCATGGAGTACCTTCCTAAACATTTTCTTTTCCTATGACAAATTTCTGAAATTTTTAGCCCCCAAAATAAAAGTGAACAAAACTTAACAAAATTGATAGCAACTGCTCCCACAAGTGTCTAGAGGCTATATCATGCATCAAAACTACTTTGAACCATACAAATTCAACATGCAAGCTCATATACATGGTCACCAATAGTAGCAAAGTTTGCAAAACATAAAGCACTAGAACAAACACTAATTGGACCATCGGAGGAGTCACATACCAAGGAGCGATTCCTCAAAATAGTTTTGAAAACGGAGCTCCGAGCAAGGAGATCAAAATCGCACGAAAATGAGTAAGAACACAGGCTAGGAAGCAAAGGTGATTTTTTTCTGGAGGTGGAAGAAGGCAGTGGCCTGGTGCACTAAGTGAGGGGCCCACTGTGGGACCCACGAGCTCACTAGGCGCGCCCAGGGGGTTGGCGTGCCCTGTGAGCTCGTGGCTCACAGGTGCACCCCCCCTGGGGTGTGTTAAGTGCCAAAAATTCTTAAATAATGTAGAAAAAACCATTCTAAATTTTAAGGTCATTCCGAGAACTTTTATTTTTGGGATATTTTTTTATTGCACGGATAATTCGGAAAATAGGATAATCATGGCATTCTACTTTATTGAACTTTTAAATAACAGAGGATGAACAAAAAGTACAGTAGGTTGTGCTTACTAAATTCATCGACCACATGCCCCTCAAAAAGAATCCATTAATAAGGTTGATCAAGTCTTATTAACAAACTATTTTCGAGCATAAAACCGAAGAATTTTCGTATCTTTCCCTAATAATAAAGCACGGATTGTCTCCGTGGGTTCACCGTCACAATACGCTTCTTCCCGCGTTAATTAGGGAAATATTTTTTTGCACATATGGGTAGGAGAAAAAAATATGTGATAGCATGGGGTTCTAACTTGAGACCTTGCCACTCATCGTCATGATATCAACCAGTTGAGCTAGGTATAAATTGTGCTAGGAAATAGGTCTATATGCTTAATAAACGTACGGGCCGGACTGAAAAACGTTTTGTCCGCGTCAATTTTTTAGGGGCGCACGGCACGTTGGTTGCCTGGCTGGGCCTCGCACGCACATGGTATTGGGCCAGAAAATTCTTTGTTTCGAATTGTCCCACATCGCTTTTTGACACCCCATCACACCAATTTATATATGTCTATGAATTGGAATCGATAAGCCGCCTCAAGAAGTGGGTCCCATTGGTTCACAAAATATGAGCAGAAAGGAATCTAACTAAAAGAAGGAAATAAATTCCGCTCGGATGTGCAAGAAGGAAAGAATTAAAAGAAGGAAATAAATCCCGCTATTATGAGCAGTTGATCATTAAATAAATTCCGCTCCTACGAGTAGGAAAAGGAAGGAAGGAAAAGAATTAGAAAGAAGGAATAAAATCCGCGACCAGTTGAGCACCAAGGAAAGAAATTTAAAGAGGAAATAAATTCGGCAAATTAGAGGAAGGAAAAGAATTAGAAAGAAGGAATAAAATCCCGCGACCAGTTGAGCACCAAGGAAATAAATTTAAGGAGAGAATTAAATAAATTCGGCAAATTAGGGAACGTTTCCTGCGTTTCCTTGTACGTCGTCCGTCCCCGCGAGCGCTCCGTTTATTCCTTCATCGAGTTTGGATCGGGCCGCATCAAATCCAGTATCCTATCCTTCCCTCATTTAATCACTTCTTGCTTGCTTATAACTGATCGTGCTTCAACTCATCATGAAAAAAAAGAGGAACGTGCCCACGCATAAACGCGTCCACAATCGTCTCGCCAACGACGACGTCCTCCTTGCTGTCAAAAAAAAAGAAAAAACAAACGACGACGTCCTCCTAGCTGCACACGTCATCTCTAGATCCCTCCCCTGAGCTACCGTTCTGAAACCATGTGGCAGCGCCAACCCCGTCCTCCGCTTAGCGCCGTCCCAGCTGGACGCTCCCGCCGGCGCGCGACCTTCCTCCGCGACAGGGCCCCTCACTCCCCGCTCCCCGATCGACCTCCGCCGGCTGCTCCCTCGACTCAGAGTATTAGCCGCACCACACCAAACCCAATATCTGAGCAAGTTTCGTCCATCCATCAAGTTATATTCGGCAGTTGCTGAGCATGCTCTGATCTAAGTTGTGATGAATTGTTTCGCAAAAAATAAGAAATGTGATGAATTGCTCAAGTAGTGGTCCGTACGTGGAAGTCCAACATACATATATTGCTAACATCTACGGTGATGATCATAGCAAAGTTCAGGACGAAAAGTAGATAGTGGCAGCGTGTGGGCTCGAATCATGGGAGTATGCTTGACCAACAAGTCGCTCAGTCATAATACAAGTTCGTGTGTTGGCAGTTCTCTCTGTTCCACATGGCTGCAGCTTACAGGGTTTGGCCGTCTTGCGGAAGTTGTAGCCTTAATGCTGCATTTGTATTCAACGGTGTGTCTCCTGTTATAGTATGTCACTGCAGTACTGGTTTGTTTTTTGGAACATGAAATTGTTCATCCTGATCTCCGGCAAATTTTATATACCAAATCCTTTCAAGACTATGAAATATTTAAGAGAAACAATGGTCACAATAAACATGGGCCTATTTGGTTATGAGATAAAATAAGTGATGCTACTTGAAACGTTCAGATAAATAATCTTGTATGTTATCCTACATCTTTTTCCACATTTTATTACCCTACATAATTAGTGCTTGGGCAGCCTACTTATGTTGTTTTAAGCACAATCGCTAGCCGACACCGGTCACCAATGTGCTCCTTTCTTGGGCGTTGCCGACAGAAGTCCGCCCCACTCGCGCCAGTCACCAATGCACGACGAGTCAGACGAGTCCTCCGTGTGTCCGATACAAGCTCCTCGCCTTTCCGTATCATATTAGCCTAAGAATGGAAGGTCTTTGTGCAACATTACTGATCTTGCTGGTCATGAACGGTGTTCCGCGACCCAGTTCCTCGTGAAGCAGAGACATTATAAAGTTAAGTTTAAACATTTACTTGCGTTGACACGGTTCAGTGACATGTGTGAGGTGAAACAGCCGAGATTGAGCATGTTGATCATGTGAACGCAGCTCGGGGAAGGCGGCGAGGATGTTGAAATAGTGGGCGTGGGCTTGAAGGGATCTTGAACAATTTTTGTTGGGTAGGAAATGTGATATTTTTTCTTCTCCGTTGCAACGCACGGGCATATTTGCTATAACACTAAGTTACCTCAACGGGGATATGCATTATCCCAACAATAAGAGTTTCATATTTCTTTTTGACAGTCGGAAGAGGGAATTCAAAACCCCCAATAGTGATTGTCGCAATTTTTTCAATGGAGTTAATACTATTCACTTAGCTTTGTTTCTTCGGGAACTATACCGTATGTTCATTACCATTGACATGAAAAGTAACCTCGCTTTTGTTGCAATCAATAACAGCCCCTGCAGTATTCAAAAAGGGTCTACCAAGGATAATCGACATGCTGCCGTCCTCGGGCATATCAAGAATAACAAAGTCTATCAAGATAGTAACATTTGCAACTACAACAGGAACATCCCCACATATTCCGATAGGTATAGCAGTTGATTTATCGGCCATTTGCAAAGATATTTCAGTAGGTGTCTAACTTATTCAAATCAAGTCTTTTATATAAAGAGAAAGACATAACACTGACACCGGCTTCTAAATCACATAAAGCAGTTTTGACATAACTTCTTTTAATGGAGCATGGTATAGTAGGTATTCCTGGATCTCCTAGCTTCTTAGGTACTCCATCCTTAAAAGAATAATTTGCAAGCATAGTGGAAATTTCAGCTTCAGGTATCTTCCTTTTATTAGTGGCAATATCTTTCATGTATTTAGCATATGGAGGCATTTTCAAAATATTCGTCAAACGTGTTCGCAAGAAGACGGGTCTAAGCATTTCAACAAAACGTTCAAAATCCTTCTCATCCTTATTTTTCCGAACCTTACTAGGAAATGGAATGGGCTTTTGAACCCATGATTCTCTTTCTCTACCATGTTTTCTAGCAATGAAATCTCTTTTATCATACCTTTTATTCTTAGGAGGTGGGTTATCAAGATCAACATCAGGTTCTATTTCTACATCATTATCAGGTTCTTTATCATTGTCGGGTTGAGCATCAACATGAACATCATCTTTATCATTGTTACTAGGTGGATGTTCATTAGAAGATTGTGTCTCAGCATCAGAAATAGAAACATCATTATGATTGTTAGAAGGTTTTTCTATCACAGGTTCACTAGAAGCATGCAAAGTTTATCATCTTTATTTTTCTTTTTCTTCTTAGATGAACTAGGTGCATCAACATTAATTCTCTGAGAATCTTGTTCAATTCTTTTAGGATGACCTTCAGGATATAGAGGATCCTGAGTCATTCTACCCCCTCTAGTAACAACTCTAACAGCACGATCATTCATTCTATTATTCATTTCATTAAGCAAATCATTTTGTGACTTAGAAACTTGTTCCAACTGAGTATGAACCATGGATGAATGTTTACTTAAACCATTAACATCATTAGCAATCCTAAACATCAAGTCACTCAAGCAATCAATCATGATAGCATTTTGTTTCAATTGATTGCTAACATACATATTAAAATTCTCTTGCTTAACAATGTAGTTATCAAATTCATCCAGGCATTGACTAGCAGATTTATTATAGGGAATATCACCTTCATCGAATCTATAAAGAGAATTTACATTTACTACCCGTGTCAGGATATTGAGTCCATGTATTTCTTCAATAGGTGGTAAATTCTTAACATCTTTAGATTTAATACCCTTTTCTTTCATAGATTTATTAGCTTCTTGCATATCTTCTGGACTGAGGAATAGAATACCTCTCTTCTTTGGAGTTGGTTTAGGTGGTGGTTCAGGAAGTGTCCAATCATCGGCATTCTTTAACAAATTATTCAATAGTTCTTCAGCCTGTCCAATAGTTTGTTCCCTGAAAACACAACCAGCACAACTATCTAGGTAGTCCCTAGAAGCATCGGTTAGTCCATTATAAAAGATATCAAGTATTTAATTTTTCTTAAGAGGATGATCTGGCAAAGTATTAAGTAATTGGAGAAGCGTCCCCCAAGCTTGAGGGAGATTCTCTTCTTCAGATTGCACACAGTTAAATATTTCCTGTAAAGCAGCTTGATTCTTATGAGCAGGAAAATATTTTTTAGAGAAGTGATATATCATATCCTGGGGACTACGCACACAACCAGGAGCAAGAGTATTAAACCATTTCTTAGCGTCGCCCTTTAATGAAAAAGGAAACAACTTAAGAATATAGTAGTAGCGAATTTTTTCCTCATGAGAATAGGGTGGCCATATCATTCAATTTGGTAAGGTGTGCCACAACAGTTTCAGATTCATAACCATGAAAAGGATCAGATTCTACCAAAGTAATTAACTCAGGGTCAACAGAGAATTCATAATCCTTATCGGTAACAAAGATAGGAGAAGTAGCAAACTTAGGATCATATTTCATTCTCTCTATCATAGCTTTTTCTTTCAGCTTACTCAGTAATCTCTTAACATCATCTCTGTCATTACAAGCAAGAAATTCTCTAGCTATCTCACATCCATAACATAACCATTAGGTATCTTAGGCATTTCAACTCTAGTAGGAGAGCTAGGCATAATAGGTGAATCATAATTTTCAGCAGTTTCAGCACTCTCAACTTCTTTAGCTTTAGCAATTCGTTCATCAAGAAATTCACCTAGTGGCACAGTGTTATCAAGCAAAGTACTAGCATCATCACAAGTTTCATCTATAGCATAAGTAGTATCATCAATTACTTGCGACATATCAGAATGAATAGCAGGTGGTGGTGTCGCACGCCTACTTAAAACAGAAGGTGAATCAAGTGCGGAGCTAGATGAAAGTTCCTTACCTCCCCTCGTTTTAGAGGGTACGATATTAGTCTTAGCGTCTTTCAGATTCTTCATAGTGTAAAATCCCAAGTGAACTCAATAAATAGAGCTATGCTCCCCGGCAACGGCGCCAGAAAAAGGTCTTGATAACCCACAAGTATAGAAGATCGCGACAGTCTTCGAGGGTAGTATTTCCCCCATATTTGTTGATTCGACACAAGGGGAGCCAAAGAATATTTATGAGCCTTAGCAGTTGAGTTGTCAATTCAACCACACCTGGGATATAATATCTCTGCAGCAAAGTGTTTAGTACCATAGCAGTTTGATAGTTTCAGTAATAGTAGCAATAGTAACAGTAACATAAGCAGTTTGTGATGATTGTAACAGTAGCAACGGTAGTAACTTAGCAAAGATCAACATGAGAAAAGCGTAGGCATTAGATCAGCGATGGATATTTGTGTTGGAGGACATTCATCATATAACAGTCACAACCTAGAGCGATACACAATAGCTCCAATTCATCAATGTAATGTAGGCATGTATTCCGTATATAGTCATACGTGCTTATAATAAGAACTTGCATGACATCTCTTGTCCTACCCTCTCGTGGCAGCGGGGTCCATAAGGAAACTAAGGGATATTAAGGCCTCCTTTTAATAAAGAACTGGAACAAAGCATTAACACATGGTGAATACATGAACCCCTCGAATTACAGTCATCCCCGGAGAGTATCCCAACTATTGTCACTTTGGGGTCTACGGATCAGAACAATAACAAGTGCATATAACTAGCAGATAGGATGAAGAACTCAAATATATTCATGAAAACATAGAGGGTTGAGATCTGAAATCATGGCACTCGGGCCCTAGTGACAAGCATTAAGCATAGCAAAGTCATAGCAACATCAATCTCAGAACATAATCGATACTAGGAATCAAGCCCTAATAAATTGACTCGATTACATGACAAATCTCATCCAACTCCATCACCGTCTAGCAAACCTACGAAGGAATTACTCACTCCCGATGGTGAGTATCATGGAATTGTTGATGAAGAAGGGTTGATGATGACGACGGCGACAAATTCCCCTCTCCGGAGCCCCAACGGACTCCAGATCAGCCCTCCCGATGAAGAACAGGAGGTGGTGGCGGCTCCGTATCGCAAAACATGATAAAACTTTCTCTCTGATTTTTTTTCTTCGCGAGACGGTACTTATGGAGTTGGAGTTAGGGCAAACGGAGGCTTGTGGGACCCACGAGCCCTAGGGCGCGCCCCCTGAGCTCGTGGCTCTCTGGTGGCCCCCCTCTAGTAGTTCTCTTCGCCAATATTTTTTATATATTCTGGAAATAATCTCCATAAATTTTCAGCCCAATCCGAGAACTTTTATTTCTACACAAAAATAACACCATGGTAGTTCTGCTGAAAACAACGTCAGTCCGGGTTAGTTTCGTTCAAATCATGCAAATTAGAGTCCAAAATAAGAGCAAAAGTGTTTGGAAAAGTAGATATGCTAGGGACGTATCATCGGTGGTGTCGCCGGCCTCTGAACTCGGGGGGGGGGGGAGTTCTGATTCTCCCCGGAGGTCGGAGTAGGTGACTTCATGAATGGGTTGGAGGCTAGCATTTTCATCCTCGTTTATGAGGCAGAGTGGCCCCGTGTTGCTGTCTTCGCTGTCCGAGGCCAACGTGATGTCGACCAGATTGGTGTTGTGGCTATCGGTGATGAGGTAGTCATCTGGTGTTTGGGTGAGGCCGCAGTTGCCGCAGACCATCGCGGCTAGCTGGATGGTTGGTGCGGGTTCCCTCGGCTATGTATGACTGAGGTGGCCCGTGAATCCCGCTGAGCCTAACGCTGGTGCACGCCCTACGGATCGGGTGCAACCACCGTGGGGTCCTTCAGGAGATCCTAGAGTGATGGGGTGGGCTGGTGGGTTGATGTTGACCTGGCCCATCTCGTTGACGACGAAGGTGACGGAGCCGAAGATCAGTCTCGTTCCCGGCGAGAGGTCGCCGGGGGACGAAACTGATCCGATCCAAGATCGGCCTCCAGCCAGCGCCGCCCGTGCCTGGCGCGCCAACTGATGGTGCAAAATACCACCAGATCCCTCGGTAGGGGTCCGAGCGCATCTGGAAGTCCTAGATCGGAGGTCGCACAAAGGGTTTATCCAGGTTCGGGCCTCCAGAGAGTAATACTCTACGTCCTGCTTGTTTTCGTTATTCATGGTGGATGGATACCTCGTGCGAGGGGTTACAATGGTGTATGAGATTGCTACCGAGAGTTTGCCTATCTGAGGATAGAAGGGGATGAGGACCCTAGACCTCCCTTTATATAGGCAGTAGAGGTGTAGGGTTTACATGGCGGTAGATGCGATCTGAGGTGCCGCCGCCCTTTAGTCTTGAGGGGCACGAAGGTCTTCTGCGCTTCCTAGGGATCCTCCCTTGTATTGGGCCAAGCAGGCTCCTCGTAGGCACCGAGGTCGGGCTCCCTCACGTGAGCCACCCCCCGTGCAAGGCACCGTCAAATGGATTTCAATACCGTCAAACATCATGTCACTTCCCTTGCATGTATCTTCTATGTATTTGCATTCACATGCAATTCCCATTTTTCTACTCCCTCCGTTTCATATTACAAATTTTAGATTTGTCTAGATACCGATGTATCTAGACACGTTTTGGTGTTAGATACATCCATATCTAGACAAATCTAAGACAAGTTAAGTAATATTGATCGGAGGGAGTATGTATATATTTGCAATGTTATTTTCTTTGTATTTGGATTCCTGTACAATTCTCGTTTTTTGTTTTGCCTACAAGGTGATAGGAATGTGTGCTTTGGCCCTAGAAGGAATGTCTGGTTGGCTTTTTGTTTACTCCCTACCATTTTCATTCACCTAATAGATGACGAGATGCTAAAGAATGCACACACAACCAAAAGCTTACATAATATGTCTGTTGGTAGTGTGGCATCGTTCATTATGTTAACCAGACAAGTTGGTTGTCGTGCGAAATTTCTAAACTCGTCACATTGCTCTTGATTTTCAATCATGCTTGGAGCTTTGGTCTGTAGCTATATGAAGCAAGGAAGCATGTCTTATGTTCTAAACTTGTAGTGTTCATGTTTCCTTTCATGTAGTTTTCAGAGGTACTTAGCTCAAGTTTCCTTTTAACCAATAGATCATCAAGAGAATTTTTTGAAATTGATAAACATTATACAACATGAAGGTGGAGAGCTCACACATGGTGAGGAGAATGAAGATGGATGGGAAGTAAGGGTGGGTGGGAAGAAAGATATTGATTTACCTTCTTAATAGGAGAGTGAGGCGACACGACAACTGCCTATCAGGAAAGGAGCGGGAGGGAGTATTAGTTGGTGTTGCCACGCAAAATTGTCGCGCAACACCACGATAACCGTCGTACTTTCGTGACGACGAACAATTGCTTTCCGAGCAAAGCAACAAAGATCCCCTCGCTTTCGTACAAGAGTGACGGCCGCTTTTCAGCGCAAAACGGCAAAGATGAACCAAACCCTAGGGCTGCTAGGGCTCAGTGGAAAAAGAACGATAGATAAAACATACGTGAAAAAGTAGATTGGTTTCGTTGAATAGATCGATTGTTCTTTTCAATCGGCCACGGCCTTACATTTATATTGGCACGCTGGACTCGGCGTATACAAAACAATTCCAAAGCTAAACTGACTAGAATCTGGCCATCTTAATTGGATTACCATGTATAGCACGATTACCATATATAGCAGTTTACGTTTTTAATCGGCCAGCTAACCTGCATGGCAACCCCTCTTGGCCATATTCACATATAAGCACTCCTTGCCTTGTCTTTTATGAATAAAATATTCCGACCATGTCGCTAATCACAACACATAATGGTGATCACATATGAATCATATTTCTCCACTCTCACGTGTATTTCTGCATGTTGCACTTTCCCTTATGTGACTCCATGCATAGCATTGCAATCTTCAGCTTTGACCTCTGATCTTTGTTAGGACTTGTCCTAGGTAGCTTCGGGGTAACTCCGAAATACCCTGAGTCTGGCAAGGACATGTCCCAAGTATTATCTTGTCCATGAAAATTCCTGTTGCAATCTTTAAACAAAATACTAACTGATTAGCTTGAATGACTATTAATTAATTTGGCCTATCAACAAACTACTAGCCAAATTACACTATGAACACATGCCCCCCTGTTTTTGGTATAATTGTATTCACCAAAAACACTATTATAATACCTTACGACGATGTCGATAACGTCACCGGCCATATAATTGCTTAGGGCGATATTTCAAAAAAAATATTGGCCTACTTTCTTCTTTAGATATTTCAAATAATATGTCAGGCCAAATTTGCTGAGGGCGATACTTAAAATAATATATCGGCCACATTATCTCAGGTTTCCTTGGATATGCTAAGATAGTACTTTTTTGAATATTTTCCATTGGGAGCTTTTGGCAACTTCTCCCCCACAATGCGCTTCTCCCTCCATGTCATTTTCGGCACCACTAATTTTTCTCGATCGAACAAGCAGTTCTTCTCGACAATCTCTTCCTTCATTTCAAATGCTCGTAGCTGCTAGACACGCCGTTTCTGAGTGTGTGTGAGTCCCGTTGGACACCACCGAGGTCCTGGTTTAGTCCCTGGTGCAGCTAACTTAATTCTGTTGCCCCCCGAGTCTCTCGGCCTGTAATGACGTACTGCAGTTTTTGGGACGAACGACCTGTCCTTGGCCGAAAAACATCTCTGTTGATTAAACATGGCAACAACTCCAACTTTCAGTCTGCCACCACTAATTGAATTCCCGCATTGCATAGACGTGCCAATACTAGATTTTAAACCCATTGGAGATAGACTCGTGGATGTTCCTGAGCTACTACCTCTCATGACTGAATTGGTACGTGTGCTAACTGAATATAGTTTCTGGCTTGTACTAGTGGACAATATAGGTGCTTTATGTCTACCATTCTGCAAATGATGCTCCAAACTAGCCTCCTTCGCGAATTGATTAAATCCCATCTGCTGCAGCTCACCATCCTTCTCTCTGTCAACAACTTCTTTCTGAACCGAACCCAGTCCAACAATCTTGCTTGATTCTTGACTATCAACGACATCTTCGGCCGGTTCGTGTTCTCCAAGTTTCAAATCATGAGCAGTATCTAAATCATCTGAACTTACAAACTTAGGTTCAATACACTTCACCGGCACCCACACGCGCTTGCAGTCACCCTTATAATTCTTGCCGTCTGAACTGTGTTCCCTCTGTGGACTGGAAATTTCCAAGATCGGCTTCTCATTATTACCACAAAATACACTGGCATCACGTGGTCTAACTTTCTGATTAAACCGAGCTCTTTTTTCATGCAATGGTCTTCTATACATATGTGTTGGAATCCACTCCGGTTGGAAATAACCTGAAGGCGCTGTAGAAGATGGTGCCCAAGGATTAAAACTCCAGGGAGGAAATTGTGAATACATAGGAGTTGCACATCCCGCATATGTCGGATCCATTGCAAAATACGGTCGCTGGTCATATGAATTTCCTTGCCGTCGCCCATGACTGGTAGGTCTAGAAGGAGACCTAGGACGCTTAACGCATCCAAGCCGAGTAAACACATTGTCAGCATTGCGTGAAGTGTATTTTTCTAACAACATGCTAACTGTTGGCTTTGGTCCTGGAGCTTGTCTCCTTCTCGCATTGACTTTCGACAACCCTACTTCTGGATTTTTTGGCTTGATCGGCGCAGCATTATCATCAACGACAACATTTTTCCCTTTGGTAGATTCGGTCTGATCCGGCCGAATAAGCATCTTCTTATTATCAAATTTGATCACATTTATAGAAAAAGGATCATTATCGAGCTTCATTTTAGCACTCTCTGTAAATGTCAATCGTCCGTCATTAATGGCCGATTGCACCGGTTGTCGAAACACATTACAATCATTAGTAGAATGAGAAAAAGAATTGTGCCACTTACAATAAGTTCTTCCACCCAATTCTACTGCAGGTGGAATTAGATGACCTTCTCTCACTCTAATTAACTTTTCATGCAGTAACATATCAAAAATTCCATCACACTTGCTAACATCAAAAGTGTATTTAATTTCATCTCCTCAAGCAGGTGTGGGTTTCAAAGCAGAACAAGCAAAGGGTTTTGACTTTGGCGCTTGAACCCATTCGGCTACACATATATTAACGCCAACTTCACTAGCTGAATCACTATCATAATCCATGGCATTACGTACATGGTTATCCTTCTCATTATCAGTATTATCTTTAAACCGGCTATATTATTTAATCTCCTTAGTCCAGTTTTCCAGCGCTAAAGCTTTCTGCAGAACTTGATTAACATCTAAAAATTTGTGTCCTACTAATTTATCCTTAATATGAGCATGTAGACTCAAAAAGGCAAGATCGGCTAGATCCTTTTCGGCTATGGTCAAGCTAAAACATCGGTTTTTGACATCTCTAAACCTCTTAATATAATCATAAACATGCTCATTATATTTCTGCCTAACCATAGTTAAATCTGAAAGTCGAAGTTCAGTTTCACCGCTATAAAAATACTCATGAAATTTTTGCTCCAATTGTGCTCATGTTGAAATAGAATTAGGAGCATGTGATGTAAACCAAGTAAATGCGGTACCGGACAAAGACAAAGGAAATAATTTAACCCTATAAACATCTGATGTGCCAATGTCACAGCATTGTGCTAAAAATTGTCCGACGTGCTCAAAAGTGGATCTACCATCTTCCCCTGTAAACTTAACAAAGTCTGGAATTCTGAAACCATGAGGATATGCCGTCGAGTCAAAGTAATCAGGGTATGGTTTTTGATACGCACGTGCTTTACCCTTAGGTTCTAAACCAAATTCTCTTAGTATACTAGCAAGTTTATCCTTAAAACTATCATTCGGCTGTAGAGAACTGGTTTGTGGAGCAGATGGAACGCTAGCATGTGATGGGAACTCCGGCAAAGAAATTTGAGCATGTGATGCTTGCAACGGAGACCCACTAGAATATGAATTGGGTACCGGCCCATACGGAATCCCGGTACCGACAGTCAGCAGCGGTGGTGTATTACATGCTACAGTTTGATAAAAAGGTTGCTACAAATTAGAATTAGAACTAGCACTTCAGTTATTGTTGTTGTGATTTTGTGGAACCGAAGTTGAGACAATAGGAGCAGCTACGCTAGGCATGAAATTATTAGCCGAACTGCTTACATAGTTCCGGCCACCTTGATCGCTATTTAAAGGGACATGGGGCTGCACAACGTTATTAGCCGATGCACCAGGTGTATGAATATTACTAGGAAAGTAAATGAAGCCATTCTCCATCGGCCTTTTCTCAGAATACTCATCGTTGATTTGCAGCACTAACGAACGAACATGACTAGGTAAATTATTTTCATGATCTTTATAAAGCTGCTCCTTAAATTCTTCAATTTTATTAGCCACTGATTGAGTAATTGTGTATGTCGTAGTTTTCACATCAGAATCATACTTATTAGCTACGCACACATCAATTAGACAAGAAATTTCTTCGGTTGACTTTTTTTTACCTCGGTGTTGATCGAATCGGAAGGGTTCGGCACATGTACCTTCTTGACGACGCCGATCCTTGTCTTGTGGTATCCAGTCAACTTCAGTTTTAGTCGCTCAGCCATCTCTTTCTCAACCTCTTGTTCAAGCTCGCGCCGATCATCCTCCGACAGATCGTCAAGCATGATGGCGATGATGTTGTCCCGGTTGAAGTCGCTTCCGTTCTTGGGTTCGGTGTCCATCGTGTGTATGTCCTTCTTCTTCGTCCCCAGCGGAGTCACCAATTGTGTTACCACGCAAAATTGTCGCGCGACACCACGATAACCGTCGTACTTTCGTGACGACAAATGATTACTTTCCGAGCAAAGCAACAAAGATCCCCTCGCTTTCATAGAGGAGCGACGGCCGCTTTTCAGCGCAAAACGGCAAAGATGAACCACACCCTAGGGCTGCTAGGGCTCAGCGGGAAAAGAACGATAGATAAAACATACGTGAAAAAAGTAGATTGGTTTCGTTGAATAGATCGATTGTTCTTTTCAATCGGCCACGACCTTACATTTATATTGGCACGCTGGACTTTGCGTATACGAAACAATTCCAAAGCTAAACCGACTAGAATCTGGCCATCTTAATTGGATTACCATGTATAGCACGATTACCATATATAACAGTTTACGTTTTTAATCGGCCAGCTAACCCGCATAGCTAACCTGCATGGCAACCCCTCTTGGCCATATTCACGTATAAGCACTCCTTGCCTTGTCTTTTATGAATAAAATATTCCGGCCACGTCGCTAATCACAACACATAATGGTGATCACATATGAATCATATTTCTCCACTCTCACGTGTATTTCTGCATGTTGCACTTTCCCTTATGTGACTCCATCCATAGCATTTCAATCTTCAGCTTTGACCTATCTTTGTTAGGACTTGTCCTAGGTAGCTTTGGGGTAACTCCGAAATACCCTGAGTCTGGCAAGGACATGTCCCAAGTATTATCTTGCCCATGAAAATTCCTGTTGCAATCTTTAAACAAAATACTAACTGATTAGCTTGAATGACTATTAATTAATTTGGCCTATCAACAAACTACTAGCCAAATTACACCATGAACAGTTGGTTGCCATACGAATAAAAACCACTTGATGTCACATTTCTTAATTAGAATATCACTATGTTTTTTTCTTTATTCTGTGGCAATGTACAAGCATTCAGCTACTTTTCAATAAAACTCTAGTTTGACATTTTTAGGCCCATATAGCATTTTTATAAAGTAAGAGATGCTTTTGCATCAATGGTCCTGTTGCAATGAAGGTTTGCAACAAGGGTCTTGCTGCAATCAGGGGCGGAGCCAGAAAATTTAGCCATTGGGTTCGTATGAACTAAGTCCAATTTGACGCCATATAACAACAAGATTATAGCACCCAAACAAAGCATAATGAATAGAAATATGTTATCACTTATTACAAATAGGTATTGCATTAAAATTGAAGAGTGCAAGACATACCGATTGGATGAAATTATAAAATCACTTGAGCAATACCAAAGTAACTTCTTAGGTTCAGGTGCAACTTCTGATCTTCCTAAAAACACTGAGGAAAATTAGTTCTTCGAAAAAGGATCTCACCCTGCTTTATATATAAAGCAACAAATAACAAGTTAGTTTGACATGCTTAAACTAAAAGTACCATCATGCGAAAGTCACTCACATTTCGGGGCATCCACTTTTGATCTTACATTCCAACACATCATCATTACCAATGGTAGAAGACATGTCTTTCTCCACATAGCAAATTATATACAATTACTCATGAACTGATCATCCATTTTGTTACACAACTTTTCCATGACAACATTCATAGCTAAAAAGCATCTCTTCACAGATGTTGTGACAACTGGCAATATCAATACTAGCTTTAGATTCGATAGACCAAAGAAAAAAAATAACATGCTTATTTATGTGCACCATTAACTTAGCAAGATCAATAATCCCGTCCAAATTGGAAAATCTTTCATCTGCTCACGCATTATCAATGCAAGTATCTACAATATCCCTGTGTGGATAAACAAATTTAGACGGTGGCCTATGAAATCCCCTGGTTTAAAATATCATTTTGGTTCTTAGGATTTTTTGTGTACTTTCGAATTCTCTTCCGAGCAGTCGAATCATAAGGCAATTCATCTAAATTAATTTCTCTGTGAATGGAAAATTTCAGGAGACTAATTTGCAGCAACAATTGATACCTTTTACATCTAACGGATGACCTCAAGGAGCCCGCATCAAATCATCGTTCCATAGCCTAGATCAATCAAAGTCCATAGAAAAAAACAATTAGAAAACTAGGGCAAAAAGATTACCGTACTAGACTAGATAGAACATGTACAAGAAGGGGGAGATGTGGCGATGTGATTACTACGTCGAATTTGAACTGAGGTTATGTGCTTGCCGCTATCGATCTGCAATTGCACGCTTTGCCGCCGGCGTTCAAGGAGGCGGGGACCAAGCGACGGGAGGCAGGACGAGTCCAGCAGAGGGAGGCGAGTTAGGGAAGCGAAGGGGACGGCGGCTACCGTCATTGTACATGCTATAGATCGCCAATAAACAAAATTGTTGATCAAGTAACGAACAGGCCTGGATGTGGGCATGAAAGACAATTTACAGGTGGACTTTTAGGCCTTTTATTACTGGTCCATTCACGTGGGCTTGACAGCTTGATGGGGTCAGGCTTAACTTTTTGGTGGGTTCATGCCAAATAAGTTGTACATACTTTCACGTAGCTGGCAAATTTTGTTGGGTTCAACTGAACCCAACGACAGTAAGCTGGCTCCGCCCCTGGCTGCAATGGCGGCGAACACGGAAGCGAACCGAAGATGCTTTTGCAACAAGGGTCCTGTTGCAATGAACGTTTTCAACCAAGGTCTTGTTGCAATAAGGTGAACAGACAAAAGGAACGATCACCCTCACCATAGATGCCTCGTTCTCTGAATGGTCGGTTTGAACTAGGAACATGTGCCACCTTCGGACAAGAAGAAGTTCAATAGTTTGGTCATCTTGACTGCTTGGTCGATTTGGAAGGAACACACCAACAAAATATTCGAAGGCAAAGCTAATTCCCTCAATCAAGTTATTAGTCAGATCAAATGCGATGTGTTCTACTGGTATAAGGCCGGGGTTAGTTGTTTTGAGTCACTTTTCAGCTAGGTCGCTCACCATCACACTCTGTGCTAAGTGCTTGGGGCCGCTTTTGTTCAATTTGTATTTCGTTGTTTTGTCTTTTTAGTTATGTACCTTAAAATTTATGGAGTTTGTGTTTTCCCTCTATATAATGATCACATGCAGCTCTCATGTATGGCTAAACAAAGAGATCACATGATGAGCATCATACGATATCAGACGGCTCGCGGCCATGTTTTTACTATTTCTACGATTTTATGATCATGCGGAGGCCCTGAAAGCTTTTTCAGTCGAGATGCCGGAAGGAAAGACCAGATTTGGGTAAGTGTTGCCCAAATCAACATGGCAGTGCGGGGTTTAGCGGCAAACTACATCATTTCATGTAGCCCGAAGGCCAAGGTGAGGTCGGTTGCTTGGATGATACCAAGGTATGGCTATGCCAAGTTAAATGTGGACGCTGGGTTTGATAGTGATACGCTCGATGGAACTGTTGGAGCAGTCTTACGGGACCATCATGGAAAGTTCATCGCAGTGGCAAATGAAAAATTGATATTTGTTTTGACTCCTTCACAGCAGAAGCCATAGCAGTGAGATTTGGGATGAATATTGCACATATTACTGGGTACAGTAAAATCGAAATTAAATCGAATAGTGTGGAGGTGGTCGCAGTTACTTGATGGGTTTCTTCTTCATTCGCTTCTACTGTCATCGATGACTGTTATTTTATGTCTCTTGATTTCACCCATGTGGTCTATGAGCATTGAATAGAGAGAGAAATAAAATAAGGTCGCTCACGAACATTTTTTTAGAAAAAGGCCATCATGGCTAGCTGTATTAACTTAAACATCGATTACATCATTTATCAGGACCGAAAGGATCCAGTCTAGAGGGTCATCAACACATTTATAAGAAAGATTATTAAGATAACTAACTCTAGCTAGCTCATGAGATGTGCCATTAGCTTCTCTATTACAGTGCATAAATTTGACCTTCCCAATCATATTTGCCACATCTAGACATTCCGCATAAATTGCAGCAGCCGAGTCCCACCATTGTACCTGAACAGTATAGAAGTTGATCACCTCGAGAGAATCTGATTTAGCTTCCACCGTATTACATCCAATCGAGTTAGCCAGGAGAAGATCGCTCATGAACTAGTTAGGATTGCTAGGTTTTCTCCTCCGAACTTCTGGTTAGAATCCCCACCTAAGGCAGTAATTCCTTATATTGTAATAACGGATGCTACGATCGTCACTGAATGAACTAGATGATACCCCGTGCGTTGTTGCGGAGATCTCTTGCAAATTTTTTTTGATGAAATTTAAAATAGATATGATACATTGTACTACCTCCGTCCGGAATTACTTATCGGAGAAATGAATGTATCTAGACATATTTTAGTTCTATATACATTCATTTTTGAGAAAATTAATTCCGGACGGAGGGAGTATTATATTATTATATAGTTGTGAATATATGTAGAATGTATATTTTCCATGCATGTTGAGAGAAATATAATTAGTGTGATTGATGAGGTGGCATGTGTGGAGAGTTGAGATGTGTGCATGTTGAGAGAGAATATAAATAGCATTTGTCATGCATGTTAAGAGAAATAATTAGTTGGATGATGATGTGGCATGTTTGGTGAGGTGGCATATGTGCATGTTGAGAGAATTGAGATTAGTGGGGATCAACTATTTAGGCATATAGGATATAGGATATAGGATAAAGAAGGGGATGATTGTGGTGGGGAGACGAGGATAACCAGAGGAGGATGCACTGGATGGCTTGGTGGAAAATATGTGTACCCAAGAATCAAGGAGGAATGGACTTCCGTGACATTCACTGCTTCAATTTGGCTATGCTCGCTAAACAGGTTTGGCGTCTTATCGAGAACCCAGATTCTCTTTGTGCAACTATTCTGAGAGTCAAATACTACCCTGAGGGCGACTTATTGAACACTAAAGTAAAAAAGGGGTTCTTCTTTCACCTGGCAAAGTATTATGGCGGGTGTGAATTCTCTGAAAAATGGTCACATTTGGCGAGTGGGTAATGGTCAAAATATTAATATTTGGGAGGACGCTTGGATTCCGAATTGTGCAAACCGGAAAATTATTACTCCTAAGGGGGGTCAGTTGTTATCTAAGGTTGCATATTTAACTGATCCTATTTCTAACACCTGGGATGAAGATTTGCTCAGACAAACCCTGTGGCCTATTGACGTTCAAAGGGTACCCGCGATCCCTATCTCGCAACATGATATGTCAGATTTCATCGCTTGGAATTTCACAAAAAATGGTATGTTTTCGGTTCGATCTGCTTATTTTGTGGAATGGGAACATCAACATGGAAATAAGTTGAAACATACCAATGGGATGGGACGTACCACAGTTAATCCTATCTGGTGTAGGATTTGGAAACTCTCTTGCTCGACAAAGGTTAAGATATTTATTTGGCGTACGCTACACGGTCGGTACTCTTCCGTGCCGTGTGGCGCTAGCAAACAGACATGTGAAAGTATCACCCAACTGCCCTGTCTGCTCATCGGGACCAGAAGACACAAACCATTTGTTATTCCTATGCAACAGAGCAAAGGAAGTATGGAGAAGGCTAGGGATGGATGATATTATCGACAGGGCTTGTGTAGTAGATCATGCGGGTGAGGCGGTGTTGGAATATCTTCTTTCAATGCCAGATCAGGACTTATGTATTATGGGCAACCTGAATACAGGTGAAATGATTGCCATATCTGCCTGGTACTTGTGGTGGGAAAGACGTAAATTGGTTCACAAGGAGACTACTCAAAATGCGCACCAGATCTCCATGGAAATCCGGGCTCTTACAGTCAATTTTGTCACGACATCCTCGCCAAAGGCTTCCATGAAAAAAGGGGGATGATTTTGCCCTCCGATGGGTTTTGTAAAACTTAACGTTGATGCTTCCTTTGACCATGACTTACTTAGAGGGACGATGGGGCGGTTTTAAGAGACGACAAAGGTAGATTTATTGCAGGGGGGAAATGGCAAGATTGAATGGTGTGTGGATGTTTTGATGGCGGAATCTATGGCCCTAAAATTCGGTCTATTGCTGGCGCAAAGGACGGGATGTAATCGCATTATTATTAACTCGGATAACATGGAGGTGACTTACACCATGAAGGAAGGAGGACGATCGTCGGGGGCAGCGGCAGCAATTTTTTATGATTGTTTTCATTTAGCTTGTGATTTTCCTATCCCTAGATTCGAGCATTGTAATAGAGAAGCTAATAAAGTTGCTCATGAGCCGGCTAAAATGGCTAGATTTTCTTTTATTTCTGATTGGTTCGAGGAGCCAAATAATGAAATTGTACCAATCCTCATAAATGATGTAATGATTATTTCCGATGAATAAAGCTCAAGTTTTTTTTTTAAAAAAGGAGGGGATGATTGTAAAAAAAAAAGAGAGACCAGATTTGTGTCGTGGAAACAGAGTGTGTCCGTGAGCCGCGACGACCGACGTCGACACGACCATCATAATCGCGCCGCTCCCACATCCCACCTCGCCGGCATCCCTGAATTCTCCCGTCCGCCCATCAGATCTCACCGCCGTCGTCACTCCTGCTCATCGCCGTATGGTCTCGTCCCAAATCTGAAGCAGCAGCCATGTTAGCCGGCACCGTTACGCCGGGACTCGTCGTCACCGCCACCGATCCCATCCGCTCCTTCCTCTCCTCCGCCGCCGGCTCCCCCGATCTCTCCGACTATCTCCGCGACCTGGCCTCCGCCCTCTCCTCGGACTCAGCCGTCCCCTACCGCTCCATCCGCGCCATCTGGTGCGCCGACTGCTCCCGCGGTCGCCCACCTCTCAGACAACTCTTGCAAGGCGCTCAATTCGTGCTGTCCAGCCCCAAGCCCCGCGAGAAGGTGAGTTGCAGCCATGACAGCGCTCCTGTTCTAGTTAGTGCGGTTTAGCCAAATATAGGTTTTTGATTTGGCCGTGCCCGTGCAGAGCGATGAGCTCAAGGCGAGGCTGGAGAAGCTCCGGGAGATGCAGGAGAGGAAGGAGTACGCCGAGCTCGTCAAGGACGTCGCGCCTAAGGAGGACAACACCGAGCCCTTCTCCTCTTACAAGGATCAGCTTGGATTCGGTACTAATCGTCATATTCATGCTCTTTTCACCAATTCGTTGCTGCCATTATCATTTTTTTTATTGTAGGGTGATTTTTATTTCCACAAATACGCACGAGTGTGCGTATCATTCATTAAAGAAGGAGGGGGAGAGGGTGATCATATAATTATAGTGTGTGTTTCAGAAGAATAAACAAGAGCTTTCTTCATCACCTAAACTGGATGTGCATTGTTGGTTTGGAAACAAAACTGAGCCCTCATATAAGCCTGAATGCTGATACAGTAATATGATGCACACTTTTTAGAATTGAAACAACGCAAATAGGTTTCCATGTGTGAATAAAACTTAGATGAATCACTAGTATTAGCTTCAAGCATCAGAAATTCAGAACTAGCAACGACAGGGGCTGAGACCCCAGAACAGATTCCAAACAACAGGAAGCCTATCTTCAAAGATAGGTCACAGAGTCATTGGCTTAACAGAGCGAAAAGTACAGAGTTTTACTGCACTCCTCAAAAACACAAAGGAGAAATCGCAATCTTCAGATTTCTTCACCCAGTGTTCACCCTCCTTCCCATTTCAGCCGTGGGATCACTGTTCTTCATCCTCGCATGGCACATGACACTTCATTCACCCCCTGCTTGAATAGCCTGGCTCCCAACTTAAGCTCCACTTGCGTTCCTTGCACTGCAAAATAGACCATGCCAATAGCCAATGCCCAATTAGTGTAATACTAATCACATGCATCATTACATGTTTTCTAGATAGACCATAGGATTACTGCAGTTCCAACCATAACCAGCCCTTTCTCATCTTTTGCTAATTGAACGAGCCAATTATCAAACAAATGAACAATGTATCGTGGCTTAGTACGACAGTCCTTGTCAACGCCAGTAAGCATACAATTTGTTTCAGTAAATTGTAGGTGCTAGCTGCTACACAAATTATAAACCGATGGTTTATTATTCGACACTTCAATTGCCCATGGCTTGCATACATACATGTATGCAGTCTCTAATTTTAGGATTACACTTGTGAGATCGCTTTTTTACTACATAGTACCTTTTACTCAATCTTTCCAAGCACAATGAAATATTGAAATTGTAT